>CM049597.1:5323376-6018376 GCA_026979955.1 Megalurothrips usitatus | reverse complement strand
ACACACACACACACACACACGCACACACGCACGCACACACACACACACACCGGAGTGCCCTCTGTCGGGGGCCTGCTGCTGCGTCATCATTTCACGGAGCCCTCGTCCAGAGAACAGGCGCGCCGATTTGCTGTTGGTTGTAATTTTACTTCCTTACGTTCGCGGCGCGCACGACGGGACGCTGCCGCCTGCTGCCGCCGCTCTATGGCACACATCGAGAGCTCCTCTGCCGGCTCTTGCCGTCAGGTGCAGGGATTTCCCGTTCCCGGAGACCACTGTGCTCTCCTCCCCCGTCATGCGTTGTGTGCGTGTGTCGCTTCTTGCCGACCGCTGATGCGGGCCGTACATACGAATAAGCGAAGAAAAATAAGAAGAGATAAAGCAAGGTAACGGCGACGCTGAAATCCCCTTGACGAGTCTTTTCCTTTGCGGCGTCCTGCGTGCAGGGCGGACGAGATGTGTGGCGAGGGCGCGGAGCGCGGCGACCGGCCGCCGGCGCCGACGGAGCCCAGGCGGAGAAAGAGAATCTCACTGCAGTCCCGCCGTGTTCCCCAAGAACCAACTTTTTCCCCTCCATTTTGCTGCTCTTCCTGCTCCCACGCCGCGGGGGTCGTGCTCGGCTCTCGATACTCCGATCGTCACAGCAGATAACATATTTCCAGAAATAGTGTAGCGTTTCACCGCGGCCGAGCCACGTCTGGCTCCGGGACACTGCGAGACGCGCTGACCTGGGCTCAAATTATTGACCCGCACCCTCAAAATGGTATGCTTGAATCAAGAATTTGGCCCCGAGAATGTCGGAATGCTTGAGTCAAGTATACGCATTGAACGTGATGCAAGACCTCTGCTTGAATCGTACGATTGACTCGACCGCGCTCGACTTGACTGAAGCATTCCGTGCATCCATATTCAGGGTGATGATTGATTCAAGCATATGGGGTATTCTCGGGGACAAACTCGTGATTCAAGCATACAATTTTGAGAGTGCAGGATAAAACTGAAATTTCCATCTGAAACACAACGTTGCTGACCCTGTGGCTTACGAATTTCATTTTCAAAAGCGGAGGGGTTGCATCACTTTTTTTCTTTCCTTTGGCTTCCCGAACGGCGGCGGCGGTAGTGCCCGGTGGGGTGAGGGGTAGATAGGGAGTACCGAAAACCCTTATCGGATTACCTCCCCTCCCCCACCTATTCTGTCTCTATCTCCGCTCCTCCCGACCGCGGCTGCAACAGATGGCTGCCGGCGCCATAGAGAGAGTGTCCCAGCACCCCACCGTCGGCCCGACCCACTATTCTTCGCAACCCAAACCCGCACACTCATCACAACAAAAAAAGTAGACCGAAATTTCAAACCATGAATAACTGAAACGGATTCACAAGTATGTCTCATGAGCCAGAGGATACTGCCAGGACACACTGGGACGCTCCGCCCGCACGCTGCGGTGGCTCAGGGCCGACCGACGCCCATTTGACACCCCGCCTCCGCCCGCTCCCCCTCTCCCCTCTCCCTCGCTCCTATCTTCAATCTGGGCCGCGGACGTGTCCCCGCTCTCACTCCCCCAACACCCATCGCCGTTGACTTATCGTCCTGTGGCGCCGCGCGACTCAACGCGACTCCGTTTTGTGGCGCAGCCGTCGCCGATACATCATTTATTTATTCGGCTAGCTGGCTGGCTGATCCTTGCCCCCCCCCCCCTAATGGCCTCTCTCTCTCTCCCCGCCGGTACAGTGACTCAGACCGACCGACTCTGAGGATTCGTTTGTTTCCGACAGTCGCGGCTCCGCGGCTCCACCACAGACTCCACGTTGGTGGGCGGCCGCAATCGCAAGGCAACAAGCGCAGCCAGCAATCTCGAAAGTTTCGCCAAACACGTGAATCGCGAGCAATAAAACGCTCTGGGAATTAAAGCAATTAGGGAGAGAGGAGGGGGGGGGGCTCCAAAACAGTTTCGGCAAGTACTTATATTTTCCGTTCGTTGCAAAGTAATGGTTTTAGTTTTCCATCATTCATGCGCCCTCTGGTACTTTTCTCCCGCTTTTTGCGGGGTTTGTTATTTTCTTCCAGGTCGCGTTGCTTTTCTATCTCGCGTAAACCGAACGGCCGCGGCGAGCCCGATAGCTGGAGCAGCGGCAGCGGTGGCGGCGGCGGCGGAGGTGAAACATCATCCCCACCCCCTCCCGGCCAGTAATTATAAATTTCCGCAAACTATGATAATGAGGGTGTCCGCTGCTGCCGAGCGCGCAAGAAGGTGTTCGGTGAGGTCGTGGCCCCGCCGCCTCCGCCGCCTCCGCCGCCGCCGCCCCGCGGCCCCCGGGGGGCTCGCTGCCGGGTCCCTGAGCCAGCGCTGACCGCATCCAAGTCCGGACTCCCCTTTCCCTTCGCTCTACCTTCCTCACTTCTGCCCGGCAACAGGCAGCGGCGGCGGCGGCGGGGAGGCGATATTTGGGGCGGGGCCGCTCGCGGGAGAGCCCGTGGGGAGGTCCGCGACGCTCGCGGTCGTGGCGAAGAAGTGGCGCGGCTTGTGGTGAACTCCCCCTCCCCCTCCCCCCGGCAGCGACAAGACAGGTGGCGCCCGGGCGAGCACCTTCCAGGCCAACTTGCTTCATGGGAGTTGCGTCGCCAAGTTCTCTGCTCTGCCGACGCCGCCGCACCTTCTCCCAGCGGCCCCGCCGTGCCGCGCCGTGCCCCGCCGTGCCCCGCCGTGCCGCGCCGCCCGTGAGGTCGACAGGCGTGTCCTCCGTCGGGTGTAACTCACAGGCCCCGGCGCCTGCCCTTGTAACGACACGCCTGAGTGTTTTATGTACGACATTGAGGTGCGAAATAAATACATAAACGTTGGGGCGCGATACACCGCACGACGGCACCGCAGGCACGCCACACCGCATCAAAGTTTTGCTCTCTCTTTCTCTCACCCTCCCTCTCCCCTCTCCCTGCCTCGCGCTATGACAGAAGGGCTGCGGGGGTATCCATTACGTGGGCGGTGAAGTGCCGTGTAATGCCCACTCGGTCGGGTCGCGCAGCGGCAGCGTGCGGCAGAAACTTTTGTGGCCCAGAGAGAAAATCTGTGACAGCGTTGGCTAGCGGCGCTCGTGTGTGTGTGTGTGTGTGTGTGTGCGGTCCGACCGAAAGTTGGGGAGAGGGAGTGAGAGGCAGAGAAAGGAGGGGGCAGACAGACAGACAGACCTTGGACAGACCCAGCGACAGCTGATCGCGTTTTTGTCACAGAGCGCTGCTCGGCCCACCTCCGATCCGATAATGCTGCCCCACCCCCAACCCCCCGCCCCTTTCCTACTCCCGCCCCTTCCACTCCTTTCGCACCCTCCCCTCAGCGATGCGGTCACCACTCACCGGTGACTAACTGGCTCCACCGCGGAGGGCGCCTGCAAACCTGAGGGTAGGCAGTCCCGCCGGACACGCGTGCTCAGCGCGTTGCCTACCCCGTCGTCTGCGGGCGCTCAGCCGTTCGGCCGAACCCTTCTGAGGGTGCAGCCAATGCCACTCGACTGTGTAGAGAGTGTCTCTACTTTGCCACAGACGTCACACACACACACACACACACACACACACACACACACACACATACACACACGTGCCCTGTAATAATCAGACAGCCTGCTCGTGCCTTCATCAGGGCTGCGTACAGACGACACTCTGTGTGTGCCCGCCTGCTGCTATTCTCCTTCTCTCTCCTTCTCTCTCTCTCTGTCTCTCTCCCTCTCCCAACTACCGTGATCCATCACGCAAACACAGAGCAGGTTCTCTGCCAGGCCGGCAGCCTCGCCGGCTGCCGACGTACCCCTGTGGCCGACTCCCCGCAGACCCCGTCGGGCCGCGGGGCCAAAGTGCGTCGGGGAGAGCGGTTACGGGGTCTTTAGGTCGGAAATAAGACTTCAAAGGGCGGGTCTCTCTCTCTCTCTCTCTCTGTCGCTCTCCCGCTCCCTCTCTATCTTGCGCACACACATGAGGAGCAGGACCCCTGGCCCGTCCCCACACAGTTACTAGTGGCGTGGGAGGATGCACCCTGGACCCTGTTGCTCGTGCGTGTGGTGGTGTGCATGAGTGTGTGTGTGTGTGAGTGTGTGTAGAGGACTGGAATATGGACTGAAAGGGATAAGGAGGAGGAGAACAAGGCTGGATGGAGCAGAGAAGGAGAGAGAGAGAGAGAGAGAGAGAGAGAGGGGGAGAGAGAGGGAGAGAGAGGGGGGGGGGCGTTCTTGACGCCGTCCGTGCCCCTCAAGGACACACGCGTCTCCGACAGCGCGGACGTGTATCCGTGCAGCGGGGCAGAGGACAGTCTGCCCGGAGCGTTGGGCCGCAGGTCAGCCGTGGAGCAATAATAAATGATGCGGTGGGTGTGGCTGGGCAGCGCAGCGCGGCTCGTGCGCGGTGAGACAAGAACAGGGAACGCGAGCGGCGCGGTTACAGTCGAGGCAGGCCAGTTCCAAAGCCCGCGGGGCAGCAGCGCAGCAGTGCAGCAACAGCAGCGGCGGCGGGCCCCTGTTCCGACTGTGGCGCTGCCCGCGGCCCGCGTGTCTCTCGCCGTGTAAACTGAGTAATGGAACACCGCCGCCGCGCCCCGTCGCCTCGGCACGCCCCCACACCCCCCTGCACACCGTGATTAGGATGACGTCCATAGAGCCCCTCGAGTCAGTCGGACGCGCGGCCGCTGACGGGAATGGATGATATTTGCGCGGTCAAGTCTGCCGCCGCTGCTGCTGGTGCTCGGCTGGCCATTAATTTCAGCCCTCAATAGCAGTCGGACAGCGCAGCGAGCGGCGGCGCACTAGAGAGAGAGAGAGAGAGAGAGAGAGAGAGAGAGGGGGGGGGGGCGCAAAGCGGCCGCGTCAGTCCAAAGTGTATCGTGCCGCCGCTGTCGCAAATCACAGTAACGAGAGTCGTCTGCTGGTGCTGGCAGGGCGCGGTCCTCCGCTGCTGCCGCTGCCACCGCTGCTACCGCTACCGCCGCTACCGCTACAGCCGCTACCGCTACCGCACCGCATTCCGTGTGAACTGGAACAAGCTTGGACGCGCCGCGTATGCGACTGTAGGAAGTGTGTGTTTTCAAGGACCAGATAGATAGATAGAGAGAGCGAGAGAGAGAGAGAGAGAGAGAGAGAGAGAGAGAGAGAGAGAGAGAGAGAGAGAGAGAGCGTGGGAGGAAGGGGGGGGGGGAGGGCGAAACAAGGAGGAAGAGAGGAAGGCGAGAGAGAGAGAGGGGGGGGGGAAGAGATCAAAGGATAAGCCGGCAAGACTGAGGTATGCGGTGGAAATCGGAGCCGAAAGGTTCGGCTGCCAAGCGATTGGTCGGCGTTGCACTCACAAAAATAAGAAGAATATAAGTGTGTCTTCGGCAGCGGTGCGTGACTCGTGCCGGGTGCACGCAAAAAAATTAATTCGCACCGTAGCAAAAATTTGGACCATAAATCTAAAATTTTTGCATTCTAGCTAGCCGTGCCGCAGCTTCAACATTTTAGCACAAAAAACATCTGTTGCACCCACCAGAGCCAAAAATTTTGCTTCTTCGCTTAGTATAGTGGCTGCGCCAAGGGCTGCGCCCATTCAGAAAATTTATTACGGACCAGAAGAATATTTTTCTTGGCGTGGCAAAGGTCACGGCCCGGGTCACGCGGGGACCGCATGGGGGACGGCACGTCGAGCAACACTTTCCCCTCCCGATCCTCTTTCGGCCCTTCTTTTCCCGCCTCCTGTCTCCCGTTTCGGCGTGGGGACGGAGCGAGCACGGGGTGTCAAACACGCAAACAAACGGGGGCCCTTGGCAGAGCGGCGCGGCCCGACGCGGCGCCGCTGAGCAGCTGAGCGGCCGCCTGCAAACAGGGGAACAGGCTGTTACATCCCCGTGCCCGGCGGCGCGGGGCCCGGCCGGGGCCCGGTTGGGGCCCGGCCGGCGCCGCGGGGGCACACGGAGTGCTGCCAGCCCTGACGGCCGCCCCGAAGGTGCCAACACTGCGATGGACGATGCTGTAAGAGGGACACACACTCCAGTATTTTGAAAAATTCACTCTGAATTCTATTGCTACGACATCAGATAATCAGATAAAATAAATGAGTCCCAGTTTCCGCCTGCGGTATAAGTACAGTTGGTGGGACACACACGTTGAAAAAGGAATGCCGGAATGCAGGAGATTGGGGCTGTTAATGGGTCGTGTGTGACATGCCTCCCCTCGTTCTCTCGCCATGCGTGCCCCCTTTCTCTCTCTCTCTCTCTCTCTCTCTCTCTCTCTCTCTCTCTCTCTCTCTCTGTGTTTTCTCCTTCTGGGTGCCCACGCACACGAGGCAATCGTCGCTCTGAGCGATTAGCGATTTATTCTCCGGCAATGGCCAGGCCAGTTTCGCGGCGCCCCGCACTAATTGTGCAGAAAATAAATCCCGCATTCAATCTGGTGGCTGCGGGCGTCTGGCTGGAGGCCGAGCAGCCGCGCCGGAGCCGCCGACCAACTCGCTGCCGCCGGGAACCTCTCGTTTATTGCATCAGAGAAACTGTGCGCAAGAGCGGGCTGCCGGGCAGGAAGAGCGGCGGAAGAGGGAAGTGGGGAGGGGGGGAGAACGAGACGAGGTCATGTGACCACGGGCCATGCGGGTACGTGGCCTCAAAAACGGCCGTCTTTTCGGAAAAAATTTTGCGCCCCCTCTCTGGTTTACGGCTTTTTAAAACGCACCTGAGATGGGCAACCGAAACGGGACCCCTAAAAGAGGAAAGGCGAAAAACAAAGAAAAAGACACGGGGCGGAGAGAAAAATGCGCAAACCTATTGAGGGCCTCCGCTTCGCCTTTCCCGTACTGCTTGTAATTATTATTTTCGGGACTTGGAAGGCCTGCGGGTGATGAACACGGTCCCTGCGAGGGGCTCCTCGTTTCACTCCTTCCTGTTCTCCAGGAAGTGGCTGGAGGAGAGTTCCCCTCTCCGGCGGACACGCGGCGGGCAGCGAGGGTTGCTGACGGGGTAGGAGGCGGACACAACCCTAGCAGAAGCGGCGGCAGGCGGCCCAGCCGCAGTACCGCAAATTAAACGCAACTCAGTCTCGTGACTTTCCCCCACTCCTTCCCCCCTTTTTTTTCAATTTATTTCTCTTCTCTCTGCGCGCCCCTCTCTATTCCGGGGCTGCCGGGGGCCGCCAGGGGCCGGGCGCGCACTAAAGAGAAAACGGCAACATGCAAATACGAGCGCCGCCGCGACGTTCGTCCCGTCCCGCCGCACCCAATACTTATTACGGGGCTGAGGCGGCTCTGCCCCCCACCCCCACCCCTCACCCCCTGGCACCGCCCCTGGTGACGCCCCCGGCCGGCGCGGCGTGTCATTAGAACGTCACTTTGGGCGGACAAACATGTAAACAAGGAGTGCGTGCACCCCTGGGACCCGACCGGACGGCGAGGAGATTTTTCTCTCGTTTCTTTCTCTCTCTCTCTCTCTCTCTCTCTCTCTCTCTCTCTCTCTCTCCTCTTCTCTTTCCTCCTCCCTCCCCCTTCCCACATTATTATCGCCTCGTTAATAACCCGCGCCGTCACGCCGGCGTCACAAGCCCGCCGCGCCTCACCGAGCCGTGGCGCCAGGCGCTAGCGAGGCGCCATAGCTGCTAGCGGGGCGCTAGGCGCTAGCAGGGTTCCAGCACGGCTCCAACCGGCCGTGTCGTGCCGCGTGGTCTTCCTCTCTTTCCTGACACTGAAAATAATTTTAAGAAGTGCGTGCAAACTCTTTTTTATTTTTGTGAAAAAAGAAAAACCGGGAAATGAACGTAACTGTTTGTTTTGTGGCGTGTTGCAGGCGATGGTGCACTGCTCCGACGTTGGCGCCTGGACAACCCGCTGTCCGAGCCGCCTCCGCCGCCTCCGCCGCCTGCCCAGCAGCAGCACCACGAGTCCGACGAGGAGCTCGTACAGCACTTCGCCGTCAGGTACGTGTAACCTGGGCGTCCGCGTGCAAACAGGCATCGTACTCTCCACACACACACACACACACACACACACACACACACACACACACACACACACACACACACACACACACACACACACACACACACACACACACACACACGTACACACGCGCGCGCTATGCTGCCGCCCGCTGTGATGTCACAGGAGGACGGGGCCGCCTGCGGGGGTCGCTGCGCGCAGGAGTGGCAGCGAGGCAGGCAGACGCGTGGGGCGCGGCGTGCGGGTCGCGGCGGGCGGACGGACGGACGGAACCGAAAAGGAAGTACCTCCTTACCGACCGGGGCGGTGGGGGTGGCGGGGGACGGCGGTTGGCGGCGCGGCCGGCCGGGGGATGAACCTGCCGCCCCTCGCTGCGGTGCCGCAATATCCGCTGCATTCAGAGCCGGCGGCACACAGCGTATGCGTCGCGGCGGCAGTGACGGCAGCGACGGCACAGCGCGCCACGCGGCCGACCGCAGAACCGGACGAAACGGCCCTCGTTAGCTCCGCGCGTTAGGCCGTGCTCGGCGGCCACCGCCTCTGTGAGACTCTACGCAACGACACTACTAAGGGATAGAGAGCAAGAGAGGGAGAGAGAGAGAGAGAGAGAGAGGGAGAGAGAGAGAGGGGGGGAGAGGGGGGGGGAGAGACAGAAAGGGAGAGGAGGGGGGAGAATGGGGGAGGCAGGCGTGGCGGCCGGACACAGAGCGGCAACCCGACCCCAACAGCGTCATTGCGGCTGACATATTGACGGCTTCCAATTTTTCCCGTGATTGCATTGAGCCGCGCGCACGCGGGGACCGGAAGAGAGAGTGGGAGAGAGTGAGAGTGTGTGTGTGAGAGAGAGGGGGGGAGGGGAGAGGTGGGGGGGGGGAGGGGGGCTGGCGTCAAAAGGCGCACCGAGTCTGTTCCTTGGTTTTTTCTGTGTGCTGACTGTATTTGCTCCTCAGGGCAGACGGCGCGGCGGCGGTTCTCCGGAGAATGGAGACTGGGAAAGGTTACTGCGGCTGGAATGTCTTAATTTAATTTTGCTTTTCCCTTCTTTTTTCCCTGCCTGGCGTCTGCAGGCGGGCGCTGCAGTGGCTGCCCAGCGGCCTGGGCACCAACTGGGACCTCCGCGGCGAGAACGGTCACCCTGTGCGGCACGCCAAGCACCACCACAAGCAGCACGGCGGCCACGGCCCCGGCCACGGCCCCGGCCACGGCCCCGGCCACCACAGGGACGGCGGGGAGGTGACGGGGGAGCCGCCCGGGGAGGCGGCGGCCGCCACTCAGCCTGCGGAGCCCGCGCCGGAGCTTGCCGTGGGCGCCACCACCAACGGGCCCAGCGCGTCCACGTCCGGTAAGCCTCCGAGGAGCGGTTCGGTCGGGAGATAACACGGGCAATGCATGATTTACAAATGGGGTGGATGCCGTGGAGGAGGGGGATAAGGCGCAGGCAGGGAGGACACGGAGTTGACCGCCGTCGCTGTAGCAGAACGCGCCTTCCGGGAGGGCTCACGACCTTGACGGTCACCACAGGAGGCGCGGCCGTCTGCCGGACCGCTGTACCCGGAAGGGCAAACACAACATGGGAGGGTAATGGAAAAAGATGGACCCCGGGACCCCGAAGGGCCGTAGGACCGGAGACGAGGCCAGAGAGCAGCCGCAGGGCCAAAGGGCATGCAGCGGGTAGGGCCGGGCCCCAGGCCGGCTGGCGTTGTCGGCGGTGTGGTCCAGCAACGAATCCGCCAAGAGTTCCATACAACGTAATGACACCTAAATATAATTTTTGGGTACTTCTTACCCATGTTCTTACCTCCTCAATGACGATTTTCCATTTTACGGACCTTTTTCAAAGACCTTGCATTGAAGGAAGATAAAAGGCCCTTCGGTCGAACTCCTATGCCGCGCCCTACCCTGATAACTTCGGCGGACGAGTCCATCCACGTGCCCCCCTCCCGGGTGCGGAGAGACGGTGTTACGCCGGGGTGAGGTCCGGTGGGAGCCCGTGCAGCTCTTGCGCTCCAGCCCCGCTCCAGCACCGCTCTAGCCCTGCTCCAGCCCTGCTCCAGCCCGCTCCAGCCCCGCTCCAGCCCTGCTCCAGCCCCGCTCCAGCCACGCTCCAGCCCTGCTCCAGCCCTGCTCCAGCCCTGCTCCAGCCCCGCTCCACCACCGCGGCGGGCGCGCTGCACACAATACCCGAGATAAAAGAAGCAGAGCGCGGGCCGAAGCGCAAGCCAAAAATAATACTCCTGCGGCCAAAGTATTTCCGACTCCGCCCACGCTCTGTAGACTGCGCGGCACCGACCACGCTCCGGTCGAGGACGTGGGTTCGAACCCCGCCGCCGTACTGACGCATTTGTATTTCTGTTCGCGCAGAGCTGGCCGCCTCAGCGCAGCGCGTGGACCGCTTCGTGCCGCTGGCGCTGTCGTCGGCGTCGCGGGGGGCCGTCGCCGACGTGGTGATCGTGGAGGACGGCGACGTCGGCGACGAGGCCGCCAGGGCCGAGGCCACGCCGACGCAGCCGCGGGACGAGGCGGACCCCTCAATCCGCATCAGGCCCATGGGCCCCGGCGTGGACGTGGCCTGCTACTCCAGCAACCAGGTGAACTTTGTCGAGCTCCCGGCTCTCTCTCTCTCTCTCTCTCTCTCTCTCTCTATCTATCTCTTCCTCGCTCTCTCGTCATTTCAGAAGCAGTAAAGAAAGCACCGACGAGAGACGCGAGTGACAGTCATTGATTTGCGTTTTTTTTTTTAGCTTTTCCGTGACCGTTTTTGGGTACTGTACATCGTAAACTCGCAGGAACAACAACAACACCAACAAAGAGGATTCCACTCCTTTTATCACCCCCCCTCTCTTTCTCTCTCTCTCTCTCTCTCTCTCCCTCTAATATCTCGGCGAACATTCCGAAAATGGCAAAAGCCCCCCCCCCCCTTCCCCATGCTCCCGCGTCGTTTCCTGAATGAGATTTCATGCCGTCCATTCGACCTGTTGACATCCACACGACCCTGCACACCAGCGCTGCCTTCCGGTCAAATCCCTTAAAAACAAAACAAAAAAGAACAACAACATAGCATACATATAAATATAATGAACAGAGTCGCGGCCGCGGCCCTTGTCCCGTTGTCCCGGACCATGTCCTGTGGAATGTCCCACAACGCCGTGGGGGCATAAATCGCCTGCCCAATTGTTTGGCCGGAACCAACACGGTAGGCCGGGCCGGCCGCGGGCTGGCCGGGCTTTAGCTCGGCTTCAGCCTTCCTTCCCTCCCCCTTTTAACAGGCGCCGCGCGCACCACACACATCAGTGCGCTTTGTTATATTGCCTTAACAGCTTCGTCCGCAGTGGTCGCGACCAGAGAAATACAGTCACGACGCCTCTGTGTTACGTCATGCACGGCTGACCGAGTCATCCGCTGCATCCGCACACTGTGCGGCCGTGTGAAGCTTCTGCAATAGGCTGCACACTGTAGTCGCAAGTGCGATGTACGCACTGCAGCTGCGATGTCCCAAAGTACCATATCAGCTGCAGCTGTTGGGTTTTCCACTTGGCACAGCTAACTTAGATCAGTTCGTCACAATCTGTGATGGTCATTGCAGCTAAGTGTGGTATTTTTTGACCACTCACACTTGCTCTTCATCACAGCGAAAGGTATTGGATTCGTGACACTTGCGACTCTAGTGTACAACCCTGCGTACACAAGGAAGAAAACAACAAATCCTGCGTATCGCGAATCTAAGCGGGGTTTGTTGTTGCCGATGTGTTTTTCAATCTGCAGGTACTGTGAGTGGGACGGCCGTCGGCTCTCGTGCGGCCAGGAGCTGCAGAGCTGCTCAGCTGCACAGCTGCACAGCTGCACAGCTGCGCGGCGATTTTGACGGTGCCCGCCCTCTGCCCGCAGGTGCTCATCATCATCGCCATGACGTGCATGCTGTCGCTGGGCTTCATCGGCCTGGTCATGGGCTGCGTGCACTGCTGCACCACGGCCCGCTCCAAGGAGGCCCCCGACGAGGCACCCCTGTGAGTAAGATGGGTATCCGGTATCCCCTCGCGCCCTTCGTGTTGAACTTGCGGCCCTTGTTTGTTCGTCTTCAAAGGGCGCCCCGGCGCTCGGCACATACGCGTTATGCAGCGCGGGCCCGCACACAAACTTGCGCCGTGCAAAGTTGAACAGCGAGCGCGGGGCAGGGCATGGCGCGGCAGCGCGGGGTGCACCGGCGCCGCCGCCCGGGAAAACGGAATACATGTGCCTCCCATCATATCCGCGCCCAGAGCGGCCCCGGCGTCCGTATATTACTGTGGTTTCGGGTCCACTCGTGCGTAGCACGGCAATCCGTGTGTCCTGGAAACAGTGGCTTTCACACATTTCTCCCGAAACGCGTAGCACGCTTGGGGCAAGCATACGTGCCACCGGTGATAAGTCTTCGATTCGAAATCGGGCTTTGGGTTTGCCAGCCTCCGCACCACACAACTTGCTTTTCAAGTGCCGCAACACATTTACCTTGGGATATAGAGCCCTGCCACGGTAAACGTGCGCCGCACCACGTGGTACTTACTTCTGCAATGAATTCGCGCGGGTGTCCTCTAAACGTGTTGAATTTATCACAGTTGGGATGAGGTAGCGCGCCCTCCCCCCTCTTTCTCTATCTCCCCCCCCCCCCCCTCTCTCTCTCTCTCTCTCCCTCTCGCCGGGACAGACGATCGCGTGCTGCTGCTGTTTCAACTTTGCGTATTAATCTCCAAGGTGCGTTGATGCGCATAATTAAATTTCGCCCCCCATGCGACGCGACGCAACGCGACGCCAGGCGTCGCCGGCCGCGCCGTGCCGCACCCCGCCACACCGAGGCACGACCGTCCTTCATTTCGCTTTCAAAATGGATTGAATTGTTCCAGCAAGTCGAGTCCATGAGAGAGAATGCCCAGCTGTTGGAAAGAGGATTTGGGGGGTGGGTGGAGGTGGGCGGTGCGGTTCCGTTCGTTCAACGGATAACACGGGGTTCTTGCTGCAGGGTGGACTGCTGCGACGTGCGGGCCTGCGCCGGCCTCCCGCCCCCCGCCTGCCCGCGCGCCTGCCCGCGCACCTGCCCGCGCACCTGCCCGCGCACCTGCCCGGTCCGCGGCTGTCCGCGCCGCCAGCCCGGCTCCGGCCGCGACCCGCCGTGGCCGGTCCTGCGGAAGCTCTTCGCCGCCGTGTCGCACCAGCGGCAGCTGCACCGGCAGGTACGTCCGTGGGGTCGAGTACCGCGCCGGAGTTCACGCCACGCCAAGACCCGCCAAATGGTGGGAATGAGTAATGCGCCAGAGCTAGTTTACGTTATGCTCCTACAGGTTTAAAAATACTTTCTTTTTCAGAACTATTTTGGCATCCACTGCCTTTGAGACCGCAACTCTTACATTTTTTCGTCGGTTCGCTTGCAGGGGGACGAAGATAACAGCGACGACTCCGAGGAGGAGTTGCTGTTCCCCGCGCCGTCGGGGCCCGTGGCCTCGGGCTCGGCATCCATGATCTCGCTGCACTCACTGCACTCGCTCAGGTACGCGAGAGTGCTCTCGAAACTGGCTGCTAAGCATAATATGATTGATCCAGTGCACTCTTTACGCGACTGTGATTCGAGTATTTATTTTTGAGAGTGGTCCGCATGTCGCCGTCGTGGGACGGCGCCCCGCTCATGCCTTCCGTGCCGTGTGCTTGCAGGGAGCGCCAGGCGTCCGTGTCCATGGAGGACCTGCTTCTGCTGGGCCGCTGCCGATAGTGGCGCCTGTTATTGTGATGGAGAACCATTTGTGTGGATGATTTGAGGAACTTTTGCTCTATATTTTACGTACCTTGCAAAGATTTCAAACCCCTTTTTTTATGAAGGTTTCACAAATCACTCACACAAAGTGATTATTTTTTAACTCGCTTAGAAATTATAAATAATAAACGGGAGATAACCGAACAAAGAAAAACACACTCTCCCTCTCCCCACCACAACCTCCCCAGCCCCTAAGCCTCTCTTGCCCCACCTCGAGGACGCTGCGTTGACTCAGCCCGGCACACTTTGCCAGAACCTTCCCGTTTCGAGCGCACTGTCCAAAACTCCGGGTCTCAGACCGGGTCTCGCGGCTCCTGAATATTTTCTGATCTTCTGGCAAAACTTTGCTCCCGCCGCGCTGAACCAATACACCCCCCCCCCCTACCTCCCCCTCAACGCGCGGTGAGGGTACGACGCAACCGAACGCAAACAATGGATCACCCCCTCCCATCAACCCTCTCTCCTCTCCCCCTCACCCGTCGCCCCAACTGCATATCTTCATTCAAAACGTTTATATCTTTATTAAAGTAGTGAAGTCCGCACGCACATCGTCCCCCTTGCCCCCTAATTGTTTGTTACGACGAGTCGTTTTGTAAAACTTGTTACTTTTGAATAGTCACGGTTCTGTGAATTTACTGTTGCACTCTCAAATATATTGGAACGCCCCATGCGTTTCGTGTACATAATAATACAAACTATAGTTTCTTGTTCGATAGAATTTTTTAAAATATATCTTTTCTATGCAAAATGCTTTTTTTCGTTCTCCCATCTTAAATGCGACAATAAAGTGAAGAATACTATTTCTGTCCCCCTTTTAGGGTGTGTGTGGCGATAGGGTTGTTCGTCGAACTTGCGGTTTGTGTGGTTCTACGTCGTGATCTGAAGATGACTGAGATAGATTGTAATGTGCTTAGAGCGTCGGAATAAAACGAAACAATGTGAACGGCAGCAGTGGGAAACGGTCCGCGAGCTCAGTCCTTGCGGAGTTTGCTGCGTAGAGCTTTGGAACGCGAGTCTCCTTCTTAGAACACCACTCGATTTAATTCATGAATACGCTCCCTTTTCAAGAGTAGATTATTTGCAATGCAAAATAAGCAAAATCACGTCGTGTTGTTAGTCTTACTCATAGGTCCTCTGAATGACACAGTATTTTTGTATAGCGTTATGTTGGTTACAATAAAGTTCTGATTTTTAGCTACTGAACGTCACGCCTCTACTCTCTTTCTCTTTTTCTCACCTTTCCCACACTGCGCCAAGTTTTTCTGAACACTGGAGTCACAGCTTTTGCATAATAAACAAGATAATAAATGAGAGACAGCTTTATTCTAATCACACGTTTCAAGAGAAGGAAAACACAAACTGCACCTATATTTAGAGACCGTACATGAATTTCCGCACCGGCTATTGGTAAACAGCGTATCGGCCTATCGCTGAAGAGGAAAACGGCTTTGTGTGGAAGAGAAGGGCGGAGAGGGGGGCGGGCTTCTGCACGGTCCCGGGTCCTGGCCGGACGCCAGAGCGTCTTGTCCTTGTCGAGGTATAACGACAAAGGCGCTCTCGGGAATCATTGACGGCGTCCTCAAGCCCCCTATCTCTCTCTCTTTCTCTCTTTCCCTCTCTCTCTCTCTCTCTCTCTCTCTCTCTCTCTCCCCTTTCCTCTCTCTCTCCAGCCCGCGAAAGCCCCGCCCCGCCACGCCTCGGCGCCATCAGCCGCGCGCGTGCAGGCAGGCAGCCTCGGGCAGCCGCGGGGGCATGTCGTTGTCTCCCCTATGATTTATGGACTATTTCATGGCGGGCGAAGAGTAGATTGTCGAGCCGCTCACCTCAGGATGAAGGAGAGGGCGGGGAAGGGGAGGCGACGGCCGCGGGACCGCCGCGCTGAACAGGGGAAAGAAACGCGGCGCCGCCGGGAGGGAGGAGCGCCGCCGCACGGAGCGCCGCTCTCCGAAACGCAGATGAAGATCGCTAAGTATGAGAAATCGCGTGCCGAAGCGGCGCGGCGCGACTGCCAACGGACCGCGCCTCCCGCGCGGCCACTGCGTCACGACTCCGGTAGAGGGGATCTCCACAGAGTGTGAACTACGGCGGGAAACTAGCAGTTAAACCGTAGTTTTGTAAAGAAAACTATAGTTCTAAGGCGTTTTTGTACAGAAAACTGCAGTTCCACTGAGGGAAAATGTGACAAACTACAGTATAGTTTTCGGCGTCAACTATAATAAAACTACAATTTGTGGAGCTACAGTTTGGGCGCTATAGTTTTAACTGTTGTTTTGACCCTCTGACCGTGCTACACTTCCGTTCTGGGCTCCTCCGGAGTAGTCTATTCAGCTGGTGCCGCCACTGCCCGGAGGAGGTGCCTGTGAACACTGTGAAGGGCCTTGGCGCTGTGTCTGGCTGGCATATTGGCAGTGTGAATCTGGGCGGGCCACCGGGAGGTGGGGGTTAGGGGTTGAGCAGGGCAACACTGAGAGGATTGTCTTATCCCTCGACAAGACGGAGAAAACAGTTTGTACACTGGCGAGAGAGAGAGAGAGAGAGGGAGAGAGTGGGAGGGAGAGAGAGAGAGAGGTGGGGGACAAGGCCAGAGGAGGGATGTAATGGGAAGCAGTCCCGGTCTGGCACACCCCTCCTCCTGGCTGCAGCAAAGTGGCGCTAAAATTAAAATAATTTTCCCCTAAGTGACTATAACAGGGGGTCCTCGGGGTCCCCGGGGGCGCTCCGGGTGCCGGCGGTGCCGGCCGAGGTGTCCGAGTCGCCGTGGGCCGACGGCGGCCGGCGAGCCTCGGGGCGGCCTAAGTGCGTTCCGTGTCTTGCGGGCCCGTAATGCGAAACAAAGTTTGCGGCCAGAGCAGCCAACGCCCGCCCGTCCCCGCCTCCATCCTCTCAAACATTAATGGAGAGAGCGGGGCCGCCGGGGGCCGCCCGGGCGGGTGCCGACGCTTGGCGCCGGGGCTGTTTATTTGCAAACCGGACAGCGTTCGGTATTCGAACCCGCGACATGGGAGGACGCCGTCATCGACTACCGGGTGGGGGGGATGGGCACGGTGGTGTTGGTCACCGTCTCGGCGGGCGGGTCCTTGTACTGCATCAGCACCACCAGGTAGGTCACCGTGGACCCGATCACCTGCGAAAAGAGCGAGTGCGTGTTTGAGGAAGCGAAAGAAAGCTAGAGAAAGAGAGAGAGCGAGGAAGAGTGAGCGAAAGAGAGAGTTTGAGAGAGCAAGATAAAGAGTGTACGATGGAGAGAGAGGGTGAAGAGAGAGAGAGAGAGAGAGAGGGGGGGGGGGGGGGAAGGGACACGGTGTGTCGTTTTCGCTCTGACCCGTCCGGCCACCCCACGTCGGAACTGTTTTGCGGTCGGGATCGCGGTCGTGTCCATCGAGGCCGGTAAGAAGCGGTGGTGTGCGTGTGAGGGTCGTGCGGTCAGCGTGCCGCAGCGTGCGGCAGAGTGCGCGGGGGGGGGGGGGGGGGTCAGCGGGTGAGCCGCGGGTGGCCGGACGCACCGACAGCAAGAAGCCGTGGTCCATGTAGGCCAGGCCGCCCATGGACCAGCGCACGCCGCGGCGGCTGTTCCTCAGCAGCCGCTCCACCTGCGCAAATAGGGCGGCGCGTCAGACAGGGGTGTGCCGACCACGACACGTGACAGCGTCGGCGCCGGCGGCAGACCGCCACAGTCACTGTCTGCATCTGCATGAGTGCCCGAGCCCGCGGGTCGGGCTTGTCAGTTACCAGCAGCTTCTCGCGCTCCGGCCATCCGGTGGTGTCCACGGCGCCCAGCACGGCCTCCGTCCTCTGCGACTGCAGAGAGCGTTAAGTCTGCGAGTCGCATGATGATTCGGACGGCGAACACACTTCGTCCGCTCACACTGAGACTCGTCTATCTTTCCCGAGCGTCCGCGTATAGCCGCACTGAGAATGGAAGGGTCATGGAGCTATTTTTTTTTTAGAAAGTAGGGGTCTGGCCACGACCATCTCAGATTCCGCTCCGGTGTTGAGTACGTGGTGGGATAGCCAAATCTAGGTGAAAACCAATGAACAGCCCCGCCCAAATTTTGGAATGCTGTGCTCAAGCCGAAACTAACTCAGGTATCAAATCTGGATACTGAGGTTGCATGAGTTCTTAAAATAGCCTCATCAAGCCCCTTAATTGGGCGATATTATGACGATGACTCTATTATTCTGGTGTGCCTATCTTTTCCAGGGCGGCACACGAGAAAGAGGGGTGGGTAGCGAGACGCTCGGGAATGACAGGCGAGTCTCCGGGCACGCGGAGAAGATAGGCGGGTCCCCACGCCGCGCGTGGGAGCCGCGGACCGGAGGCTGGCGCGCACCTCGCGGTAGAGGCTGTGCCCCGACATGGTGCACATGCAGATGCGCCCGATCCCGGCCACGAGCTGGACCATGATGGCGAGCACCGTGCCGGAGTGGAGGCTGCCGGACATGTTCTCCACGTAGCGGTACACGAGGTACGAGTCGGTGACCAGCTTGACTCGGTGGCGGATCGAGTTGCAGGCCAGCGGTAGACCCATGGTGCGGAACGAGCCCAGCTCCGACACCTGCAGAGCCGTGTCTCGGTTTCTCCCAAATCACATCTGGATTATCCCAGTCAACCCCTAGACTATTTCAGTACTCCGGCTGTCTGTAGGCTGTGTAGTCACCATAGAAGTTAGGGTTGGACAACTTTTCTCAGGCAGAAAAGGTATTGCACCGTAGCAAAAATTTGGACCATAAAGCTAAAATTTTAGTTTCTAGCTACTTGTACCGCAGCTACAACATTTTAGCACGGAAGCGAACATCTTTAGCCAAGTCGGCCGCCTCCTAACTGGCGTGGTAGAGTTTTAGCACCACCGCTAAAAATTTGGCTGCGTCGCTAAAATCAGTGGCTGCGCCCTTTTTAAAAATTTAGCACTGGATAGAAAATTACTTTTTTGCGTGCCGATGCGTCAAATTTGATATTTCGCTTGTATCCCTAATCATATCTGCGTATCTTCTGGATACGTATTACTATGTGCGTATCTTTCGAACACTCCCACATATGTACGTAAGCCTGGTGAGCCGATTAAAAAGTGCGTATCTCTGGCGAGCTAACTATTACGTCTGCAAGTACCCCTGGGAGTGTTCCTGGGATCGTCCCTCGTGTGGCCGCCGCCTAAGTACCTGGTCGGCGGTGAGCTCGTACTGGCGCGCGGCCGTCTCCAGCACGAGCGCCCTCAGCTCCGGCCGGCACCTGCTCACCTCCGACAGCCGAGTGTTGACGTCCTGCCGCAGACAGTCAGTTTCAGAGCATCGTCAGTACACTGATACCTTGTTAAATTTTCTGCACTGGTCCAGGTTAATAAATGACTGTTAGTTGCAATTACTTTGGTCTTAGTATCTGTAGATAACAGTTATGTACCTATAAACTAACCCCGGTCTTGTAAAATTAACTACGCGTCTATTGACTTTGTCTGGTAGAACTTACTACACTCTGGTAATTGCGTCTAGTCTACTAGATGGCGCTATCAGCGCTCGTAGAATGAGAATCACCCGTGCTCACCCACGCCCTTCGTGGCTACACCTGCTCTCGTGGTAGCGTGCTCGCCTCGGGACCCAAGGACCTGGATTCGAGTCCCAGCCGAGTAAAGTTAGATAGACAACGTTCAGTGGTGTCAATGGCTTGTTAATTAATAGTTTTTGACATTTAGAACAATATTGAGCCGTTCTTCAGTTGGCACAGTTGGAGGCACCAGGATGTGTAGTATCAGTGACAGGGCCCAACCACACAGCACGGTATATTTTACCAGACATCTGGTTGGTCCCTATTTAACTACACTGTGTGGTAAAATTAACTAAAATCTTCGTTACATTAACCAAGCATTTTTTTTTCAGTGTTGGTTGTTTTGAATGCTGTTGCGCCGTTTGCGCCGATGCTCACAAGCAACTTGTCTTCGGCGCACATGGCCAGGAAGAAGACCTGCACGTCAAAGCCGAGGGTTACGAAAGAGGCGAAGAACTCGAGGAGGTTGTTCTCGATCGGCTTCCTCTGGGAGACGAAGAACAGCAGCTGCAGGACAACTCTCATGAAAACTCTGCACAAAAAACTCTGACCGTATTATTATAATTTGATTCTGCTGAGGTCGCAGACACTGACATGCTTGGCCACCAGGAGGCCCACCGTCTGCAGCACCGCCACCACGAAGCCGGCATGGAAGCGGACGGGGGGCATGAGGAGGCCGGAGACGGCGGGCGCCATGGCGGTGAAGTTGACCAGGTTGTTGACCAGCACCACCAGCGGCTGCACGGCCGTCATCACCGTCGACCCCAAGAACGAGTACTTGGAGATCTTGCTGGTGGGAAATACCGTAGCGTTATGACTTGTAGTTCACAAAACAACCAGCTAAATCCAAATAGGGTATTCCAGAGAAGTGTAGAGCGGAAGAGGGGAGATTACAATAACCATCTATCCAGATCGCGGCATTGCGATGTGTCACGGCCACTCAGTACGGTCCCCCATTTCCAGTCTGCAGTTCTCCGGGACATGCCCTGCTCTGTGACCTGAAGCCCTGGGTGAAGGAGCGGGCGTTGCGCAGCAGCATGTACTGGTTGCCGGCGGTCACGCTCGCGGCGGCCACCATCCACAAGGCCTGCCGGAGCCAGCGCAGAGCCGGTGCCCGCACCGAGGGCGGCGGCGGCATCAGGGACGCCACCTCGGCCAGCAGCAGCGTGAACAACATGGCGGCGCGCGGGAGCCGGGGCCTGCGGCACGGCACGGCGGGGGCACGGCGGGGGCGCCGGTCAGGGTCCAGTCGGCAGCGGCTTCTGGTGTGCAGCTAGCGTCCACCGTCCTCCGCTACCCCGTGGCCCGGCAGATGAGCCACATGGCGTCGCTGGCCTCCAGGTGCGCCCTCACGCGCGCGGCCGCCCTGACGAGCAGCCCCGCCGAGCGAGCCATGGTGCAGTGTTCCGCCTCCGCCGGCCCCGGTGACCTGCAGGCCCGAACACCCCCCCCCCCTCCCCCGTCCACCCCCAGCCTGCCCACACCGCCCAGTAATTGTGTTAAACTCCATCCGCTGTTTGCACTCGTCAAATTAACGCGACCACCAAAGCGCTGAGCAGAACGCGAGGTAGGGCGCCGAGCCCGAAGCATTCGCCCCCTCCCCCTAGCCTCCCACCCCTCCTCCACCTTTTCATCATGTCCACTTTATTTTTATGTCCTTCCCCCCGCTGTCTTGTGTTTATGTCGCGTTGTGGAGGCACTAAGGCGACACCGCCGCGGATACACCCCGCGGCCCGAGCAGCGCAGCGCGGTGGCGCCGCCTGGCGGGCGCTGGGCGGACCGCGCCCGCGGCTCCGGCGCCGATACCCCGCGCCGTGGCCATGGGCTGCCATGGGCTGTCGTGGACCGCAGCGCCCGCAGCCACCGAGCTCCAGGCCAGGTGCGAGGCCGGCCGGCTGGGCTGGACGCCCTCGGACCGAGTCGGTGGCAGACATGTGGCTGTCGCAGGCTGCCGTGCGCACTGCCTGTGTGTGTGTGTGTGTGTGTGTGTGTGTGTGTGTGTGTGTGTGTGTGTGTGTGTGTGTCTGAAGGTACTCGAACCCTGCCGCCTCATGCACGGCGGGATCTCCCAACACACCGGCCGTGTGTTGACACCGCGGCAGGGCCGCAGGGGGTCACTCTGGCGTATTTATACAGAGCGGAAAAAAAAAATAGGATCCGCGCCCCTGGCGGGTATCGAACGCAGTATCGCTCCGGCCTACAGCCGAAGGGCACCGCGCGGCGCGCCGCGGCTACTGTCCGGCCGGCCGGCGCTGATACTAGATAAGGCAAGCCGCTGGCGGGTCTCCGGAATAAGTTTGCGTGCCGTTGGCGGCGGCGGCGGGCCCCCAGGCCAGGCACACAACAGCACAACGGGCTTTGGTTCGATTCCAGGCCGCGGCAACAAAGTGTGTGTGTGTGTGTGTGTGTGTGTGTGCGCGCGCATGCGTTTTTTCTCTCACGTTTGTTTCCATAATTATAAAACGGGTTGGTTGTCCAGACCAGACTCCGTCACTAGTGACTAAACTGGCATGAATGAACTCGGAGGGAGAATATGTAATCGTGCGCCGACGATTGGGATCGAACCGCGGAAAGATGGGCCGGCGGTGCGCGTGAAGTGTGAGAAAGGTTTGAAGAAGAGAGAGAGAGAGAGAGAGAGAGAGAGAGAGAGAGAGAGAGAGAGAGAGCGAGAAAGAGAGAGAGATAGCGGGGGAGAGCGGGAGGGGAGGGGGAACAATAAATCAGGCGCTGTTTGTCGGCGCGACTCGTGTGCAGGCGCGCCCGTGTCTTACCAGCCAATGAGTAGTAGCTGTTTCGCAGACGCTTATGTGAACCGGGCCGCACTTTATCGCGCTCCCGCGTCCATACTTATGTGAACGGGGCCTAAACACCATAAACAACGGCGCGCGGCAGTCACACCTTGCGCGGAGCGACGTGACACGCCACGACACGCCGCGACACGCCGCGACACGACGCGGCACGGGCTCGTCGGCCGCGCGCGCGGATGACTCACGGGCTGCCCGCCCGCCGGTCTTCTGGACCGGGTTTTGTGGAGTTCCGCGCGTCGTCTGCTATCGGCCGTCACCGCGTACGGCGGCCGCCCGCCCGCATCGTTTTCCGCGAAATCCCTCTGTGTGTGCGCGTGTGTGCGCGTGTGTGTGTGTTTGTCTTTGTGTGTGTGTGTGTGTGCGTGTGTGTGTGTGTGTTCGATGACAAACCGCAATCAGAGTTAGCGGGCACAGCTCAGCAGCCGCGGCGGGTTTGTGCAACAGCCCAGGGTTTGGCGGACCGCGGTGACGACATGGTGTCGGCCGCCCTTCCCGGCTGCCTGTGCGGAGGTAACCGGTCTGCGGGCTGCTGGTCCGATCCGAGCGGCGCTGTGGGGAGCGCCTGGCGGGTAGGCAGCCCCGGCGTGCGCGCGCGGCGTGCGGGCGTGCCGACCCCGCCGTCCGCGGCGCGGTGCAGCTTGGGGAGCAGTGCACGCACGCCCGTCTCGGCGCGGCGCGGCGCTGCTGTGTGCGGAGCGGAGCGCTGTGCCGCGGGGATCGGCCAGGAATGCAGGAGGAAGGTATGGTCCAAGAATCGGCGGCGGGCGACGGCGGGAGAGGTCATTGTCGGTCGTCGGGCTTCTCCCCGCTTGCCCCCTCGCCGTCCCTCCTCTACTCGCGGTCCGCGGCGTTGGCTCGCGGCGGCGGCGCGGCGGGGTACTGCAAACGGCCGCTGCGCGGCCGAGGGCGTGGCGGGGCGTGGCGGGGCGTGGCGGGGCGTGGCGGGGCGTGGCGGGGCGGGGCGGCGGCCGCCACCGGTCTGGACCCCGGCGGGGCTGGCGGCGCTGGCGGCGCTGGCGGCGGGGCCCGGCCTCCCGGCCAGTGCCAGGCCGGCGGCCCGCTGGAGTGGAGTGTTGGAGTCCCGTGCCGTGTGGCGTCGCGTCGCGTACGCGAGCCGCCGAGTCCCCGCGCGCGTGTCGAGCGCGGCGCAGCAGCAGCGTGGAGTGCAGCAGTGCGTGCGTGTGTTCGTGGCCGCGTGCGTGAACGCGTGCGTGCGCGCGTGCCTGCCGAGTGACAGTGTGCCAGCGGCGGTGCCCGACGAACACCCACCACCCACACCTGCTCGCGCCGGCGTCACAGCGTCGCGACCCGTCACGTTGGATTACCGACCCGAGCCGGGGCCCCGCAGCCGGCCCAGCGAGCGCACACAGCGCCCACCGGTGAGTGGCGACCGACGGCCATCTCGAGCACTCCACTTCGACCGAGGGGGCGTCCACTCGCGAAAAATGTGACCCGATACGCACTATTACGTTATGCTGCTATTACGCCCCAAAATATCAGTTGTTGAGTTGACACTTTGGGCTCGTTTTGACAAAATACTGTTACTATTACGCGTGTTGGCACGTTTGGGACTAATGCGTGACTGGCTGCCCCCTCGAAGTTGACAACCGCTGCTGACCGCACTATCGCCATTGTTCATTGCATTTTCTTTTGATTTGATACCGCGGATCTTGCAGACTGCGCGCTGTCACCGAAGAAAGTGACGAAAGTGAATGAAGCCCCCAGCAGTCGTGGGCTCCTTGCACGCCCACCAAGATGATAAAATCTGGGAACCAGATATGAAACGGCTCGTCACCCTCACATCTCTGGCGTTTTTCCTTTTCCAACCGCTGTCAAGGCACAAACCAGCAGATTTTCTTGTCGGACTTGTGATTGAATTGTGACTGATGTCATGTCGGATTTCTGGGACTTCTTGCGTTAGAGATTGAGCGTCGTTTTTTTTTTTAAATTTACGGACCTCTGGCTGTTGGCTGGCGGATCCCTCTCGGCTCTCCCCCGCCACAACGATCCCCGCTTCCTAATCTGTCGTGCATCAAGTCTGCTATGAAAAATTTCGCGTCGTCAAACAAAGAGAGAGATCAGTGTCGCCGTCCGTCTCTCAGTCTTTTCTCCTCTCCTCTCCTTCCCCGCCTCTATCTCTGTCTCTTGCACACCCGCACTGTCTCTCTCTCTCTCCCTCACTCTCTCATGACGGTGACCAGTAATCCCTTTACGCGGTGCAAGGCGTGTCGTGCCTCGGCGCGGCCTAAGTCCCCGGCGGCCTGAGAGAACTTTTCCGATTGGCTGACCCCCCCCCCCCCCGGACGCTGCACAGAGATGCACTGGTTCCGCCACTGCACCGTCGCACAACCATTTGTAAACATCGTCGTCATCGAAGGCTTCGACGGGGTATGAAAATCTAATCTGTGTGGGAGATTTACCACAAAACTTTAATTGAAATGAGGTTGATTATGTTGTTCTGACGCGGTGCGGAAGAGTATGGAGCGTCCTATCTCTCGCTTTCCCGCTAACACACACACACACGCACACACACACACACATACACACGCATGCGTGTGTCTCATGTCCACCGTGAAGCACGCTCCGTTTTCCCCTGCCGACCGCCTCGTCTCGGGAGCCGAGAGACAGCGGGCCGGGCAGTGTCGGGGGCCTGGCAGGAGTTGGCTGCTCGCACGCGTAGAAAACTACTCCATTTTGGCGGGCGGTACCCGGCGGGATCAGCCTGACGGATACAGCCTGGTGGAGACAGCCGGGCGGAGACAGCCGGGCGGAGACAGTCGGGCGGAGACAGCCTGGCGGAGACAGCCGGGCGGAGACATCCTGGCAGAAACATTTTAATCGTTTAAGATGTCGACGATCCCTTTAAAACAATGACGAATTTTTCACCCTAGTTTCTGAATGGAAAAAAATAAGTTTAGTCGTGCTACTTTTACAAACATGCTTGCCATAAGTATAGAGGTCCTAATCAAACTCCGAACACTGATTGCTGGAGTAAAACTGTTTGTTGGGTCAGCGAATACACGGGGCTTCTGACCCGCTTTCCGCTCGCGAGGCTGAGCTGAGAGGCCCCTTGATCTATGCGGCCAACCCGCCACGCGGGGCGTCCGCGCAAAAAGGAAAAAAAAAATCTTGAGAAGTAAATAGACCGCAAATTACCCGCAGAAACAACACATCCTTCACCGTCCAACAACCGTTCGCCGCCGCAGCAATTCATTATTTTGCACACTTTTTCTCAAACCACCTCCTACTACATTTCTCTCTCTCTCTCTCTCTCTCTCTCTCTCTCTTTCTCTTTCTCTTTCTCTTTCTCGGACTATCTCTCTCTCCTTTATTCTCACTCCCCCACCACTCCCGTGCTCTGTCCGTCTCTCTCCGTGTTCTCTCTCTCTCTCTCTCTCTCTCTCTCTCTCTCTCTCTCTCTCTCTCTCTCTCTCTCCCCCCCCCTTCAGTTTTCTGGTTTTCTTGTTGCGGTCGTCATTATCAGGGGACCTTATAATTAGCACGCGCGTTGGACGACGATGAAAATTGCTCCCAAGATATAACGGCCGCCCACATGTGTGCGCGACACACACACGCGCGCGTGCACACACTCACTCACATACTCGCAGAGTCTCACACACACTCATTCACTCATTTCTCGCTCAGTGAGCCTAGTGGTCGTAATTATGGAATCGGTCCATGCGCCGCGGCTACGGCTTCTGTTTGATTTTTATGCCCGTTTGCGCAACACATCCTTCCCCCGTGCACCCCTCCTCCTGCCCCACCGATGCCTGGCTAGCTGCTGTTCTCCTGCACTGTGCTGAGTGGCTTTGGCGCGTCCTTCTTGCCCCTTACCTCTGTGCGTATAAAAAGAAAAAGAAGGAGAGATAGAAAGAGCGAGAGAAAGATCATGTGTCATATTTTTTTAGAAAGACGTGTACACTGTGAAAAGTGAAAGAAAGTCTTCGTAAATACAAACACCACACCAAACAAACGCGTTTGTATACCAACGCCACATTTTGTTTTCTATCCTACGTAGAAATGCTTTGTAGTACGATGCATCTGTTACACCGCCCCTTCGTAATAAAAAAATGCCAGCAAAAGTTGCCATGGCAGCAAGTGATACTATGTTAAGAACTGTTTTGTGGAAATTATAAATGGTGTGAGTCTTTTAGACACCTGCGGCGGGTTGTTTTCTTTCTTTGCTTTTTAACGGGCTGATTTAATTGGGGGGACAGAAATATTTTGAAGAAGTACCGACATTTTGGAACGGCCTCCTTGCTGCATGTGCCTCACCTTATTGGCCGTACAGAATCGGGACTCGCATCGCGCGCGGCATTTTCGCCGGCTTGTTCCAGAAACCGACCGCTATCGGCGTGATCTGTAATTTTCGTGCCTCTGATTACGGCGGGGGCGGTGCCGCTACTGGCTGTGCTACCGGAGAGAGAGATATATAGAGGGAGGGAGAGGGAGAGAGAGAGAGAGAGAGAGAGAGAGAGAGAGAGAGAGGCGGTGCCGTCCCGATCACTACTGCAGCTGTGCTACCGGCACGGGTGTGGCGTGGCGAGGTCCGGCGCGCGGGGCGGTCAAATGGGCCGTGTGCTGCGGTCGCGCGCGCGCGCCTGTGTGTGAGTTGGTGTCTGTATTGGAGTGTGTGTATGTGTGTGTGTGTGTGTAATGAAAAAGTCAAACAAGTGCGGGCGCACTTGTGCACTTGTGCCGGGAATGAGGACTCGCGTGGCGCAACAAGACCACAGGGCCGTTGTGATCTCCCTCATTTTTCGCCTTCTTTTTCGAGGGCTCCATATGCGGCGCTACGGGACAGCGTATTGCTCACGAGGGTTTGGCCCACTGCACCCGGCAATATCTCTTTTCATTCTTTTTTATTACGTTTTTGCTTTTGGTGCTGTGAACTTCCAAACTATGGGCATGCTGCGAAGTTGTGCGTGGTGATGAGATGCTTAATCTCACCGCAATAACGTACTTAACCGAGCTGAAGTAGCTTCCCACCGCCTTCTTCAGGTGCTGCACTCACTCACACACACACACACACACAGATACACAGAGGGCCGCTTAGAGCAACAACAGCAAGCAGCACTCGTGGCTGCTTCCCGAACGCGTCCGAGCAAACAGAACCAATAAACGGCCAATTAGGAGCGTAAATTACTCACGCGAGGAATGCGAAATTCTTTTTCCGGCCCCCGGCGGCCGGGGCAGCGCCGGGGCAGCGCCGGAGCGCCTGGGCGGTGCCGAGGCGGTGCATGCCGTCCCGGCGGCACGGTGGCGACTGGGCGGCGGCTTGGCGGCCCGCGGGCCCCGTCGGTCGCCGCGGATCCGGCTCGGACGTGGGCCGGCCGGGCCTCTGTCGAGGGGTGCATCGCTCCTCAAAAAACTCCTCGCCTCCTCTAAGCCGGATACCGGCGCGCCCGCGTACAGACGGCCGTCGGTCCCCCGGTGGCCCGGCAGGCTGAGCCCGTGGGCGCTTGCGTGGGCAACTGTGTGCGCCTTCGGACATTTTTCTGAGTTGAACTCCGGGGTGAGGAGAAGGGAAAAGGTTAAGGTGGTAAGGAAGAAAAAGAGGAAAACTACTGACTGCCAGACGACCACAGTGCGTTGAGTGTGCATGTTCGAAAAGGAATTTCGCGGCAGTCGGTACATCACTCCGCGAACACGTATCGTTAGTCACGCAGCTCGCAGGGGTTTTAATGTATGTTTACCTAGTACATACATCACTCAAAGCGGGAGGGAAACAAAAAAAAATCATTTTACTTTTTGCTCTGTTCTATCGCCTTTTCGAGATATTTATTCATCTTTTTTTCTTTGCTTCCGTGCACTCCGTGTATAACGTGCGCATCTCGGCGCCTATGCCTGTGCCTTTTCTTTGTAAAATAAGGCGCGTGCGTGCGTCGCTCCGTGTGCCTCGCTGCGCCGCGCACGTCCAGCCCCGCCGCGGAGACGTGCGGCCGGATGATGCCAATACGCGTCACCACAAGATACCGACACCGACCTTAATGCTTCATCCGTTGGAGCCGGCGAGCGAAGCGGGGCGCTAACTTGATCCGCTGCGGCGCTGGTCCGGCCGCCCGGCCGCCCGGCCTCCTCTGGACGCGCGCCACAGCTTGGTAAGCCGCGGGGCCGGGAGCGCCTGCGGGCGCCGGGGTAGGCCGGCCCGCACGACACGCGTGCACTCCCTGGCCGCGCACTGCCTACCCGGCAGGCGCCGGCCGACGGCTCTGCCAGGGCTATCGGAATGCCGTGAGGGACTCGTCAGCCGGGGGCCCTCCGCCTGGCGGCCGGGCGGCGCGGGCGGCCCCGCCGGGGAGATCTTTGTCGGGACGAGATGCACTCGGCGCACGGCCGCTGACGGGCCGCCGCGCCGCGGAGGCGGCGGGCGTATATGCATGAGCGGGCTGCAGTAGGCCCGGCCCTGCCCGGCCCTCCCGATAACTATCGCCGCGATGCATGCTGGGAAAAGTCAGGCCGATCAAAGCGTCTCGACCTTATGCGATACATATCGTGACCTACCGAGGCCGTGCCGCTGCCGGGCCGCTGCCGGACTCGGGGGGCCCCGACGTCGACATTGCGCGACCGCGATTTATCTGCTGGACGTGTCAAATGACGGCCGCGTAAACCCCTTCGCGTCTGCAGGCCGAGAGGCGCTGCGGGGAGCCGCGGTCGCCACAGAATGCTGGAAACGACCCAACTCCACGCACTTCCGTCAAAAATATATCATCGTATTTTTGTCAAATCCATACAAAAGTATACTACGTTATACATTAAAAATAAACTAAGAAGTAAATTTTGATGTAGTCTCTATTTGGGGAAATGGCTTAAGTGGCAGACTTAAAAATGAATGGATATTTTCCAACAACAGAGTCCCGGGTCTGTTTTGTCTGGTTTTGTGTGAGCGTATGACAATGATGTGGCCAGCTCTGCAGGGGTCAGCGGGGGGTCCGGCGGGCCCCTGCTGCTGCTGTTGCTGCTGGTGCCTGCATGGATGTTTGCCCTTTCCGCACACGCACGCCTCGCACGCCTCATTCTGCAATGCCGATTCTGCGCGGGTTGTTTGTTTCTCGATCTAAATCAGAGTAACGATGTGCCGTAAACATAAAACGGGGCTAGAGCTCGCGAGCCCGGCCGCGGCGGCAGTCGCCCAGCCCTGCCGCGCGGCCGGCTGTCCGGGGACAACTGAACTTTAGCGGTCCGCGGGCTCACCTCGCGCGGCCTCGCCGTGCACCGCGGCCTCCAGCGTGATAATGAGTTTGGTTATCTGCGCGCTATCAGACTGGGCCGTCTGCTGTCAGGCCCAGACGGGTCACCACCACCGTGTTTTACTTCCCTGGGGTATGGTTTCCAAATGTAGACGGATAGGTGTTCTACGCGCGGGTAGTCTCAATCCGTGCACGGGTGGAAAGGCTTGTATACGAAATGTATACGCTCGTATACACTCGTATATGGTTTGTATATTGATATATATATGGCCCTATGAGTGTATACGATTCCTATATAATTCCATATATGGTTCATCTATGACCTTTTCCTCCTATAATATGATATGTATATGATCATATGGGGTGCATACATCCTTGTAAAGGCATACAAGTTGTACACAGTCATTTATGTAATCATATACAACGTGTATAGTGCCATATACATGACCATATACAACGTGTCCAGTTGTATACACATTGTATTCGATACCATATATACAACTTGTACCAAGGGTGGGCAGTCCTAACCTGTGGATCCCAACTTGTGGGTTGTCCCAACCCGCGGTAGTCTGAACCTGTTGGTAGTCTCGGCCCAGTGGTAGTCTCAGACGGACAGCAGTGCCAGCCCGTAGTCCCCGCCGGTGTCGGCGCTCCGATATGAGACCGCATGGCGGCCGCTGCAAGTCCTTGCTATCAACACCGCGGACCGGCGAGGCCTTGTCCCCTGCTTACCTGCCCGCTTCGCCTGCAGCGGGCGTGGCCGCTCTCCTCGCGGCCCGGCACACTCGAATATAAGCGCCCACTTTTCAAGTATCCAATTAAATAACAATCATTTGTACATGGCCCTGCAGCGCGCGCGCCGCGCCGGGCCGACCCGCTCGTTCCCTTGACGAACTCTGACGGCTCAACGGGACCGTCCTCCGTCCTCTGCCGCGCGTGCACGTCTGCCGCGTGCGTGCGTGGCCGCGTGTGTGCATTCGACTCCCGAGATGCTAATCAGGATGCGGAGAGTCTTACACACAACGCTCGCCGAGGGCGGCACCGACGCGCCGCTGAAAGTGGGCGTGCGAAATTGAACCCTCCCGCCTGGTGGAGTGCGGCCGTCCGCGCCTCCAGTCGCGGCGACGCCATGAGTCCGTCATTATTGTAATTGTTATTTTTCGGGGCGGCAGAGACGCACTCGTGACAGAGCCATTCCGGGACCGTCCGCGTCGTCCGTGTGCGTGTGTGTGTGTGTGTGCGAACGTGCGTGTTTGCACGCACGCACACTCATGAGAGCTTCATTAAAGCCGCCCTGCGTGGCGCCCCGTAGCGCCCCGTGGTGTCGCGGGGCGGCCGGCTCTGTCGTGGGCGCGTGCGGGACGTGGGCGCGTGCGGCCCGGCCGGGGCCCGGCCGGAGCCCGGCGGCGGGGTCGGCCCGCTCGCTTCCGCTGCAGTTCGGCTTGATTTGGTGCGCGGGGCGGGCGGACGCTGCGGACGCTGCGGGCGCCCGGCCCTGGCGGCCGGCTCCGCTGCGGTGGGTTGCATAACAGGCAGGGCCGGGCCGCGCGCAGGGCGGCGCAGGGGTCAGCGACCTTGGCTGCCTTGGCGATATACATGTGTGGACCGGCCGGCCGGGGCCTGAACCCGCGCCGCCGGATGGTGGCGTGGAACTGGACTGGCCCGCGCCACGCCGCGCCACATACCCGGCTCGGGATATACACGCACACACATTTCGCCGCGGCTGCCAAGAAACAAGAAACGCACGCCGGGCGGCTGCGGGGCGGGGCGGCGGGGCGGCCGAACCGATACGAACCGAACGCGCTGCGCTCCGCCTGCGCCGCGGCGGGAGAGCGCGGCGCGCGCGGCGGCGCAGAGATGTGTGAATGATCTAGCGGGCCGCGGCAGCCGCGCCGACTCCCACTCGATGCATATCTCCCCTGCCCCTCCCCCTCCCCTCCGCCGCGCCTGCGTGCATCTCAGTTACACCTTCGCGCACGACAACATCGCGGAGAGGAATTTCGCATCGAAGGATTCCACCCACCATACGACGTGTAAGGCGTCAAGCTGACATGGCCCGGTGCCGCCTGGTGCGCAAGCCATAGCGTACGCTCACACGCACACACACACACGCACACACACGCACGCACCCAGACGCATATCTCTTGGTGCGCCGATGTGTCGTTCCACCGCCCACATCCTGCGCGGCGAGCGATCCAGATCCAGGAGCGTTTCCCTATTTCCGCAATTACTTTTGTTTTTCCTGTAATGCAGTAGGAGCTTACCTGCGCTATCGACGCGCACTTCCCACATACGCGCACCCCCCCCCCCCCCACACACACACACAGACACACACACATACATTTAAAATCATAAAAAAAAATATTACAAGAATGGGTTTTTTTAACTACTGAAAGAATTATCACCCCGTTAGGTTTTGACTCCTTTTCGGGAGTGTGGGCCCTCTCATGTCCTGCGTGGGCCAGGCTCTTGGCAGGGCCCCATCCGTCCGTGGGCTTGCAGCAGGTGAGGTGGTCCCGGGTGGAGGGGGGGGGGGGGCACCATGTCATCCAGAGGTCGCTGACTGCACACACACGCGGCCCGTTTTATCGCTTGATTTTGAAAAATGGTCGTCTTTGTTGTGTCGGCGCCAGGCGGCGCGGAGGACCTGATCTGCAACTTGTTATACGCCCTTCCCTTCCCCTCTCGGCGCCCTGCTCCTGCTGCCCTCTGGTCCTGCCTCCGCCTAGATGAGTTTGGAAACAATGATGATGGATGGCGGGATGGTGGGTGATTTATTTAGGAAGACAGAGAGGGAGGACTCACGGGCAAATATATATATATATATATATATATATATATATATATATATATATATATATATATATATATATATATATATATGTGTGGTGTGTGTGTGTGTGTGTGTGTGTGTACTTAACCGTTCCATTTTATTTTAAAGGAAGCTCCGCTGGATAATTGAGTTAGCATTGTCTCGCCGAGAAAGACCTTTTAGACGGTGGCGAAGGATGACTACGTTGAGAGGAGAGAGAGAGAGAGAGAGAGAGAGAGAGAGAGAGAGAGAGAGAGAGAGAGAGAGAGGGGGGGGGAGAGAGAGCGAAGAGGGAGGGGCTTGAGGACTTCGGAGCAGAGGCCGCCCTGGGAAGGTAAATGCTAACGGGCCATTGTGTACGGAAGTGGTGGAAGTGTGGATCATTTTAAGGACGCGTGCGCTGCCACGGCGTGGCGCGGGCGTGGCGTGGAGTGGCTGGAAGGTGGCGGGAGGCGCGCGGTTGGTCCGTATATACTGACCTTTGCGCTCTTCACGCGGACTTGAATGGAGAAGAAGAAAAACATTTCAGTACGCGGAGAAAGAAGTTTGCGAACAAGATCAAGGGCCATAGCAGATGAAGGAGTCCTCCGGGGGGCCCGCGGGGACCCGCCGGGCTGTTCCCTCTTCCCATCACGAGCGACGATGGTATCAGCAAGGTAATCTGAGCCGTGTCATTAGCGGCAAATGCGTGACCTGTCCGAGGGAGCTCTTTGCGGACGGAGGACGAGTTCAGAGCTGATGATGATGCAGGTTGAGAGAGAGGAGGGGGAGGGGGGCGGCCTCCGCTCGTGGGAGCCGCGCAGCTCTGAGTTTGGAGCTCGCGGCCCGCCGCCGCCCGGCCCGGCGGCCCCCGCAGCGCCACCCTGCTGCCTGAATGTAATCTAGAGAGCCACCTGGACACAAAATTAACAAGAATTAAACGGACCTCACAGAAATAACGTCGCAACGGAACACACTCTCTCTGTCTGTCTGTCTGTCTCTCTCTCTCACACACACACACTCACGAAAAAATTCGCGATGCTGCACACTAAAACGTTTGAAATAACTCCGTTTGCATACCTGCGGACGGATGGTGCCTCCCGCGGCGTCTTTTACTGGCGTCGGAAAAGTCGCGACCCGCTTCCCCCGCTCAACGCCACTAATGCAGCCGCGTAGCCGCGCGTAGCCTACATAGTCCTCATAGGCCCTCATAGGCCCCCATAGGCCCTCATGGACCCCACAGGCCCTCATGGCCCTCATGGGCCCCCCGCGAAGACGCTGTAACAAACACAGAACGTCCGCATAAACGCGCCGCGCATGGGAAACTCGATCGTCTTTAGCTTCCCCGCGGCCGCGACCCCCCGCGGCTCCCCGCCCCCGCCGCGCCGGGACCAGCAGCAGCCCCGCGCAGCCGCGCGGCCGGGCTAACGCTGCTAACGCATAACGACTAACGGTTGTTAGTCCGCATGTGACTGTGTGGAGGCTCCCTTCCCATGTGTGCGTGTGTGTGCGTGTGTGTGTGCGTGTGTGCGTGTGTGTGCCGCCGGCCGGGGGAGGAAGAAGGCCGTGCGCGCCGTCGCTCCGCTGCTGCTGCTGCTGCTGCTGCTGCTGCTGCTGCTGCTATGCGACCGACCGACTGCGCATGCGACAGCGAAAGAGAGACGTAACATGCGACCGGCGCGGGGGGCGGACGATTTATTCCGGCTGTGTGTGTGTGTGTGCGTGTGTGCGTGCGTGTGTGCGTGCGCAGCCGCAGGCAGCAGCCGCCCCCTCCGCCCCCTCCGCCCCTGCAACACTACCGATCCGCTCGCTGTTCTCTCTCATGTATTTCACGACGTCGCCCGCTAACCCGCCTCCGCTCTGTTTAGCTTCTTCCTTCCTCACAATCACTCCCTGCGTATCCTCGGACCTTCGTCCGGTCGTACCTACTGGATCCGGCGCGGCATGGGAACCTCCTTACACACACACACACACACACACACACACACACACACACACACACACACACACGCACACACATACGCACACACCAGCACCAACACACACACGCAGCCGAAATGGATGACGTCAGTTTGATCGCCACGCTGTTTCCCGTGAAGATGTGGTGCGAAAGAAAAAGAAACCGGGGCCGAATGTATTTGAACCCGCTCCCGTCCGTGTGGGGAAGAGGTTCCATAATCCCCCAATTTCCCCCCCCCCCCCCCTCTCTCTCTCTCTCTCTCTCTCTCTCAAATCCTCCCTCAATCTCTCTCAAATCAAATCTCTCTCTCTCTTCTTCCCTTCTTCCCTTCTTGCACCGAGGTTAACGTGGCCTGTTCTATTTTCTTTTCATTGTCAGAGGAAAGGGCAGAGAAAGAGAGAGAGAGATAAAGAGAAAGAGAGAGAGAAGAGAGAGAGAGAGAGAGAAAGAGAGAGAGAGATAGAGAGAGAGAGAGAGAGAGAGAGAGAGAGAGAGAGAGAGAGAGAGAGAGAGAGAGGAGCAGGGAGGGAGGTCCCCAAGCACGACAGCCTGACGAGACATGACGGGACACGGAGTAGTGTAGTCCGCTCTGCTACCTTGCCTTGCCTTACCCTTTCACCCCTGGGCTCATCCTTTTGTCCTCACGTCGTTCCGCACGCAGCGTACGCCCGGAATGCTGTTTGTTGTTGTTGTTTTTAAGTTTTTTTTGTTAGCTGTCCTTTTTATGCTGCTGTATAGAGCACACACACACACACACAAACACTAGACCTTTAGACAATCTCTCTGAATCAGGGTTCTAATCCAGTAGAGACCAGGACAAGGCGAGGCAATTACTTGTGCGCGGTGCGTGGCGTTCTCGCGGCACCGCCGGCACCACCGCGCGCTAACTCAGGCACACATCTGGCCTTAAATTGGATTTGAGCCTCGCACTGTTTGTCCACTTTGATATAAATCCTGATTACTCATATTGGCGAAGCGATTAGTGAGGCCGCAAGGTTCCGAAAGGTTCCCCGTCCTGCAGTTCACCCGGAATGTGGGCCGCAGTGGTCCCCACACAGTAAAAAAAATTACGATTACGAAAGAAACGATGGCTTTGTAGGCTGCGAACTAGCAATTGCTTCGTGACACGAAGGATTTCTTCGTAGCCTCTACGAAGGATTTTTTTGTAGCCTACGAAAACATCCTTCCTGTTGAGGAATTTCACTGTGAGGCAGCGCCCACAGGTCCTCCTCTAGAAGAAGATATTTACGTGGGTCGAAAAAAATAATTTTTCAAATCGTTAGTTTTGATTTAAAACTCAATGCGTTTCCGGCACATCGCGCGCGGCGAGTGAAGCCTGTTACGCCACGGCGCGGTCTCAGTACGCAACGCCCACCAGTTAAAATGAGCTTTGTGAGAGTGCAGCCAGCACCACTGCTGCACGTGTAACCTTCACGTGCGACAAGCATCGGCCAACGGCCATATAACTGCAGGAAGCAGGCCTGCAGCCAAGCGCCGTCACTCAAGCGGACCCGCGGGAGTCACGCCGCGACGCCGCGAAAACCTCCCTCTCTATCTCTCTCTTTCTCTACCCCCCCCCCCCCCCCCCCCCCCCCCCCTTCTTTCTTTCTCTCTCTCTCTCTCTCTCTCTCTCTGTCCAGCAACTCAAGCATATTCTGTCTGCTCGGCGGCCCACACTCTCCGTAGCGGCCACGCGTCGCCTGTGTGCAGCCATTCAAAGAAACCTGCCATTCTTTTCGCTGCCGCCGCCTCTTTTCTCTCTCGCCTGCGCACTCACGCTTTATCCCTATCTTCCGTCTCCTTCTCGCCGTCACTCTTTCTCCTCGCTACTTTGGCGTTTTACACCGGATCCGAATGTGGCCCGCGTGTGGGCGACGGCGACGGCGCATACGACGGCAGCCAGCAGCGGCAGCACCACTATTCGCAGAGCGCTGGCACTACTGCGAATACTGGGTGTCCTCGCGCCGAGGAAAGCGGCGTGTGGCGATGCGGGGGCACCGCCGCACCGCTGCCGTGCCGGGGCCCCGCGCGGGGCTCGGGCAGCGTGCGGGGCCGCGGAGCCCCCGCGGGGAGGGCCGGCGGGCCGCCGCGGCTCCCCACGGCGTCGGACAATGGCATGGCGCTGTGCCGTACCGCGCTCCCCACTCACACACCGACAGGTCGTGTCACCTGCGCTGCCCCCGCGGCCCCTGCTGCCCCCGCAGCCCCCGCGGTCCCCGCTGCCCCCGCCTCACGCAAAACTCTTCCTTCCCCCCGCGCCATTTAAAAAACAGCGCCTCCCCGTGGCACATAATAACATCGCTCACCACACTCTCCGCCTCACACAATAAGTCATCCACATTTTTCATACATTGCGCGCCGATTTGTCCTGATTATACCCCCTCCCTCTCTCTCCGTCGACCTGTCTCCGTGTGTGTGTGTGTGTGTGTGTGTGCGTGTGTGTTGTGCTGGTGAGATGGCGTGCCCCTTTGTTTCCCTTGCCTGCCTCGGTGCCATTTGTGTGTGTGTGTGTGTGTGTGTGTGTGTGTGTGTGTGTGTGTGTGTGTGTGTGTGTGTGTGTATGGCTGGTCCACGACCGGACAGCGCACGGTGGTGTGCCGTTGTCCGGGGCGGAACAAATGTAGGCTAAGCGGACGGGACCGGCGCACCGCGGCACCACCGCGGGACAGGGACGTAGGATGGCAAGGGCAGAACGGCCGGCGGGGCGGTCGGTGTGGCGTGGCGCCGCGTGGCGGGGCGTGGCGGGGCGTGGCGCGGCGTGGCGCGGCGTGGCAGGCCGTGGCGGGGCGTGACGGAGTCGGCTAGCCGGCCGCAAGTAGGTGCAAGCAGTCGGGTCCTGCGGGCACGTGGTCGTGCAGTGGGACCCCGGCCGGACCCGCCGGACCCGCCGGGCCGGTGGTGGGGGCGGTCAACAAACACGTTACGGCGGGCTCTCGGAACTAAATACAGCGAATCGGTGTCGATGTCGACCTGGTCGGAGAGATGCGCGGCCGCGCTGAGGCTGAGAGTCGGTCCGCAGGGCCTGCTGCACGCGCTCGAGCACGGGGTACTTGCTGCCGTCACTTGAGCACGGGGTATACCTATGCTGCTCTAACGGGAGTATGAGATGCAGTACCTTGCTCCTGACACTCGAGCACGGGTTGCCTCCGCTGCTTCAGTTGCTCGAGCACGGCGTACCTGCTGTTGTCACTCGAGCACGGGATACTTGCGTTGGTGCGGGCGCTCGAGCACGGCGGCGGACGCCAGCCGGACCGGGAGATGCTGGGGTCGTGACTGGACTAGGGGCCGCCCTGGGCAGGCGGTGTCGGTCAGCGCCGGGGTCAGGTAGCCCAGCCGATCTACGGTACTTCGGCCGCGGACGCTGCGGGGCTGGTGTGACACAGGAGCCTGGGGCCGCTAGAGAGAAAGAGAGGCAGAGAGAGATACAGACAGATAGAAAAGGGGGGGGGGGAGGCGTGCGTCTGGGGCAAGTCCCATCTGTCCAGAGCCGGAGCCGCCGATGGATCACCGCAACTACTTCGAGATCGAACCGAATCCCTGTCGACATTCTGTCCTAACGCCTATCCTTCTCGTTTTCCAGGTGAGTTTCGCCGCGGTGCTCGCGCTCCCGCAGAGCCGCCCTATCCGCAGGCCTGCCGCTAAGGTGCTGTGTACGTACTGAAGGAAGATGCGGGATGGATGTACACCGCTGCTGTCTGAGCTGACTCATACTCTTGCCGACATTTTCCACAAACCTCAGTATTGTTTAAAGAAATTCGAAAATGATTAAAATGGGCGGTGTTGTTGACCCAGTCCCTGTAGCGGACCTGTTGCGACCACGGTGGTCGCTGCGTCGCCGCTGCCGCGACATGTTGCGATCACAGTTCAGATGATTCCCGTCCGCCCATGGATGCCCGCGGCCGAGCCTCTGGCAGCCTGTCTGGCAGACCCCGGCAGCTTCTGGCTGGCGGCCCCTCTGACAGCCTCTGGACGCACTTCTGTTCGCGGCGCGTCCCCGCCGGCCGCCGCCGATGAAACGACAGGCAAACCGCCAACACCGGCCGGTGCCGCCGCTGTGCCGGCCACATCTGATTTAAATAATTAGCCCGCGGTTGCCGCGCGCCGGCCGGCCCGCTGCACCGACCAGTCAGTCGCGGAACGAGTCTTTAGCACTTTAGCTCCTTCCTATTAAATTAAAAAAAAATCGCGCGGGATGAGAATTTTAAGGGGATTAAACGCGCGTGTTCATGTTGACCTACTTGATGGTTTTAGTCGAATATAAACGGCTTGCGATGACAGGACAGCGCACCCAGTGTTCCTCCGAGCGGCGCGGGGACTCGTCCTCGATAGGCGCGACGCCCGAACCAAATATCGTTTGCGACGAGAGCGTCGGCATTTATTCCAGGCAGCTTTAATTGTCGCGACCTTCATAGTACACACGGGCTGGCCACACGAAGGAGCATCGGAGCCGTTCGCCCCTGCGGCCCTGCGGCCCTGCGGCCCTGCGGCCCTGCGGCGCCCCGCGGCGGCCCTCCGCGGCCGGCTAGCTGCTTTAGCCGCTAAGCAGAGTGTGGCACGGGCAGGCGGCCGGCAACGGGACCTGTCTCCTGCTGGCGGCGGGCGTGGTGCGGCGTGGAGCGGCGTGGCCGGCGCGGACACGCCGTCCCGCGAGATGGTATAAGGCGTTTGGTCCAGCCCAGCCCGCCGCCGCCGGCCAGGCAGCCACGGTACAGCCGCGGCACAGCCGAGCCACAGCCGAGGCACAGCCGAGCCACAGCCGAGGCACAGCCGAGGCACAGCCCACTGGCAGCGCGGGGCGAGGCAGATGAGGTGCGATGCGCCGGTCCCGGTGAGAAGAGAGGCACTCGCGGCGCCCGCCTTCCTTTCTCTTACCGCCTTATCTGCATCATTTGGGGCAAACGTTCGAGCCGTGCCGCGCAGCCCCGACCTCTGCGGGTGTCTGCGGGTGGTGTTGCGGCGGTGCGGCGGTGCTCGCCATATCCCGCCCCGCCGCCCTTTACGCCGCGTTTGTCCCAGATATCGAGAAGCGAAACCACACATACATCGCCCGCATCCCCGGTAGTTTTATTATGCGCGCAGTAAGTGCACAATCTGTCCCGAATTTTTGTACTCAATTGCGTTACAATTCTTTGTGGCCAGTTGTGCTGGAGGCTTGCCATTCTTTTTGCTTCCAGTTGTGAACAATTTTATGTGATCAGCTGTGCACCATTTTTTTGGTGGCCAGTTGTGCACATTTTTCTATTGTGCTTATTTTTTTTCATGGCAAGTACTGCATATTTTTCCCAGTGGTGCATTTTCTTCCGTGCACATTTCTGTTTATTTTGTGACCAGCAATGCACTCTTTTTATTCCTATACGAGCTCATATATTGCACGAAAACTGGGGCGTCGGATCCGTATGGCTGTGCGCACCACATTGTTCGCTACGTGTCCCTCCGCGACAAGTGCGGGCCGGCGGGTGCGCCCTGCTTTAGCGGCGTAATGCCTCCGGCCGCGCCCTCTGATGTTGCGCCGCCCGGCGCCGCCCGCGCGCGGTCGTGACGAGAGACACACGGACCTGCGCTCCGGTCCTGTTATCTGTGACGGACGCTTCCACACGTTATTGAGGTAGGTCAATAACACGATATGTGTGTGTGTGTGTGTGAGAGAGCGTGCGAGTGGGTGCTCGGGCTCGCTGTACATGCAGTTCGTGCCGGGGAGCCGTCATCCCGGCCGGTGTACCAGGAGAATGCAGGGAGGGATAGGGCAGGCGGCGCGCAAGCCGGCGGGGAGGGAAGATCTCTTCGATGGCTGCTGCCATTGGATGCAATGGGACAAACACACTCACATACACTCACACACACACACATACACACACCACGTGACGCCGACACGGGCCTCTGCGGCTCCATAAACGACATGACAACGTCGCCCTCCTAGGCGTGCGAGAGGGACGGAGATAGCTGTGCTCTTTAACCTCGAATCACTTTGGACGGCGCGCGCGATCTCGCATCCACGCGCCCGGAGGGAGGAGGAGGAGGAGGAGGAGGAGGAGGAGGAGGGAGGAGGGAGGGAGGGAGGGGGGGGGGAGGGAGTCTAGTCTGAGGCCGTCCACATATACAGCACACTATCGGGGGAGACAGCACCGCATTGCGCCGGCGGCTAGGTTTTAGTGAGGCCCCCGCTTTTGCACCGCTTGTGGCGCCCGAGCATCCCGACCGGGAGCTCCGCGGCAGAGCCGGGCGGAGCGCTACGCCACGCGAAGCCATCGACCCGGGCGACCAGCGCTGCTATCACGGCCGACTAACCCGGCTCCGTCTATGTCCAATACGCGGCTCCGTGCGCCTCATCGCGTTGTATTCCTCCCCCCCCCCCCCTTCTCCTCCTTCTCCTCCCCTCCTGCTTCTACTTCTACCGAAATCTCCCCGCGTCTTAGTGATAACCTAGCGGTATTAGCAGAACATGCGACGACAGGAGGTACGAGGGGGTTTCCCCTTGTTCGCGGACGCGCGGCCCGCCGTGTGACGTCATGCACGCGGCGTGGCCCCGCGAGGTGTGCAACCACAAGTGTGCCCCCGCGGGGCCCTGCCTCCGCAGCCGCCGCCAATCAGGTGTGATAAACAGGTCGCCGTGAGCACAGCGCAGCCAGCGCAGCCATACGGCCGGCCGCGGCGGCCCACGCCACTGTGGCGACTGCGCCTTTAAACCTGATCTCCATGGCACGGAGAGGAAGCGATACTGCCCCCCCCCCCCCCACTCTCTCTCTCTCTCTCTCTCTCTCCTTCCCCGCTGGCGCCCCCTCCCCTCTACCCGCCCCCGCCCCCCTTGCTGCAAGTCCCTGCCGTGGTCGTATAGTCCAGACCTCGATACAAATGAGCCACAATTAAGCGCTCTTGGACGACTTCTCTGCTTGGCCCCGCCATTTACAAACCGAGTGTCGCAATAATTACCTTCCCATTCGATTTTTCGCGTGGTCGTCGTTGGTCCAAACCTGCGACCATGTCATTTTGTTGTAGTGTAGTTGTTGATATTTTTGTCTTTTTTCCCCCGCGCGCGGCGCTAGGAGGATGGGGAAGGTCTCCCACGAAGGCTTCGCGAATGCGCGGGTTGGAGTGTATTACTCTGCGTTGTGCGGCGCTGACGTCGTCACTGACCCCGTCACCGCCCCGGTGGGGAGGAGGAGGGAGGGGGAGGTGGAGGGGAATGGGGAAGGGGCAGAGTTGCCGGGGCTGTAAAACAGAAGCCGCGCTGCCGCTCATCTCATCATCATGGACGGGCCGTTGTTCGTCTTTATGGCGCCGACAGTGTATGTCAATGTGTACGTCCGGGGTGGGAGTGGTTATTACGGACCAGGTGAGGCTAGGTGGGGCTAGGTGAGACTAGGTGAGGCTAGGTATGACGAACTGGTGCTAGGAAATGCTAGGTGAGGCTAGCTACCGCGCAGAGGAATCTACGATGCACGCAAAAAAAGGGTGCGTCAGATCAGTACTCGAACTTTCTGCACGGATTTAGCGGCGCGGTGCTAATTTTTTGCTCAGTTGATGCGGACAAGCTGTAGTTTGTCTCCATGTTATCGTACTTTTTCTCCGTTTCCTGTACAAAACTACAGTTAGATCCCTAATCCCGGGAAGTTCGGGATAACTTATCCCGGATAAGTGAGGCTTGGTACCAGTTGAGGCTTGGAAGTTTGTGAGGCTTGGCACTAGGTGAGGCTAGGTGAGGCTGGACGAGGCCCCGCCGGCGCGCTAGTGTGGCGTTACAGATGGCCTAACCGAGAGCCTTATCGATCTGTCTCACGGCATGACATGGGCAGCGGCAGTACAGGGCGCGTCGGCACGTCAGTCAGTGTGCCAACAGTCCGCGGAGGGGGGCCGCCGCCCGGGGGCCATACGCCTACGCAACACACTTCCGATGCCCTGCCGAGGGCCAATCTGAGGCTCTCACCGGAGGCGCCGACACCCTCTGCGATCGAGCGCGACGGCGTCGGGGTTTTGACTGGAAGAGAGGGAGAAAGACGGAGGGAGTATAAGAGAGGGAGAGAGAGCGAGGCCGCTTTACACACGCCGGAGAGCCTCGCTGTGTCTTGCGGACGGTCCCCAAACCGGTGCCGAGACAGTGCTGGCGGTGCTGCGAGGTGCTGCGAGGTGTCTGGTTTGCGGGTTCGCGGTTTCGTCACACGCCCTCTGGCCTGCGGTGGCCTGCGGTGGCCTGCGGTGGCCTGCGGTGGCGGTGGCGGTGGTGGCGGTGGCGGCGGTGGCGGCGGCGGTGGCGGCGGCGGTGGCGGCGGCGCTGCCTGCCGCCTGTCCCTACCGGACCCGCGCGGCCGCGAGCCGGGTTGATCGCGGACGTGTTGAAAGCGAAGCCGAACACCGTAAGCGATTCACCCCTGGCCCGGCGCGGGCCGACCCAGCTGACATGAGCTCGGCTGCAGGTTACGGGGGTTACGGGCACAGAGGCCGCGGGGGCGCTGCAGGGCGGAGGGCGGGCAGGGCCGCGGGGACACAGAACTAATACGCGCGGGCACGCCCACCGGCCGCCCCGCCGCGCCACTGCCGCCGCGCGCCCACGTCATCTCGTTATGTCAGAAAGGAGACCGACCGACCGACCGACCGACAGGACCGCAGGTTCGGCGCGCGCGCTTGCCTTCGAAACCTCCTCCTCTGCATAGGGGAGTGCGAGAGAGACAGAGAGACGGTCCGCTCGAGGGTCCTTGACGAGCGCCTCGGGTGGATAGGACAAAACAGGGTGCGCCGCGTGCCGCGTGTGTGTGTGTGTGTGTGCGTGTGTGTGTGTTAAGTCAGAACCAACGAGCTCCAGCTGGTCGCCGGCCCCGCGTAGCCGGTACGTCGGTTTCTGGGCCGCCACTGCTGTCGCTGTGTGGCGCGTGGGGATACACGACTGGCAGCTGATTCGGTCGCCTCGTCCCCGTAACGCCTCCCCCCCCCCCGGGGGGGTGCTCCCGGTGGAATGATATCATTAGTCGTCCCTAATTCATTTTCCGATAAGTGTTTTCGATTCGCGCCTCTGGACGGTGTGTGGGCCGGGGCTAATGGGGTGGCGACACGCGATGGAGTGTCGGCCGAAGGGGGTAATAAAAACCACACCTAGGACGGGATAGCTGAAAATTATGCAGGGGGTCGGGATATTGAAAAGAAGAGCGCAGCAGCGGCCAGGAGGTGGTGACGTTGGCACTCGCTCGGGTGCGGCTCATCTCCACCGCGTAGCGCCGGATCGGTAGGCAACATGCGCTCGCCGGCACGCACGGGTGCTTTGCGGGCCGGCCTACCCAGCTGCTCGCAGGCGCCTCTGTCGGCAAACAATGTAGCCGTGCGCAGTGGCGGCTGGCTGGCTGACTGGGGTCCGCGCAGCACATAGTGGCGGCTGCAATTTCGCAGTCTTTGCATTTTCACTCGGCCCGCCACCGCCCGGGCGCTCCGCCGCGGCGCGTCCAACCAACACAGTCGCGAACCCACCATCGCTCTTGCAGCACGGCCAGCCCCGCTACTCGAAAAGTCACATTAATTGTCATCCAGTACGTAGAGTGCAATTTTGGAATACACGCTGATGCCAACACTAATTCCAAATGCCGGACCGTCCACTCCCTTGTATTTTCCTTAAGATAGCAGTATAAACTGCTCATTTATAAAAGAATAAAAACAATCAGAGGAAGAAAATATAGAAAAGGTTGGTAAAACAAAACAAGAAGAGCAGAAAATAGGACACTTTTTGAAAAATAAATGCCTAAAAAAGATCAACAAAGTGTCTATTTCTATCCACGGTACCGTTTGCATCACAATAGATGGGGCCACCGCCTCTTCCCGCAGGGTTCGAGGCCCTCTTCTGTTCAGAACGACGCGCATACGGCACTGCGGTGCGCTACGCAGAATCCTACTTTATTTTTTCCCGCCTCGTACGTATATATACTGTAATTGCAATCTCCACGCCGCGCGCGGTCGGGCTTGTCTCGGCCACAAACACGAAATGAGGCGCCTGGGTGCGGCCATGCGGGCCGCGGCCGCCGCTGCTGCCGCCGCTGCTGCGGGCACACGGCACACATCTCGTCTCCCCTCGCCTGGTCCCGTCCCCTCATTGAGTAAGATGTTACTCTCGGGTTGCACGGCGGCACCACACGGACATTTATCAGACCACACCACTGCGCATGCGCCCGGGCAAAACTGATATCAAAGCGCGGGGATCTGAGCCTCGGCTCGGCGGGCCGGCGGCGGCGCGGCCCGCCTGCTCGGGTTGCCTCTCTAATTTTCTTCCCCGCTGCGGAGAGATCTCTGCTGCGCTCTCGGCTCTACGCTCTGCGGCTGGTTGAGGAGTTGCAGACACACACACACACACACACACACGCGCGCGCGCGCGCGCGGCTGCGCGGGGAGGTGGAGAGGGACATCCTAACCTCGAGCGACAACATAAAGTGCGGTGTTTCAGGGCGGTTCAGGTGCTGGCGCCTCTGCTGCTGGTCCGAGCCTTCCGCCGCTGAGATCGCCCACCCAGAAAGCGCTGCCGAGATAAGCGAATCTCTCAACTTGCTGAGGCAAACGGCAGCTCGCGGAGGAGGACGGAGTGGGGGCGAATGTACAACCGCTGTGGTTTTGTAGAATTTTATGATGAAATCACGGATTGGCGTCGTGGTTTTTTGATTGGCCCTGGTGATATATGGACATACGCTAATGGTATATGGGCATGAATATGATACCCGTATGCAGCGAGTGTTTACTCCTTTTTCAAAAGTGTTGGATTTGAAGGTGTACCGTGTGACGTTATCCGTTCTTTCTCCATGAGGACGGCCGGGGCAAAATAGATTACTTCAATTTCCGATCGCCGCCTTTGGAACTTAGTGTCACTCACTCCACGGAGTCCCCTGAATGAGGCTGAGTCCATAGCCTTTCTTTCGCTACACCTGAGCCGTCGTCCTGCGGGCGACATGACAGCCGCAGTGCAGTACTGGCAGTAGCGCGGCGCCGCCGCCGCCGCGGTCTGGGTACAAAAAGCCGCCGCTGCCGCCGCTGGCAGTAACAATGTCTCCACATTTCACGCTCGCATCATATGCCGTTTTCCGCGGAGGCAAGTCCCCCTCCCCCTTTCCCCCTCTCCGCACAGCTGCGACCCCCCCCCCCCCCCCCCCCCCCCCCCGCCCCCACGTCCCGCCTCGCCACGCCCCGCAGGATGCCATAAGCCTCTGTGTGTGTGTGTGTGTGTGTTCGTTACGGTTTCCTGAGAACATTATCTCACATGGCCGCGTGTAGCCTCGCGCCGGGGCCACCGTTCCCATAAGCACCAACAAGCGAACGAGAGCCTTTCTTTCTCACACACGCGGGGCGAGCACACAACTAATATGCAGCGAATACTGCGGTGTGTGCGCGCCGCGCCGCCGCCGCGGGCCGTGCGTTCGTGTGTGAAAAAGGCGAGCGCCGCAGGTAGTGGTGGTGGTAAGGGAGGGGGAGGGGGGGGGGGGGCAGGGGCCCGCTTGCCTATAACTCCGCACGGGCTGCCACCTTGTTTTCTTTGCGTTGGAGAGGCATATTGCTCAATTCCTCGTTTGTTGCAATCTTTTGTTTTATTTTTAACGCACCTGCGGGACGGAACCGTGTTCTCTCTCTCTCTCTCTCTCTCTCTCTCTCTCTCTCTCTCTCTCTCTCTCTCTCTCTCCTCTCTTCTCCTCTCTCTCTCCCCTCTCTCTCTCTCTCTCTCTCTCTCTCTCTCTCTCCCTCTCTCTCCCTCTCACTCACTCACTTACACACACACACACACACTGGGCCAATCTTAATAGAACACAACGCGAGCTGAGCCGCGAGGCTGCTGCCTGCGCAGCTTCACACCGACGCTACGCTCCGCCATGCCTGTAGCTACGGCCCCAGCGTTACAGCTGGCTACTTGCTGCTGTGTGCGTGCACGTGTGAGCGTGTGTGCGTGCGTGTGTGCTGCTTGCGACAGGCCGCTGGCTAGGGACAGCGCGCGCGCCACGCCGCCGCCCGTCGCTTCCTGGTTGTCAATAAAGGACACTCTCATCCTCACGTACTGCGGTGCGCGGAGCCGCGGAGCCGTGCGGGTCGGCTCGGGTTGCGCGCTCCGCGGGGCTCCGCGAGGCTGGGCGGGGGCTGGGCGGGGGCTGGGCAGGGCAGGCTCGGCCAGGCCCACCGCGGCCGCTGGTGCGACGAGGACGGGCGCGCGATGCAGCGCGGCCGCAGTCCGCCCGGGGCCTGTGGGTGCGAGTGAGACAGCACGGCACGGCACGGCCGGCCCCTGGGTGAACAGTGCAGTGGGGCGCACAGGAGATGAGGAAGAGCGCGAGTGGTGTGCGGGGGCCGCGGGGGCCGCGGGGGCGATACGCGATGGCCAACACTCCCCGCGGAATCGGCAGTCATTTATTTCCCAGCTTGCAGTCCGCGCAACCACCTATAGCGACACATCAAGATCGCACCAGCGCGGTGCTTCGGGAGAGAATGAGCCTGATGCCGGAAATTAAAGGAGGAAATCAACAAGACCGAGATTTGGCTAAAAATATGAAACATGGTTATAAGTTGGGTTTCCTTTTTGTTGCAGTGCACCAACGTGTGGGTATTCCTCGGAAGGCACATGCGCGAGCCTCCTTCATGTCGCATACTGCCGCCGCCGGGGTGAGAAGTTCCGTTCGCATAACAAGTAAGCTCGCTTCTGGCGGGGGACTGGCGGCGGCAGTGAGGCCGCGGAGGCCGCGGGGGCCGCGGGGGCCGCGGGGCGCGAGGAGGCTACCGGTCTACGTGCCCGAGGCTGCCCTTCCTGGGCTGGCCTCCTGCAGCTTAAAGCATGAACGATTTTTCGGAAGACGCGCACTCCGCGGAATCGCCATTCTTGGGTGTATAATAATACGTGTAGATCACCCTCCTTTGGCGAGAGCCCCCCCCCCCCTCTCTCCCTCTCTCTCTCTCTCTCTCTCTCTCTCTCTGCCTCTCTCTCTGCTCTCTCTCTGTCTCTCTCTCTCTGTCTCGCGGTGCATTACTAGGAACACGGTGCCTTCTCGCGTGGTCCGTATCGCCCTACACGACGGGGTTTTGCATATACATGCCATGGGGCGAGTGCTCGGCCGGGCCCCCGCTGCCCCCGCTGCCCCCTCGGCCGGCACCGGCCAGCACCAGCGGGGGGGGGGGGGGGGGGCACAGACTGCACAGGCCCCGCAGCAGGCTCCCGCGCGGCTCCACCGCCATAATGGTTTCCGCGGAAAACTTTGGAGTTTTCACACTTGACTGGTCCGCTGGGCTCCGCTGGGCTCCGCTGGGCTCCGCTGGGCTCTGCTCTGCCCCGCTCCGCTCGGCTCCGTTGCGCATGCAGCAGCTTGGCGTTCTCGGTACCGCGGTATTACCAAGTATTATCGCCGTGTGTTATCGAATGCGTTCGCCGGCTGAACTCAGCAGGCCGCGCTCTCGTAAAGAATAATAAAAAATAGTTGACACCTCAAAGCCCCTGAGAGCGCCATTTCCGAAATCGCATAGATTTGCCAATAAATTTTTCCCGCCGCGCAGTTTTCCTCTGTTTTGACAGTCTTTGCCCTGCTTTTCTCCCCCTTTTTTGTAGGCTCTCTCTTCTTATGGATAGTCGCGATATATATATATATATATAAGAAGAGAGAGCCTACAATATATATATATATACGCAAGACCCGTCGTCGCTTTCCATACTGACACTCCAGTGGCCATGCCAAGTGTGTGGGCAGGCCTTCTGATTGCCACCGGGGCCCGCCTCGCCCTGTGCTGTGCACTGTGTTGTGAGGTGGTGGTTGTGGAGTTGGTTGTGTGTGTGTGTGTGTGTGCGCCCGCGAGCGCAGACCGGCGCGACATGTAGCGGAAGATTTCCATCTCATATCACCGCAGCATCAGCACCAGCAGAAGTGCAGTGAGCCGATGCGGGGCTCGAAGGCCGCGGTGGCGGACGGACGGGTCCGCGGTGTTCGGCACCTCGGAACTCGATACTTCTTGTCGTGGATCCGAAAGGCGACGCCACGCGACGCCACGCCTCGCCACGCCTCGCCATGCCTCGCCACGCCCCCGAGGATGCGGCGCGGCGGCGGCCTTGGCGTGGGCGGCGTCGGCGGCGGGGAATGGAATCGGTCGGGATGAATTAACCGCCACACCATCAGGCCACAGTGCCCGGGACCGGGGATCAATACCACACCGCTGCAGGCAATTTAATTTTTTTTTGGCTTAACTCTACATTTTTTTTAGTGTCATCCGAGTAGGGTAACGTTCGTCAAAGACACGAACGCATCGCAAAATTGTGAAAAATGTGACCAAAAACACATATGGTGCGAGCGAATATCTTTCCGTTAGGTTCAGCACTTTATGCTACAACTCGACCCCCTCCCCCTTCTAAATAACTATTTCGTCCCGGCGGTCAACATCCGATTAATTTATTCCGGTGCCTGCATGGCACATCTCGTGACCGGCTGTGCGGCCGTGCCGGGGCCGGGCTCTGGAGCCGTGCTGGAACCGTGCTGCAGCCGTGCTGGAGCCGTGCTGGAGCCGTCCTGGAGCCGCTCTGGAGACGGGCTGGGGTATGCTGCACCGAGCTGAACCTGACCGCGGCGGAGGAAATGCTCTCAAGTCGGACAGAGAGAGAGAGAGAGAGAGAGGGGGGGGGGAGAAAGAGAGAGATGCCGTGTGGCACGCCGCCGGACACGCCGCCGGGCACGCAGGAGGGTGGCCGCCATCTCCGCGCAGCAGCGCCTTACCGTCATCGGCGCCTTGCATGCGCGACCTTGAATTAGTTCCTTTCGGCTCATTTTCTTTCTTTTCTTTTTTTTCCCCCTTCTGCCTTCCTCGCCGTTCCTCACTTTTCTTGAAATGGTCGCGCAAGAGACGGGCCCTGCGGTGACGACGCCACCGTGACAGCTCCAGATTCTCACGCTTTGCATTCAGCGCAGCCTACTCGATTTTTCATCTATTTTATTTTCATTTTTTTGGTCGAAAGTTAAAGCGGGCGGACTGACATGTATTTCTACGAAAATGTCAGTACAAATGGAAGACAGCAATTTCCGGACCCGAATTGAGAAAAATCCTCGGACAGCGGTGGCGGCGGTGGCGGCGGTGGCGGCGTGCACGACCGCCGCGGTTTCCGTCCGCCGCGCCGCGGCGCCAGCCGGCTGACTCAGGTGCCGCATCTCGCTACTCTTCACTTGACTTGGCGTCCACGCCCCGCCACGCCCCGCCACGCCCCGCCACCTCTCTGACCACATGTAATGGCTCGCCATTCTCTCGGGGGAGGCCAATTTCCTCGCCTGCAAACAGTTCCCCCCCCCCCTCCCTCCCGCGGCATCTCCTCGCACGCCGTCCCCACGGGGGGCGTGCCTAAGCGGTCTAGCCCCAGGAGGGGGCGTCCGTAAGCGGTCGTGTGCCCGAAACGGGGGAGGGGGAAGGGGGCAGCCGCCGCAGCACTACAACATACAAAATCTTAATTTTATCGGCTTGGACAGTATTTAAACCCGCGACACGCGGCTACTTTTTCCAGCCGCGGAACGCGGCAGCCGAACTAGTACCGCTCTCATTTACGGCCGGGCCCCCGCGGTGGCCCTCCGCCGACCCCGCCTGACCACAGCGGCGTGGTCAATGACCAACAGTGCCGCCCCCGCGCCGCCCCGCGCCGCCCGCCGACCGCAGCGCCTTGCACCTTCCTGACCTTTGTCGCGCCCGGCACTGAAGGGCGTGGCGTGCCGTGGATGTCGCGCCGCCGCCGCGGCCCTGGCGCCCTTTGCCTTCTCTCGGCCGCTCTTGAAAAGGATAATGAGTAAAACATCGGTCACTTAATACAAAAAAAATCAACAACAACATACCAAAATCAAAATTTTACTTCCAAATTTTAAGCAATTAGTGCATGCCTCACATCATCGTTTTATTTCACGTTGTTTAGCGTTCTTATAACTTTTTTGTCTTGCACTAAACTGTAGATTTCTGGCACCTGCTCTGCTCTTCTTGTCTCATCTCCCAACCAGAAAGAGAGAAAAACTGCCGGATTCGTTTTGATATGGGGGAGCGAGAGGAACAGAGGGGGAGGGAGGGGACGATAGAGAGAGCGAAAACAACAAAAAAAAAGTCGATGTCGCGGTCCGCGAGAGGGAAAATGGGAGATGACACCACCGCCTTTGCTCTTTTCACTCCCCGCAAACAGTTTATCGCTCCGTCATCGCGAGTTTGTCGCTGCTTTATTCGACGAGAGGAGAAAAGAAATAAAGCCCTTGCCGGGCCACGCCAGCCAGTCAGGCCCTGTGGCGGCGTGAGCCTCCACGCTGGGCACTGCAGGGCTCTGTGTTTCTGACGCTAACCGCTCTGTCTGTCTCCCTCTCACCTCCAGGCTGGGCACTGCAGAGCTCTGTGTTTCTGACGCTAACCGCTCTGTCTGTCTCCCTCTCACCACCACGTCGTGGCCGCGCTTGTTAGCGCCCGCCGGCCCCCGCCGTCCTCGCAGAAACTCAGCGCGTCCTTGCGGACTCGGGAAGTTACAGAAACAGGACGACGTTCATGCATAACGCGGTCCTTGTAGGTCCGCACGGGGACCGCTGCCGCTCGCGCCGCCGCCGCCTCCTCTCCGGCGGCATCCGGCGCCACTTCCCCTCGTCACACCGCGTCCACCTTCGTCACCTGCTCGCTTTGCGGGACACTGCGACGAGAATCGACCTTTCAGCCAAACCGAAATCTCCCGAGTGCCTGTTCCTCACAAATGTTTCTTGGGTAATATTTCGAAAATCGGGCTTCGTGGCTCCGTGTTATAGGTGGTCCTGAGCTATTTGACACCTTTGGAAACCCATTTGACACAGGGTCGCTCAAATAAACCCCCTCTGGACTTTTGGTAGACATTACAGTTACCCACGGATCGCGTACAAGTCCTATTATATACGATCTAGGAGGGCGGTGCGGTTCGGCGGGGGGTGAGCGGACAAGGACCGTGAGACGCCGATCGTCCGTGCGAAGGAGCGAGCGTGCACGCGGCTTTCTTATGCTCTTCGGCCATAAAGAAACAACTTTAAGCCGCCGCCGGGGAACTGTCGTGAAATGTGCAAGGAGACAATGAGAGTCTGCGCGGCTCCGCGGGCTGCCGCGCGAGGTGTGGCGGCCGCGGCGGGGCCCTGCGGGGGGTCTGCGGAGCCCACGGGCCCCGCGGGGGGCTCGGGTCCGACCTTGCGTGGAGGTCTCCGCGGCGGCACCCGCGGCGCCCGGCCCCGCTCCCAGCCCCGCTCCCGACCCCACCCGGCCCCCCGAGGCGCACTCTTCGCCTTCTTGCCAATTAAATGCGGACCGAGAAAGAAGGCAAGACGCACAGGTCGCGGTTTCGGTCCTGGGGACTTGGGACTGAGACGCGCGGCGCAGGTGCACGGCGGCGCCGGCGGCGCCATCGGCGCGTGCACACAAGTGCGTGGTCGCGTGCCACTTGGCGCGCTGCTCGCGGCACGTGTGACGAGGTGACGACAACAACACAGTGTGCGTCGGCCTTCGGGCCTCCGGGAAATGATCCTCGGCAGTCCGTCGTCTGTTACTGCGGCGGCGCGTCCGGAGTGCCTTATATATTTACTGCGCGGGGGAAGGGGAAGTCCCCGTGTTCATCAGTGTCACGGCAGACACCGAGAGGCAGACAGGGAGAGAGAGAGTGAGAGAGAGAGAGAGAGAGAGAGAGAGAGAGAGAGAGAGAGAGAGAGAGAGAGAGAGAGAGTGAGAGAGGCGGCAATGTAGTTTAAGACGTTTCCTCAGGAACCGGATAACGCTGTTAGCATTGCGGGGTAAGACGGCGGCGGTCGGCCCGCTACACGCGACCTTTTTACCGCATGGCGCTCGGAACATTACCACACGCGTATGGCGTATGGCGCGGTGACCCGCTTCCATCGCCGGTCCCCCGCCGGATCCGAACAAGACGGAGCGCGTTGCGAAACCGCCGACCGCAGCGGCGGCAGCAGCAGCAAACAACGGAGCGCCTGTGCTAAAACGTAAACGTCAATTGATTACCCGTACACACGCGCGGGTGCCGGCGCCTTATGCGCCGTGCCGCCAGTGCGGTGCACACAGCCGAGCACACAGCCGTGCACACAGCCGAGCACACACACGCTCTGTACGTCCTTCGGCGTGTCAGGGACGGGGGGACGGCGGAGGGAAGGTCGGCGACGTCGAGGAGGACGACGAAGATGTCGACGACGAAGTCCAAGACGACGACGACGATGACGACGACTAGAACGAAAACGACGTCCAAGACGACGGCACGGATGCCGAAGTCATTCGGGTCATGCTGCTGGAAGAGGAGCTTCAGATGAGCACCAGGTCTGTGTCGGTGTCGGTGTCGTCGCCCTGTCGAAAGTGTGGGGGGGGGGGGACAAGGATAAAGGAACGAACCGAACTGCCGTGGGTACTCTCTCTCTCTCTCTCTCTCTCTCTCTCTCTCTCTCTCTCTGTTTTGTGTGTGTTGTGCAGCAGGTCTGGTCGGTTAGGTGTCGTGCAACGCAACCCGCGGAGTGGCCCGCCCTGATTGGCGCTATTGAACTCGGAAGAGAGCGCGAGAGCGAGCGACGAAGAGGGAGAGAGAGAGAGAGATGCTCATCTGGACGGTGATGTATGCGGGTGGCTGAGCCCGCTTGAGCCGGGCCCCATCCGGCCGGTCAGCACAGCGTCAAGCCAGTCCCCCGGCCGCAACCGCGCCCCGACCCTGTCACCGCCACGCCACCTTGGGCCGGTGTGTTGCATAAGCTCCGTGTAATATCAGCGCGCGCGCGCGTGTGTGTGTGTGTGTGTGTGTGTGTGTGTGTGTGTCCACGAGTAGCAGACACCCGGTAAAGAGGGGCGGGCCGGCGGCGGGCCGGGGGCGGACACACACAGGGGGCACTCTGTTGTCGTTATTATTGGAGCGCTAACGAACAAATGGACGGGGCGGCACACAGAGACGACGTAACGACAACACTGCTGCCGCTGCCGCCGCTGCCGCCGCTGCCGCCGCTGCCCGCGCGGCCGCTGTAACTCACTGCAGTAGCGGCCGTAACGCCCTGACTGTGGGGCGGCGGCTCCGCAGGGGGGCGGGCGGGCGGACGACGGCGGGCGAGATGCCCGTCGCGGTGGCCGGTCTACATCTTCTGTCGTTGGCCTGCTTCCGCGCGGAAACAAGCGTGCGATGTTTGGCTGCGCGGGTCGTGAAGCCCTTACCCGACTGGCCCTAAAAATGTTTTGTCTGTCTAAGTGTCCGTGTTTCAGTGTGTGTGTGTGTGTCGCGCGATTTCACGGGAGCGGTTTGTCGGAGATGGCTCAAATTCGAACCACCTAGGTTAGCGTGTGTTAGGATAGGTAAGGGTAGGACTGGTTACGCGGCATTGAAAGCGGAAGCGTAAGGTTAGGAGCGTTGTTGCGTCTCCGAAAGGGCGACGCCCGCATGCTCTGCAGGGCGTCGTTTAACCGTGGTCCCACTGTCGGGTGATGGCCGCCTAAAGTTAGGTGTTCGCCAAGAGTGGGGTGGCGGAACAGCGATTCGCGATGAGCGGTCTGGCTTACGCCTACCTCGTTCATATATTTGGCGCGGAACGATGTCGCGGTCAGTCTGTGTCGCACACGTCACGACGTACCCTCCTAGAGCGGCGGCGGGGCAGGCAGGGGGCGCGCGACGGACAGACGCTCGCCGGACAGCGCACCCGTCCACATGTCAGCCGCCGCCGAGGCACGGACCCCTGCGGACCCACACCCCCACACCCGGCGGGCGGCGGGCGGCGGAGCATGTCTACCAAAGAGATTTATTCCTTCATTCACGTTTTACCTCTACTCGCCCCGCTATTGTGGGGGTCTTTTTGCATAGCCTGAGTGTGTGCGTGCGCGTGTGTGTGTGTGTGTGCGGGGGGGAGGGAGGGACTTAGCGACAACTTCAGGCAGAATGAAGAGTTTTCTGCCGTCGTCTATGCGAAAATAGTCGTAAAGTGCTGCGCAAAGTGCCGTCCCTCCCTGCCGGTGTGTGTGCGCGTGTGTGCGTGTGCGTGCGTGTGCGTGCGGGAGGTAACTCCGAGACTGGCCGAAAGGCAAAGAGACGTTCCGAAAGGGCATCCAAGTAAGCAGCAGCGTGTTGCTGTAGGGGACGCATGGCGACGCATAGCGGCATTCAGACGCAACGAGCCAAAACAAACCGGTGCCTGTGTGTGTGTGTACGTGTGTGCGCGCGTGTGCGTATGTGTGTGTGTGTGGGGGGCCGCCGCTGCCATACGAGCACGCTAATACGGGAGAGGGCCTTAACCTTCAGAGCCTTTGTGCTAATATTACGCGGCTCCGCGGCGCATGTCGCGTCAAGGCTCACAGGATTAGAGGGCCTCGCCGGAGGTTCCTCCGACAGGACAGAAGGCAGAACTGATTTCAGGGTTCCGGAACAGATTCGGCGCATAGCTTACTGGCCCAGGCCGCGCCCTGCGGCGACTCCGCACCCAGAAAAATCCGTTCTCGGAACAAGAACGTTGCTCTCGATATGAGAACATCTTGCTCTCAAATGATTCGAGAACATTTTGATGTTCGGGCAAGAGCAAATGTTCTTGACCCAAACATAATTAACTTGGCCTGAGTACAAAATGTACTCGAAAAGCTTAGCTCAGCCGAGAGCGAAAAACCGAGAACATGTTCTCAATTTTTTTGAATGCGTGATTTACTTGAAGTATTGGTGCGCTTGGGCTCCACTAGTACCAGGCGTGTTCAGCCGACGGTATAATCCACTTTCTGCAAAGAAAATACTGCCGCCCCTATTGAGATCCGAACCCCGGATCTACGATCGTGGGTCCCAGCACCCTAACCACTACGCTACGGGGCCGAGTCTGCCATCGGAGGACCGTGTCCGCGGCACATGACACGCTTGCCAATAAGTCAAGAGCAGAGGCCGAGAACATGAAGATTGAGAACTGTTCTGTACTTGAACCAAGAACCAACTTTTCTGGGTGCGTGGTGCCGCCGCCTCTGTCACCGGCCGTACATTTCATCGGCCGCCCGCAGCACAGCACAGGAGCTCATTCACGTCACCATTTCAGAATGGAACGCCGCCGAAAAAGACGGTGGGAACCGCCTGGTGGTGCGGCGACGACCCGAACACCTTCGGCGACCGCAGCGGCGTGTGGCTGGGATCACCTTGGTTCCTGCTTCTCGCCCTTCTCCATCGCGGGGACGCGGAGGAGGGCAGGAGGGGAGGGGGAAGGGCCGCAGTGGGTGCCCCCGGCATCCTGAGGGCCCCGCGGTGCGGTCCCCGCAGCCCCCGCGGCCCCCGCCCAGGAATGCACGGCTAATGGCGCTCGCTTCGACGTTTCATTTCTAATTCCTCCCTTTTTTACCAGGGCACTCAGGAATGCACCCCTCCGCCTCCACCCGTCTCCGCGTCAGAGCACATGTCGGAGGCTGCGCTCTGCACATCTGCTGAGCGGCGCGGCTGAGCGGCGCGGCTCCGCCGTGCTGAGGGCGCGGTGGTGCTGCTGCGTCGCGGCGTCATGCCCCGCGTGCAGGAACGCACGCTGCCCTCTCTCGATTAAGACCTTTTAGCGATGTCGCCACCCTCCTCCGTCTTTTCACTCTACTTGTTCTTCTTCGGCAACGACGTTCTGGCCGCCGCCCGAGTGACTGTCGGGTGCGAGGGTGCGGGGCGCCCTGTGGCGACGGGGCGTCCCCCGGGCCCGTCGGCCGTGTCGCCTCAGCGGCCGCCGCCGGCGTCGCCCCGTCGCCCCGTCGCCCCGTCGCCTCGTCGCCTCGTCGCCCGCACGGCCGCGGTCCCCTATGCCGCGCCCGGCCACGCCTCGACGTGCGTACATTACCCTTTGTGCAACCCTGCTGCCATTTGTTCCGCGTGTTTACGGCGTGATAAAAGTTATGAATTATGGTTGACCATCACGCGGGGAGGGGAAAAGAGTGCCGCCGCGGCGCAAAACGAAAAGCGAAATAGGAGAGAGAGGGAGGGAGGGGAGGGAGGGAGGGATGGAAGCAAGCGGGGGAGCGGGATAGGTAGAAAAAAAGAGAAGCCCTAGGTTGTTAGGGTTCCAAGGCCCCCGGCAGCGTTAAAGGGTTGGGCTGCCATCTATCACGCTGGCAGGTAACGCCATACGGCCTGCAAATACCAACACCACGGCACGGCCGGAGCGGCGGCGGGGAGGGCGGGGACGGCGGTGCCGGTGGGGCCTGCGCCCTGCAAGGGTTCAATGCCATCGGGCGGAGCGGAGGGAGCCCTGCGGGCGTGCGCCTCTGCTGTTCTCAAGGGCTCGAGAAACCCTTCCAAGCAGCGCCGCTCCCTCAGAACTTGGAGGATCAAGGCCAGAAGGGGAAAACAGGTGGGAAAATGAAAATATAGGAAGTAAGGCGGGGTGGTGATTCCCCACATCTAGCGCTGTGTCCTGGTAGGACGGGCTTTTTAAGTGGATTGCCCAATTATTTGACCGTCTGCGGGTCAGGAAACCCAGCTTCAAGAACCCTGACATGCCCCGCGTCCAAAAACTCGATCGGCCCGGTCTCTCGGGTCCTCATCGGACATAGCCGGACCACGTGTCGGGCTTAACGCGGGTGGGAAGCGCCTGCTAGGTAGGCAGCCGGCACCTCTCCGTGCACGCATGCCGCGCGGGCTGGCCTACCCTGGCATTCGCAGGCGCTGAAGCCGCCGCCGTTCGGGAGTGAAGGCAGGCGAAGAACCGGGCGGAACACCGCGTCTCGTGGTGTCGGTGCTTCGTCCACGCCCTATGCGCTGTTGTCATGTTACATTCAAGCGCTCGAAGTTACCCCCGGGAAGATCTGAAATGATAAAAGGAGCATAAAGAAACCGTCCGCGTCACGCATCACAAAAATAATAATGCAGTTTCGATTTTTCTGAGCGCGGCCCCGCAAGTGGTCTTGCAGGCCGGGCTGAGCTGTGCTGGCTGAGACACCGCATGTTATTCCGCTGTTGCGTGTCCTCGCCTACGTCCTCGACGGCCTGCTCGTGGGTACGCGATCGCGCACGAAAACAGGTGGTGGCTGCGGGCGGAGCAGGGACGGGGGGGGGGGGGGGGGGCAGCCGCAAGGTGTCTGGCCGCCGTGAGTACCCCGAGACCCCCCTGCGGGCTGGAAAGGCCGCCGCCACCGCCGCGACGATCCGCGAGTGAGGTGGCCGGGGGGGGGGGGGGTCTCGGGGAACAAATAACAATAGTTTGTAATTAATCGCCAGCAGCACAGCAGCGCGTGGCGGCGCGGCCCGCGATGGGAATGGGAAACAATGCGCCAAACGCAGGGCGGCGACCGTAGCAGGGCGGCAGAGCGGCAGAGCGGCGGTGGGGGGAGGACGACGCCGCCCCGCCCTCGCCCCGGCCTCGTCAGCGGGGACCGCGAAAGTAAACGAACCTGGCTGTCGCCGTTGTCAAAAATGCTGCCGCAGCGTCAGGGGGCGCAGCGGCAGCGAGTCGGCTTTCGCGTAGCTATACGGCCACTGCTTTGCCGTAGTTCTCTTGTCGTTATACCAAAATCGAAACTAGATTTCTTTTAAAAGCAGCATAGTCGCTTACTGGCGGTAGGTTACGGCATGCCGCAAGGACGAGGCCAGCCACTGATATGTCTCCGTGTGAGGGCTGTGAAGGCAGGACGTCTCGTGTTGAGCACGAGCGAAGCTATGCGTGCTCCCAGCTGCAGAGACTAATTCGAATTTTCGTTCTCCGCGTCATCATCGTCATATCACACAGGCGCCCCCAACAATTTCGGTGTGGCCGCGCGGTACAGCCGGACCGTCATGCAGCTGATCGTCAGGAAATTTGGCCGTTTATAAAACAATCATAAATTGCGTTTCACGTAGATGTAACGTTTGTTGTTCAATAATTGCTGAAGGAGCTGGAATTTCTTCTTTCTTTCCCTCGGCATGAGTGGTGTGGAAGTCGAGGGGGTCGAGGGGAGGGGAGGGGGGGCGTCGAGGCGTTTCGCACGCTTTTCCGGCCTGCGGATCCGCGCGGCGCCAAGCGATGCCTTCCGCCGGCCGCCACCACTTGTCGCTGAGATAACACGGCCGCGCTCACCCCGCGGCGCACTTTCACTCCCCCCCCCCCCCCCCCCCCGCCCTCCGCTTCCTTCCTCGCCCCGGCCGCCGTCGGCCGAGAAAATGACGTGCAAGGTCGTACGCATGCGCGTGCGCCGGCGAGGGGGGCTCACAAGCCGCGGGGCGGTTGCCGGGCCTGCCGGGCCGGGTCAGAAGGCTCCAAACGAATCCTAATTGTAGCTCCGGGCTCCGCGCGCGCGCGCGTGTGTGTGTGTGTGTGTGTGTGTGTGTGTGTGCGAGTGAGACGGCACGGCACGGCACGCCGGGCTCTCCGGGACTGCGGCGGGAGAGGGAGCGGGACAGACGGAGCGGAGGTCGGGAGCGCACAGCAGAGAGGGGTCCAATTGGAAAGGTGTGAGCGGGCGGGCGCTTGGATTGTGCGTGTGAACGTGTGTGTGTGTGTGTGTGTGTGTGTGTGTGTGTGTGTGTGTGTGTGACTGTGGGAGACGCAACGGAAGGTGTCATTACGAACGCGCATTCGGTCCCATTGGGTCACGGAGGAGGCTAGGGGGCTGGCTGCTGGCCGTGCACCACGATACCGGCGGTTACGTCGCCGTTCCGAGAGCCGAGACGGGAGGTCCGCCCACTAAGCTACGCGAGCACACGCAGCCAGCCAGTCACAGACGGATTTAAGGAGGAAAAACACCCGCGCGTGTGTTTTGGTTTTCATTTTTTTTTTGTGCGTCTCTTTGTACCTTCTGCGACCAGAGATCTCTTGTGGCGCTTATTATTTTTATACATCTCTTTACCGTTAAGAATGAGCTACAGAGTGTGATGGAAAATTGCATCTCGACGTACTCACTTCTTTGGGAAACGCTGCCTTCATGTCAGGAAACTGTTTCGCCTTCGGCCCGCCGCCGCGGGGGTGCGGTCGTCAAGTGGGCACGCGACACCCATGTCTGATGCCGCGCCGTGGGTGGTTCCACACCGTGCATAGGCGCGTGTAGGCGGTAAGGCAGGGAGTAGGAGAGGGAGTGGGGAGGGAGCGCGCGTGGGCAGCAGAGGAGGAAATACTCTGATGACGGCCGATGACAGGCGGGGGGAGCGGAGCGGGCTGCGGGGTCACAGACGTGTGACATGTGTTACGCAATAACGATACGTGACACACACACACACACACACACACGTGCAGAACAGGGCGGGAACCTGGGTATACGTGAGCGCGCCCAGGACGTGGATGCAAAACGTTTCGTCGCCGTCTTCGTCCTGTACAACGCCGCCGCCGCCGCCGCCGCCGCCGCCGGTGGCATCGCCGCGCCTGAAGCACGCCGCACGCATGGCAATGCGGACCGCCCGTCGGACCGTGCTCCCCCCCCCGCCCCCCCCCCCCCCCCGCGCGCACGCAAATGCGTCCAGCGTGCGTGCGTGCGTGCACGTGTGTGTGCGTGTGTGCTGTACCGCGGAGGCGGAGGTACGTCGTACGCCGGGGGTGCATTATACCGCATGCATGCGTGAAGGCCCCCAATGGCAGCGGCGGCAGCGGCGGCAGCGGCGGCGGTAGAGCGGGCTACACACGGCACGGGGACGCCGCCCTCGAGGACCCCCCTCCTGCACTCCGGACCGCCGCTGCTGCCTGCGTGCGCGCGCCCGTGCGTGCGCGTGTGTGTGTGCGCGTGTGTGTGTGTGTGTGTGTGTGTGTGAGTGCGCGCGCGCGCGCGGCTGTTCTGCGCTCGGGTGGGCGTGAGGACGGCGGGAATAAACTCCGTATCGGTTGACATAGGAGTGTAACGGCCTCGTATGTAAAGCAGCGCGCACACATGCAACGCTGCCGCCGCCGCTGCTGCCGCCGCTGCCGACGCTGCCACGCCCTAACGCAACACCTAATGATATCGCTGCTGATTGCGGGCCGCGTGCAGTGAAAGTGTTGCTCACTCACACACACGCTCTCTCTCACACACACACACGCTCATGCCCGGGCAGTGTCCTTCGGCTTGCTGCTGCTTGCCGCCGTCGCGCTGCTCTGCTCTCACGTTGGCGGCCATGCGGGGGACCCCGGGGTTGGCACCCCCTGTAGCCTGATGCCCGCGGCGTGAGAATTCCGCGCGGCGGCGGCGTTAGCGAAGGAGCGGAGGAGTAGGACTGGGGTGGGGGGGGGGGAGTGTTTGGAACGCGTTCTCTCTTCTCCCTCCCTCCTCCCCGCCGGCACGTCGTCTGCTCTCTCTCTCTCTCTCTCTCTCTCTGTTCGGCTGTGGCGCGCCTCATCAGGCCGCATTTCTCATACTCGTGCACTCCTCCGTCGTGGTGCACTCTGGTGACTCACGACGGGGGCAGGAGGAGGGGGGGGGGGGGGGGCTCCTCGTGTGCGCGCGGGCAGCGGCGCCGGCCGCCTCCACACGTAACAGCAACAACAGCAGCAACAAGAACAACGTCGGCGGCGGGGCGGAGCAGGCGGAGCAGGCAGAGTTATGGCCGCCTGCCCTCGAAGGGGTTAAGGTGCAATATGCGTCCCGTCCCGCCCCGTCCGCCGTCCGCCCCGGCCTGGCCCTGGTCCCTGGTGGGCGCGAAGAGGCGGCGGCGGCGCGGCGACCACGGGAGGCAAAAAAAAAAAAAAAAAAACAACGCTCACCGCATCGCCTTTCCCGCCTTAAGTAGGGACGTGTGTGTCTGCTGCTGTAGATTCACACCGGCAACCTATTTGGTTATGTCCACCCATGATGACCAATGACGTCTTGGTTCAAACGCGCGCTGCAATTTCTCTTCTTTTCTTTCTTCTCCATGTGAGAATGATAGGAATTGCTGCAGAATGTCCTTGCCAGTTTTTCTATCGAAATAAAAGGGCAACTTGTGTTCCGGTTTTCGTTCGCACTGGTTATGAAATACGACAGAGAGCAGGTCTTGTGGAAACTGTGGCTGTCGCCGCTGAAAAGAGCACACGGCTCGCTTCACTGGGTCTCAAAAGAAATACAAAAAAGGAAGCGAAGCAAAGGGGGAGAGGAAGAAGAAGGGTTATAAATCATCATCAGCGTGCAGCCAGCGGGTCGCGACCTTCCAGCTATTGAAATGTGCGCCGCGAGCCGGTGCCCGTCGTGATGGACTGGGCGTCGATACCGGGCGCTGCGACACGACGCGTCACTCGGAAAATGATGGCGGAGGGAGGGGAGGGGAGGGGAGGGGGGAGTATGTATTGGGTATTCATCCCACGGGATGACGCAACGTCAAAAGATGAGGTGGGCAGTTCGAAAGAGAGAGAGGGGGAGAGAGAGAGAGAGAGAGAGAGAGAGAGAGAGGGGGGGGGGGGGGGGAGAGACGGAGAAGGAAGAAGCACATGCTTCGTACCGGATCGGCGTGGGGCGGACGGTGCACAAGGGCGCGGGCGGAGGGAGGAGGCGACCCCGGCGTCATGATGGGCCACTTACTCTGTGTGAGGTGGGCAGTCCTTTCCCAGCGCCCCGCGACCAAGCAGGAGCTACACACAGTTTGATTTTTATTCGATGCGTTCCTCCGCTACACTCGGAACTCATTTCCCTGGTCTTAGTGTCCTGACGCTGTCGCTGCCGCGGCTGCTTTTGCAGGATCAGTGTTTACAATTTCGAAAGAATCCTCAAATAGAAAAAAAAAACAAGAAATGTCTCAGAAAAAAAATGAAAACATCTAGAAAATGAATGAAAATTTCCAGACGCGTATGCGAAGAATTCAGAGAGCTTTAAAATATTTGAGCCTTAAAAAATTTCAGGGCAGGGCCTTGGAAAAATTTTTTAAGACATTTCCGAAATGCAATTGCGGTCGCGCGGCACTGGAAAGAGTAATCTGGATAGGCACGGGCTGCACTCGCTGCACTCGCCGCTCCGCACACCGTCCCGGCCTAACCAGCACGAGGTTTACCGCCTCCCGCTTCCCCGAACCGAGATCGTGACGCCGCCAGTGAACTCGCCCGGAGTCTGCCTTCTGCCGCTGCCGTCATGTCATGACGTGCGATGCTCTCCGACGCCCCCCCCCCTCTCTCTCTCTCTCTCTCTCTCTCTCTCACCCTCTCTCTCTCTCTTACTCTCTCTCTCTCTTTCTCTCTCTCTCATTCTCCCCCCCCCCCCCGGCCCTCGCCTCGGTCCCCCGCGCGGTGAGCACGCGGGGGCAAAAGCGGCGCGGTGAGTTTGTGCAGCGCGGTAGTTGACCCCGCGCTGCCGCCGCCGCCACCACACTGCCTGGCGTCCGCGAACCGTGTTATATTGTTGTCTCTGTCGCCCCTCTATGAACGCAGCACACTCGCGGCTATGGGGAGAGAGAGAGAGAGAGAGAGAGAGAGAGAGAGAGAGAGTGAGTGAGTGAGTGAGTGAGTGAGTGAGTGAGTGAGTGAGTGAGTGAGTGAGTGAGTGAGTGAGTGAGTGAGTGAGTGAGTGAGTGAGTGAGTGAGTGAGTGAGAGAACGGGGCCCACTGGGAACTAGGAAGCAGAAATTGCGGGCCCAAGCCTCAGTCATTTAATTCTGCGGAAGACTCGAAAATCGTCCCGAAACTATTCAGAGATGGCAAACGATGACGTAACCAATGACGGAGAACCACGTTGAACTTGACTCTCGGTTCCCGGAGCGGTGGCGTCGTTGGCGTGGCCCAGCAGCACCAGCGGCGGCCCGGCGGCGGTGGCGGGAGCGGCGGGAGCGACGTAACGAACGCGCGCAGTCACACAATTATAGTTTCGGTCCGGTCGCCTCTCCAGCACCGATTCACGCGGGCAGAGAGGGCGGTGAGCCGGCGTGGCCGGCGTGATCTGGCCGCGGCTATTGCGCCTGAGGAGAGCCCTGTGTTCTCTCTCTCTCTCTCTCTCTCTCTCTCTCTCTCTCTCTCTCTCTCTCTCTCTCTCTCTCTCTCTCTCTCTCTCGCTCTCCTCGCCTCACCAGAGCCGGCGAGTCATTCCCCTGCCGGACACCGACACGGGTTCGAGTGCCGCCAAGGGCACGGACTCTCGGCCGGCCCGCTGCATGCCGATGAGGTGTCCGTCGGCGGCGGCGCCTCGCCAAATTCCCTTCGCTGCTCGGCGTCTCGTCTCGTTTCGGCGCGTCACCGCCGCTGACGGGCGCGGCGCCGCCGGTGCGCTGCAGCGGCGGCCCCACGGCTGTCCCGGCGGCGACTCCGACAATTCTATTCTCTCTCGTTTTATTGCGCAAACTTAAAGACTCCTGCGCCGCAGAGCTGGAGGTCGGAGGCCGTCGGCGTCGGGTTTAGGGAGCATTTGAAACGTGTCCTTTGATCCTGATCTGGAGGAAAGGGCGTTTTTAGAACGCATGAGCCCTTGACAGTGCTAAAGAACAGGTCAATTTCCCGGGTTTTTTTATTTTATATTTTAGACGTTTTGTTGGCATAGATGTGAAGGCACAGTTGGTTATTTGTGTGATGGGGGCGGAGCAGCTGCGGCGGACGCGGTGAGAGAAACGGTCCCGGTGCGGACTGGCAGCACTCGGCTCGCCTGGGGCGCCCGGGGGGCAGCAGGGTTTGGCGCGCTCAGCGCCTCCTCGGCCGGGTGCTGCGGGGTGCATGCATGCAAAAGGCCCGCCCAGGCTAGGGATAGTCTGCGCCGGGCTCACGCGTCTGTCAGGCATGACTGGATGACTTTCACCGAGCGGCGACCAGCCCGGAGCTAAAACTGGCGGCCGGCACGGAGAGCAGAGCGGGGCGGGGCGGGGCGGGGCGGAGCGGGGCGGAGCCGGGGGCAGGGCGTGAGGCCGCGCTGCCGGACCCGGCCGGACCGGACTGCTCCGGTTAGCGACACTTATCGAGCCCGCCGGACAAGCCTGACCAGTCGCCTGGCCGGGGACACTGTCCAGGCCAGTGCAAGGCGGGAGCCCCGCGGGAGTCTCGCGAGAGCCTCGCGGGAGCCTCTGCGAAAGCCTCGCGGGGGCCTAGCCCCGTGGGGGCCTCGCGGGGACCTCGCGGGAGCCTTTTGCGAAAGCCTCACAGAAGCCTAGCCCCGCGAGAACCTTGCAGAGCCTCGCGGGAGCCTCGCGATAGAGTCCTGGAGTTCTAAAGTCCTACAGTTCTCGAGGACTCTACCTCGCGAGAGCCTTTCAGAGCCTCGCGGAAGCCTCGCGAGAGCCTTGCGGGGAGCTTCACTCGGGTGTGGCCGCGTCCACCAATCTCTCGTCCTCCACGGACATGCGCTTGCAACAGCTGCTGCTGCTGCTGCTACCCGCATCCTGCTAGAAGATCATCACTTTTCGGAGTCCCCCAGCAGCAGCAGCGGCAGCAGCAGCAGTGGCGGCGCACAGGATAGGGCGGACGCAAAGGTCATCTCCTCCTGCAGGAGGTCCTGATGAGCTGGCGGTAGCGGATCCTGTGGAGCCTGCGAAGCCGCTGGCGTGACGACTCCGGGGGGGGGGGGGGGGGGGGGGGGAGTTCGCATGCCACCGGAGCGGTACGGCCCCCTCTCCCCCGCAGCGGCCCGCCGCCAGTTCAAGGCCTCCCAAGTTCGTGGAATGGGACAAGCCGGGGGGCTCGGCGGGCTCGGCACGGCGGGGGCTCGCTCCATTCTGAGATCATTCATTATTCCAGTCTGTCGCCTTATTCTCGGCGCCGGATGGTCTCTTCCCCCGCAGGGCTCCGCAGAGCACCCGAACCCGCACTCCTCCTGTCGCGGCAAAACTATCGAATCATCCGTAAAAAAAAAATATCTATCTATATTTCTGGAAGAACATCATTCCCCTGTACGCGGCACTGCGGCACGCTGCTTGCTGCGTGGCCAAGGAGAAATAATGAAAATAGCGCCCCGAGAAGCGAGACAGCTGAAGGCGCCGCCGGGCTTTACGGTGACATCAACACAATCCTGAGCTGATTTCACTCTTTTTTTAAAATATTATTTCTCGCTTCGAGTGGCCGCGGAACGCGACTGCGCGGCCGTGTGGCGGCGCGGCGTAAAGCGCGTAATGACGCAACGATGATAGGAACCAACAACAACAACAGCGGCCGCTTTCGAGGCCCCAACTTGAGATTACCGTCATTTCACGCGGGGCTCCGCTGGCTCCGCTGGCTGCGCTGCTCTGCTCGCCGCCCCGCGGCCCGCGGGCCTCCATGACGATGGCCAGCGGGTGGCGTTGCCGCGCGGTTTCCCGAGTCGTGCGCGGGTTCAAATACCGCGGCCTCCGCGGAGCACAGCGTCTCTTGTTTCATTTTCTTTTCGCTGCGCGTTGGTTTTCCGACCTCCTCGCGGCGCTACTGGCTGCTGCTGCTGCGCTGCCCGCCGCAGTCCCCTCCGTCCGCGGGGCACTGACATTTTGCTTTGAAAATCAAATCAGGCGGCCGGAGGCGGCGGCGGTGGCAACGGTGGCAGTAGCGACAACAACGGCATGCCATTCCGTGCATAGGTTACTCCTGTCAAGCGATTGTATCGGCGTCAGTGCGTGTGTGTGAGTGTGTGTGTGTGCGTGTTCGAGAGTGCTGGTGCGCATTGTGCTGGTTTGTGTGCAAGGAGAGCCGTAGCAAAATGTCCACGACTTTCCGGACGCCAAACCACCGCGCACCATGCCTCCGAACCACCTCCACCACCGACGCTGCTGCTGCTGCTGCCGCTGACGGCTCATAGCGGGGACACTGACCGTGCCCGCCACGGTCGTGGGTAAGGACGGGAGGGGAGGGGGTTTGACTGCACATAAGGTTGCAGATTTAACGGCCCCCTCCCCCCCCCCCCCCCCCGGTGTACCCGCCGCTGCACGCTGCCGCATCGGTGGTGTGTGACGCCGTGTGCCACACACTGTCTCCCTGTCCGTATAATGCCGTTTTTACAAGGCGACGAAGCGTTTCTTTAAGCATGAGAATGCGTATGGGCAGCGAGTCGGCAGGCCGTAGTATCGTGTATCCCGTCCGCTGCGGTCCCGATACGCGCATACGGGCGACGTCGCCAAGTCCTCTGTGCGCAAAAAAAAAATGTACATTGATTGCAGATGAGTTATCTTTTTAGCACCTAATTTGACGGTTGTTGAGAGTGGGGTTTCTGGGTTCGAGTAAATACGAACTGATACTGTGCAAGCCGAGCCCGGACTGCCGTCAGCGACAGAGACACAGCGCCGAAGGCCGGGCGGCACTGTCGGAGGGCAGCCTCCGTCCGTGTGGGGCCGGGGCGTCGTCGGTCGTGCAGAACGGAGCGGAGCACAGCTACGTTGTGGGGCCATAAGGCGGCCGGCCGCCCTGAGCGCCTGCGAGGGTCGGGGTAGGCCCGCCCGCATGACACGCGCGCATCGCAGGGCCGCGGCTGCCTACCCGGCAGGCGGCCTGGAGCCGGAGCGACGACGCGGGGACTCCACACGTTAAAAGTCAATGGACATTTTTTTTTCCATGCGGCTGGTAACAATTCTGCACGCCCATAAACTAATAATAATAAACAAAGTTGTACCTCCAGACAGACAACATTGTCAATATGCTGTGGACAAATAAAAATTTTGTCTATGGCAGGTAACAAAAATGTCCACCTGCACTCTCAATTTTGTTACTAGCTATGGACGTGCAGAATTGTTACTAGCCATGGACATAATTGTCCATAAGACTTTTACAGTGACCGCAGTACATCAGGAAACACATGTAACCAGGGGAACATTCAGATAACTAAGCCAAGAACATGAAAATATATTCAAAGTACCCGAAATATTGATCAGAATAAAGACTTGAGACATTACATTTTGATTTTAAAATCACGTTTGGTTGAGTCGCCGAATTCACCTTAACGCAGATCCGCCGGGGGGCGGCATCCAATCGGTCCGAGGCCAATAGTGTGGCTGCATGGGCCGCCGCGGGCCGCAGCCACGCAGCCGCGCAGCCGTCGGGGAGCCGCATCCTTACAGAGGCGTGCGGCGGGGCGTGGCCGGGAGCGGCGGGGCCCGACAGGACCGCACGGGACCTTGCGGCGGCTCCGGGCTGCTCCGGGCTGCTCCGGCCGGCTCCCGGGACGGTGTGGCACCGCAATTCAATTACAAGATAACACCCCGGACACCGTCAAAGCTCTCGCTGCGCTGAGGATGGGCGTGGCGCGGCGGCGGAGGCCGGAGGTGAGGTGCCGGAGGCCGAGCCCGCGGGGCCCGCTCCGGGGCCTGCCGCGGGGGGAGTCCCCCCGGGGGACACGCCGCCCGGAGCGGCAGAGCGACGCAGTGCGGCCGTGTCGTGTCACCCAGATTCCGGGCCCGGAGCCCCCGCAGCCCCCGCCGGCCCGGCCACGGCCACGGACTCCTGGACCTGCTCGGCCAGTCGGCACGGCAGGGGTAACCCGGGTAACCGGTGCGGCTCCTGCGGCTCCTCCCTTCTCTCATACAGGGCTGAGTTAGTGTGCTGATAGGAATTTAGTGCTATCGCCACGCAGCCGCCCAGGGAAGCGAGCGAGCAACGGAGAGAAGGGGGATATATAATTTATGGAAGCCAGAGTCCAGTCTGGGGCCCTATACTACACACGCGTGGGTCAACGCTTCCTTATGCGGCGAATTGTGTGCGGCCCGGCGGGTTAATTTATGAGCGTGGTGGCGGTGCGGCCTGCGTCCGCCCTACACTGTAGCGCTGGCCGCGGGACCGTGGCGCGCCGCCCGTAGACTGTAGCTCGCTGTAGCTCTACAGGGCCGGGCGGCAGGGCGGCCGCGTGGGTAGAGGAGGGCAGGCTCGGTTGCGTATCGGTTGAAACGCATCAAATTAATCTATCTATACCCAGCAAAAGTGGATGAGGGGGCGGAGGGAGGAGGAGGAGGAGGGGGAGGGGAGGCGGGAGAGAGAAACAAGCATTTTACTGCTGCGCTTTTAATTTTGAGTGCGAAGGCGAGTGTGTCCTTGGGCCGCAGTCCGCGCCGCATCGTCAGGACACACCGAGGCGGGAGCGCGGCGGCGCGGCGGCGTAAAGGATCGACTCATATGGCAGTGGCGTGTCAGGCAGCGCGTGACGTAACGGCAGCACGCGACGCGACAATCCTTTGGGACAAGGGCGGGGACAGTGAGAGAGAGGGGGAGAGAGAGAGAGAGAGAGAGAGAGAGAGAGAGAGGGGAGGGGGCAGAGACGCGAGAAGTGGAAGTGGGTTTAAACAAAATAAAGATGTTTCCGAGCTGCTTTCGAACCCTTTTCTGCATTAAATAGTCAAAGATGACAGTCATGACGACGTCACCGCAATTAGGAGGCATCCGCCAGCCATATTTTGCAGCACCTTGGCGTTGAAAAGGATTAAGGCCGGCGCGCAGCAGTAGCGCGGGGCGAAACACCTGTCCAGCACACACACACATGCACACTCACACACACACACACACACGTGCGCAGGCCGAGTGGCCCACTTCTTTTCGTGTTCATCGATTACAACAAGTGTGTGATCCATATGACATGGTCCTGTGCCCCGCCCAGCATCAGCTGGGGGCCCGGCGGAGCGGCGCTCTGACCCTCTGGCAGCCCCAGGACCCCCACTCCGGTTCGGCGGTCTTGTTCTTGCGGCACGGAGGGCAGCCGGGCACAGGCGGGCACAGCGATCGGCGACCTTACATAACCCTCTGGGCGGGGGGGGGGGCGGGGCGTGGCGGGGCGTGGCGGGGCGGGGCGTGGCGGGACGTGGCGGGGGCCGCGTTGCCCAATAGCCGATCACCTGCCCGATTATATTGATAATGCGGGCGATTACGGGCAAGGATGGCCCTCCATTCGGAGGACGGCGGCGCGGCCGCGGCGGCCGAGCCGAGCCGAGGAGGCGGCCGGCTCCCCGCGGCTCTCTAAGCGGCTCCGGAGGCCCCGGAGGACTCCGCGGGCGGGGCGTCATCGCGGACCTCCGCCGCTGAGACCCGCCTCCTCCTCCGGCTCACCCGGTCGCCGACAAGGCTTCGTACGCGCGGAGGCCGCCGACGGCTGTACGTCCCGGATCCGGATACCAGGCAGCGGCGGCCCGGAGGCCCCGGAGGCGGCGGGCACAGCGGCGCTTACCTGCTTATCTAACTAGATGATGTGCCCGGAGGTGCGCGGCCCGGCGCGGCCTGACCCGAGGCCTGACCGCAGCAGTTCCGGATCGAGCATCGGTCAACGCGCGCTCCGTACCGACGCCGCGGCCGCGTCCCCCGCCGCGAGAGAACTGTCCACGTTTTCTGTGTCTGACCGCTTCCGCGTCCTGATCTTGCATATCCCGCTCTAATCTGATATTTCTCTCCCTGTTCTCAGGACTTCCCGCTGCTGACGGGCGCGGAGCGGCGAGGCAGTCGGGAGCCGCCGGCGGGAGCGTTTAAAAGGTAAGAAAGGCCCGGCAAACAGCGGCCCAACCGGCCGACCGGCCCGCTACGCGGCCGCCTGCTTTTTTGTGTTTCTCACACAAGTTACGAGCGAGGGGGGGGGGGGGCTGGTCCTGCTGAAATACCGTCCAGATTGGTCGCAAAAGTCCGGCGCGGAGTCAAAAATAATGGGAAGAACGTAGGAACAACGATAAGCTTGGGCACCGCCCACAATCACGTTAGTTGGAAATCCGAGTACCAGTCAACGCTAGTAGCGCGATGTGATGCGTTACGTAACGCCAAATATGTGATTTGTACACGTCCGCGTCGAGCAAAGCGCTCAGGAAAGATAATGCCTAGCTGGGCGGTTTAAGTGTTCAGGGCCAGGGGCGGGTATTATTGGGGGTTCTCTTTGCGCGGTATTGACGCTCTCTCTCTCTCTCTCTCTGTCTCCCTCTCTCTCACGCAACGCATGATTTACAGCGTGACAGTGTTTGTCGCTAAGTCGCTATGAGATATGCATGTGTCGGCGTACGCACAGACAGACAGGCACACACACGCACACACATGCACTCGCCTTCATGGGTGTCGTATGACACTGCCGCGTCGCTTGTCGCGTTTAAAAGCCGTGCGCCGGGCGTACAGAGCGGTTCAATCACCTATCCCTCTCCCCCCCCCCCCTCCCGTTCCCCGCCTCGCAGGCCGCGACGTGCCTCGGGAGACCTCGACGCCAGGCACCACAGGAGTGTAACCGCCGGTCACCGCGGTGTCACGGGTACACCACAGCTGCCACAGCGTGCCACGGATGTACGACAGCGTGTCGCGGGTGCACCACAGCGTGTCACGGGTGTGCCACAGCGTGTCACGGGTGTGCCACAGCGTGTCACGGGTGCACCATAGCGTGCCACGGGTGTGCCATAGCGTGTCACGGGTGTGCCACAGCGTGTCACGGGTGCACCATAGCGTGTCACGGACGTCCGGCGTGGCAGTTGTCGCACGTTTCTGTTGCAACTAGTTTCGGTTTCGACTGCCGCAGCCGCCGGCGCCGTCACCCGGTGCGCGTTGTTATTACCATTACTCACGTCCCGTCTCCCCGTGAGCCGGGCCGGCGGCCCGCGAGTCTGACGGCCGGCGCATAACCAGGAAGGGGAGGGGAGGAGGGCGCAGAGGTCGCCTCCTCGCCGTGCGGCCGCTGTGGCCGGTGGCCGCGGTTATGTTTCACAATTATCTGATACAAATGAGGCGTGCTGCCCTCTCCTTCCCTCGCTGCCCCGCCCCCGCTGGCTGACGCTGGCGGTGGTGGCGCCCCCTGGCGACCCACCGCGGAAAGGGCCGGCGAAAAAGCACAGCCGAACGCGCGGCGCGCGCAGCACAACAGCAGGGAAAGACAAAAGAAAAAGACAAATGAGGCTCGCTAAATCCTTGGCGCCAGTTAATTAGTGGGGCACAATACAACAATAAATATTCAAGACAAGCGGACTTTCTCCCCCGCCAGTCGGCGCGGTGATCCCGAGCCGAGCCCGGCCGGAGTACGTCCCAGGGCTCGGATGTGGGAACGGCGGCGCGGCGGAGTCTGCGATGAGTGCTGGGATCACCGGATCCCCGGGCGGGAGGAGAGGAGAGGACCGTCCGACGAGAACACACGGGGCGCTGACTGCCGCGCCTCCCCGCCGGGGGTCCGAGCCCGCGGCCCGCGCGTCTGTGGACGAGAGGTCCATAAAGTAACCTCTGCCCACTACACAGCCACCCTTAAAGAACCAAAATCGATTGTGGACGGTTCGATTATGTATGTTTAAAAGCGCATTTCCACAACGTTTAACGTTTATTATTGCTGGAAATAAATTTAGTGATGCGAAGAAACTGAGCCGGCGTGGGCCCGGCGAGAGGGTCGCGCCGCGCGTGTGCCGCAGCGGTGCTATTCCGGGCTGCTTAATTGCCGCTGAAAAACAGAGGGAGCCAAGAGTTGTGAGATTTACAAAGCTCGTTGTTAAAAATTGTTTTGAAAAAAAAAGGAAACAAATGAGGGCACATACCATACCACTTACTCCTCGCTACTTGCTGACCAACCGGCCTTAAAACTAGGCCGGCCCCGCGCTGGGAAGCGGCGGGATGCCGGGGACCTTGCGCTTGTTTGTAGCGGGACGGGACATCGCGATGCAAGACGAGAGGTTAGGGCCGCGGGGCCGCGGGGCCACGGGGCGGGGTCCTGCAGCACCCGGAGGCCCGAGGCCCCGGAGGCCCCGGAGGCCCCGGAGGCCCCGGAGGCGCCGGAGGCGCCGCTGCCCAGTCCAGCGGAGGGGCGTGGCGCGGCGTGGCGCCGGCCTGATAAACATTGTGATGCGCTGCCTGTGACTGACACAATCTCGCTCTCGCATAACCCTTCTTCTTCTGCTCCGGCCCGACATTATGCACGGGTGTGCAGGGGCCACATCATAGGGGGGTTCTCACGTCCGACATACGCGAGCCGAGCGCTGCGAGCCGGACCCAGCCGGGACCAGCCGGGCCGCGCCGGCCGGATCATGTCTCTGGGCACGGCGTGCGACTCGGCGTGGCGTGGCGCGGCGTGGCGGCCGTGCACAGTTAGCGCCAATAAGTCACAGAGAACAATACCGCGCGAGCAGGGGCTGCTGCTGCTGCTGCTGCTGCTGCTGCTGCTGCTGCTGCTGCCGCCGCCGCCCACAGACTCGCAGTGTTGCCAACGGCTCGCTGATACGACGCGCGGACAAAAGTTGTTGAGAAATTTTTATTCAAAGAAGAAGAAGAAGAAGAAGAAGAAGAAGAAGAAGAAGAAGAAGAAGAAGAAGAAGAAGAAGAAGAAGAAGAAGAAGAAGAAGAAGAAGAAGAAGAAGAAGAAGAAGAAGAAGAAGAAGAAGAAGAAGAAGAAGAAGAAGAAGAAGAAGAAGAAGAAGAAGAAGAAGAAGAAGAAGAAGAAGACTACGTGTGCCTTATTGCAGTGCCATTGCCCCCGTGCAGTGCAGTGTAGTGCAAGCCGTAGTGCAGGGCGGTGCGTGCGGCGGAAGCCGGCCACGGCTGCAGTCGGCCTGCTGTCGCTCTCCCACACCTCAGATATGCGATATGCAGGAGATGGCACGGTTTCGCTCCGTTCAGACGGCCGCGGCCGCCCGCTGCGCCCCCCCCCCCTCCCCCAGTTGCCCCCGGCCCGCTCGGTGCGTGAACAAATGAACGGCCTTTGCCGAGCGGCCGTGACAGGCTGCCAGGCACCGGGACACTCGCAAAGACGTGGCCAGCCATTTTTCACAAGGCGTTGGTGGCGGATAGCGGGTCTCAGTGCCGACAACAGATATATATTTCTTTTCAAGCAATTAGAGCAGATTTTATCCCTCCCAAAAAGTACTTTCCGAGGACGCTTCGCATGTTTACGTTCTTCTCCCCCGGTTGTCGTTCGACGACGACGACCGTGGACGTGAACAAGATAATACTGCCAGCTGTGGCAAGAGGAGAATTCGAGGGACACGGCGTGATAATGGAGAGAGAGAGAGAGAGAGAGAGAGAGAGAGAGAGAGAGAGAGAGAGAGAGAGAGAGAGAGAGATACAGCGAGAGAGAGAGAGATACAGCGAGAGAGAGAGAGAGAGATACAGCGAGAGACAGAGTGAGGTCGAGAAAGAGAGAAAGAGAGAAGAAGTTAATGAGATGAATAGGTGGTCCAGCCCAAAGCAGATTAATTAATTGGTACCCGTCCGCGGCCCCATCTCCCCGCGAGAAGAGTCCCAGCGGACCCCCAGCGGACCCGGGGCCTGGCCTTTGTTTTGAGTGACCGAGTCTGCTGCAGGGTCGTCCCGTCGCGTCCCACGCTTGCCGGGGACGCAACTGTCTGTCGACCCGCGACCCCCTGCGAAACTCACTCTCGCATTCGGGTCGGCGAGGTCAGGTCAGACCGGGGAGCTGCGAGCGGCGCCGCCCGCCGGGAGAGCAGCGCGTCCCGCCGTCGTCCCGGGCGCCGGTCGAGGCGCCTTGCGGGCGGGAAAATATGATTCTATTTTAAAACGTCCAAAAATATTCTATTTTTAGGATTAGGACAAGTGAACAGTAGGACAAACGAAGCCTCCCCGGGACAGCCGTGCGCGGACGTGAGCCGGGGGCTGCCTACCCGGCAGGCACCGCGTCGTGGCAGGTGATGACGAGGCTGGCCGTGGCGGACTCGCCGCCGCTCACACAACAACGTGATCACACGCAGTAGAAAGGGGAGAAATAAAGCGAAGAGTTGGGAGTGCGGGCGGGCGGGCCGTGGGCCGGCAGGGGGCCGGCAAAGGGCCGCGCAGGAGCCGGGCAGCGCTCGGCTGAGCGACGCGGGCCGCGGGCCGGGCGCCGCCGCCGCCGTCCCGCCCGGTCCCGCCCGGTCCCGCCGAGGTCGCGTGCCCTGCCCTGCGTGCCCCGCAATGATGGTTATGGAAATGGCATCGTATAAAGGACGCCACCTGCTGCTACTGCACACACACACACACACACACACACACACACACACACACACACACACACACACACACACACACGCACACAGCGCGGACCTGCTGCCTCCCGGGACCCAGCGTGACGGACACACCAGGCGATGTGAAGTAATGGGTATGGCGAATTTAGACGGCCAAAGGCCAGTCCGGAGCAATCAGCGAGTGCCCAGTCCCCCCCCCCCTCTCTCTCCCTCTCTCTCTATCTCTCTCGCTCACACACACGCACGCACACACACACACACACTAACTCACAAATCCATCATCCTGGCGGGGGGGATATGATGCCGGTAGAGGACACCACCTTGTTGATCTGGCCTCCCCCGGAAGCACACACACACACACACACACGCGCACACACTCAGAGCAGATTCGATGCCTTCCTGAATCCTCTCAGCCTGTGGACCTCGTCGTGTGTCTGCCCCCCCCCCCCCCCCTCTCCTCCTCTCCTCCTCTTCCTCTCGATACAAACCAGCTATTATAACGATCACGCCGCAGTCTGGCACGGCCACGGCCAGTTAGGACCGGCCGAGCTAACCAGGCGCACGCGTCCCTACTATCGACTCCCATCAGCGCGCGCACACACACGCACACACACACACACACACGCGCGTGCTGGACGGATTGGACACGGTGGCGGTGCGCGGCCTCGCATGGCGCCTCGGCGCCTCGCAGCTCGCAGAGTGTGAATCTCGCGCGCGGACACACACACACACACACACACACACGAGCACACACACGACACATACACACACAGAGCTCGCAATGCGGACCCAACGCTTGCTATACAGACTATATACAATATCAATCATTTTTTTACCAAAAAAAAATCTCCATATATCTGTAGTCTCTGGACTTCCGAATTTCTTCTGGGAGAAAATTGAAATTGAAATTGAAATTAGTTTTATAACGAGACTTTTGTAACGAGACTAAGAAGTCCCTTTGAAGAGGGAGGGGAGAGAGAGAGAGAGAGAGAGAGAGAGAGAGAGAGAGAGACATAGAGAGAGAGAAGGCGAGTTGTTGGTGGGGTGGGCGTGTACATGCCACTGCGGGGGCTGAGGTTTTTTCTCTGTCTCTCTCTGTGTCCCCTCCCCTCTCTCTCGCTCTCTCTCTCCCTGCCTCTGCACTACCGATCGTCCGCGCGGTAAACGAAGACGACGAGATGTAATGCGCGCGTTTTCCTTAATTGCATTTTCTTGTTTCCCTCCCGCATTACTTTGTGCGTGTGTGTTTGTGTTTGTTTGTGTGTTTGTGTGTGTGTGTGTGTGTGTCGTTATCGTTTTAGCCGTCCGGGCGAGCTGGACGCCCGGTGATAAGTGAATAAACGTGGATGCCCCAACATGGAAATAGGAAAAGTGTGGCGCCCATTACGTTTTAGGAAGAGCGTGGTGCCACACACTTGCTTTGTCGGCATTTTTCTTGTTGTTGTTTATTGTTGTCGTTATATCCTGCGGTTCGTTAATGAAAGTGGCCAAAATGGCATATGGATTTTCTCCGGGCGGGATATAGGTAGCTGCGGTGACGGCCGCCGCCGTGCCCGAGCTGCGCCCGGCTGCGCCGCACCGCACACACTCACCCAGTGAGAGTGGCACAGTCTGCTGCGCGCCGGCCATTCACGACTTGGATCGGTTCAGGCAGTCGGGTGCAGCCGCAGGCACACACACACACACACACACACACACAGTGACCCCCCGCAGAGCAGCACGGTCCCGTTCATACACCGGCATGCTGTGTGCCGGTCGTCCCCACGTGCCCCGCGGCCGCGGCTCTCCGAACCTGCCGTAGTGGGAGGACCTTGGCGCCCTGCTTCTAGCGGGAGCGGACGCTCGCAGCGGGCCGATCCCGAGCACTGCAAGCTCAAGATTAGACATTTTAAACTAGTTTTAATATTTAAAAAAAAAATTGAAAATAATTTTGACTTTTGTTCTCTCTCTCTCTCTCTCTCTCTCTCTCTCTCTCTTTCTCTCTCTCCTCCGTTCCTCTTCTATCTCCCTCCCGTTTGCCTAGCCGTCGTCGTGTGCTCCGACTTGCGAGTCCTTGTTGCCCGCCGCCTTGATGGTATCTGATCCGCACACCATGCATACACACACACACACACACACAGAAAGAGAGACAGAGAGAGAGAGGGGGGAGGGGGGAGAGTGTGAGAGACAGAGAGAGGTATGGTCCAGACTGAGTGAAGGAAAAGAGATGGGGAAGGTAGGGTAGGGTCACCCCATTACGCGCGAGCGGGAGCGCCGGCTGCCGCAGTGGCCAGTGGCCCGGCCGCAGCCTCGGCCGCAGCCTCGGCCGCAGCGCCGCAGCCCATGTGATACCCGTTATTGCTTTGGCCATTGCATCGCGTACGCATCACAAGGGCGGCGGCACCACGGCGGTGGCCCGGCGGCACTCGGACCTCGGCATGGCGTTCCAGTTTGGGGCCCGCGGGAAGCCACAACCAAGTGGTGCTGCCTTGGGCACGATGCGGCACGGCGCGGCACGGCGCGGCACGGCAAGGCGCGGCACGGGCGCTGTTGCCGCCGCCCGGCCACCGCCCGGCCGCCGCCACGGCCAACGCGTGCCCAGCGCCACCATATCACCCGGATGGATTCGATACACACATGATGATGTCTAGACGAGACATGAGAGCGCGAGGCTACGGCCGACAGGAGACGGCTGCCGCCGCCGCCGTTGTTGTTGTTGTTGGTGTTGTTGCTGCTGCCGTTGTTGGCGTTTGCGAAAAGCGGCGTAATTGGAACGGCCTTGTCGAGTGTCCCCGTAATGTTGGACCCGAACGTGAAAATAACCACCTGTGGTTGATATTTTCTTTTTTTCAAAACGAAAACGAAACAGATTAAACAAACTGACGCTAGGAGCTCACGTTTAAAAATAGTTCCGAGGCGAGTTTGATTTTTTTTCGACAACACTCTCTAAGTAACTGATTCCGTTGCGCGGGGCTCGATAACATGGGCTGGGCTGGGCTTCTCCCGAGCCGCTGCCTCTGGCATCGTCGTGGACATGAGTGTACTCACAACGACCCGAGGGAGGGTCACTCTACAAAACTTGTACACCGGCCTCAAAATTTTCGGGGATCTTCCCGGACATGCACACCCTGTTTTGTTGGAAATTTGACCGCCTGGGCTCAATGGCAGCTCGTGAAATGCTTAACGTGATCCCTTGAAGTACGTTAGGAACATTATGAATCGGGTACAACTTTTGTGACTGCAACGATAGGATTTCGCAAATTCTTGGACACAAAGGCTTTCCTGAGGGTCACTGATAAACCATCCCGCACGGCAGCGGCGGCGGAGCGTTGTCCTTCCAGGGCCGTGGAGGAGGTCCTTGCCAGGAGCTACCGCGTGAGCTGCAGCGCCCCCAGCGGCCTCCGTGTGTGTGTGTGTGTGTGTGTGTGTGTGTGTGTGTGTGTGTGTGTGTGTGTGTGTGTGTGTAGCAGCACGGCGCAGTACGTGCAGCGAGACACCGGGAGCCGCCCAGCCGGACTAATACGCCGAGTGTCCTTGGCGACCAGAGCGCTGCCGCCGCCGCCGCCGTCCGTAGATCAGTCTCCTCTCGCATGACTTATGATTGGTCTAATCAGAGCGCCGCCGACACGGCAGCCGCGGCGGCCCGGCCGGGGCGCGTACACACAGACGCAACGTGAGCGATCGGACCGCCATTACGGCTAAAGCATTACGGCTAAAGCTCGCTTTATTTCTCGTTAGTTTCGCGGTCGTCGCCGCCGCTGCCGCCCGTGCACACGGGGACTAGTCGGCGATGGCGAGGCTGAGCGCGTGTGTGTTCGTTTTGTGAGCGCCGTGCGCGTATTCGTATTTACGCGCGCGAAAAAAGGAGCATCAAGAAATTACACACCACTTTTGTTATTATGATTCCTTGTTTTTTGACACGTTGTGGACAATGTTATTCCAGAGAAATGGGCGAAAAGCAGCTTGAACACACAGAGGGGTCAAGATTGTGCCTACCTCCGCCTGCCTACGAGGCAACCCGGGTAAAGCGAGTTGTACACAGGTTGCATACGGCCGTATACGCGCGTATGCACACATATATGTGCTTTATACGGTCGTATACGGTCCGTAAACGATCCATACATGGCCGTATACGACTGTGTACAAGCCTGTGTACGATTGTATACACTTGTCACGGCTGCCGTCTATACAAGTTTGCCCGTAGATGCCAGGCTAAGGTAGCCACAATCTTACCACCTGCTGTGTGTGTGTGTGTGTGTGTGTGTGTGTTTTGGGCTACTTTCTGCCCTACATATTTCTCTGGCAACACTGGTTGTGGAGCCCTTTCCGTCGTCACAGCTTCGCTGCTCAACTTACGGACCTGGGAATATTACGGCGCGCAGTCGATCGGTACACATTGGCGTGTCGGCCGCGGGGCTGCGCGGGGCTGTCGGCGGATGACTGTGGTCAGCGGTGCGTTCGCACGGCGGGCCGGCCGCGGCCCGGAGCCGTCAGAGCCGCGGGCGGGGCGGAGCCGTCAGAGCGGGTCAGAGCCCGCGGAGCCGTCCGGGGCCGGTTTCATCAGTCCCACAAGACGACGACCATTGTCCATTCCTAATCGGCCCGTTTTCGACGCGTTTTTCCCGCTCGCCGCGCGCGCGGTCCTCGCCTTGCTCTCCGCGCCCCGCTTTTGTCTCACAGCCTCGCCCCGAGGCCGGGGCCGGGCAGGGCGCGCCACGCGGTGCCACGCGGCGCCACGCGGCGCCACGCAACGCGCGACGCAACGCCGCCGCCATAAGGAAACCGCCGCCGGCCGCCGCTGCCGGACTAGTTGCCCGGCGGGGCCGCGCGGCCATTCGATTTTCCCCACCGGAGGAGAGGATTGAAGCGAAACGTTCCGAAGCCGTTCCGTCGTCGTGGGCGTCCGACGAGCGCCTGCGGACGCGAGGGTAGGCCGACCCGCGCGGGACGCGTGCACGCAGCCGCCCGGGGGGCCTACCTCCCAGGCGCCTCAGACTGACGCGAGGTGAGCGCGGAGCAGCGCGGGGCAGCGTGGCGCTTGTATCCCGATTGGGCTGACTTTTAGATTTTGGCCGTGGATTTGGCCTGGAGGAGGAAGAAGTGTGTGTGTGGGGGGGGGGGGGGGCACCAGTAGGCAATGCCGAACGGGAACGGCGAGGTGGAAGGAAACGGCGTGAGAGCAGCTGGCCATTGTGTAGTCCGACCGTCAGCTCTCTCTCTCTCTCCTCTCTTTCTCTTCCCCTCCTCTCTCTCTCTCTCTCTCTCTCTCTCTCTCTCTATCTCTGTCACTGTAAGACAAAGAGCGAGGCCCGGAGCGCGCACGCTTTCGTCGCATCCCGCGCGCCGCCTACTGCGGCTGCGTCTTTTGAGGTGGCCGTTACTTTTAAACGGAAGCACCCCCCCCCCCCTCCTCTCACCCTCCTCCTCCTCCTCCTCCTCCTCCTCCTCCTCCTCCTCTAGCATGATAGCACATGAGCAGCATCCGGGTGGGAAACTTACTTGACCACGTCGCACTGAATGTGTTGATATTCGCGGGCACGGCGGAGGCCGCGGGGCCGGGTGGGGGGGGGGGGGGGTCACTAGGGGGCAGGGACCGCGGCCCCACTGGGACCCACGCCCGCCGCCCGGAGGAGAGGGGGGTGAGGGGCGATTAAACAGGTATTCCCGGCCCAGCCTCGGCGCGGAATCACTCAATTAGAGATGGATTTGCTCCATTCCAGAGGAGGGGAGGGGGGGGGGCGAGGCGCAGCGCAGATGCGCTGATTCGAGCTGACGGGCCGGTGGCCGTAGAGTCCTGGATGTGGCCGTACCCAGGACTCAGGGTGGTCGGCGCTGGCCACCCTGGGCGCCGCCGCCTCCGCCTCCCGCCGCCAGGTGACGCTGTACCGGGTGTGTTATTCTTGTGTTTCTTGTGAGATCCGAGGCGTCGGCTCGGAAGCGGGGCCGTCCGGCCCAGCTTGCAGTGCCCGCGGTATTCACGCGGGCTCCTCACACTCCGGCTCCCCCGGAACCATCAAATTATTTTTGCAAACCCAATACCGTCGCCAGATCGAGTTTCTTTATAGAACGGTAATTTTTTATTTTTTTTTAAAGACGGGTTTGTTTGTGAGCCTTTAAATCCTTTTACTTGCCGGCCTCTGCTATTGTTCTTGTTGCTGGTTGAAAGTGACGTCCGCGCGGCCGAGACCGCGAAAAGCTTGAAAGCGAAGCAAGCAGTGCTGACGCTGCCTGCTGCCTCCCCGTTCTAGGAAGCATTCCTCCAGGACGTTGTCGTCGTCGATGCCGTCGGCGTCCCCCCCCCACTACCACCACCACCACCGCGCCCTTCCCCGCTGCCGCGGCAGAGCCCCCCCCCCCCCACCCCCCACTCATGTTAGTAAAATGAACATAGCGCGGCTCCGCGCGAGCTTCTTTACTTTGTTTTCCTTTCTTTTAATATCTCGCGGCGGCGATCCGCGCCAGCCATGCAAATACAAGATTCCATAAGTCGATAGGGAGGCAGCAGGGTTGCAGGGACCCACAGGGACCCGCAGGCGCAGGGACGGAGGGACGGAGGGACGGAGGGACGGAGGGACGGAGGGACGGAGGGACGGAGGGACGAAGGGTCGGAGGGACGGAGGGACGGACGGAGGGACGGAGGGACGGAGGGACGGAGGGACGGAGGGACGGAGGGACGGAGGGACACGCAGCGGGCTGCCGCGATAGCATGCCATAGGCCACGCCTCGCCGATGGACCGAGCAGCGCCGCCGCGCGAAACTAAGTGGAGCGCATGCGCGCCCAGCGATTTTAAATTTTAAGTTTTCATTTCGAAACTTAGCCAGGCGTCGTTGCCCTTCGGGGGCCTAGGGAGGGAAGGACACCGGAGGGACGCGGAGGCCCCCCGAGGGCCGGGCGGCGGCGGGCCGCTGCTCGGCGGGGCCGCGGGGCATCGCGAAGCCCCGCGAAGCCCGGCGAAGCCCCTGCAGAGGGCCGCGACGAAGCGAGTCCCGTTCTAATAACTAACCGCGTGGGGAGGCGATGCAGGCCGTGCCAAAGCGATGCCGGCGATGCGCGCGCGGCGCTGCCCGGCCCCCCGGCTGCCCCTGACGGACCCCGCCGGCCCCCGCCAGGGCACGGCACGGCACCGCACCGCACCGCGAGGTTAGGCTTGCCGGAGACTGCCCACTACCGACTCTGACCGCCAAACCGACCGGATAGGGTCTGCCTTGGTAGGTCTCTCCGTCGCACTCGTGGGGGTGCTCCGTAAGAGAGCAAGCGAGAGATCCGAGAAGGCAGTGCACGGAATCACCCCGCTGGGGCTGCCTGCCAAGTTATCGACTAGGCCAGCTGTGCTGGTGCTGGCGGGCGCCGCGGGGCTGCCCCCCGCAGAGTGGTGCCGGGTGGGCCGCTACCCCAAAACACACTCCAGCCGAAACAGTCTGCAGCAAACAGCGATTTCCTTTTCCTTTTTGGCCTTGGCTATCCCTCGGAGTGCCTCCAGTGCCACGCCGCGTCGCGTCGCGTCGCGTGGGGAGAGCCACGGACACACCCACGGCCCGGCACGACGTGGACGTTACCGGCGGGGGCGGCGGCCGTGGCCATGGACTTGACGACGGCGGCGCCTACCAAGAGCGGCGGCGGCGGGCGTGTTGCGTCGCCGCGGCTCACATCCGCCGCTGCTGGTTAGGGGCCGGGGGGTAAAGGGACCCTGGTAATCGATTACCCCCCCCCCCCCCCCTACATTTGAAGCCAACGGGAAAGGGTTCCTACGGATATGTTATTCCCCGGTACTTGGTCACTAGGGAATCGTTACCTCTCGTGTCACAGGGGGGGGGGGGGTCTCAAGAAACCTAAGCCAACCAAAACTCACCTATTCCCCTGGGGGTAGTCGATTACTAGGGACCCTTTACCCCCGGGGGTTAAGCAGGATCCTTAGGGATTTAGTACCGGGGTTAAGGGGGGCACTCTTGCACGCTGACACCGGTCCGTGCGGCGCGGTGCGGCGCGGTGCCAACGCCGTGCGGTACCGTTGAGCCGGTTGGCCGGGCGCACACGGAGTCGTGCGGGGCGGCGTGGGGCGGCTTCCCCCAAGCAGCGCCGGCAGCGGGCCGCGCCCTCAACCAGCGTGACTCCCGATCACTGCGTTCGGCGCCCGTTGCGATGACGTCGCGGCGCGGAGGGCGATGCGCGCCCCCTCGTGTCCACCGCAGAAGTGCGGCCGCGGAGAGCACTGCGGGGCAGCGGAGCAGCGGAGCAGGATGTCGCACCCATTTCCTCGGAGGATAAGTACGAGGAAGAGGACCTCCAAATTGAGCCCGTGCCGCTTGTCGCGCTCCATCACTTATCTTCTTTTTAACGTCCTGTCCCATCGCTCTCTCTCTCTCTCTCTCTCTCTCTCTCTCTCTCTCTCTCTCTCTCTCTCTCTCTCTCTCTCTCTCTCTCTCTGTAACGGGGTCCGAGAACCTTGTCAGGGTCAGGTCGCAACTTTTGATGCAACGCCATGCAACAGTTGATGGGCCCCGGCCGGCCGGCCAAACGGAGCGCGGGGCCGCGGCGAGCCGTCAAACCGTCACGCCCTGTCGGTGGGTCGGGCGGGCCGGCGCGCGGCCGGCGCGCCACACCGCTGACATGACGCGGCCGCCACGATTAGGATCGATACGACGTCACTCCGGAGCCCGCTGGAGCCCGCTGGAGCCCGCTGGAGCCCGCTATATCGACTGCGCGCCGGCGAGCGATGCCAGGCCAGGCAGCCGCCGCCCGCGGCCGCCCCTACGACGCACCTGACCCGCCCCGCCTTAGCGGTCCTTCACTCACTTATGGATCTCATCGCCTGAAATAAGCAGAAACAAAATTTTTATTCGAAATTTGAGGTAGCCTTTGGGTGTGGGCGGCCCGAGGGGTCGCGGCGTGGGTCGGTGTCGTCGGCGGGATGCCCACGGTGGAGCCGGGCGCGCGTGCCGGAGTGGCAGCGTGCGCCGCAGGACACAGGTCACGTGACTTGTGAACACTCCTAGGTGGGCTGCTGCGGGCGCTGCAGGCCTGCGCAGGCATTGACCCTGCCGTCCGCCTCCCACACGGCGCGGGCACGGCGGCCGGCGGCCAGTGGGCTCATGCCGAACACTGTCTTCGTAGCTCTGTCTCTGTCGCTCTCGTCGGGAGCGGCCGATACAGAGAGAAAGAGAGAGGGAGAGGGGGCGAGGGGGGGGGCGAGAAGACGGCGTTCGGAATCGCTCTGCAGGGCCCGGCCCTCTTGTGCCCACACCGCCGCCAGCGCCGCCGCCGCCGCCGCCGCCGCTGCCCACTGTGGTACCGCGGCTTCGAAGCGCACACCGCCCGCCAACAGACAACCGACATTATTTATTTTTGGCGCGGCCGCGGTCTCGTCTTTTTGTGCGCATTAGCCGCGACCGCGGGTCCCTGCGCCACAGTCACGGCGTGCGAGTGACACACGGGCACACGGAAACTACAGTTAAAACTACTGTGTCCACAGATCCATGCTCTGTAGTTTTCATTGTAGTTGCACTGCCGATAACGCGGGAAACTATAGTTTTTCTCCAGTGGAACTGCGAGTTTTCTGTACGAAAACTACAGCTTGTTGCACTTGACACCAGATGTCCTGTGCAGCCAGACGGCCTCGCGGGGCTACGTTGTGACAGTGTGCGAGGGTATCGACCGGCCGCCGCGTCCCAATGTCCTTGTCCTCCAGGACCGCACGCCGTGCAGGCCCCCAAGGCACCGCCGCCACCACCCCCACCTAACTGAACCGGCAGGTCCCGCCAGACCCCGCCAGGCCCCGCCAGGCACCGCCAGACCCCGCCAGGCCGCTGCTACAGACCCTCGTCGGCGTCCCCCGCGGCTCCCGCGGCGCCGCCACGACCTGCTATCCGCGGACGAATCGGCGGCGGCTCGGCGGCGGCGGCGGCACTTCGGCGGGGAAGTCTTTATCCCCTGCGACAGCAGGGGGGACGACGTCGGGGAAAATCATAAATTGGTGTCGGTGCCGATTGATTGCAGCTAGCCGGGGCGGGGCGGGCGGGCGGCGGCGTCCGCGGCGGCTCCGCAACGGGACTTATTGGCACCAGGCTCAGCTACTCTTCTTATTTATTCTTTTTTACGGCCGCGGGCAAATACATCAGGCTGCGCGAGTCGCACATAAAATGTGCCGCATAACGAGCCAGTGGCGACGGTGGTGGTGGTGGCTGCGGTGGTGGTGGCTGCGGCGGCGGTGGACCCGCAGTGGCGGCGGCAGCGCTGATAGCGCACGGGGCTGCATGTATCCGGGAGATATCTCCAGCGATGATCGTCGCTGACCCCCGCGCCGCTGTCGCAGCGCCTAACGGGCAGCGCGGCGTGGGCGGGCCGCCGGGCGCATCGCTGCTGCTGCAACTGCTGCAGTGGGACCAACCCGAGAGCGCGGCTCCCACAAGAACCCCCCCCCCCCTCCACCAACCCGCTTTGATTATTATTAGCGTTGCGTTAGCGCAGCAACTGCAGCACGCGCCCCCCGCCGTGTGTCCGTGCCGTACCGTGTGTGTGTGTGTGTGTGTGTGTGTGTGTGTACACGGTGCGATCTCGGCAAGTATCTGACAGTCCATGAGAAAGTTTTCTTTCCTCGGTGTGCGATTACTCCATAGCCATACTGTGCGCGGCCGCGCGTGTGTGCATGTAGTGTGTGTGTGTGTGTGTGTGTGTGTGTGTGTGTTCTCATGCTCGGAAGGCGAAGGCCGTAACAAGCGGGCATGGGGCCGTCTCCGCCCGTAGCGCCTGCGGAGCGGAGGGTAGGCAGCGCCGCCGCGCACGCGTGTCCGGCGGGACTGCCGCCCTCACCGGGGGCTCCCCTGTGCTGCGAGTGCGACAGAGTTCGCTGCCGCTGCTGCCATTCACTGTGTCGACCCGCTGCGGGTTCCCCTTCCAACGGCAGCCGTTCGCTCAGAGGCTTGCTGCTGAAGATGAAGATGGTATTGGCTCAGCAGTCGCCATCACGCACGGCACAGCGGCACAGCGGCACAGCATGAGCGGCCGTTTCTACGAAAGTAACTACACTACTTTATCGTAGGCGAAAAAAAAAGGAAGATGAAATAATTGCCGCCATAAATATATTTTGGCCGGGGTGTGACGGTCGGTCGTTAATATTTTGACCGCGGCGGCGAATAGGTCATAAATATGTTCCTCGTCGCGATAAATAAGCGTGTACCCACCCCGCGTTCGCCGGGAGCCGTATTTTCGAGCCAAAGTTGTTGTTTTTTTCATTTTGATCTTTTGTTTATATCTTTTCTAGTTTCTGTCTAGTATTCCGCTCTTTTCGTATACCGCAGGCGTGTTAGGGCACGTTCGCAAAACACGTAACATGCGACATGGCCGATTCTGGTGTTCACTGTCAGGAGTGTAAGTTGTCAATTAATGAATAGTTTTTGCTCCCAAACTACAGCGGCCGCTGTCCCTTCTCACACTTAATGTAAATGTACCAATTTGTACATAATTATTGTATGCGTAATTCTGTACATAATTATGTACAAATTTGTACATTTACATTTAGTGTGTTCGCCGTACTACCATCGTGCTACTAAAGCTTATTTTTTCAAAATTAATGGAATCAGTTTCAATCATGTGAACCCATTTTTGGAATACCTGGTAGAAATAAAATCAGTGACATATGTACAATTTGAGGCGTGTGTACTCCTGTAACTAACGACCTAAGTATTACTTCTTATTACGCGCTGTTAGGCCTCGAAATTTTAAAAAGATCGAAAAACAACTCATAAATAGGTATAACCCTGATAATTTCGGCCAATACACCACCATTCCGCATACAATAACGCGACCTTTTACGGAAAGAGTGGCTCGATTACATTTACCCGGTACGTTTCTCTTACATTGTTATGTAATTTGCGCAAGGGCGACACGCGGCGGAGGTGCACGACACGATCCGGCCGAGTGCGTGAGCGTGTCCTGCCAATAAAATTATGACGAAACGCGCGCTTAATTAGAGAGAGAGAGAGAGAGAGAGAGAGAGAGAGAGAGAGAGAGAGAGTAATCGAAAGGAAAACAACAAGGACGCAATGATGCCGATATCCAGCCAGGACACGACGCGAGCGCCCGCGCGGCCCGAGTGACCCGCGGCGGCAGGCGGCAGGGACCCGGGCACCCCGCCGGGCAGCAGCGGCAGCAGCGGCAGCAGCGGCAGCAGCGCAGCGCCGGGCCTTTTGTCCAGCAGGGCCGGTGGGCGGTGAGGCTGTTGGGCAAGAGCGCGGGGATCTGGCGGGGCGCCGCGCCGCCGGTGTTATTCGGACCCGCGGCCTGGCTGTGCCGAGCTGTGCCGGGGTGCCGAGTGCAAGAGAGGAGGAGGTGCGGTGACATGTGCGCATCCAGTGGGCCGCAGCAGAGCAGACCCTGCGGCCGGGGTGCGGCTGCAGAGTGTCGTCGAGTGCCCGGAGGCGAAGGCCGCAGGGGAGGCCGGAGGAGAGGCCGGAGGTGAAGGCTGGAGGAGAGGCTGGAGGAGAGGACGGAGGAGAGGACGGAGGTGAAGGCTGGAGGAGAGGCCGGAGGAGAGGGCGGAAGAGAGGCCGGAGGAGAGGCCGGAGGAGAGGCCGGAAGAGAGGCCGCAGAGGCCGGAGGAGAGGCCGGAGGAGAGGCCGGAGGCCCGCGAGCGGAGGGGCCGCGGACACGACCACGGCCTGCGCGGGGCGCCAGCACAGCAGAGTCACTTAATGGCCGCAGTGTGTGGCGGGACGCTCACGCTCCGCTATTATAGGGAGAAAGCATAAAACAAAAACGGCAAGGAAGCAACAGTGCGCCGCAGATGAGCGAACGCTGTTTCAGACTCAAAAATTCCAAAGTGAGGAGGAAAGTGGAGTGTTCTCCTTATTCATAATGTAAATCGAAATGTGTCCTCCTGTTCTCCACAAAACTGGACTTTTTTTAAAAACAATGTCTACGTAATCAGACAACGTCCGCGGGATTCACACACTTCCGAGACACGAACAGCAGCAGCGGAGCAGAGGTGGCAGCGGTGGCGGTGGCAGAGGCGGAGGCGGTAGTGGCGGCAGCGCAGAGCCGCGATGGAGACATCTCATTTCTGCCATTTCGGCTGGTGCCGCGCGAGCCCAGCGTTGTCTAATGAAGCGATTAGCATAGAGAATAACACGGCCCGTGGGAGCGGCACCGGCAGTGGCAGCCCGCAGCCCCCGTCCTGGTCTGAGTGGGTGGGGACACGCGCCGCCACGCGCCGCCACGCGCGACCACTCCACAACACGCGCCTCCTGCCTGAGCTGGTGCCATATGGGGACATCAACAGGCACCGCCCCGCCACTTCCCAAGCTCGTCCGTCATTTCTCTGACGGACTCTTCTCTTGTTTTTTTTTCTCGTTTTCTCCGCGATATTAGTTTTTCGCCCGTCCCGTCCCGCGCCGTCCCGCGCCGCTCGCGAGAGCCGTGTGGCCGCAGCGGGAGGTGCTTTATAGGGGGGGACGTCCATCGCGGTGTCTTCTTGCCGTGGTATCGTAATCTGGTTCCCGGATCGGTTCGCAGCACGCACACACGCACGCGCGCACGCACGCACGCACGCACGACACGCAGAGATGTTACGCGAATCCCTTTGTTGGGAGGCGGGGCGGGCCTGGCGCCGCGCCAGTTTGTCTTCCATCACACCGCCACCGCACGGCCGGCTGGCCGGCTCAGAGAACTGGCCCGTCTGTAGTCCGTCGTACGGCGGTAGAGAAGGAAACTGACAAAAAAAATTGTATGAGATGTGCGTCTGAAGGAGAGCGGAGGAAGGGGAGGGAGGAGAGAGAGAGAGAGAGAGAGAGAGAGAGAGAGAGAGAGAGAGAGAGAGAGAGGAGAGAGATATATTCGCGATGGACAACGGGACAGCAGGGGAAGAAGGAGGGAAATAGTCTGGCGTACACGCCCTGACGCAATGTCTCCCGGCCTGCCCGGCTCCGAGGTCTCTCTACAGCTGGCGGGTCAGGGATGGGGGGGGGGGGGCGCTCCGGACTGGACTTGCCAGCAGTGCTTTCCTTTCCCCCCGCCGGGGCTCGGCACCGCGCGGCACGCAGCGCCGGACGCAAGCGCCACTCGGCTTAGCTCTGCCTTGTGTTTCCTCAGCAGGGGGTGCGGCGGCGGGGGCGGCGGGGGCGGCGGGGGCGGCGGGGCGGCGGCGGCGGGGGCGGCAGCGGCCGCTCCGACGTCATGACGTGCAGCGCGTGCACTAAATTAGGGCTCCGGATTGAGCCTTTTACGGGCGATTGAGACGGGATCGACGTCCTCTCCGCCCCCTCCCCCGCCCCCTCTTCCCCTTCTTTTCACTTCCGGCGCGGAAGCAAGAGCAAAGGAGAGTCGTCAGGCGGTTCAAGGTGGGGGGGGGGGAGGCAGAGGTGGAGGGTAGGCCCGCCGTCACGCCATGGGAGAGGAAGAGAGACAGAGAGAGATTTTTGGCGCTGGCCGACGGAATAAGACCGCCACTGCCGGCTCTCCGCTCCGCTCTGCGGCCGGCCGATCGGCGGGGGCCTGCGGCGGCAGTGGCGGCAGCGGTCGGTTTTCGCCACGGATGGTTAGGGTAAGAGTTTTCCGCTGCCGTCCCGCCGACCGGAGCGGTGGTGCGGCCGAGACCGCGGCACAAGCGGAGCAAGCCAGCTAGCCGTGGCCGAGGCCGCTGCTGCCGCTGCAGTGCCGCTCGCTGCGGGCCGCGGGCTGGGCGTTACGATGCTGTTACATCCCGGTTACGATGTCATGTCGCTGATCCACTCTTGGCGATGTGCAGGTATTGCCTTATGGCCTCACCGCGGCGGGGGCCCTTGTCGCGTGGGGGCGGTGATGATGGGGACCTTGACCCGCGCGGCGCACGCGGACGAGTTTCTCATACCGCATACAGTGTGTGTGTGTGTGTGTGTGTGTGAGAGAGAGAGAAGTAGCTGGCTGGATGCAGGGGGCGTGTGGGTGAGGACCACGCCGAGAAGCCTATCTGTGTGAGTGTGTGTTATCCGATCGTGTCTTCAAAAACGCATTGACAGCATCTTATTCGCCTTGACCTGGACGTACGCTTGGGAAGGCGACCGGCTAGTCCTCCCGCGGACACGGCGCACGGCGCCTGCCGGGTAGGCAATCGCTACTCGTGCAACGCCCGCGTGCTGAGCGGGCTGGCCTACCCTAGCGTTCACAGGCGCTCGGTGCCACGCCACGCCGTTTGTGAGGAATGTGAGAAAATTCGGACAACGCCTAGTCAGGCACGAAGTGACCTTATAACTTCGCACAAGATCGACCTTCTTTTACTTATTTTTTTTTTCCAATGTTCTCTATCGATGTGACAGTTGGGAGGAGGGGGGCGTGAGACAGGCCTCCTCACGAACGACGCCGCCGCTATTTCCTTCCTGCCCGCGGCGGCCGTCGCCGGCCGTCCTTCCTGTCCAGTCGGGCCGCCGTCGGCAGCGGTGACGCGCGTTGTCACATCGCACAGCAGGTGGCGACGGCCTGGCCGGCCTGGCCAAGGCCCCCCCGGCTCCCGTCGTACCCCCGTCAGCAGAGAAAGTGAAGCGGGGCGGCGCGGGGCCACGGCCGCAGGGTTACTCCACCGCGGCGGCCCGCCCGCCTGACCTGCTGCTGTCATAGTCTGATCTATCTGTGTTCCGCACCGGCCTGCCGGCCGGCGTTCCGTGTCTGATTCCGAAGGATCTTTTCGTCGCTGTCTCTCTCTCTCTCGCACCCGGGTGCCATTTGCGTGCGACAGAGACAGAGCGACGGGACGTCTCTTCGGAATCAGCCCGCCGCTGCAAGACACTGGCCGGGCCGGCTTCCGTCCTGGCGCACGCACGCACGCCCGACGAAATTCGGGCGTACTTCATGTTCATGTGTACGTCGGCGACGTGCAGCGGCAGCGCGGCGGCAAGGGCGAGACGTCGTCGCAGCTCGTCCCGTCGTATCTCCTCCGGTGCTGCGTGTGATGGCCCGCCACGCCCCGCCACGCCCCGCCACGCCACGCCTGGCTGGAGTCTTGTCGCTAGGCCATAAAGTCGGGGAGGGAAATAAGAAAAGTGAGCACGGCGACGCCGCCCGAGCCGCGCCGGCCCGCGGCCCGCGTGTACGGCTCTTTGCAATGCTTCGCCCATCCCAGTAAAAGGTCAGAGTGGCGGCCGCCGCCGGAGTACCGGGCCCGGCTGTGGGGTGGGCGTGGCGGGGCGTGGCGGGGCGTGGCGGGGCGTGGCGGGGCGTGGCGGCCCGGGACGTCGCGCAGGAAGTCCTCACGCACTTTACGCGCACCGAGCTTGAGCGTCCCGGCGCGGCAGCGGGAACAGCTCATCGGGATCGGGATGGGCCTTGTTTTAATCCCCGCGCTCGTTACTCTTGCGGTGGGTGTGTGCCGCGTGTTCCTGTCCGGCCGTGCCGCGCTGCCGCGCCGCGCCGCGCCGCCGGCCCCGGACCCCCAACTCACCCGGCGCGACTAACCCCTCCGATTCCGTTGCAGGACGCGCGCCTCAGGGATGGCATTGGCGGGCCGGGGCAGCCTCCTCAGCAGGCCCCCGACGTCCACCAGCACGACGACCACGACGGCGGCGGAGAGCGGCAGCCGGGGAGCGAGGCCCGCGATGGTCACGGTCACGGCAAGATGAAGGGCAGCGTGGCTGTACGGCGGGCGTCCCCGCCCCACCTGGGGAACATCGGGGCCCACCACCACCATCACCACCACCACTTCCCACCCATGGCCGTGGACAGCCTGCACCACCACCACGCCAACAACCACAACAGCCACCAGCACATGGCGCGCATTAAGGCGGGCGTGGCCCGCACCACCTCCTCCTCGTCGGCGGCCTCCTCGTCCTCGGTGCTGTCCTCGTCCTCGGCCCAGGACCGGCTGCACACGGCGTCGTCGGCGTCCTCGGGCGGCGGCGGCACCGGGGGCAGGGCATCCGCGGACCGACTCGGCGGCGGCGCGGCGTCCACCGCCTCGTCGACGGCGGCCTCATCGGCCGGGTCCGAGCGCCTGACGCCGCGCCGCTTTCTGGAAAAGTACTCCCTGCCGCGGGTGGTGCGCGTGCTGTCGGAGCCGTGCAGCCGGCAGCCGCTGAGCGGGCCGCTGGCGCAGCCCCTGCTGCTGTACCGCCACTACACCAGCTGCAAGGTGCTGGCGCGCAGCCTCCGCAGGGACAAGCACGCCGCCACCGAGACGGGGCCGCCTCTGGTCATCCCAGACTCGTACCAGGGTAAGTCAGGAGCGGCAGCGGCGGCGCGGCAAAAGCAGAAACGGGAAAAGTTTTCAGGAGACATGAACTTCTGGAAAATCGACAGTCCACGTGCAATACTATTAACGCGTTGGGAACGTCGCGACAAAGTTTCACGAGTATTTCCTGGGCCCTCACTTCTTCCCCGTCGTGTTTCCACGCAACGCATGACTCGGCGGCCGCGTTGCTCTCCGGACGCCCAAGTAGCGCATCCTCGTTGCCGGCCGCCCCGGCCGGGCCCGCATACCCAGATGCGATAACCGAGAGAGGTCTGCAACATTATATAGCTCCCCTCTTCTCGGAACTCCCTTCCCTGCCGCGGAGATGCTGGCTGCATCGCATATTGTCAAACAAATGAAGTACTAGCAGCATAGCGGCTGCGGCGGCGCCTGGCCCAGCCTGGCCAAGACTCGTCTCCTGCTGAGTCGGCGGTATCGACGCCAAAAAAAAATGTTAAGTTGGCGCATCGAATTTATTTCGTTGATTTTGAGATAAGCACGAAATTTAGTTACGGGAACTGAAAATTCGAGTATGGACAACGAATTTCTCATTCGCCATTACGATCGGCCTGGCCGCCGGATCAAGTAGAAATGATTCAGAAATAATTCACTTCTACTATTATCATTTCTGTTCCTTTTTTGTTGCTCGTGCTTGGCCTGTCAACGCGTCCTCCCCCCTCCCCCGGCTTCCCGCTCTCAGCCGGTGATCCCACGCGCTCTGAGGGGACGCTCACAACAGACTACGCGTGGCCGATATTAGGCCACATTTTGACCCCCTCCCCTCTGTCGTTTCCGGGATAACCTAACCTTTCCGTGCATTACGGACGGCCGACGGCCGAAACCCTCCGCGGACCTCACCCCCTATGTTGGCCACGTATCCGCGAGGGCGGCCCGGCGGATCCAGCATCTGATTGAAGAGGGGAAGGGACGCTTTTTGCCTCTCTCCGGGCGGAAAGTATGTCCGGTTGCCTGCATTTCAGGCGGCTATTAGGGGTCTGAAGGGGTGATCCCGACCTGATGAACCCCTGGACGCCATCTCTGGCTGCGTAGTCGTGGCCGCGGCCGGGACTCGAGCCCCCGCCCACCCCTCCCTCACTGTTCGTTACCGCACCCCGCCGCGCTGATCACATCATCGTCGCCGTGTCTGCGGCCCGTCTGGCGGCCGGCCGGCCGGCCGGCGGGGCGATATGCGCTCGCTTTACGAGGGCTAATGGCCGCGCCCTCTTTTTCTTCTCCCCCTTTCCACGTACCGCAGCGCCGCCGCGCGCCAATCCGGATGACCTGCCGTGGGCTGCGGCCGCTGCGGCCTGCCGTGCCGTGCCGCGGCGACGTGGCGCGGCGCGGCGTCGACGCGCCTTTATATTAATCGAAAATTCCCTCGAACGACTAGTTGATGAGTCCACTAAGAGCGTGCAGGGTGTTGCGGCGGTGGCGGTGGCGGGAGCCCGCCTCAAGGGGATCAGCCGCGCCGTCGGCACACACGGAGTGGGGTACATAGCACTTCGCCTAAGACCGGTTTTTATTTCTTTGCCGCATTTACCGGCCCCCCGTTTAACCCGGCCCGCCGACGCCGCGGCAAAAGAAGCAGCGAATGCGACGCGAGGGTGATCCTTTTCTGGGAGTCAATATTTAAACAGCAGGTAGCAGAACAGACGGAGGGGGGGGGGGGGCTGAGAAAAACAAAACACTGAAGGAACCTCGGGGGTGTCGTCGACCTGTTTGCGAATTCTTCCGAACTGAACTGCACAAAGAACGGGCCGTAAGCCCGCCGGCACGGATCTATTGTGAGTGAGGCTGTTATGTTGTGTTCCCAGGCTGGTTCTCGCTCGTCCGCGAGCGAAGTCTCCAGACCCGGGCCAAGGTGTACACCACGATCCAGCAGCTGGTGAGCGGGCGCGTGGCCGTGTTCCTCAGCAAGAGCTCCCTCACCGGCTTCAAGCTCGCGCACGCGTCGCCGCCAGGTGAGTTGTGGAGCCGGTACGGTGAGCCGGCCAGGCCGTCCCATGTCCCAAACCTTGCCGCCGGGTGCGACGAAACATCCTTGAACAGAATTCAAGAAAAAATCAGTCACGAACGTGACGACGAATACAGTGTAAATCTCTATATCTCTCGCTCTCTTTGTCTCTCTCTCTCTCTCTCTCTCTCTCTCTCTCTCTCTCCCTCCCTTACCCTCCCGCCGATTCGACGGCAAAACATAGCGCGGTCTCTGGAGACAGCGATGTTGCGGCAGCTAGGTGGCGCGGCGCGGAGGACAGGGGGGCTCGCCTGGAGGTCAGAGGCCGCCGTCGGCTCCAGGGGCTCCGGCCGGACCCCGGCTCTAATCATACCGGCCTGGCGTGCACCGGGGGCCGCGCTGCGCTCGGGCTGCGCTCGGGCTGCGCTCTGGCTGAGCCGGCCCGGCAGAGCAGGAACAAGTGGCCGTTCGTCTTTTATGTTTGCAGCGGCCGAGTGGATTTCTGCACCGCTGCTAAATAAGTACAACGAGTGGAGCCGACACGGCGGCCACTGGAAACGATTCGGAGGGAAAAGGGCGTGCCTTCACTTCCACTTTGGTTATTTTGAAGGGCACCTGGCATTTTGCCGCGGTCGCGCTGTTGTTAGCCGAGTAGTGGTATAGTGCGAGGGGGCAGGGCACAGTACCCCCTCCACCCTTTACACGCACACACACTCACGCCCACACGCAGGGGGCGGGGCGGCGTAAGGCAAAACCCAACGGAACTCCGTGCATGCAGCGTGCCGCGTGCGAGAAGATTTCCGAGCCATCAAACGCGGTTAGCATGCCACGGTCAGCCACGGTCCGGCTCGCCACCGCCCCGCACCGGCACCTCGCTGCAGCAGCAGCAGCAGCATCGGGTGTCGCCGAGCCGTGCCATCTCCCTCTCACTCCGGCACGACGCACGACACACAGAGGGAGGAAGAGTGTGTGTGTGTGTGTGTGAGAGAGAGAGAGAGAGAGAGAGAGAGAGAGAGAGAGAGAGAGAGAGAGAGAGTCGTAAAGCTCCGCGGAGACAGACCACTACAACAGCGCTGCGGCCGTCCGCGGACTTGGCACTGCCTGGTTACTTTACTTCGTTACTCTGTGGCACGCAACGCTCTCCGCGGCAAGGTAGTGGCGATAAACCGTCACAAATGTCGTCAGAATGGCACCGCGGACGCGTCTCCTCCCCCTCCTCCTTTCCTCCTCGTCGTCCGTCGTCCTCCTCCCCCTCCTTCTCCTCCTCTGTACCGGTCCTCTCGCACGTCATCGCGACGTTCAGCTCCAGACTTCGGTTTCCTGCAGGGGCGATGCGGTTGCTGTGGGGTTAGGATAGGTCAGGTTAGACATCGAAAGAAAGACCTTTGGCGGCGGGAGGTCGCGAGCGCCTGCCACGGCTAGGGTAGGCCGTCCCGCACGGCGCGCGTGCAAGGCGGCTGTCTTCCTGCCAGGCGCCGTAACACAGTGCTGGCGGCCTGGCGGCCTGGCGGCGGCAGCAGCTCGCGACACTCGCGCCACAAAGTGTGGCTCCGGCCGGCAAAGCCGTTAAGGAGACACACCGACGCCGCGGCTGCAGCCGCCCCGACGGCTGGCTGCCGCTGCCGGCGCTGCCCGTGAAATATCGGTCTGGGTAATCGGGCAGCCGGCAGAGCCGCGCGGCGCGGCGGCTACCCGCGGAGCGCTGCCGGCCGGGGAACAGTGGTGCCCGTGGGGGGTGAGGCAGGGGGGGGGGGGAGAGTGAGAGGGGGAGAGGGAGTGAAGGAGAGAGAGAGAGAGAGAGAGAGAGAGAGAGAGAGAGAGAGAGAGAGAGAGAGGGACGCGGCGGACACCGACTGCGCGGCGGCTGCGTCCGCGGGGCGCCTACCTCGGCCTCGGCGGCCCCTCGGTTGGTCTCGGCGCACAAGTGCCGTCGATGATCGCATAATCACCACGCCGGTAATGAGCCCCGGGATGGCGGTCGAAAAAGTGCGGTGCAGCAGGGCCCGTGGGGGCCGTGGCGAGGGTAAGGGGGGGGGGAGAGAAATTGATTAGCAAGAAGCGCGCGCCGAGGCAGCGCAGCCAGCAGCCCGGAGGCCGGCTGAGGCGGGGCTGAGCCGGTGGGGCTGAGCCGACAATGCGGATCCGGGCCGCGGGCCGCGTCCCCCGGTCCGGGTCCCCGGCCTTATTAACCAGCGGAGATGGAGATGGTATCGGCGCCAGTTACGGTACAGGACGGTACTGTACGACGGCCGGGGGCCGGGGCCGCCGGGGCCGCCGGGGCCGCCGGGGCTGGGTCGGCGGGGAGCCCGCACAGCACTGCACACAGTGCACAGAGTGAACAGCTAGCCGGCTCCCCCTGTGACAACATGATGTGCTTGCAGACGGTGAGGTGTCGGGGCTGGCGGGGGCGGCGGCGGGCCGCCGGCTGCAGTACGCCCGCAGCACGGTCCGCGGCGGCCAGGTCCTGCGCCTGCTTGCCGTCTTCGAGGACAACGAGAGCGGCAGCTCGTCGGCGCGCTCGCGCAGGGGCCCCGGAGGCCCGGGGGGGCTGGGCATGGGCGCCGGCGGGCGCGGCGCCGGCCTCGGGCGTGCCCTCATCGGGGGCGGCCAGCCCACACAGTACGCGCAGTGCCTGACGGCCCGCAACGAGGTAAGATAGTGGGGTGCCGGACGGGCGCCTCTGTCGGGGAGCTCCGCGCCGCTGACCCGGACTTGCTTCTGCAGGCCGTGTTCGTGCCCGTCTCCGCCACGGGCTCCTTCTACGCCGTGGCCGTGGAAGACGCTGCGGACGCGGACCGGGACGCGGATCACGGCGACGGGGACGTGGACGTGGACCTGTCCCGGGTGTACCAGTTACCACAGCTGCTGCGCCTCACGGCCGAGCCCCTGCCCGTCAAGGTGCAGCTCGTGTGCGGGCCTATCCAGAGCCCGCTGCCCAACGGATTCTCAGGTACGTGGGAGTGCGCTGGCGCCGCGGTGCAGCGTCGCGGCGTGCCCCAGGGCTACAGCCGGCCGACTCTGCGTTGTTCCAGGACTACTGGTCCTGGAGGACCTGCAACAAGAGGATGTGATCCTCGCGTGCACGTTACCTCGGTCGTGGGCCATGCCGGCCATGCCCTGCGCCACCACCCCCGCCTCGAACCCGAACCTCCCCCACGCCCCCACACCCGCCTCCACGGCCGACTCCACGGCTGGACCCGGCGCCGTTACCAACACCGCCACCACCTCGTCGTCATCGTCCTCCTCCTCGCCCGCGCCGTCCGACGACTGTAGCAGCAAGCCCGTGTTCCTGGAGATGGACGCGGACTCCAAGTTCCTGCTGATGCGGCCGCTGGCGAGCCGCGAGGCGGAGACGCGCTTCTTCAAGACGCCGCTGCTGCGCCGGGTGCTGTCCCACTGCCGGGAGCGCGCCGACCTCTGGTCCAGTCAGATCAAGGTCACCCACCACGTGTTCCCCGCCGTGGCCGCGGACACCACCACCGTCGCCGCCGCCGCCGTGTCCCCCAGCTCCGCCGCCGTCGCCTCCGTCGCCGCCTCCGTCACCTCCGGGGGCAGCGCGAGGTCGCCGTCGGAGCACAGCGCGGGCGGCCGAGTCATCCAGGGCCTGTTCCGGGGCCGGGACAGAGACCGGGACCGCGAGAGGGACGGGTCCGCGCTGGGCGGCAAGGCGTCCTCGCTGTCCTCGGGGGGCACCAAGAAGTCCCAGTCCTTCAGGTGGGTTCAGATCAGAGGCGGTGCTTCTCCCAGGTAGTATCGATGAATCTTTCCGCGAACAAACGCATCTAGTATTACCTCTTCCACGTGCTTCACATTTAGTATCTGGAGCTGTAAAATAAATTTCTATCATAATACAGTTAATTGATCGCCAACTCTAAAGCGTAGATGGATGCAAGCACAGGTGCTACAAAAAGTCTCAACCATCTAATTCGGGTTTTTTGAAATGTTCGTGAAAAAAATAAAAGAATCTGGTTTGTAATTTATTCCCCCCCCCCCCCCTAATCACCGAGTCTGATCCCAATCCGAGCGTCGGGGGGGGGGGGGGGGGGCGTACCAAGAGCCGGGCCACCGGCCTGGTCAGGGGGGGGGGGGGTAGGAGTTATTCCACTTACGACAACCCTTTCCATCCCCTGCTCTCAGTAACTTGCAGTAGGCTATGACCGATCGTGCCGGTAGCTCGCGGTGGATCTAACACCTCTCTTACGTCGCAGGTACGCGTCCCCGGCCATGATGGGGGCCTCCACCGCCGCCGGCAGCAGCGCACTCGGAGGGAAGCCTCCCAGCGGTGCCGGGGCCGGTTCCAGTGCGGGCAGCGCGGCCGCCAGCACCGCGGGCAGCGGGGCCGCGGTCCGAGGCACGCACCGCGGCACGCACCAACTACTGCAGCAGCTGCAGAGCCTGCCGGGCCTCAAGAACCTCCTGCGTCGCTCCAGCAGCGTCACGCCCCAGAGAACGCCCACCCCGGACGTGCCGCTCTCCGTCGTCTTCCCGGAGCTGTTCGGCCTGCCGGCCACCAACGCCGCAGTCGAGGGCGAGGGGGCTGCCGGCGGCGGGGTGGTCGACGGGGGCATCACCGTCATCACGCCCTCCACCGCCAAGCAGGAGGGCGGAGCCCCGGCCAGGCAGCACCAGCAGCTCCGGTTCTACGCCGACGACCTCCCCTACGGCCGCGTCGCCGACGCCCTCCCCTTCCCGGTGGCTTCCAAGCCCCCGACTCGGCCGCGCGCACGGCCCGCGGGCTCGGCGGCAGCGCGCGGCAACTCGCCGCGCAGGCGGAGCAGGACAAGACCTCTCTACGATGAGGCGGAGGACGACGACGACGAAGAGGACGACGAGGAAGAGGAGGACGATGAGGACGAGCATCGCCACCGACGAGGCAACGACGATGACGACGAGAATATCTACGCCGAGATCTGCGAGTGTCCCCGCCGCGGGAGGGGCGTGGTCGTGTCCGGGGCGAGGGTCATCCTGACGACCACCTGCTCCGAGGAGCGGCGCGGCTACTACACGTTCGCCTCCGCCACCAGCAAGGACCAGTACTACACGGGGGGCAGCGATGGCACCTTCTCGGGAACCATGTCCTCGTCGAATCCCTCCAACCCGGAGGAGGACATCTACGACAACGTGTGCTGACGCGAGCGCGCGCGCGTGCCCGGCTCGGCGCGCCCCTTGTGTCCACTGCTCAAAAAACGTGAGGACTCCGAAACGACTACTTGTTCATAAGGTGCTATTTTATTTTTGTGTGATTTCTCAGTCGGTGTTTTGTTAATATGTTGGATGTAATAAAAGCATACTACTACGTTTGTCAAGAATGAGTTGATGATGAGGTCTGTATAGGCAAGGATGGCTTTTACCATGTAAATAATGAATAAAAAAATTAAAAACTTGTACACTGTTCCATTTTTTCTTTCAACATCAATACAGCTATGACAGGGAATAACAGGAAGTAAGTTCTTTGTTCATGATTTTACAAGACTGTCAGTACAGGAAAATCCACTTCAAAAAATAAGCAAATTATGAATCATATTAGCTAGCATGCAATGATTACATTGCACCAGAAATTTGACAACTATAAAATTGGCAGCTCACCTGTGTTTATCTAATAATGGATAAAATAATCTTTCAAATACAACAAAAAATAATAACACAAAAATAATGCTACTATTACAATCAGGAAGAGTTCACAACCTACTATTTTCCCCTCAGCATTTTAGAATAACACACATGAGAATAAAAATGTTTACTAACTACCTTTAAATACGTATGATGGTTTGCCACCAATGTTTACATAATGAAAAAAGGGGTGAAAATTCAGTGACTTTTTGGTTTGCTCCATGATTAGCATGGACAGGGTTATCTGGAGTAGAAGAAACACTATTGAGCCACAGTGAGATAAGATGGAATCAACATTTATCAGAGTTAACAGGGGACAAACTTAAGTATATTACTGATGGGATGATATTGCTACAATTTATTAAAACACAATGTGGGTAATAAAATTATAAAGAAAAAAAATCATGTCCATAAAATGTAATCCTCATGGACCACATCTTCAATTCTCAAGTCACCGAAAAAGCTGTATTATGGGGTGAGATTGGTATACATACTTTTCACATAAACAGGATGCTAGGTAAGGCAAAAGCCTCCATAGGAACAATTATAAGAACACCATAAAACTACATAGATGAGCTACAAAAGAGGGCAACTGCAATAAGCATGTTATTGTCACGCGATACAGGTCATCATCGAACAAGTAAAATGTGAGCAGTAATCAATATGTTGAATTATAGAGGAGTTTTAAAAATAAATACTTGACAGAACAACCAAAAAAAATCTGAGATAACCACTTTGAATCCATGCATAGAAGCCCTCCTTGAGATCAATGTCACACATACTCTACATAGGTCAACACAATTTTGGAAGCTCTGTTCTTTCCAAACCGCAACAAATGTTGTCATGTTGGCACTCACATGAATAAAGCACAGAAAATTTTTGGTGTCAGTCTTTGCCAAAAGATTCATACAAGGCAATGGAGTCATAAGTGAGCAAATTATTGGACATTTTGACATTACCAATTGATCTCTTTAAGACAATGAGTAGATACAATGAAACAGAAGAAAAGTGTCCTTCTTTGCATAGTTTTCTTTACAGTCTTAGCAGAGCATATTTCAGACTTTCGTTTTAATGGACATGTTCAATACACGAACCTCAGAAAATACAGCCAATTAAGATGAAACAGCCATACTTAACATGGAATGTATTATTTTCACAGATAATCACTTACAACAAATTACAGTACAGTACACCTTCACTTCCCACAAGCATAATTCACGCCCTCACAAATTTAAATCAGAGCTTGAGCTTTCTCAATAGGCCTTACATATATTTATTAATTTATTGCAGAAGATGCAAGAGCAGAAAGGAGGCTGTTGAGGCCAAATACGTACCTAAACCAATTACATCCAAGGAAAATCACCATTCAAGCGACTATCACAATCAAGTATTACAGGCACATGTCTTTAAAACTCATCCTAGTCTAGGATTTCCTTTATGACATGGAGGAAAACCAAACAACACACGAAAATAAAATATACCTTTCCTCATAAAAATGAGCACACAGGCTGCTAAAATTAATCTGCTACAGAATGGTGTAAATAAAGCCATTTAGGCCAGGTCAAAAGACAAACCAAAAAAAGGCAACTATGTACAATATTGATTGTACTACATATTGAACATCAAAAGAAGTCAAGGAGAAAGGGTAAAGGTGACTTAAAAGCTTGGAACCATACTGGAGTTTGAAAGTTCTGTAACAGCTATTTCTTTCAAAACGCCACTTTTGCATCAGTTAATGTTAACAAGTCACATAACACACAAAAAAGAAAGACTAGAATCATCAAGACATGAACACAAAATCATAATCTACAATACAAACACATTGCAATAAAAATATTTCTAGTACATACAAGCTCAAATAAATACATAAATTTCTTAGAAATGTATATTTTCTACCTTTGGCAATTGGGATTTCTTAAACATCCAAGTTAGCATTAAGAGAATTCAATGCATCTGACAAAATGCAAATTAATACCAGAACACTCTACAATTAGCACTCAATCAGCTGGGACACAATGCATATAGGAAACGTCTACAGTAAATTCATTCAAAGAACAGCACACCTAGCTTTCTCAAACTTCAGGAATTATTTGTTGCATTTGGATCTAGAATTTCACCAACATTTTACATATTACTTCCATGATAAACATGAGAGGCCTCTTTTGTTCCAGTAAGATGCCCTTTAAGACCTTCACAAATCTTCATTAATTATTGCCTCTGTATTTAGCCTCTGACTGATAACTCTGCTTGATATTGACGTTAGGATATTGTCGTCTCCAAGACTCACATTGAGCTTCAGAAATATTATCACAAAAGCTAACATCCACAAGTCGTAAATGTTGGCAATCACGCAGAAGCCTGTGTCAATAAAATTAAAAGTTACATAGGGAAAAATTCTATGAGAAATAAGAACAGCACACTAGAGGGGGAAAAAATACCTGGAGATGATGTCTGAAGTAACATTACATCCAAGGACATCAACTTGCTCCAACATAACACAGTTTTTCAAAAACGGTTCAAGATGGTTGTCAACCAAGCAGCGCATCGAAGCCAAAAATATTTTCTTCATATTTGGGCATCCATAAGCTATGCTATTAAGACTTAACCCAGGAGTGCTCAAGCTCAAACTGCAAACAAAAGACACAAAATGAAATATTTTGTAAAGGTAAAAAAGTATAAAGAGCTTGGGCAAGCTATGGGCTGCCTGACATACCACCATCCAAGATCAACTTCTTCTAGTTTTGAACACTTTCCCAAAGCGTTCACACCAACAGATGTCAGAGTGTAGGATTTCCATAGGTCCAAGGACACCAATTCAGGATTGTACTTGCTCAGCGTTAACACAACTTCATCCATGGACGACATATGCATGCATGAGCCTAAAACCAATAATATATCATTTGAAGGTAAAATCAGATATCAATAACTCATTGACAACCATGAAATGCAATGGTCTGTAAGACAGCCCCATTACTAATCAACTGCAATAATGGACTCACCAAGGTTGAGATGCTTAAGATGAGGAGAAGATTTGAGAATGGCCATCAAAGGTTCTTTAGTGACAGATGTTCGGTACAAATCTAGCCTTTCCAGCCCACGAAGAGATGTTAAACTAAAGAAACCTGTACTAGAAATCTTGGTATTGTTTTGTAATGCAAGTTCTGTAAAATTAAAGTGAATTTTTCATAAAGTCCACTGATTGACAAGATAATAACTATTTAAATGGGAACACCATCATACCCTGAAGTTTAGAACACACTGAAGCGATCTTCTCAATACTCAGGTCCGAGACAAATTTGCAGCAATTCAATCGCAAATGGGTTAGGCTCTTACCACAGCTTTCCAGAAAACTGAAAGACAGGAAAATTGGTTACTAAATAGTTCATCAAATTAAAGGTGTTCCAAAATTAAATAAAAAATAAAATTATGCACTTGTTACATAAATACCATCAAATACATACTCAATAAAATCTTCAGGAGTGATATCGGAATAATTCCCACACCAAGACATATCCAGTCTTTGCACATATACTAGACGAGGAGCCAGACATTTCAGACTTGTAGGATTTACACAATGCCAATATTTCTGAAATTAGATCAATCAGTGCAATAAAACAATGTTTTTTAAATAAGTTGCATGCATTTGCAAGCTGAAGTTTGTAAAGGTAATAGAGATCTCACCCTCAATCCTAGTTCAATATACAGATGAGGATCCTGGGCCAAGCCTTGAAAGTGACGGTTAACTTGAGCACACCGGCACAAATCTTTGAGATCCAAATAGCTGAGAATTTGGAGGATATTTTCATCCTGCACCGAAAAAAAGAGGGGTGAATATTAGAGATTACAATAAAATTAGAAATTACAATGAACATCCCAAAGACAAAAGTGGAAACCAACCGGCAAAGTACTGAAAGCCCCACTGTTAGCACTACGAGAGATTGGTGCTTCAGGAGGAAGTGGTGACGATGGAGAGGGAAGTGCAGGACGAGTAGAGCCTGCCATTTGCATATCTTCTATTTGTTTTAGAAGATTTGGAAACTCATGGTCCAAAAACGATGAGATAGAGCTGGAAATGTCAACCTGAGAGAGCAAGCATCAGCAAAGTGTGCAAAATGTCATTGGTACAATGAATGGTCAGTAAGAGGAGACATATACACACTTGAGGTGAGAGCTGATGAATATCCAGTTCTTGGATTCTATTGGTAATGTCCCCCACACTGATGAGCCCCTGACAGCTTGTGGTGCTGCCATTTCTCCTCCTCACTACATGGTTCTGTGGTGTATGGCATGTTCCCAGATTATTTTCTGGAAATGGTTTGCAAGTTCCAACCAAGCAAACTGCATCCAACTCTGTGTAGTACTCCAAATTTGAATGATCAAACTCCAAACGAAGCAAGCTAGGGGAGTAATTTTTCTTGTTAGCAATGCATATGCAGATAATATACTTTCTGGTTCACCAATAAAAGTTATCATAAATTCTGACCAGTGTAGGTTAGATTTAAATGTATAAAGGGTTAATATTTTTTTTGTCAAGTTTTCACTTACTTTGTCGGAAAATGTATAGTACGCAAGGGTGGAGAGAAAATACGAGACATAGGTCTTGTTGCTTGGGCAGCACCTTCCCAAAGGAGTGCCCATTTTCCTTGGAGACTTCGCGCCCAAACACGTACAAGGGCGCCAGGATTATAAATTTCATATATATTAACTTGGAATGGGTACACAGCCTGCTCAAACACCACATCTGTAAAATTTAAGAAAGAAAAAGAGAAAGAACTGTGAGTGTGCTGGTTGAAGCATGAAATACAAGTGGAGTGATCTGACTGAATGCTAGAAAGTACCGATAAAGTCCTGGCTCACAATGGTTCCTTGGTTCTGTGGCATGAATTCTCTTGTTCCTGATGGTGCCTCCTTCCACCATCGCCCATATGTACGCTACAAAAAGAAATAAATTAAAAATATGAACCACACGGATTCACTGAAGAATCTTCTCTCACACCTTAATAAATAATAACAATGAGGTATTATGCAAATCTGAACAACTTATTAGGCAATAATAGTTGTGAGCAAAATAAAATAAAATTGACAGGCAGGATTTCAGAAGAAAACAGATAAATTTAAAAGAGATAAAGTAATTGAAGATAAATGGCGAAAAGGACAGCGATATTGCTGGGCAGCTGTAGAATGTTGACCCATATGAACGCACCATAACAAATGCCTGTGGGTAGTCACCATAGTCAGGGTACTTGCTGGGCTTCCCCGCTAAGTTATATGCGGTGTACGATATACTAATATCACTGCCATATTGCGAGCTAAAATCACGTATATCTGAGACAAACTGTTCGACGAAAACAACTTCATTATCCTCTTTCGTTATTGTGTCGATCAGTGCTAACACGTCCACCATCTTGGATGTTTTGACAGTCTGTGGTGGACAGTCAAAAGGACAAGCACGTTACTGTTGGCGACACTGACGATGTGAAATGCGCCGCGGTCACTTTCTTTCGGCTGAGATAAGACGGGTTCTGCTGGTAAAGCCCCCCGTCGGAATCACACCGCGCTCCACCGGCTCCGTGTCTGTGCGCGGAATACACGCTTATCGTTGTTGTCGCGAGGTCCTCCGCCCTCGGCGCCGTCCGCCCCGTGCCCCGGCCCCAGTGTTGGCAGTCCATGAAAAGGATGCGGCGGAACGTCCTGCGGGCCGTTTCTATCAAGCAGTGGTAACGACATGTCCGCCGTTTGAAAAGAAACACAACACTCTAGTCAGTCCTGGGTCTGGCACGTCTGCGGACTGCGGCAGGCTGCGGCGCCGTCACCGTTTTCGCGGTGTGTGTGTGTGTGTGAGCGCGAGTGTGTACTTGTCCGTTGCGGCCGCGGGTGCCGCTGTCGCTGGCTGCGCCGCCGCGGGTGCCGGGCCGGCCGGGGGCGTCATAACCCTTGTAACGTGTGTGTGTGTGTGTGTGTGTCTGTGTCCTCGCAGGTCGGAGGCGGGCACGGATAGGATGCCTGTCGCGATCGTCTGTGTCGCCTGTGTCAAGTGAAGCAGCAGCCCGCGCCCCGTGATAGGCGGTCTGCCTGCGTGCGCGGCAGCGGCGGCGGCAGCTATCAACCGACACACATCTCCTCACTTCGCCCTGAGCCCGCCCGGCCCGGCTCTCACCGCTGCGCTGCGCTGCCGAGGCCGAGCCGAGCCTCGCGATGCTCCCGGCTGCGGGCCGTCCCCCCAGAGTCGACGCAGCGCCCCGTGATCATCGTGACCCTGCCGGGGAGCGGCCCCCGTGCTGCAGCCCCTGCGGCTCCTGCGGCTCCTGCGGCTCCTGCGGCCTGCCCCCGTCTTTGCTCGGCTGAGACACACACCCCATGTCTCCAAGGCCTGGATAATGGTCCTCTCACCGTCCGAGTCCAAGAAGCCGCCCACCAATAAGCAAGCCGCAGCCAGTCGTGGGAACACGAGCTCCAACAGTACCTTTGGTACGTAAGGAGTAGGGTAGCATTCAATGGTTAAGCTGGGTGCTTTGCGGCACGGAGTGCCAGATACAGTGGAGGTCGATTCCAATGAATGGGGTAGAGTGATGTTTGTGGATAAGTTTTGCTGTGTGGTATTCTGGGCTTGTCGGTTGTGAGTTCTCTACGAGGTTAGCGTGATGTGCACTTTTCTATTGGCCTCACTGTGCCATCCCGTGAGCCAAAATTGTGTAGCAAATGTGGCAGCCGTGCAGTATAGGTAATAGGTACTCAGCTGTCAGGTGTACATTTACATGTTTGAATGAATACCAGACCAAATCCTGGGGATATGTAAGTCTCCAATTCATTCAGTTATGATTGATTAGTAGTGTCATTCATTAATCCGCACCCTCATGCATTCTATCCAAATGTGCGTCTTTTAGTAAACCTGGCTATAATTTATATCGTATCTCTGTTTCTAGAGTACTAAAGCTCTCTCTTTCTCCATTTTTCTCTCAGGAGCTCTGAAATTGCAGAAAGGAGCAAAACCCTTGGCTGGTAAACAGTTCTTCTTTGATATAAGAAACCACAGCTCTGCGACACGGCTTGAATCTATCATTAAGAGTTACGGTGGGGTGAGTATCTGGCGGTGGCATCACTAGCTCAATGTTTCAGTTTGTTCTCTAGCCTTCCTAGATGTCTGCCTATGGGTGCTTTCGGTCTAACTTGGCCACTGACTCATTGTTTTGAATTGGACTCTCTGACCGCCCCTCCCTCCTGCCAGCTCACAGCCTTCCTGCACTTTTCTCAACCACCCGCTGACTCACCCACCCCCCTCTCCCGACCTCCTTCCCGCCCCTGTTCCGAGTCTCGGCGGGAAAGTTGAACCCGAGGCCGGATTAGCCTTGCGCTCGCCGGCTCGGCCGGACTACACTTGGTGGGCGGACCCGCGCTGCAGTGATCTGTGCTGCTCTCTGCCTTGGCGTTTCCAGCCGCTGCTAAGTGTGTCTGTCTGTCTGTCTGTGTTGTCCGTGTGAGGAGGGAAGGACCGACCCGCCAACCCCGTGGCGGCCGTCGGCAGCACAGCCCAGTACAGCTCGGTACAGTACGGCCACAACAGCACACTGCACTGCGTTTGACGCACCCCAGCTTCCCTCCCCCCCTCTCCCCCCTCTGGCGCCCCTGTGCTTTGAGTGCTGACCCCTCGCGGGGGGAGGGGGAGGGGAAGGAGGCTGGGGTGGCATGCCGTTGCGCTGTGCGCCGCGCTGCTCGGTGCTCCTGAGGCCAGGCCATGTGAAATGGAATGGACGGAACGGGACGGGGCGCTCTACTGGCTGGTTGTGTGTGTGTGGCAGGCTGGCTGCGCGCGCCTCTCCGAACCCGCGCCCTTCCTCCTCCCCGCCTGCCCGTCGTGCGCCGCCGCTGTGTTGTTGCAGCAGCTGTGTCGACCCCCGCCCCCTCCTCCCCCGGCCCTGCAACACTCTCCGACGTACCGCTACACTCTCCTTGACACGGCGATACCATACTGCCCCCTCTCCTCCCCCTCGGTTCCCCGACCAGGCTGCGTCCTGTGACAGCTCTGTCGGTACGTTCCTGGAGACGTTCGTACCGCACGTTGCCTACGGCTAGACGCTAGAAAACAACTGCCTGTGTCCTCCCCTCCCCCGCGCCGAGCGCGCTTTCGGCGGGGCGGGGGAGGGGGGAGGCGTCCGAGTCGATGGCCCCGTCTGCCCCGGCCCGCGCCCGCTCCCCCCCTCCGTCTCTGACGCGGCCGTTTCGGACGTGCGCCGTGCCCCCACCCCGCGCCGCCTCACCCCGCGGAGCCGAGCCTAGGCCGAGGGCCCGCCCGCGAGCCACGAGGGGAGCCTCGTCTCTCTGCTGGACATGACCGACCGGACAGCGACGGGACGGACGTCGCTTCTGGACTCGTGATCGACCAAAAGGAACCCCGCGCCGCGGGCCGGAACCAGAAGCTGCTGAGGGGGAGGGGAGGGGGCGGATGGTGTTCGCGCCGCCCGCCATCTTGGCCTCCGCGCGGTCTTCCCTCGACAGGTGGAGTTGTTGGCGACGCGGATTCCGGGGGCCGTTCGGGACGGGGAGTTTAGCCGGCGACGCACACGGGGGGGTGAGCCGTGCGTTCCCCCGGGGGGGCACAGGTGCGGTGCGTCGCAAGGCTGCCATGCCGCTCCGTTATCGGCGGTATCGCAGCGCCGGCCGGGGCGACACCTGCAAGGCGCTCTCTCCTCTGCTTTCGGCGCGCGCCGGCCGCCAGGCGAGGCTAGATGCGGGGCGCCGCCCGTTTTAAAACTCTGTTTCAGCCGCCGCGCTTGTTTGCCCTGCTCTGCCCTGCTCCGGGCAAGGGGCGCGTGTATTTTTGGAGGCGTTTTCTGAAGGGCGGGGAAGCGGCTGGGCTGCTGACGGGGGCCGCGGGATGCGGTGCGGCGACGTCCGGTGGCGCCCCGCGTCCCGCAACAGGACTGCGCAGGACGCACTCGCCGCCACCTCCCCCGTTCCGCGCGCAATTGCTGCGAATAGCGGTGAATTGATTGATCGCGTCGGTTTGGGTGGTTTGCGGGCGGCCCCCGCCGCGGCTCAGCACAGGCCGTGCTGGCGCGGGCACGGCACACGGCCCTCCTCCCCTACCACTGCTCCCGCCCCAACTCCAACCGCCGGGCCGCTTCTGCTGCAGCGGTGGCGGTGGTGCCGAGCGGCGGCAGCGCGTGCGGCGGCAGCGGCAGCGAACGGGCGCGCTCGCCTGTCGCCATCTTTTTTGTCGGCGACGCTGCTGCCCCCTGGCGGCAGTGCTGGGCAAATGCGCCTGTAAACGTTTCGAGGAGAAAAGCCATTTTGTGACAGGCTGAATGCGTTGATTTATTGCTGGGAAATCGGTGTGGGCCGGCGGACTGGGATTTTCGGTGCGGATTGTGCAGGGTGTGGTTGTGTGTGTGGCCCGGGTGGCTGGGCGGGGCTCGGCGTTGCGGCTCGGCACTGGACTTTGGAAAATGCGGAGGTAAGAGAGGCAGCCAGCCCCCGTCTCGGTCCGGGCGGGCTGGGCTGCTGGCTGTGCCGAGCGCCACCGCGGCCTCGGTGCGCGAGGACGGCGTCGGTAAAGGTTGCGGACGCGCGGGCGGGACGTCGCTGGCGGCCTTTGGGCGCGCCGCTGTCTGCTGGGCAGCCCCCCCGGGCCTCGGCCCCTCGTCCTGGCCGCCCATCGACACTGGCTCCAGCCTTGGTCCCGTCCGCTGCCTCCGCCTCTGTGTGTTCGCGTCGCGCTGCGTCGCTCCCCGGACCGTTGCGCTCGAGCCTGGCACACTTTCTTGATTTTCCGTTGTGCGCGTGACACGCTCGCCACACGTCTGTGACGGGTTTTTTTTCCGGGGGAAAAATTGGCAGAGTTGCTCTCCTCCCCCCCTCCCCCGTCCGCCCCTCGTCGCACCGACCAGCAGTCAGCGCAGCGCTCCCGTGTCGCGGAGAGGTTAGGTTGCCCCCCGTTGCATCCTTCGCCCTCAATATTTGGAGTGTTTCCTCGCAGTACGCGGCACCGCGAGCGCCACACTGACTTTCGTCCCGCGGACTGCATCGCCAGACTCTCATCCCATCACCTTTCTTGCGCTAAATGCGTGTGGAACTGTTCAAAATGTATAAGGAAAATGTCTTGTTTGTAAACAATGTATCCCTGTGACACACATAAGTCAGACTGTCACACTAAAAATCGAAAAGTAGTATTTTTAGAATTTTTCACCTTTTCTTATTTGCTGGAGTACTGAATTACAATATTTCCATTCTAATTATTTTTTTTAACCCAATTCTCGTGTATTGATTCCCCCATGAATGCTTTACTTCATGTGACAATCTTCTATATTAGATGTATTTTTGGTGTGTTTCAGGTGGTTAATCCATTTCTTGGGAAAGACATAGACCTTGTCATCACTGACAGAGCAGAATGGGGCGGTGCTTTCCAAAGTGGTTCAGGTGGGAGTCCTCTCTGTGCTGGTGGAACCCCTAGGCCATCTCCCTCACCATCGCCACTACCGCCATTGTTTTCTCCAGCCGCATCTCCCGCTGGAAACAGCAGAGGCTCTAACTTTTCTCCAGCCACTCTTGATTCACCAGGTGAATCCTACGGAGGAGGGAGACGTCAACCAGTAAGTTGAGATCAACTGAAGCTGTGATGTATCAAATCTTTTTTTTTTTTACTATTATTATTAATTAGTTTTCTTATACCCCTTGTGTTGATTTTAGAAATCTCGGGCAGAGGCTATGTTAGAGAAGGTTCGGTCACAACCACTGTTTAGAACCAGAGATCCTCTAGTTGATGCTCAGAACTGGGGTTTGACTATTTGGTCTGTGGAAAAGGTGTGTCATTTTCTATTTTCTTCTTTTTCTGGATTTACTCTCTGATTCTATACAATTTATGTTATGCTTCTATCTCATTTTTCCCCCACAGTTTTTGAAACTTCTTCACAGAGTTGCTCAATCCCTTAAAAAGACAGGGGCTGACACTCCAATTGTCCCACCCAGACGAAAATCAGATACTACTTGCAGCAAGGTCAAGTTGCGTTCTGGTAAACTTTTCATCAAAGTTGAGGCTGTTGACAGGTATTACTTCTGACATTATTTCTGAAATATTGTGCATAAGATTGAAATAAGACACCGTTTCTCATTGTTTGTTGACCTCTGTTTAGGAAACACAGACCGTCATACAAAGACCTCCCATTTTGGCCTTCTATAAATTTGGAATCTGAGCCAGGAACTTCTCCCTTTGCTTTGAGACCTAGTACCACATCAGTTCTTAACACTAATAATAAAAAAACTGATTTGAAGGCAAATAAAGAAACACAGTGTAAAAATCAGAAACCTGTCCTACGACGGTCCCCAAGGAAGAAAAACTCTCCTCTAAAACCTTCTCCCTCCAAAAGGAATGTTTCAAACTGTCACCCTCCTCGCAAGAGCAGCACCATTGTCTTCCAAGATAAAGAAAGGTAATTTTTGTTACTTTTCTAACCTTCACAATTGACATATCTGCCTTTACGAATTCTTGTTCTCCCCATGCTGCAGTGTAAGTCTTGTTCCTCCAAGACCACCTTCTAAAAGACACCCAGACCGTGCACTCTTTCCTGAGAAGAAAAAGGAAACTGAGACGCATGAACCACTTCCTGGGTATTGTGAAATATGTAAAGTTGATTATCAAGATCTGAGAAGGCATTGTGGAACCGATGCTCACCGACAGTATTCTTTGAATGCTGCTAATTATGCTCAGCTCGATAGCCGTATTAACTCACAGTCCCTGAATCTCGAAGCCTACTTAAGTTCTTTGCTTCCGGTGGATATCAGGTAAGAATGGTGCCACCCGGTTTCTAAATTGATGACTGCTTTGTACTATAATGCTGACTATGTTGCGGTGATGTGGGTGTATCTCAAAGTCATGGATGAGGTCTGGGATTATTATGGAGGATATGTGTCAGTGGCATTAAGGTTTGGGTACTGTTTCCTATCGACTTCTCATCTACCAGCGCATAAATACGTTCATTTATTCTATTTCATGGTGTACTCCCCCCACTTTTTTTTCTGGGTCCATTCTACTTGTTTATGTACTCAAACATTCTGGTAACCTCGAAGTTCTGTGCTGTGGAGAGTTTCACAGTTGTGCTCTCAGTAATCTTTCTGATGTGCCACTTGTAGGTCACAGTTCTATTATTGTCTATCGCATGTGGATTGTGCCGAATGTGCAGTCTTACCTTCTGGTGGCGCTGGAGAAATTGTATGTAGATTTATGTTGCATGAGTGGGTTTTAATTTTGTGGTGTTGGAAGGGATTGGTCTGGGACGACGTCTCTGACACCCTATCCATTCATTGGTACTCAGCAGGAGCAGCAAGCCTGAAGCGCAAGGACCATCAGCCACATCCACCCCTGGTAGAGCTGATGAGGCAGATGGAAGCAAGATGAGACAACCTGTTGATGATAGGCACATTTCCTCCAAAATGGTTGGAAGAAAGGAAGCTTTAGAGGTATGACTCATAGCGATCCTCCCCCTTGTTTTCTTCTTTCTCCCCATTCTGCTTTTCATTTTTTGACATGTGCTTCTTTTATTCTTTAGGTCCAGTGCAATGGGATCTCAAACCATGTACAAACTCGTTTCACATGCAACAAAGGTGATAGGGAGAACCTTGGTGGTATCTTCCTTGATGAAAGACTGACGGCCGTTCAACTAAGAAAGAGGCGTTCAATATCAGTTAGCTGCAAAGACTTACTCGAAATTGCTCCTGGAACTGAGAGAACGCACTACCTTCGTTCGGGACGGCCTGCCCGGAGTGAGCTATCACAGCTTTCTCCTGCTCTCAGTGACAACAGTCACCCTCTCTTAAACAGTAATGGTAACCAGCCACTTTTATCTCCGACTCTTAGTGAGCGGGGGCACAACTTACGACCTAGAAGTCAACTGTGGCCTAATGTTATAGAAGAGGACCCTCTTCTGGTGACTGCCAATAACCACTCTGAGAAAGTGAAGTCAGAAAAAGCAGTTGACAAATCAGATAAAGTTGATAAAGCTGAGAGGTCCACTCTTGAAGAGGACACAAACATTGAAGTAGAAGAGGAAAAAGAAAAGGAAGTGAAGGAACGTGAGCTGAGACCCCCTCAAAATCACAGTAGAAATCGATCCATAAGACGCAAGAGGTTGTCTGCGGAAGAAAAGCTAATTGAAGACAACCGTGGCTATTACAAGGTTGAAGTGTTGAACAGCAAGTTGAGGTCAACAGGTTACTTTGTTCAACAACACAATGCAGATGGAGCTGTGAATGGAGGTTGTGCCCCTAATGGTCCTAGTCGATCAGGATCTCAAGAGGAGAAAGGACCTGTTGTTGTTCGATTTAAAAAAGTGAGACGATCAGAGCTCTCTGTCCTCAGTGATGAAGCTGAAAACTTCATGTTTGGGGAGCAGACTAGAAGTGAATCGAATTCTGAAAACTCATCTGAGTCTGAAGAGGAGGAGGAAGATGGAGACGAAGAGGAGGAGGATGAGGAAGATGATGGGGAAGATGATGATGATGAAGGTGGTGGCACGGACTCTAATGGAATCAATGAGAATGGAACTGACAGTAGCCGCAGTAGAAGTAGTCAGAGAAATGGACGAAGAAGCAGCAGTGTTGGACGACGAGGTAGAGATCGCCTGCATCGGTTAAAAATCAAAGTAAGTCTGTAGTATCTGTTAACTATTTTGGATTATTCTGCAGCTAAGCCTCATTTTTAACTGTGTGGTTTCTGTTTGTGTATTGTAGGTTGGAAATGACAGTACCTACACACGCTGCGGCGCTGGAGAAAGTGGTAGCTCAAGCCAGTTACATAGTTCTGAATCTAATGGCTATCGCAGGTATGGGAAACGCCGAACACAAGCAGAAGCATTTATCACAGATAATTTGGATTACTATAAGTTTGAGATGTCTGGCTCAAGGCTGCGAGTCCATGGCTCTCCTAACTCCACTGGTGATCTTGACGAGTCATCCAGCCACGGAAAGTTTAAACTACCTACCATTGAAGACCTTATTTCCAGCCAAGTGATCGATTCTTCCCCATGCCCCATAGAGGACCTCCATTTCTCATTTGAGACTGCACCAAGCTCAGAAGTGTGGTTCCAAACGTTCCAGCGGCAGGATAGGGGGGAGGAACTAGCCTTCCCCTCTGTTGGTGAACCTAGTTCTGTGATCCTTCCGTATCAAGTACCCAGAAGAGCCCTGGATGCTGGTTTACGGGGTCAGTTGGGTCGGAGACGAACCAAAAGCAATGTCCGGTTACCACGCAAATCTCCCCGCTGTCATGCCTCAACGTTAGCCATTCTCTCAAGTGTAGTGAAAAGGAGGAGTAGCAAAGAACCAGAAAAGGGAGCTCCTGCAGACTTGGCTGTGGTGGATGTTAGCCAAGCAGAATCCAAGAGTTCTGCGAGTAAGCAGCCTCAGCCAAGTACTAGTGCTTCTGACCAGCAAGCAGCTCAATCAAGCAAAGAAGAGTGTATTGGTGGTGAAGAGGAAATTCAAGAAATAGCTAGAAATATTGACTCAATGCTTGGTCTTGTTCCTAGTTCAGTGAGTGACTTTGAAAAGGATCCGGATTCAAGTCAGCCAAAGCCTTGTGGTAAAGGACGTGGACGCAAAAAACAGACTGTTAAGTCAGCACCGGTGAATGTTGTGACTGCGCCAGACATTGTGCCAGATAATGACAGAGAAAAGGACCCATCTCTGAGCTACCTAGTTGATCCTGCGGTTTTAGAAGAACTATCTTGCACCTGTGATGTTGTGTCAGATCCTAGAGGGGGGCCTACCATGGACATTTTAAGTTTGTTAGACAGCTATTCTGATTGTTGTTGCATTGTTGACGACTTATCATCTGTTGAGCCTGGTGTTGATGCATCGTGCAACAGCTCAGAGTGTGGAACTTCCTCCACCTGTGAAGCTGATAGGCGGCTGAAGAAAAAGAGAAAGCGGCGTAACATGACTGGATGGGACAAACCAAAGCGAAGATGTTTGTTGCGACGAGATGCCCTTGGTGCTATTCCTGAAGAGATAGATGCCCTTAAAGATAGTTCAAGTAGAGATACTCCAAGTAGAGATACTCCTAGTAAAGATAGTTTAGAAGAATCTGAACCCTTACTAAATTCAACGGATAGTGAAACAGGGGTACACAAGGTTCCAAACAGTATTTCTTCCTCACCAGCTCAGACTTTTCAGAGGAAGTGTGGGAACAAACGTAAACTTCGTAGTTCAATACCAGATTCTTTACGTAAAAGCAATGCCTCTGTCCAGCCTCGTGTGAGTGTAATGAAAATAGAAAAGGATGGTGAAGTTGCGATTCCTGCCAAAAAGAGAAAGTCTAGGAAGGTGCGCCGGTTAGGATGGTCGAAAGCCAGATAAAACTGTGTGCTTATCTTAGATAATACTCTGTTGTGTTCAATGGTTTGTCTGTGAATGCCCCATACTGACGCCTAGTCTTGAAGCTTTGATGTTGTTACTGCCAGTTTCATTTTTTAATCTTAGCATTCATTTGTTTCTTGTGTTGGGTGCAATCTTGATGCCTTTTCAGATAAATATTTTAAGGAGAGTTAGTTGTTACAGTCGTTCTCTTAATATTGATTTTATCAAATTTTATCAGTCCAAAGAAAGACGCAAAACCTGTATCTTGTCAGTTCTGTAAGTAGTAGAAGTTTTGTAAATGTGTTTATAATCCTAATTTTTTTTTTAAATAAATTTTTATATGATTGACTTGTTTCTAAATTTTAATTTATCAATTCCAGCATTTCCTGCTGCTGTATAGTGTAATCTATGTGTAATCTATTACATAGTTAATCTTTGTTGTAATGGTCTGTCTGTTAGAATTTCTTCCATGTATTCCAGTTGTGTGCACATAAGTACCAAATATTTGATGAATGCAAAATTTCATTCACAAACGGGTGGCTAAAATAAGTCAAGGGCAAGAATTTTGAGTGGGTATACGAGACAAAATGCATTAGCAATAATAATGGAATAATGAACTTTCTCATCTAGCATAAATTTATGGGTGGGTTTGTTGTGTCCTGTGAATATTTACAACTTCCTCATATGTTAGTGGTACAGATAGACATTTCATATCAAAATGCTCCTGATGATCTCACTGTCAATATTAGAAAATTATGAAGCCTCATTGCAAGAAGGCAGGATTTCTATATGGGCGATGTTCAGAATTTCATCTGTGATCCCAAACCTTCACCTTGCTCTTTTACTGTACTGTGTTTCGATTAAGTGGAATTATATTCATCATTCTATGTCTGGTAAAATATTGGCTTGAACCACTGTTTGAAGTTTCTGGGAAGTGTATTACTACAATGTTTACTCTGTTTTTCCCAAGTACCAGAAAAGAACCGCCAACTTGAAGTCCTAGAAGCATCTTTCGTGGAATCAGTCGCTGGTCCTTTATGTTCCTGATGTACCAGTCATACTTATGCATTTGTGAAGAATTATGCAGCAAACACTTTATCATTTTATATTAAATTGAATTAAAGTCTTGTTAATCCTTGTTTGTTTCCTTATTGTGCGCTTATATTTCAAACAAAATTGTTGAGCAGGGTATAAGGGATTGGTTTTGGCACGGGGCTGTGTTCCTTTGCCTCTTAGGTCAAGGTGCACACATATGTTATGTACTCAATTAGTGTGTGGGGTTGTGTTCTTACTTTTATACATGTATTTCTTTTGAATATCAGGATATTAATTTGTTGGAGGTTTGCGTCCCTGTTCAACTCTTGCATAGACTTGAAAGTTATTTTGTTTGTCGGTTTTTGTTCCACAATCAGTTGAATTTTGAGAAGTGGGAGGCCAATGATCGTCAGGAACATGTTAGGCACTCTGTACTAATTCACTTTAAAGGACAAAGTTTGTCTTAAATTTGTTTCTAAATTTTTCATTCTTATGCTCTTTATGTTTACCTCAGGAGTATGTACCAAGACTGTTTTGGCAGTTGTTTGTCCTGGACACCAAATGGTATAATGTATTGAATGCAGATATGTTCATCTGTTGTAAGTGCTAAGTATAATATACAAGAATGTTTTCTCTTGAACCCTTAAGGAGCAATAAGTTGTGACTAAATGCTCATTTTGAACCAACATTTCTCATGCTGAAATTTGTGAGTGCAATAACATAAGTTTTTTCTAACACACAACTTTGTATCAGCTACACTGATCATTGTCAGTTTCCAAAACATTTTTGAAAATCTTTTCATGATTCTATAAGTGGAATGGTTCCTTGCGCTTAAGACTGGATCTGATTCTATCACTACAACCATGGTATGTGATATGCATGAAACGACTATGTTCAATTTTGAACAGACTATTTTTCATGCTCTTTTATGCCTAGAAGTAATTTTTCTAGGGTAATTACTAGGCCAGGACAGACAACCTCTGCCATGCCATCTTAAAATTACTGCCATTATTTTAGGAAACTCAGTGCTGTTTGATGCATTGACTATTTCAAGTGAATAGGGTGATTTATTTTAAGTTAATGTGTACAGTGGAGATTTTAGAATTATTCTAACAGTGTAATTATATTGTGAATCACATTTGATGCTGCGTTACCTTTACATGGGAAAAATTTGTAAGTAATATATTTTTCAAAGGAGGAAGTGTGTATGATCTTATGAAAGGTATTGTCGACTCAAAAGGAAATAAGAGTTTCTGTTTCATCATACAGGAAAATTTGTGTTACTTTTAACCCCTTTCCCCACCGTTGTGAGTCTACACTACTAGATGGTTTTTATCATGGGCAAGATGCTTAATGGTCAGAACACTGAAAAGAATGGGAAGTAATACAGTGGCAGAAGTTTATTTTTTTTATGCAGCACAGCCAGTTTTAGTGCAGTTATGATCACACACTTGCATGGTGAATACCTAGAAGTGAATGAATTAAATGATCTTTTAATCAGAGTCAACGTAAGAAAGTGGTTACATTGAAATGTAGCTTAAACTCTTGAATAAAACAATAAATTACAACAATGCTCGTAGGTTAAACTTGCAGTATTAGTACGAGTGAACAGCACTAACATCTCATCACAGTTCATTGTATCCTAAAAGTAGCACCAACGGAAAGGAACAATCCCACAGCAAGAGGTCTGAGGTAAAAACAACGGAAGAGAAAGATGTCTTCTTCACAGAATACTCTGAACTAAAACTTTTAATGTAATGGTGCTTGTGTATAGGGGTAAACTTCCACAGCTCCGAATTAGGACTAGAAAACAACTCAGCATGAAAATTAGCATCTTATTCCACAAGTCTATTATATGTGTCCAAGATCAAAAAGTGTGCAGAATACAAACAAATTCTACACAGCATCATGAGGGCAGTGGATCTCTATGGTCCAAAACCTTTACCGTACTGAACATATAATATTGTGACCAATAATTTTGGGTGGTGAGGCTTGCTGCCAGTGTAACAATAATTGACTCACAGAAGATGGAACAAAATTAGAGGTTTGATAAAGTTAATAGTGGTTGTTAAATTTCCATGAGAAAACATTTAAATAATTTTAAAAAAAAAAACAGTAACTACTACAGGTGACTCTGATTACCAAATATAAGACACTTTTGGTTAAATTCTCTTTTCATGTGAAATTTGAAATTGAGAAATTTCATGTGACGCCATTTCTCTGCATTCCACCATAAGTCAGATTTACAAAGGCAAATAAGAATATCAGTCATCAGGTGTACCCATTTCTTAGGCGCTACAAAAACCATGCCAAACATTTGTAGGCCTGTCCTTTGGAATGGACAGAACTACAGTATACACTTAAATGTCATCAGATACCTGGAACAACTGGGCGAGTACATTAAACACAGTCTATAAACAAATCTCACAAATATTGCAAAAAAAAATACTTGGTTCTCTTTTTTATCTTGATCCTCATGACAAAATTTACTTGAAAAGGTCCAATGTTAACAGCTTTATATCATAGTTCTATTTAACTTTTCTGGAGTATATAGGTGGCAGTGAATTAAATCATAGCCAACACTGGATCCTACATGCTTATTCTTTGTCACGCTTTACATAAAAATAGAGAGGTCTATAGTACCAATATTTTACACATGTACAGGAGCGTTTAACTTTACAAGGAATTGTTACATATCTACAAGTTTATGAGCGAATCTTATCACAATATTTACATTTAAAAAAAAGGGGGGGGGGAATGATATTTTTGGTAATTAGTTAGTCATAATTAGTTTGTTTAATCTTCAAGCTCATCCATTCGACACTTGACAGCCATCTCCACTACTTCTAAACTTGGATAATCCAGCTCCTTAACTAGACAAAGCACTGCTGAGAGAAGATTGGAACTCTGGAAAGAAAAATAACAAAAATTCAATTAATTTTTATTAAAAAAGAAAACCTCAAATCTACTTCACAGAAACAAAGATACTAGAAATGGCTGATTCAGCCAAAGGAAGAGGATGAAACAAGAAGACAAAAACACTCGTTCTTGGTCGTTGTTTTTTGTTCTTTTCACAAGTAACATAAAGGCAGCATCTTGACAGTCACCATTAAACGGAAACTATTTAGACTTCAAACATCAAAAAGAGTATGGTTTGAGGTTCAAATTTCCATGCGAGGAACAGGTAAATTTAATACCATAACTTTGCAAAACAGCACAATGCAGTAAATTTTAGGATGCAAATTACTAGAAAATGCTAGACATTGAAATGAAAATTTGGTATGAACATTACCCTTACTCTTTGACTCACCCTTGTAATTGGTCTGCGAGGGTAAGGAGTACGCTGATTGGCGTTGCATGTAATGCGGTCGTTTGCAAGCCGCTGAGCAGCGGATGAAAGTCTCTCATGAGTTTGGCGATTATTTCGCTCGTACATTTGTCTTGATTCATCCTCCACCTTGTCGGGTAAATAAAATGGTAAATAAAAGTAAAATAAAAATTATCAATGGCAAAGCATAATTAACTTTTTGCAATATAAAACAATAACAGAAATGCAAACAATAGTAAAATGCGTGCCATGGTGCATACATTTCAAGTAAGGGAACTACCAATTTGCATAAAAATGAATGGATAGTGCAGATGTTTCCTCATTGTGGTGGTGACAAATTTGACTCAGAACTATTTCAAAAATACTGGCTATTAAAAATAATTTCTCACTTACTGTGCTAACTGGTCTTGAGCGTTCTCGATACACTCCACCACTGCCATCACTGCTACTGTTATCTCCTTGATTTATGGTACCTTCATGGTAGCCACCATTGCTCACACGATGAGGTTGGCGCAGCACTACTGGTGATTCATCCTCCACAGGAGGGTCCTGAGACACAAAGAATGTTAAAAGCATCCACAAACATAAAACCAATGTGATTCTCTGTGACTGCAAATCTTACCTCATACATGTGCTGTTGGGTAGGAGGAAATGTTTGAGGAGGTCGTTGATACCTATGAAAACACAAGTAAATAATAAAATAACTTAATGTCATCCTGTTCAAAAATAAATTTACATAAAAGGGTAAATTTAAAAAAATTAAACCAACTGTGGCTCTGTATCTTCATAATAGTATTGTCCTCCTCCTCCTCCAACTGGCATGTCATCAGCATTGCGAATGATGTAGTCTCTGGAAGGCTTCCGTGTAAATGTTGCATTTTGGGAATCAATAGGACATCGTGGGGGGCTCCGCTAGAATTAAGACAAACACAGCTAGAATGAGTTAAAAGTGGTACACTAATAGTCAAGCTATTTTTAATATGGGAGTACCTCCACCAGTCTCTGCAATTATCTAGAGAAAAACTAGCATCATGCGCAAATAGAATCTACCCACTTTTAATAGAAGGCAAGGCCATGCATAGAAGGAAGAGCAAAGTGAAGAATGTACACTTCACCGAGGTTTCGCATCACAGCATGCAAATTAACAATTAAATTACAGTGAATGGACGAAGCCACAACAGGGAGAGAGGAACGTGGGGGCGGGGCGGGGCAGGGCGGACCGCACGCGGGGGAAGAGGCAGGGGTAAGAACGATAAGAAAAAGAGAAAGCTCGATGTGGATAAAATAAAAATGTCAGTACCTGGCCCACGGGGGAGCCGTGCTGTGCGGGTGCCTGCGCCTGGGCAGGCTGGACACCGGCACCGGCCTGTTGGGAGGAGGGTGGGGACGAGGACGAGGGCAGAGGGACTCTACGGGACGACGGCGGGGGCGTGGCCGTCAACGGCGACGTGCCGGAGGGCCGGGTCGGGGGCGCCGGAACCGCGTCTTCGCCATTCCGAGCATCTTGGGGTGCCTCGGGCTGCGTCGCCTGGACTTGCTGCTGCTGCTGCTGCTGCTGCTGCTGCTGCTGCTGCTGCTGCTGCTGCTGCTGCTGCTGCTGCTGCTGCGTCCTCTCCGTTGCCAAAGGCGACTGCTGCTGAGGCGACGGCTGCTGCAGCTGTGGGTGCTGGGGGCCTGCTTGTTGCTGGCTTGACGCCTGTTGGTGTCGGGGTAAGATGCGTGGGGAGAGATGAAGGGACACGACACATGGTTACAAAAGACATGGGGCAATGTAAACATGAAAACAAAATGTGAGCACGATTACGATTACTAGCTTGCTGTGGCTGGCTACCACGGTTGGTTGAGTGAGTCGTATTATACGGCTGTTAGGCACAGTTTGTTGTTAGAACATTTAGGACGTTTGTGGCTACATGTGAACGTGAACACAAAAACCAAATGGAGTAAGAACAGTCGGATGATCTAAATCTACATGCTGGGGCTACAGGCACGGGCAGACAACCGAGTGATCGATCGCTCATGCATGTAGCGTTCACTACCATGACTATTTCGCTCGTGAAGCTTTGAGAGAAGATTCGGGCGACGGTTAATTTCCCAAAAGGCTCTCCAGTTAAGGACGTGTCGTTAACGAATGAAAAGGCTCACTCCCTCCCGCTTTGGTCGTGGCCACCTACGGGTGCTCACCTCGACGCGCTGGTAGGCCTGGTAGGCGGCCGGGGCGGCGGTGGCGGGCGTGAGGGCGGCGGGGGGCGGGCTGCAGTCGCGGCTGCCGGGCTGCTGGTCCCAGTACTCCAGCGCGTCCTGCGGGTGTACCAGCTCCCGGCCGCGCCGCATCGCGTCCTGCACCTCCTCGGGCTGCACGGCCACCTTGTCCAGCGTCTTGAGGCTCGGCAGGGCCCGCAGCACCGTGTACCTGTAGCTGTGGGGGCAGGGGGAGGGGAGGGTGAGTGCCTGCCAGGGTAGGCCGGCCCGCACGGCACGCGCGCGCGGGGGCCGCGGCTGCCTACCCACACGGCGCTCGTGCCGCGCCGCTCCCCTAAACCGCTTCGACACTCACTCCTCCTGGTTGGCGCAGGGGTTCTCCTCCAGCCACAGGTTCCGCAGCTTGGGCAGGCTCTGCAGGTACAGGATCTGGCTGAGGTCGGCGATCTCATTCTTCCGCACGAACAGCTCCACCAGGTTGTGGCAGTGCTGGAAGTCTTCCAGCGACCTGATTTTGTTGACGCTGCAATGGGATAATCGATACCGAATTAGCTGGCAGCAGACACGCTGACGCGACGGCGCGACCTGGGCTCGCGTGAACAGGTAAATTATTCCCCCCCCCCCCCCCCCCCGGCCGTTTGCTCCCTACCAGCGGAAGACACCCGCCCAGACGGCCCCGACTCCAACCAGGTCCGCTCCGCTGCTCACGCCAAGACCTCCCTCCTTTTTTTAAACTCCATTTCTTTTGTTTCGAGGTCCGGTATTCAAGTCAAAAACCACACCAAAGGCTCGGGCGGGGCGGGGCGGGGCGGGGCGGGGCGGGCGGCCGTACGCAGCGGGTAAGGGTACGGCGCGCGTGGCGGCGGGCCGAGCGAGTAGTACCTGAGCGGAGCGCGCGCCCCTCCACTCCTCCTCTCAGGCATGACGCCGCGCGTACTGCCCCCGGCCCGGAGCCCGGAGTGCGGCGCGGCGCGGCGTGACAGTTGCCGAGCCGAGTAGTACCTGAGCGAGTACCGCTCGGCCGCCGCGCCCCTCCACTCCTGAGGCCTGCGAGGCCTGCGAGGCCTCAGGCTGCGATGACTGTGAGGCCTGCGAGGCCTGTGAGGCCTGTGAGGCCTGAGGCCTGTGAGGCCTGTGAGGCCTGTGAGGCCTGGAGGCCTGCGAGGCCTGGAGGCCTGTGAGGGCGAGGCTGTGAGGCCTGTGAGGCCTGTGAGGCCTGCGAGGCCTGTGAGGCCTGTGAGGCCTGTGAGGCCTGCGAGGCCTGTGAGGCCTGTGAGGCCTGTGAGGCCTGTGAGGCCTGTGAGGCCTGTGAGGCCTGTGAGGCCTGCGAGGCCTGTGAGGCTGCCGGCCGGCCGCCTCAGCCTCTCGCAGGGGGCCAGTCCAGTCCCGTGGCGGCCTGGCCCGCCCGCACCTTCCCTCGCCCATCCAAGACGGATCATTTCGTGTCCTGTCCGCGAGCGGGGCGACGCGGCGGCAGCGACGTACAGGCTACAGGCACGCAGGTAGCGGCCGCGGGCCCTCTCCCACCCTGATCGTACGGTGTGGCCGCCGTACAAACTCCGACCATCACTATAGGGAGGGAAAGGGGGAAATCATGGGGGGAATGATATCATACACAATTCACTTTTTCTCTCTTTCTGTCTCTCTCTCCCCGTCTCTCTCCATCTCTCCCCACCCCCCTTCTCTCTCCTCTCTTTCTCACACACACGCGCGCGTTGTCTCGCCCCCACCATTACCAGATTTAATTGAATGCCGAGTTCCCAGGTACAGAGATCTGAGGGGGGCCGCCCGGACGACCTTGCGCGCGCTCTGCACTTGTGTACCGCACTGCACTGTGTCCGCCGGGCCGGGCGGGGCCGCTGGGCCGTCTACACTTACACCTCACCAGGCGCGGCTCCTGCGGCGTGCTGCCCGCTACCGCCGCCGCCGCTCGCACCTTCTCCGTTCCCTTCCCAGGCCCCGGCCGGCCGGCCCCGCCGCCAGCGCCGACAGCGCAGCGCAACAGCAGCAACAGCACAGCCATCGCAGCCATAACGCGGAGTGGAAGCGGGGCCGGCCGGGGCCCCGCCCTGCGCTGCCTGCGCCTGCGTAGTACTAGGCTTTCTCTTTCTATGTCCCGGCGTGCGACGCCATAGGCCTGGGCTAGGCTGGCCTAGGCCTCGCTGCCTGCCTGGCTGCCTGGCTGCCTGCCCGCGCACCACCGAGAACCGAGAACCGCCCCGGCACGTTCGGCACACCGGACACCAGATGCAGTTGTTCGACAGAGAGAGAGAGAGAGAGAGAGAGAGAGAGAGAGAGAGAGAGAGAGAGAGAGAGAGAGAACCGCAAGGCAAAAGCAGACAGGAAACTGTATCAACGCCGCAGGAACGGCTTTTCTTTTGTACCTCGCGTTTCTGAGTTGGCGGCCCTGTCTGGCCCCGTCCTTGCAGTACGCGGCGCCGCGCTGCGGAGGTGGGCAGCACCGGACACCGGACAGCCCCGCCGGCGCCTCGCCCCGGGCCGGCCGCTCGCGGGGGGGGACTAAGTACCGTTTTGAAGTGCGCGCGCGCGCGCCCGGGTTCGAGTACCGGTGTGGTTTCCTGCGACGACGAGTCACCACTTGGTGGTGCATTTACCTCGCCGCGACGACCTGGTCCCGTCCGGTCCGCGGCTGCACGGGGTTCTGCCAGAAAGACGAGCGGCACTTTGGGGAACGCTAAAAGCAGGACAGGAAGCGCAACTTGATCACTTGATGCTCTTGTTGTTGTTGTCGTTGTTTTACAATGCAGAGCGTTTGTTGCCCCCGGCGGCGAGTGTCAGAACTTTGCTCGTCAAAAAAATGACATGGCATAGAGAAGGTCGAGGGAGGAAAAGGACAGCACAACAAGCGCGCCGCCGCCGCTGCCGCCGCATGCACTCCACGCGAGGTTCATTCAAAGCGATTCTAATTACGCCAGAGTGCGGCGCGGCGCGGCACGAGGGCCCCCCGGCTGTGTGCCATAAGTCATAAGCACAAGGCCTCGCACACGGCGGCGCACGGCACGCAGCGCAGCGCGGCACGCAACGTGTTGCATTAGGAGGGTGTTGTGGGGCGAGGGGTGGCGAGGCGAGGCGGGGGCACGAGGTGGCTGCCCTGCACTGCCGTGCACAACCGACGGCTCCATCCCTGACCGCCGTGTGTCGCCGTCTGCCGCCTCTCTCTCTCTCTCTCTCTCTCTCTCTCTCTCTCTCTCTCTCCAGCCATTATCTCCCTCATTCTCTGGTCCCCGGCGTGGCCCCCGTCAGGTCGCGGCTAGGCAGCCAGCTCGGCAGCGGCGTGGTGCGGCCCGCCCGGTTGCCTACCACGCGCCTCGCCAGGCGCCCGCCGCCGTCCTGTGGGAATCGGCCCGTTGCTGTCGGGATGAATGAATGAGAGCGCCGCGCCTCCGGCCGTCCGCCGCCGCGCCGCCGCCCGGACGGAGGAAAGCGTGCTCCCCTGGCGGAGCCGTCGTCGTGACGGCCCGGGCCGCCTTGGGGAGCGCCGCCGCCGCGCTTCCGCCGGACGGAGGGCTCCGGGCCGCGGGGAGGCGGCGTTATCCGGCGAGTATAAGAGAGCGTTCCGGTCAGGGCACTTGGCGCCGCCCGACGCGGCTCTCCCGCGCGGCCGCCGCCGCCGCCGCCGCGCCTCGCCAATTTAAATAAGTACCTGCATGCGCCGGGGCGCGCGCGCAGTGCACGGCGAGCTCAGCCCGCGGGGGGGGGGGGGGGGGGGGGCGCAGCTGCCGCCGCAGCTGCAAATGATGGAACGATGAAAGTCGACGCTGCCACCGCTGAGTGCCGCGCAGAGTGGCAATCAGGAGCCAGGCCCAGGGGTTGGCGTCGGCAGTGCCGCTGCCGCTGCCGCTGCACCGGTATAAGCCTGGTGTCACTGACCAGACCGCCGCCGCAGCCCGAGCGGTGCCACCTGCCGCCGAGTCCTAATAGCGGTCGCAGTGCGGCGGCGGCGGCGGCGGCGGCGGCGGGACGCGGCGGCGGGACGCTTGGGCTCCGGGACTTCCCTGTCGGCGTGCGGCAGGCCGGGTACGATCACGCTCACACTCGGACCTCCCCCTTTGTCTCGGTGCCACCCACCTGTAGGGGATCCAGGGAGGGAGCAAAGGGGAGTGTGCCCCCCCCCCCTTTCGGCCCTTTAATAGCCGCCCGAAATGTAGGCACCCCGCACTAGTTTCCACCTGTAAGTAGGCAGCTGTACGGTGCCCCCCTGCCTCCGCCTCCGCGGCCGCTCCTGGGTCCGTGCTTGTCCACCTCTCACCAGGGAGGGCACGCTGCCCTCCTACGAGTGCGACAGAGACGGAGCCGTGAGGGCGAAGGCGTGTGAGTGTGTGGAATCGGGCGGGAGGCAGGTTAGGTTAGGCCGCGGCGGCGCGCGAGACACCGCGCACGGCTCGGCGCACGGCGACGCGGATCCAGCCGGATGGTGTAATGAGGGCTGCTGGGCTCCGGGGCTGCGGGGGCTCCGCCGCCGGCACCGCAGTCATGGCAATGGCAATACAGCAGGGTTTGGGGGCCCGGGCCCCGCCGCCTCGCCTTCCCAGTGAAAGCCCCAAGGGTAGGGAAGGGAAGGGCCTGCCCCCCTCCTCCCCGCGGCCCCCCGCGCCCCCCCGCGGCCCCCACACCCGCACTGCGCCAGCCGTCTCTAGGAGAGGCGCCTCTACGTAACGGGGGGCAGACAGACAGACAGGAAGGCGAAGGGCCCGGCCGCGTGCTGTGCTCGCTGATGCAGGCCCCAGGACCGGGGGGGGGGGGGGGGGAGCCGTGCCGACGCCGTGCCGCCAGGACGCCGCCGCCGCTGCAAGCCGTGCTTCGTTAACTCTTCTGTCCTTGTCGCGCGCCAGCAGCACGGGCGGCGGCGGCACCGTTGGACGCGCCAGAGTAAATAACGGGTGCGAGGGAGATGGCAAGAGGTTGCATCTTCCCGCTTCCCCCCCCCCCCTCTCTCTCTCTCTCTCTCTCTCTCTCTCTCTCTCTCTCTCTCTCTCTCTCTCTCCTCTCGCTCCTCTTGAGAGTCGTTTGTGAATTACGTGGGGCAACTATTGCCGCCGGTCTGCCCGGCTGGTTGGCTGGCTAATCACTGGGGGGATGCGAGAGGGGCAGAGAGGGGGAGGGGGGGGGGGGGGGGCGTCCGGCGCCGCGCAGCGCTGCTCTGCCGCTGCACTGCTGCAGTGTCCTTCCCTCCCCCCTCTTCGAAGCCGGGCAGAATCGGGTCGGTCTTTGACTCTGCCGTAGCGAAGATGCCTTGTATGTGTGTGAGATCAATACGCGCTGCCGTCTCTCGTGTCAGAGAGAGAGAGAGAGAGAGAGAGAGAGAGAGAGAGTACCGGAAGACAAGAAAGGGCTCGATCGGCGTACGGCAAGGAGTGAAAATCGAAGAGCAAAGCCAATGGTGCCTCGAGAGAATATACGAACGTGTGCAATATAAAAGCGAGCGCGTAAAATTGAGCGATAAATTTTAACGGTATCGCGGCGGCGGCGGCCGGTGCGGAGCGCCCATAGTGAGATGGAGATAGAGAGAAAGGTGGAACGGAACGGGGAAAGGTAGGGAGGGCCTGGGCCGAGCAGGGCTGGGCAGGGCGGGGCTGGCCGGGGCGGCAGGCAGTCGGCGGACGCGGCGTGCGCACGCGGCACACACACACACACACACACACACACACACGCCGTCCGCGGTGGCAGCGGCGTGTATTATTTGCACGCGGCGGACGGCAAACAAATCGGACGCGGACAGAAGCAGCACCGTGTCAGAGAAGTGGGCCCGGCCCGCCTGCCGTGAGATAAAAAGGGACTTCCTCGCTGTCAGCTGCCGCCGCGCTGCCGCCCCGCCACGCCCCGCCACGCCACGCCCCGCCACACCCCACTGATTCGCGACTTCACGCTCGTCAGCGGCAGCGGGCTCTTTTGTATCGGCCGCCGCAGTTTTGGTCAGATAAGCCTCGCCACGCTGCCGCTCCGCGCTCCGCGCAAATCCGGTGGTGGTCGCAATCGAGTTGCGTGCCGCGCCGCCCCTCGCGACACCTTCACGCCGTGTCCGGCGTGTCCAGCGGTCAGAGCCGCCGCGGCCGCCGCGGGGGCCCCACTCTCGCTGCGAGCGTGCACTCGTATACTGCACCGTCTGGTCTTGTGCCTAACCCTAACCTGCCCCTAGCCGTGCGGTTGAGAAATCAAAATCTCCTTTCGAGACCCCCCCCCCCCAACCTTTAAAAAAAATTAACAGTAACATTGAATATGTGACTAAAATGAATACATAACTTTTTTCTAGATTTTTTTTATTCCCTGACTATTTTATTTTTAAAAACTTTCCTTGACTTACTCTGATTTTTAAAAAATTAAGTGTTTACATTAATATTTTTACGGGAAGACTCTCCGATGCACAGCGCTGCAAATTGTTCATCCCCCCCCCCTCCTCCGAAATCCCGAAGCCTCATGATGGCTGCCTACAAAAAGTAGGCAGCTCGCGCGACAATTAAGCCTGTAAGCAGGTCAAAAGGTGCGACTTGGCCCCCCGCCGGAAACTCAGGCCGGGCGGCTGTGTACGAGTGTGCTAGCGCTCAGCATACAGCACCCCGGGCCTCGTCCCGAACCCGAAGGCTGCAGCCCCGCTCGCCGCTGCAGTGCTCCAGGAGTCCAGCCCCGCCTCGCCGCGTGGCGCCTCGCAGCCAGGCGTCCCCCCGCTATGCCGCCTTTGCTTAATTCCTCTTATTTGCGATTCGCCTTGACCGGACCGTAGAGCGCCGCCGTGCCGCCGTGCTGGCCGAGTGAGGACGCGGCCACGCTCCGGCCGCCGCCTGCCGCCGCCGCCGCTCCGAGGGCACCACGGGCCCGCTCCCCAAAACGCAGTCAGGTGTGGCCGCGGTATGGCAGTGGCCGTGCCGCCGTGCCGCCGTGCCCGCGGGCAGGCAGTCTGCAGGCCGCCCCCGGCCGGTGCGGCGGGATGATTCCGAACTGTTCCGTCCCTCTATGTCTCGCACCACTTTAGGGAGCGCCCCCAACCCCCTGAGTGCGACAGAGACGGAGCGATAAAACTTCTCTTCGGGAGCCGCCTGCAGCCCCTCCCGTGTCACACTGCCTCTGCCGGGGCCGACGCAAACTCGGCGTGGAGAGCGAGGCTTTCGCAAGGCGTTCCAGCGGCGGCGCTTTATCGGCAACAGCCTGCGCCGCTGCCGCCGCCGGGCCGCGGGGCCGCGGGACCCACGCTGCTGCAACAGGCGCTACAACACCACGGTCGGCTGGCCGACCGGGCCGCCGCGGACTCAAAAGTCACTCCAAACAGTAGCGGCGGCGGCGGCACGCAGTCGCTCTGTAGCGCCTGCCGGGTAGGCAGCCAACGCACGCGTGTCGTGCGGGCTGGCCTACCCCGGCACTTGCAGGCGCTCGGCGGGAGGGAAACGCTGATGATGACGGGCGATGCACCTTGTGAGAAATTTTGCAAAGCTTGTTACGCAAAGTGCTGATTACGTCTATGACGATTCGGCATGGCCGCACGCGGAGCGTGGCGCACGCACCCCTTCATCCCCTCCCTCCTCCCCCCTCCTCCCCTCCTCGCTCGTCCTGGCTGTAATCACACGCGGTTCGGAAGCATCAGCATCCGATTATTTTCTTGTTCTTGTGGCGTCACACACACACATGCACGCGCACAAACACACACGCACACAGAGGCGGGGTGCAGCAGCAGCAGCAGCGCTGGCGATGAAGGAGGCGCCCCCCGCCTGCAACAACATTACAGGCCACATACGGGACCGGGCCGGGCGGTGCGATACGAGCCTTGTTCACGCCACGGCCGTAACACCAACGGCGTCTGGTGTAGGAGAGGAGAGGGGAGAGGGAGTCTCCGGCACGGCGCGAGTCCATCACATCGACCGACGGGAGTAACAAGAAAGATGAACGAGACGAAAATAGTAAGCTCTCTCTTTCTCTCTCCCTCTTAATGTAACGCCACCGTTCCTCTAGCATCACTCTGATCACCTGAGCAATGCGGCCACGCTTTAACGTCGACGCAGTGATCGAGAAGCGATCGATAAGCGAAAATCATGAGGCGCCGAGAGTTTGCTGCGGCCGTTTTGGGCGGAGAGCGCGCGCCGGGAATCGATGTGGCCGACGGCGGCCTCCCCCGGCCTCCCCGCCCGCCGCGGCCTCCCCGCCGCACCGCGTCTCCTCTTCGTGTGCGACATATATGCACAAAGCAGCAGCGCGCCGCCGCCGCCGCCGGCAGGCCGGCAGGACGGGCTGCCATCTCAGCCAAGGTCAAGTACAGCGCCCCCACGCCCCGCCGGAGGGGGCCGGAGGGGGCCGGAGGGGCCCCAACTCGTCCACGCCCTGCCCCCGCCCTGCCCCCGCCCTGCCCCCGCCCTGGGTCCGCGCCGCGCCCATAGCCAAGCGCCGCGGTGCGCGGGTGAGGCGGGGCGGGCGGGCGGACGCGGGCCGCCGCGCCGCGCCGTGCTGCGGCTCCTCCGCAAACTAAAATGAGCGGCAGGCTGGACGAAGCGCGATCGGCGACGAACGGACGGGCGGGGCGACCGACGAACAGACAGACAGACCGACGGATAGGGGCGTAGCAGGTGTTGCGGCCGGGGGGGGGGGGGGGGCAGCCCCCGCACAGGCGCGAGCGTGTGTGTCTGTGCGCGCGCGGGACGAGCCACGACCGAACCATCAGCCGAGGGGGGGGGGGGGCTCCCTCCTTAATTCCTCTAGCGGGCAGCATCCACGCCAAGATTTGGAAAGCAGACACGTAGCTATGGGGGTGGGGTCAGGGGGGTCATGACCCTCCCCCCCCCCCCTTCGAAAGCCCTCAGAAGGCCGCCTGAAAGTGGGCGACCGGCACGACATTCCGCCTGTGAGTAGGCAAAAAGCATGACCTGGACCCCTCCGAAAATCCCCGCCAGCTACGTGCCTGTTGGAAAGGGCGACGCTTAAGTCCTGGAGCAACACTGCCGCATTCTGAAGCGATGTGCAGTGCGGAGTGCAGTTTGGGGAAACACAATGACGTTCGGAGCTGCGTATGCATGCAGTGGCACTAGTGCAGTTGGCACTGCACTGCAGGGCCCAGCGGCGGCAGGGCCGGGGCCATGCTGGGCCTGTCACACGAGCCAAGAGATTTTGGCGGCGGCCCCGCCACTGTATTCGTCGTGCCCGGCCGGGCACCGGGCGGGCGGGCTGTGGCGAAGCAGATGAGATTAGTAACAACGTGACGTTGTCAAACACAGTAGCGCCCACACCAAGTCCTTGCGGAGCCGAGTCGTCCGGCTGCGTCCACCGCCAGCAGAGCCAGAGCCAGCAGGAGGGGGAGGGGGGAGCGCGGGCGGGGCAGGGTGGGGCCAGGTGGGGCAGACAGCGTGGTGGTGGTGGTGGTGGTGGCGGCGGCGGTGTCCCGTGGCCGCGCGTGCGTGTGTGCATGTGCGTGCGCGTGTGCGGGGCTGCGCGCGCGGGGAGCTCCCGGTAAGGAGTTGTAGAGTGAGTGAGTGAGCCCCCACGGCCTCACGCACGCACAGCCGATAGGCAAGGCAGACAGGCGAAGCGGCGCGGCGGGGAGCGGAGCCGAGCCGCGGAGCCGCGGAGTCCGGAGCGATGAACTCGTCCACGCTGGCCGGCGCCGAGCACCGCGCCGAGGCCCTCGGGGACCGGCGCCGTTCAGGATCCCACTGGCATGCGGGAAGTGCGGCGACTGTCAACGTCACCGCGACTTCGAATCGAACCCGAGTTCTTGGCCGACTCTTGGCCGCCTCTTGGCCGACATTCGACTCACCAGTCGTCTTTCGACTGCAAGTGGACTCTTAGTTGAAGTCCGACTCTTCGTCGACCCTCGACTCTTAGTCGAACCTTAGTCGACTCTTAGTCGACTGTTAATCGACTCTTGGTCCACGTTCCACCGCGTTCCACGCACTTCTGCAGATACTTTCGAGTCTTGGTCGATATTTTTTTGAGTCCGTTCCGACCAGCCGCCGCCATGTCGCAGAAGGGCGGCGCGGGGCGCGGGACCCGCGGAGCGCACGTCCTTTGGGGGGCCGCTGGAGGATCACTTTGGCGCGCCGCCGAGCCTGCGCTGCCGCGTGCCGCGCGCCGCCGCGCGGGTGCAGCGCAGCGGCGTGCATACATGGTGTGACGCGCTGAGTCACCGGCGCCGCCCGCCACGCCACGGCACGCCCACTCGGGCCGGCAGCCGGCCGGACCGTCCGGACAGACGGAGGTACACAGTGTGCTACACACCGCAGGCGGGCCGGATCTGGACGGGGCCGGATCTGGCCGCGGCCAGCCCGCCCACTGCTCACTGTCCCCGCGCGGCAGTCGCTGGGCGGAGTCTCCGCGAGAGGAAGGGCGGGCCGTCGGCACTGGAGTACCATGCAACACTCTGAATTTTCCGCGCGACGTTCTAAATTTTCGACAACATCCCGAAGCGAGAAAAATTTACGACCTTTACTTTCCGTTTAGAAACGCGCAGAAGCGAGACGGCGCTGCACGTGAAAAGGGGAAATGCACCGTGGCAAAAAAAAAATTGGACTGTAGAGCGAAATTTTAGCACGCAAGCTAATGTCTTATTTAGCCGCCTGCCATCTGGCGTGGTAGATTATTTAGCACCACCACCAAAGTCTGTGGCTGCGCCCACATTTAATTTGAAAATTTGAGACGGGGTAGAAGATTTTTTTTTTTTGCGTGTGCAGTCCCCGGGCTAGGTGCGCTGCGGCCCCCCTGCGGCCCCCCTGCGGCCCCCGCGGCCGCACGGGCGTGGCCGTGTCATCTCTGCCCCGCGCAGGCCGCCGCGTCAGCGTCAGCCGTGGCCACCGCGGGGACTAATCCGCAGCGATGCATCAGAGTGACGCGCCATGCGGCGAGCCGTGAGGCGCCGCGGGGCGTCATGACACTGGCGAGGACACGAGCCACGAGCAGTGTTGCTGCAGGTGACCTCACAGGTGACCTCACAGGTGACCTCACAGGTGACCTCACAGGTGACCTCAAAGGTGACTCTCAGGTGACCTCACAGGTGACCTCACAGGTGACCTCACAGGTGACCTCACAGGTGACCTCACAGGTGACCTCACAGGTGACCTCACAGGAGACCTCACAGGTGACCTCACAGGTGACCTCACAGGTGACCTCACAGGTGACCTCACAGGTGACCTCACAGGTGACTTCTCCGGAGACCTCACAGGTGACCTCACAGGTGACCTCACAGGACAGCAGGTGACCAGCAAGGCGAGGGGGAAGGGGGGGGGGGCTGGAGGGGAGGCACTCTGCAGTGACTGTGGTAACTGTACGGTGGATACAGGAGAGAAACGGGCGCGACGAGAGGCGCGGAAGATACGAAACAACTTTTACGCGTCGTCTGCGGTCAGAAGTGACCCCCTAACATTGAGGAATTTCGCGAGCCACGGTCTCGTCGACATGTCGCGTGTGACCTGTGAGCTCCGCGCGCGGTGGCATTTTGATTGGCTCGAATAACATCGGCGAGTGCGTAGAAACGTTTCATATGAGAGGGACCTTTTGGCAGAGCTGCGGCTGCCAGCCACTGTTTGCCCCTCGCGCTCTCCCTTCCAGGGGAGAGTGGCAGACAACATGTGAACCAGAGTGGTGTACGTATTGAAGGAATGAGAGAGAGAGAGAGAGGGACTCTCTCTCTCTCTCTCTCACTCGCTCGCTCGCGCTCTCTCTCCATACACACACACACACACACACTCATTTTGCACGGAAAAAAAGGAGGAGGAGGAGGAGGGGGCGGGGGGGGGGGGGGCAAAAAAGGTCCGCGTGGACTAAATTGGCGAGCCGGGGACAAGGCAAGCCAAGCCAAGCCTGCGATGAAGACAGCCTCCCACAGACGCCGTCTTCCTTCGCTAGCCTTGCTCGGCTTTTCTTTTCCCTCCTTCGCTAATTCGTCGCCGACACACACACACACACACACACACACAAATAGTCGGGTGAGTACGCGGCCGCGCCTCTCTCGTTCCGAGAACACGACGAGTCCGACAGCAATTACATATCGTATAGAGTGGACGAGGCAGGCAAGATCGTCGGCGAATCCCACAATAAGTATATACGTGATCAGGACCCCCAAAAACTGTTTGTTTTTTATTTCGCATAGACCAGCAATAGAAATTTTCCCAGCTCCCCCCCCCCCCCCCCCTCTATTACCTCCCCTTTTCCTCCTTTTAAAGATTCAACCGATTTTGGAAGCTCGTTTGTTCACGGGATCGTGCCGCTCTGGTTGGGCGGCGGCAGAGGCAGAGGTCGGCACAATCTCTGTACTCTCGTGTGTGTATGTGTGTGTGTGTCTGCTTGGGCTACTTTTTCGCCTTATTTCCCGGCAAGCACGACAGGACAGGAGGCACGGCTGCCATACTGTCACGGGACGGTACTCTCACGGGCCCACGCCAGGCACGCCGAGCCGCCGCGTCCAGGCCGGGACAGGGAGACTGACAGCGGGCGGGCCGAGGGCCCCGTGTGGGGCCACAAGACGGCGCAGCAGTCGCGGCCCTGCCCTGGCGCCTGTGTCTGCTGTGTGCTCGTCTGCCTCGATCGGCCGGCCGCGGCGCCCCGCGCTCCGCACGCCTTCCCTTCCCTCCGCGGAGGCCCTCCCGTCCCGGCCCCGGCACGTACCGACCGCTCAGCTCGGCTCGGCTGGGCTCGCGGGGCTCAGTGCTCGGCTCGTCCCGGCCCGGCCGTACCGTGTCGTCCTGTCCTGTCGACCCAGATGCACGCGGGCGCGGCGCGGCGCGGCGCGGTGCACCGCGGCGTTACTGTAGGCGCCCTCCACCTGCCTCCGCCCCGTCACGGAAATAGCGGGCAGCGGCGGGCGCCAATCACTGCGGGGGGGCACGGGGGGGGGGGCCCCCCCCCCCCCCCGTGACACCGTGTGCGAGCGACGCCCCCGGGAGGGCAGAATGTGCAATGAAGGCTGTGGCGGGCGCGCGGCCAGTGCCAGTGGGATAGAGCAGGTACTGACCCGGCTGCGGCCCGGGCTTACTCCGAAGAGTCGTTTCGTCGCTCCGTCTCTCTCACGCACCTCAGCGGGACGCCCCATGAGCGCGACAGAGACAGAGGGACGAGACGTCTCCTCGGAATCGGCCTGCCGTGTCGCTGTCCGTGATGTTATTTCGGTCGCGAGGCCGGGGCCTTGCCGGGCCTTGCGGGGCCTTCCCTGCCACGGACTACCACGAGCAGAAGCCCGCGAGGAGCCCCGAGGCCCCGCGGCCCGTCCCGTCGGCTAGGGTCTAGTAGGGGTCTAGTAGGTCTAGTAGGGGTCTAGGAGGCGCCTAAGGTAGGGCGGCGCCTTTATCGCCCCGCCTAGGGCGGCCTAGGGCAGCGGGAACCCCCTTCGGGGCCTCGGGGGGGCCGAGTTCCCGGCACGGTCGATACCAGCGCGGCCCCCGCGGCCCCCCCGGCGCACGGCAGCAATGAGTCATCGGCCGGGGTCAGTGCACAGGGGTGCACGGAGGCGGAGAAAACGAGTTCAGCCGCGCCGCCGCTCTGCCACCCCCGCCAGGACTCGAACCCGCCCCGCGGTGGTTTGCTTTCAGAGGTTGAGCGGGTCGGCCGACGCGTCGCGTTCCGGCCGCTCGCCCGCCGCCTGTCCACGTGCCCGCGTTGTATTTCGTACGGAGCGGTGGTCCCCTGAGAGTGGGAGGCACACACACACACGCGCGTAGACACACACATACATACACACACACATCGTGGCGGCGTTCGGTACAAGAAAGAAAAGGGGTCCGGAAATCAATCCGGCGATCAATACAAAACGCGCCACAGGCGAAGCGGAGAAGTGAGGCCGCCGCTGCCGCCCGGACAGCACAGCGAGACAGGTGCGCCTTGAGCAGGACGTGGAGGGTGCCGGGCGGGACAGTCGTTAGAGAGCCTCAGAGGCTCTCTAGACAGTCGGTGCCGGGGGGGCTGCAGCTGCAGAGCCGTGTAGAGCGGTGCAGACGCCACGGCGGCGAAGCGCCTCGCAAGCGCCGTCCACCTTTCCTCGCGTGGCGCGGCGGCGCCGCGGTGGGGTTTGCGCGGGAACGGCGGCGGTTCATGACTCATTCAAAGCACCCACCCCGGGCCGGGCTGCGCGGGGGGGGGGGGGGGGCGGACTGACAGAGCGCCGGGCGATGCTCGCGATGCTCCGTTCATAATTACCCAAACACGCGAAGCGAGTGCCACGAGACGGTCCTGCCGGCGCCAGCGCCAATCTCCGCCCGCCTGGCGGGTGGAAGTCGCAGGGCTTTACGCTCGCGATCACACGGTGTCGTGTGGACGTGTGCGGCACGCGTGCGGCACGTGTGCGGCAGGTGCGACTCCTCCGGTGCTCGGGGAGGCGGTGACGTCACGCCGACGGCGGCCCCGCCCCGCCCTGCAATCGCGCGACACGACGCCGAATGATTAAAATAAAAGTGAAGTCCTCCGCATGCTCGTCCCATCTTGAGGAGTCCGCGCCGCGCCGCCCACACGAATAGACCAGGCAGGCCATCTCCGACACTCACGCGACACAGCGCCAAATTGCGCCGTGAGACGGATTCGCGTGGTTTCGCGTTCACCGCCTCGCCGCTCCATGTATACATATATATATATGTGTGCTAAAGCCGTGGAGTCGGGTCGCGCCCGCGCGGCACAGAGCACACAAGAGTTTCGCGTTGAGAGGGAGGGCAGAGGGCCGCACGCCGCCCGCGATGTTCCGAACCGGCTGTCTTCTAGACCGGCGCACACAAGCGGGTAACGGACAGAGGGGGAAAGGAAGAGAAGCAGGCGCGGATCCAGAGAGGAGGGGGGGGGGCAAAAAGACAATTACCCCCCTCCCTTTCCCACCCAGGCCCTTGACAACATCTTGAATTGTAGGCAACTTGCACCACTTTCCTCCTGAAGGTAAGCAAAAGGCGGAGCATTGCTCCCCCTTATCGAGCCTCTCCTCCTGGATCCGCCACTGCAGGCAGATGAGCCGTTACGCTAATGACCCGCAAACTTTCGCCTGTCGAACATTTTCATCAGTGACCCGTCAGTGCTGGCTACGCCGGTTGTTGGTGACGTCACCGGTGCGTGGTGCGGCGGGAAGGAGACGCCCACTCGCGGCGTCCAGTTGGTACGGGGGATGCGATGCGATGCGTGGCCGATCCAGCGGCGACAAGGATAAAAGAAGCCATTGCCAAGGGAGTGGGAGGGAGAGGGTGACAGCGTTGAGCCCCTTGATTTTGAATGCTGTCACCCTCATAGGAGACCCTACTGTCTTTCCACCCTCCCAGACTTCATTTCATGCACTGTACTCAGGATGAACCCATCATGCAAAGCGTCCATACAAAAACAACACTGTGGTTTCATTTCCTTACCTAAGGGAAAGGACTTCCACATTATGCATTCTTCTGAGCAGACGGACATCTGACAACTCACTCCCCCTGTTGGGTGACATAAAATGAGTCTTTACAATGATGCACAATCAGTAATCACAGTAGTATTATAATGATTTCTTGGTGTACACGGGAATTGCTTGTGTTCTTTGAAGAAATTGAAGAGGTGTAGAGATAGCAGTGTGGGGCAAAAAGCCACAATGTTATGCCAGGTCAAAGGCAACCTAATAACAGACTCACCAGCAATTAAGTTTTGTAACTTGTCCAATATCCGACTGCTTCGTTCTTGCCACAACCATTTCTTCAGTAAGTCGTGCCATTGTGTTGATTAAGTAATGTACTTGTAACAACTTCTACCCTGAACTAAAGACCGTAACACTGTACTGCCACTATGAGCATTGGAAACATGGAAACAATTAAGGCACTTCTACATTTTCATCAAATTGCTGAACAGAACTGTCATTTTTTTTTGGTGAGCTGATGAGAACCAGATAGACTTCCGGCTCTGGCAGGGGCTTGACATCCCTCCGGACTTCCTGCGGCCGCGGTTGTTGGTAAACAAACAGGGCAGCACTACCACGACACGTCCCGGGGACCGGACCGGCCCCTGTGCCTGCTTGGCGGAGCACCGACTCTGCGAGACTGGTTGGGGCCCGGGCGGAGGCGGGCCGCGGGCCGCCGCCGAGCCCAGGATGGAAACCTGCAGGAGAGGAGAGGACACGGCTCGAATGCCGCGGCCACGGGTGGGGGAAGGACCCTTGCTGACAAGCAGGCAACCCACGCAAAGAAAACGTCAACCCACAAGGAAGTCTTTACTCGCAGTTCCCCATCTCACCCGGTTTCTTCTATCACGATTCTCGTCCAAAGGTCCGCCGATTCCCTCATCATTCGGAGTGTCGACGATTTCATGTACTTCCCTCAAACGCAACTTTTCGGCACATCCGCGTTTAGTGCGAATAGCTCGTGGTGGGTGTGGGGTGTATTCGCAGTGCACAGCTGCAGACGACCCGGGCTAAAACGACATAAGCAAGTCAGGTTATGCTTGCTTTGATCTCGTATACTCAACCGGTGTTCTAGTGGTCTGAACGGGTTAATAATGTCTACGCGATGGTGAGATATTCCTATTCAATCTAACGAATCCTCCCCCTTTTATGTTTTTTACATAACATCCTCTAACAGTTCAACTCCGACCCCATGTTTGCAGGTACCCTCTATACCAGAAGGGGAATCCTCAGTTGAGGGTTTTCTTGCCAAACTTCTGGATGAAAGTTGTAAAACCTCAGGAAGTAGTGCCAAAAAATGTGGTGCATTTTAAAGTCTCTAATGAAATGACAGAATTTGATGTCCGAAACTATTTAACCAAAATCTACAAGCTTCCTGTTGCAGCAGTTAAAGTTGAAATGAAGAATGGTAAACATTCCCTTTTAAGCTGAAGTTATTGGAAAGCACTCTCGAGGCTCTTTTCTTTCAAACTTTGTACCTTCCATCCTCTCTCCTTAGGTAACGTTGTCAGATCTTTAAAGCAACACATTATCAAAGAAGCTGATTATAAGATGGCCTATGTCACTATGGTAAGTGGGCTCGTACCACCAAACTTACAGATTTAGATTTTGACCCCTACCCTGACCAAATTAATAATTCCCTGATTGCCTTTGCAGGATAAAGAGTTCGAATTCACCTTCCCTGATATCCCTGACAGACCTGGAATGGATCTGTATGAAAAGTCTATTGAACAAAATAAGAAAGAGAGGGCAGCTTTACAGAGAAAGTATGAGAAACGGCCAGGACTTCCCACTTGGTTTGCCTATTAATTAAGCATTTCTAGTTAGTGTGTAACTGTGTCCAGAATTGGATTGGTAATGTAAATTAGAATAAAACATTTGTACAATAATCAATTTAATTAAAACAACAGAAACGGAATATTTTTTCTCATGCCCGCTATGACATTTACTATTTCATTAAAACAGAGGAGCAAGAAAAACATTAAATTGTGAATGAGTAGCTTGATAGGAGCTGAGTAAAACTCATTTTGTAAGAACCCTGAAGATGATGAGCTTCCTGTCTGAACCGGCACACACTAGGGGAAGGCGGTGATGCCAGGAAAGACCTCCAGATACCTGTCAAAATAAATTTATTTTAGCAATCATCATTATGTGAGCAGTTTACAGTTGAAGATTTTAAATATACAAATTCCATTTACATTACCTGAAGAGTTGCTGTCAGAATTGGCTGACTGGAACCCACATGGGAAACTTTGAGCTGATGATCATTCTGTCCAATAGTAGCAACATGATTTTCACTTGTGGGAGAAAACCTCATACACTGACCACCTTCCATGTGAATCGGCCTTGTCTCTACCGGTGAACTGCAGAGTTAAAAACCGAACCATGAGCTAGCAAAATTTATTTCTGTACAGATCACAAAACATCAATTTCTCTCAACTTAACTTACCTTGGAGCAGTTACATCCCTAATAATTAGATCACCTGCAGCCACACATCCCACCCTACTACAGTTACTCGGTGACCAATCCGCCGCCATTAAAGGAACTTGAGCCGCATCCAATGACAAAATAGCTCTCTGTGTTTCTATATTGTACATGTGTATGAGCCCGCACTTCTCGGCCACAAGCAGCTTGGAAGGCTCTTGGCGATGCCAGCTAACGCTCATACCTGAGGATAATTAAGAAAAAAGTTATCAAAATTATACAAGTGACACAAAGAAATATTTAAGAAATATTGCAGTGAGAGTCCACTTGCCTGGTGATGTAAGATAGAATAAAATGACCTCTCCTCTTTCTTTCAATGGCCACAATTTACAAGTATGGTCATCACTGGTGGATGCAAGGTAGTTTTGCTCAGGATCGCAGGCTAAAGCATTGACATAGTCAGAGTGGCTCCCTAAAACCTTTCACAGATAAACATACTATTAGTTAAAGAAATAAAGAGCACAAATTCTTCACAGACGAAATTACAAATATACCTTGGAAAAAGAATTCTCATTTTTAGTACTGTCAAAGTGGCAAACATTGAATTCAGAATCAGCTGTGTAAAACGACAGAAGTTTAGGCAGAACGTTGACCGAAGCATCAGGGCTCCACGCTATGGAATGGATTCTTGACTTGTGACAAAATTCATGAATGATATTAAACTCAACACTTTCCTGGTTGTTTTCGTCTTCTTCCTGAATAATAAAAGATGGATAAAAGGAAAAGGCTGAGAAAGGGCTGAGAAAAAATAAATAAGAACGAAAAGCCGGCGGTTTGCAGAGGTTAGGCGAGCGAAACAATATCTTAAATCACTGAAAAAACACAATGTGATTTAACTTACCAGGATGGTCAGGGACCCAACGATAACTTTGTCTTTCAATGCAATGCAAATAAGATTTTGTGACCACTCATACGGCGAAAATTCCGCTTGAAAGATTTGACTTGGGAAAGACAACACAAACTTCTTACTATCGGTGGATGTGTTCGGCAACGTTTGTGACAAAAATGATTGATTCCGCACCATTTTAACGTTTTGAGAAGAACCCGTAAAGCAAGGTTAAAGTCTGAACTGCGCTTATCCAGAGAGCGCAAACAATATTTAAATCCTCAGACGTGCTGCGAGGTGTTCCCGCCGCCTTAGAACCTAGCTGAAGGTCATGAGAAATTTACGCTCGCAATCAAAGAAGATCGTGTTTTCGGTTTTTATCTATAATATCTTGGCCCTGCATTACATTGGTAGACATGTGGTTGTGGACGGTGAGATTTTATGATTCGGGATGAAGAGTGGTGAGGAGGCCGAGGGTGGTGCGGCAGAAACGCCGGCAGCCCTGCCGCAGTCCTGGCGTCCAGCGGTGAGGTGACATCAGCGGGCCCTGTGGCTCCTGCCCTGGTCCTGGCTTTTAGCGGGGAGGCGACCGCAGGGGCTCCTGTCCTGGTCCTGGCGTTTAGCGGAGAGGCGACCCCAGCGGCTCCTGGTCTGGGCGCTCCTTGCGTTGCTCCTCTGCCGGGCAGGGGTGGTGGCACCAGCACCCCCTGGACTCTCGCGGGCGGCAGCTGCTGCGTTGCGGTCGTCTTCGGCGTGCGCGGCTGCAGTCGGGTGCTAGGCCCCGTGAGGGGAGTGCCGGCCTGGGCCCCGGGGCTGGGTGCAGTCCGAGGAGCCTGTGCGGGCGCGCGGTCCGTGCCCGGGGGGGTGGGCGCCACCAGCGCCACCAGCGCCACGGGGTGCCTGCGTGCTTTGGGCCAGGCCGCACTCGGCTTGGTCTGCTCCACGACACGCCGGGCTCCAGTCGTAGGCCGGGACCGATGACCCCTGGCGGCGCCCTCCTTGGTCGGCGGGGTCTGGGGGTCCGCGGCGACGGCCACCGTCGGGGCAGTGCGGCCGCAACACGGTACGGCCACCGTCGTCGCCCCATTGTTCCCGCACTTGCACCTGGGCCTGACCAGCGGCCTGACCTGCATGGGTGTGGGCGGAGTGTCGCAAGCGGCGTGCCCTTGGGGGTCGAGGTCGGGCTGGGGTTTCGGGTCTGACGGCCCTGTGCTGGGCTCGCTAGCTGTGCTCCGCCGTGGGGTGAAGCGACTCCCTGCGGGACATGGCGGCTGTGCGGCGGGGATGGGCCGCGCAGAGGCGGGGGACGGGGCCGGCGGCACGGGGGTCTGTCTCCGGGACGGCGACGATGCCGGCGCGGGTGCCTGGGGGCGCAGGGCCGCCGGCGCGGCCGGCGTCGGCACCGGGCTGCTGCGGGGCGCCAGACCTTGTGCCCGGGGGGCGGGCACGGCCGCGGGCCTCAGCGGGGTGACGGTCATGACGGGGCTCCGCGCCGCGCCGCGGAGGGAGGCGGCCCAGTGCGCCGCCAGGGAGAGCTCGCCGTAAGACGACCAGCTTGCCGATGTTCTGCGCCAGGAGGGTACATCAAGGCACTCTCAGAGGGCGGTGCTTCGGAGCGGCGAGGGACATGGCGGCGACGGTCACCTCCGTGCCGGACCCGGGGTCGTCGCTGACTGTGCTGGCTCAGGCCGCTGCACCAGTTTGGCGGCCCAGGCGCCCCGCGGGGGTTGGACCGTCTCCTTGCAGACTTCGTCTCCTTGGAGTCCCTGCTGCAGGAGGGGTGACTCGAACAGCCTCCGCACCAGCAGGCCGTCGCCCAGCTTGGTGCCGCGGCCGTGGTGCGGCCCGTGGGCCCTGGCCCGTGACGAGTCTGGCCTCCCGGTGGGGGACACGGCGACGGCAGGCCGTCGGGGGCGCGCGGACCGGCCGGGCTGCCCGCACCTGGTGGTGCGGCGTTGCGCGGCCGCGGGCGGACAGTTACTTGTACTGCCACTGCCGGGCTCCCTCACCAGCTCCTGCGTGAGCCTGCCGTAACACCTTGGTGCCGGGGGCAGGGTTGACTCCGGTTCGGGGACGGGTCTCCACTGGGCGCCCTTCCACCAAGGACCGCCCCGTCGTGGCGCGGGGGCCGGAGCCGGCGGTGCCGCTACCGTCACCGGGGACGCGCGGGCCGACACCCTGCCGGGGCGGATGCGGTGAGGGGGCCGCCGCGGGGGCCGCCACGGGGGCAGAGGCTCCGCGGCGGGGATGTCCTCCTCCTCATCCACGACGTCCCGCCTGCGGAGAGGAAACAGCCGGGGAGCGACTATTAGCTCCAGTTAGTCGGCCAATTCGTGCGTCCACTGAACCAGAGATGTGCATTGGGCGGGTCTGAGTCGACCCGATAGGTTTGTCTCGCTCGCTCCCGCGAGCCGTCGGCTCGCTGTCCTTGTCGGACCCGATCGTACCGCCCAATGCCCGTCTCTGCGCTGAGCGCCTGCGAATTCGAGGGTAGGCCAGCCCGCACGACGCGCGTGCGCTGCCGTAGTCTCGGTGGCCTACCCAGCAGGCGCCCTGACGGCATCGCCCGACGGCGACGCACACTCCGCAGCCTTGCCTGTCGTGGAACACGGGCCGGGACCTCTCCTTCTTCCGGACGACCGGCGCCGGCCTCCGCGTGGAGTGCAGCTCCCGCTGCCTGCGGAGCGCGTCCGGCGCCAGCAGGTTGGGGATGGACGAGGAGCGCCGCATCGGGTTGGAGACGGGCGGCTTCGGGGCGGCGACCCGCGGCCACGGGGCCAGCACGCCCTCCTCCGACAACGGCACGAAGAAGCGCGGCCGCGTGCCACCCGCCGACGCTCCGCCGCAGGTGCTCGCCGCCACTCCACTCGCGCCGCCCGTGGACGACGAGGGCCTCGGTGACGTCCTCGGGGAGTGCCCGGGCGACGCGCCGCCAGGTCGCCGCGACGAGGAGGCCGCCGACGTGCGCGCCGACAGGGCCGCGTCCGGCGTGCAGTCCGCCGGCAGCAGGTGGGAGAAGCGTCGCAGCGAGCGGCGGCTGCTGCTGTTGCTGACGGCGCCGACCCTACTCCTGCTGACCGACGCCGTGCTCGGGGCCGAGCCCGCGGCCGAGACGCTGTCCGCGTACATGTTGACGTACACCTCCTTGTCCGCCACGCCCGCCGGCGGGGACTCGGTGGCCGGTGGCTGGAAGGATTTTTCGTGCTTAGCAGGGACATCGTCAAACAAAGTCGACGGTGACATTGGGGACACAATGAACCGACGCCTGTCCGCGCCCGCACGGTACCAAGGCATGGGACGGTCGTGGTTATGTCCAAACTCAAGACCTTGTTTCTGCCTATCAGGCGGTGAGAACCAGACTGGCCCAATTAGGTTTGCCCTGCGACGGTATGTCTTTCTAGGGGGTTCACCTGGCACGCGGTCGTGCTGAGCTGTGCGCTCGGCCGCGGGGTCGGCGCGGGCCTCGGGGCTACGGGCCGGGGGCTGGGGCTGGTCGGGGGGCTTTCGCCAGGACTGGACTTGGCGGGGCTTGAGTCCTCCTGCGGGTGTTGCTGGCGCCTCAGCGACCCCACTGGCACTAGGGCTCCGAAGGGCGCCAGGAGCTTTGCGAGCAAGCCCGTGCTCTGCCGGGGCGGCTCGGCGCACGAGTGCTGCGGGGACGGAGTGCGGCTGCGCTCGCGAGTGCCCCGACGGTCCGGCGCCACGTCCGAGAAGGCCCACATCATGCCCCGAGGGCGCCGGCGCAGCGCGGCCGGGGACTTCAACGGGTTGCGGTACTGCGCAGAGAAAGCGCTCACAATGTGAGGAAAAATCGCACTGCAAATAAATAAAACCGCTGCAATCCCAAATTTGAAATGAAAGCTCATTCCGCAGTTGGGTACTTTCTGTCAAACCTGCGGCGCCGGCGCCGGCATGCGTCGCTGCCTGGTCTTTGCGGGGGGCAGTGGAGGCCGCGGGGGCGGCGGCGGCGGGCTGGTGGCCTCCTGCTCCCTGTCCCTCGGCAGCGGCGGCGGCGGCGGCGGGCTGGTGGCCTCCTGCTCCCTGTCCCTCGGCAGCGGCGGGGGCGGCGTGCTCCCGCGCGAGGCCGGCTCGCTAGCAATGGCGACGGTAACGGTGATGACCGAGGCGGCTGAGACCGATGGCGTGGAGGCGACCGCCAGGCCGAGTCCCAAGTCCGAGGCCGTGGCGCCCACGGGCACCGCCGGCAGGAGGCACGTCCTGACGGCGTCCACGCGCGCGTGCGAGGGCGGTAGAGGCACCTTCCAAGAGCAAGTTCCACAGAAAACACTGGGGCGGCGCCATTCGGGTAGAAAGTAGATATGCAAGAGCAAGTTATTTTTATTTTTGTGGCACGCACTAGCAATCTGTCCACGACTATGTGGGTGCGAGCCGCCTCGGACGGTGACGGCTCCGCGTCGTGGACGAAGGGGCACGACTTTGTGGCTCCTTTGACCCCCTGCGCAGTCCATGGCGGCGGGGCGGCGGCCAGAACCGCGGGGCCCGCGCTGCAGGCCAGGGTCGGCGCGGAGCTGCACAGCGGCGGCATGTCTGCGGGTCATCGCGGACGTCGTCATCCAGTCCGCGTGGCGTGGCGCTGAGCTCGGGGCGAACGCGGCGGGGGGCGGGCTCACCCCTGGGCTGTGCGCCGAGCTCTCTAGACCGCGACTGCGGCGGGCTGCCCGGACGTGGACCCGCGCCGAGGCCGTGGCTGCTGCCGCTCTGGTGGATCACACACAGCAGCTGGCTGCGGCTGCGCGTCGGACCTCCCTGGCCCTGGCCGTGCCCAGGCCCTGGGCGGAGGGGCCCGGCCCTGTCCGGGCCGCTACCGCTCACCCAGCGTCCGCCGGGCCTGCCGGGCCTGCCGGGCCCAGCCCCTGCACGGCGGCGAGGCCGCGGCTCCAACCCGCAGCCGGCCCGCCGCGGCCCGCAGAGCCGGAGGCCTGCCCGGATGCCCGGTAGGCGATGAGTGGAATGGAGGCCGGCGGCGGCCGTCCCGGCCTGGGGCCCACGGCTGTTCGCGGAGGTTATGTGCACCTGGTCCGGGCGGGGAAGCTCCCGAGCGGCGGGTGTTCGCGGGTGTCCTCGTCACGTCAGGAGCTCGGTGCGCGCCCCGGAGGATGTCCTGTGCGTGCGTCGGCACACTCCACCATGCATCAAGCGTGTGTTTGTATGCACGGGCGAAGGTCGGCGCTTTAGGTTACGCCAAGTGCAATGCGACACCGCCGATGTCAACTTGGACGCATTTCCCCCGACTGCCACGAACACACACGCTTAGTTTCGGGACCAGCGGTGAGCGCTCTACACCGCTTTAACCCAGGCTGGATTATCCCGGTCCACTCGACACTCCGACTCTACCGAGCAAATTCTCTGCGAATCAGAGGGAGAGAGAGAAACACAAAGTGTGCATAGCAGGGCAGGAATCCGGATGATATCAGGCGCAGCACGTACGCCGCTGAGCGACTTCGTTTGAATGGGGCGCAAGCGGTAACCGGAAGGAGCTAAAATTCACCGCGGTTTTCCACCGGGTTTAAGAGTTTCCAAAGTAAATCCCGGATATGTGGGCAGAAAAAAAATCATAAATTTGTATGGAACATTCCGGATAGGTGGGACGCGCTTGTTCTAAGATCGCAGTGCATATGCGTTCGCGTGCATCAACGCCAGTGAAAGTGGTACGCCTGCTGGTATCAGCTGGTCCAACAGTTGACGGCCGCTGAGAGATCCTCTCGGGCGTTCCGAACAGCAGACTTCTGTGGTGGAGGGCAAGGGTTTCAAGGTCTTATTTTAACCGAAGTCTCGTCCCTTCATCAAATCCGCGAGAATGGCGGCGTTGGTGAAGAGCGCCATCTCCAGTAAGTAATCCGATGTCCCCTCCAGAAGTTCATACTTTGTCTGAAATGACCGTGAATTCCCGGAGGTTAAATGGTGGTCATGTAGTCTGCTTCATAATTTTTCCACTCGACCACCGCAATGGGGCGCTTTGGTTTATCCTGGAAAACCGATTGTAATCCCAATTTTCTTGCGTTGTTCTTTGCTGACAGCTTGATCTAAAGTTCGGTACGGGCTGGTCACGATTGTTACACTTTTTGAATTGCAGTAACGTAGGCGCATAACCTCTTTGGATCGGGTACCGCACATAATGTTAAGCGAAAATTGCTGCTTGAGGGGTTGTGGGGCTTCATTCGAACGGCACGAATGTCGCCGTTTCGGTCGGATACCTGGGGTTTGAATACTGCTGGCTGATGGGTGGACATCGCTGCTGTCAAAGTCAACTCTATCAGACTCTGTCAGAGTGTCACAGTAGATCTGCTGTGCCCCTTCACCTTCCCTGAGAGGTGCTGTTGTGTTAGCCAGCTCGCTTTTTAAATTTCAAAAAACCCCATTTTTCAGGCGCGAGACCCCTTGTGCAGAAGAATGTTAAGATTGCCCTGCACTATGCCAAGGCGGAGTTGACCCCTCCCAAGCCAAGCGAAATTGGTCAGGTTGCCAGTGGCATCAACAACATCCTCACATCTTTCCGCACTGGCCGCTGGAAGCAGCTCTCTGTTAAGGTAATGTTGATGCTCATTTATCAAGGCACTTGTAAAATTTCTGTTTCTCATGTTGTATTGTGCGTGTTTTTGCAGGAGGCATGGCTGAACGTGCTTGTCGCTACTGAGGTTGGCTGCTGGTTCTTCATTGGTGAATGCATTGGCAGGAGACACTACATTGGCTACTACATCCCATAGGAAACTAATTTTATGACAATTTCTCCCGTAGCTTGTGTGGATGTAATTTACATGTAATAAATGCCTACAGTAACCATCTGCAAGCGTGTCATTCCTGTAGAGCTTGGCACCAGTACAGTTTCAAACTTTGTTCAATATTCATGTGGCGGTTTCACTGGCGCCACTGCAACTCTGACATCAGGTTAATAAAATGAAATTCTCAAATGTCTAAGTTTTTTATTATTAAAAAGTAATAGCACACTATTGTCAGTCTAACTTCATTGCTCAACATCACAGGATTACAAAATTACACCATCCTTGGATCTCCCTCGACAGATACAAATTATCACGTGCTTGGAAGTGTTCATTGTATTATCAGTTGATCAAAATACATCAATCAGGTTTAGAGTTCTACAGAGTTGCCTACCCCTATGGATTATTCGTTCAGTTAATAGTACAACTGCCGCATCATGAGCAAGTCTTATGAACAAACTTATTGCTAGAGATCAATGGAGTGCAGTAAGTACGGACCTCAGGCTCACCTCCTGCAGGAGAAGAAAGAGGGGTCAGGAGGAAGTCGCCAAATTGTCACATTCCTTCAAAATGCATACGAATGCAGTAAAGAGACGCCAGGACGACTGCTTGTAAATCATTTTACAAATTACCGTGCCCACTAACAGGAAAAATTGAAACAAGCGTAAGTTCTGGACAAAGAAAAAAAATAATGATAAAATCGAACAGGACAAAATCTAAGTGAATGTAAGACACCAACACGAGCTACCAAATTCGGGAAAGAGACACATCGAACAGCAGACTAAATGATATCAAAATGGATACTACCATTACCGCTATCATTCATGGTTAAACAATGAGGGAAATGTACACTTACACAGCCATTACTTTTTCCTAACGCTATCACAACGTTTAAAAGCACATGATAGAAAACTCCAATATTAACAAAACATACTAGTACTTTTCTTCAGAATCAGTATCAACATTAAGCTCCAACAATGATACCAAACTTGGTTGCAACCTTCTCCTGTGCAACAGCTGCATCGCGCAATGCGTAGAGATGAGACATTTCAAATTCTGTCTTGGATAGTGGAATGGCCTTGTCAAAAAGTTCAATGGCACGTTTTAAGTTGCCCCTGCAAATTATGTATTTATTTAATAGAATGTCAAAATAGCAACAGAAGCATTGGGGTTAAATAATTTCTTCTACTTACCTCTGAACTTCAATGGTCCCCAAGGTCTCATATGCAAATTCACACTTGCTATCAGTCCTGATAGCTTCTTCAATCAGTTTGAGTGCCTTTTCAATATCATTCCTCCATTGCAATTGCAGAAGTCCTGGGTAAAAAAATTCATTCATTCTTTCATTTATTCATTGCCTCAAGCAAGTACAGCAATTATCCTTGACAAATTGGTGGAGTACATACCTCTGTGGACCATAAGTGTTGCGTTCGCGGAATCGAGCTTCATGGCCTTTTCATAGCACTTGTCAGCTTCTTCAAACTCTCCTTTGTCTGTTAGTACCTAATAAATCATTCATCAAGGTCGTTAGAACACTGCAGAGCAAAACTTACTCAACTCTTTTATAGGATGTATACCTGAGCGTACAACATGTAACATTCAGTACAGTCAGGGAACTTCTGGATTGCTTCTTCAAAGCTCTTTTTAGCAGTTCTAAAAGCCGCTGAACTATTAGCTTCGGAATTGAAACGGTAATCAATGTAACACTTTTGCACATATGCGACGGGGAAGGTGGGATTCAGCTCTACTGCACGAGCGAAATCCTTCTTTGCTTCCTCTGCCTTCTCTAGTAATAGATTCATCTGAAAATTTCAATGTGTTAAATAACTACAAAACATACATTGCTTACATCAGGTGTTACTAGTAACAGTGTACAGACCTGTCCACGGTGGTGATAAACATCAGAATTTTCAGGATCAAGAACCGCAGCTTTATCAAAGTCTTCAAAGGAGCGGTTGGGATCATCCATTTGTACATGTAGTGAAGCCCTCTTGATTAAAGCATTTGCCCGTAACTATAAAAAAGTTATGAATGTTTTAGATTAACATCTCATCTTGAGTGGTCAAGGTTGCAAAATAATTAAAGACATAAGACATAAAAATGAGTCACCTTCTTTTCAGCCATTTCATTTTCTATGACAGCTTCAAGGTCAGCAAGGGAGCTCTTCATTTCTCCGAGCCAAAGATAGAAAGTACCACGCAACAGCAGAGCAGCCATGGCACTGCCACCATCTGCTTCAACAGAGTCTATCTCCTCAGTGCAAGCAGCTACTATCTGGTCGTAATCACCCACAGCAAAGGCATGTTTAGCTTTCTCAAATCCCCTGCACAAGAAAATTGTGATAACAGTTGTAGAAAAAAATTAGAGGTTGCATGAACACAAAACAAACAAAATTTTGAAAATCAACGAATGGATAGTGGCATTTACTTTTTAGATGAAAGATCCTCTGTCTGAATCCTTTCAGGAGGGTACTCTGATTTTATAAGTTTTTGAATAGGATCTTCACTGAATGATGACAAGAATGTGCGGATGAAATACTTTGAAGGCATCTGAGGTTTACGGTTTTGAAGGGCCTCCTTGGCATGTTGGCGCCCTGGAACAGTTCAAATGTTAAATGCAGAAGAAGGGAAGCATTCTCAATTTTTTTCTTTTATGAAACACAATCAATAACACCCACCAAGAGCCTTCAGAACACGATCAGCCTGTACAATTGATGACTGGTTCTGGAAACCTTCTAAAATACAAACTGCCGTAACATCTTCGAGACATTGTGCCAGATCTCCTGTCTGCTCTAAAGCCTTAGATCTACGATGGAGTGCTTTAGTGTACTTAGGATTTTGGGCCAAGGCCACTGAGCAGTCCTCAATTACTTTGGGATAATTACGCTGTAAATAAGATTAAATGCTTGTTTGTATGGTATATTTTTAGGACAGACCTATTGTCACTTCCTGTTGAGTTATCACTCTTAGTGAGCAATTAGCACAGGGCTGCTAGGAAAAGACCACCAGTGCTGCTGTGCACTGTGCACTGTCCACTGCCCACAGACCAAATTGAATAACAATATGTGCAAATGGACAAACAAAGCAACTCCACTACTTTACTTACCAGTTGCTCATAAGCAGCAGCACGGTTTTGGTAAAATACATCGGAAGACTCGGTGTCAGGACATGACTCGATAGCCTTAGTGTACATAGAGATGGCATCATCATACTTGCCAGCTTTGAAAAACTTATTGCCTTCATTTTTGTAAAGTTGTGCCTTTTTTAATGGATCCTGTGGAAAGAAAGAGTTGTGAAATGCAAACAACCATTTGGAGCAAACCTGATAGCTTTGTTGAAACGACTCTCATACTGGACCCTAAACCAAATATTTGTACCACAGAGTGTGGGTCTATTGAGAGGGATGTAGTGAAGGGAGTAAAGGTAATTCGGTAGGGAAAGACCAAATTAGATAATGCAAACCATTGATGCCCACTAAATCCTGAACAGCCACACCAAGATGACACTACCCACAACTGACATGTCAACCGCTGCAGATTGCTCATGACAGCATCGCAAAGTCGTCCCAATTTGAAACACACCAAGAAAGTTCGTTGTGAAAAGAGCACTCGTACCTTCTCATTGGCAATCATTCCTTCCACCGACTCAAGAGAATTGGGTTCCGGCCCGTCCACGGAGGGTGTCTTTGAGGTTGGGTTGAGGTGTGATGGACTGCCGGACACACCGCGGGCTCGAATTTTTCCAGATCTTCGGTAATACCAGTAGCTGACACCTGCCACGGCCAGGGGAGCTCCGACTGCGACGGCAACTTGCCATTTCGACCAAGAAGTACCACCCGGGCTCCAGGGAGCAACTCTGCTCGCAGCCGCCATGACGGCCCAAGTGAACCGTGTGCTGCACCGCCTCCTTGAAACTCCCGGTCGTGCAAGCAGACGACAGACGACGCAGATGACGGAACAGGAACTGGCCGCGAAGGGAAAAAGGTGGGGGTGGGGAATTCAGATGGGGATTCGGGGAATTTGAAAATCAGGGGACTGATACCAAAAAACTTTTAAAATGGGGGCTGACTATACTTTGAATCACAAATTCGGGATGCTTGGACCCTTTTATATCACAAATAATTCAAGCCCCCAATAGTCAATCTTTGTCTGTTGCCACGATACCGCGATCCGATGGGACTCGGATGGGCCCATTGTTCTCTCTCCTGGGTGGACTGCAGTTAGTATCTTAATGACGTCTATATAAGAATCATGTTTGTAAGTGGAAAATAGCATATAACTCAAGATTATCATGGATATGGACCAGGACTGGTAGGTATCCTAAAAGGGAACCAGTTCAGAAGCTATTATCTCATTTCAAATCTGGCGCCACCCCCTCTCCTGCAGACTACTTTCTTTTGTTTAGTTTCGCCATCATGCTCTGTAAATAGAGGTTTCCTGCTTTCGGTTATTCGCAAGTATAATTTGTCGTGGATTTAAAGACTTCCGGCCGCAACCTGTCGGCGTGCCACGCGCAGCACAACTCACGTCTTCACGTTATTTCACGCAATCCGTGCAGCCTGATGACGCGAGCGGTGCCGCGCGGTCCGTGTAGCCTGGAGAACAATTACTTGCGTTACCCCGTGAGCGGCATCTTTGACGTCTTTTACCTTTCTCGCGAATTCGTGGCCGGCGGTTGTGTTCTTTCCTAAAACTGCTAGGCGTTGCTATTACCGCCGTGCTCGCCGCGTGTGAGGTGGCTCGGCCCTGATGTGCGCGAGCATTCTTTCTGGTCTAGAGCTGTAACGATCTTTCTACGCTTCCTCAAAAGCACCACGCTCGCTTCGTGTAACCCGTGGTTCGTCGTGTGGAAGCATAGTAATATCCTGTGCTTGCGGGTGAGGCGTGATGTTCTCAATACACGTAGTCTCAATAGTCTGGGTAACATTGTGCCCTATATCCTACAGCCTTTTCTGCTTCCTCAAAAGCACCATGTTCGTCTTGTATGAGCCGTGGTTCGTCGTGTGGAAGCATAGTAATATCCTGTGCTTGCGGGTGAGGCGTGATGTTCTCAATACACATAGTCTCAATAGCCTGGGTAACAGGTCGTGCTTTATATCCTACAGCCTTTTCTGCTTCCTCAAAAGCACCATGTTCGTCCTGTATGAGCTGTGGTTCGTCGTGTGGAAGCATAGTAATATCCTGTGCTTGCGGGTGAGGCGTGATGTTCTCAATACACATAGTCTCAATAGCCTGGGTAACAGGTCGTGCTTTATATCCTACAGCCTTTTCTGCTTCCTCAAAAGCACCATGTTCGTCTTGTATGAGCCGTGGTTCGTCGTGTGGAAGCATAGTAATATCCTGTGCTTGCGGGTGAGGCGTGATGTTCTCAATACACATAGTCTCAATAGCCTGGGTAACAGATCGTGCTTTATATCCTACAGCCTTTTCTGCTTCCTCGAAAGCACCATGTTCGTCTTGTATGAGCCGTGGTTCGTCGTGTGGAAGCATAGTAATATCCTGTGCTTGCGGGTGAGGCGTGATGTTCTCAATACACATAGTCTCAATAGCCTGGGTAACAGGTCGTGCTTCATATCCTACAGCCTTTTCTGCTTCCTCAAAAGCACCATGTTCGTCTTGTATGAGCCGTGGTTCGTCGTGTGGAAGCATAGTAATATCCTGTGCTTGCGGGTGAGGCGTGATGTTCTCAATACACATAGTCTCAATAGCCTGGGTAACAGGTCGTGCTTCATTTCCTACATCTTTTCTGCTTCCTCAAAAGCACCATGTTCGTCTTGTATGAGCCGTGGTTCGTCGTGTGGAAGCATAGTAATATCCTGTGCTTGCGGGTGAGGCATTATGTCCTCAATGCATATAGTCTCAGTAGCCTAGGTTACATGTCGTGCCTTATATCCTACTTCCTTTTCTGCTTCCTTAAAAGCACCATGTGCGTCTTGTATGAGCCGTGGTTCGTTGTGTGGAGGCATGGTAATAGCCAGTGTTTGCAGGTGAGGCATGATGTTCCTGGTGCTCATGGTTTTATTGGTTTGAAACGCATACTGATGCATCCTATTTCATCTCAGAGTGTTTGTCAGATAACTGCTTTTTATTGAGCTTGACCAATGAATTGGTTTGGTGTGCTTTGACGTCTGCAGGGTTGAGCAAGGGATAAACTGTTACTGGTGTGAGCCTTTGTCTTTGACTCTTGGCTTAGTGGGTTCGATTCCCATGGACTGTCCGTGCTCTTCCTCACAGACTTCTTTCACCAACTTCTCAATTGCTTCGCTGCTGGTGGGCTAGCTAAAGGAGTGCAGGAGCCCGATTCTGAATGAATGCAATTTGCTCCTCAGATTGTTTTCACTTCTTGTCCAATAATAAACACTCAAATGTGGTCAGGGCCATGTACAAAATGATAAATTTGCTATCCAGGGTAAGACATTTATTATGAGATGCATGTTAGTTTCAGGGCAGCAAAGGTTATTATTGAGATCCTTGTAAACTTTCGAAGGATATGGCAGGGCAATAATTATGTCCAAATGCGTACATTCAAGCAATGCAACAGCAGGCAATGCTGGAGAGAATAATTCTTGAAGTTGTTTCACGGTTAAATACTATCAAATTGTTTTAGAGAGATTGTGTCACATCACCAGCAATTAAAACATCCCATTGACAATTTCACCTAAGTTGCCTAAAATTCATTCTGCCTAGCATCACCATGACAATAAATCCTGGGTTGCAACATAAGGAGCATGGAATGTGTCATAAGGCAGAGGAGAGCAAATTCTTGTGTTCAAAAAAGTAAAATCTTCTCTCGCTCTTGACCTAAAATCACTTACTTTTAAAGTTGTAGCTTAATATTTCATGTCGGTCATTGTTAAAATTTCCCACCTCAACCAGAAGCTCGCTAAAATACAGTCAATATTGCACCCAGTGCTTCAGTCTATATAAACGCAACCACACAACATGACATGTTCTATATAAGTCTTCAAGGGAAGTTTGACACCAAGACAATACTATACTATACTCAAGTCATAGCTAATTCACAGCAAATCAGGGCATGTGAAGAAGAGCAAGATAAAAGAGGAATATCTTGCAACTTGACATAGCACGTAAAAAATAAAAAGCTAGACATACTCGAGGGGGAAGATTGATGTAGCAGTAAGAAGGATATTTACCACAGTACGTATAAAAGACTAATGATATCACATATGTTTTCCTATTTAAAAGTTAATGGAGTAATATATCTATTTATGTTCATTCTCAATGAACAGGCAGTGAATCACTGTGTAATTTTTCAGCATAAGTTCTGAGGTGCACCAAAAATTCCAACATCACATTTGTAAAAGCTGAATCAACAACGTATTGAGGCAACCAACCATTTAAATTTGTATTTAGAAGCCATTGAAAGGAACACCAGTTTTCTTCACCGGGAATTGGTTTCATCACCCAACATCCAGGATGATTTTCTCCTCTGAAAAAATTCAAGGCAATACTTAAAATTGATTTGGAATGCTTGTTTTGAATTATGGGAAGAATTTTCAGAAGTGTACCTGATATACTGTTTACTTTGAGGCTTCTTAGGATAAACCACTGAAGCACTGGCTGACACATATGCGTTGTCCTTGTATTCCCAATGCCGAAGGACAACAAAGTCACGACTAGTGACAACACCACCACCTCCAGCAGCACTGACTTGGTATGTTATGTCAGTTTGATTATCAATAATCTATTAATAAAAATAATAAACTTACAATACAATTACTCTTAAATGCCGTACGAGTTTAAAAAATGGTTTACCTCTAAACGTTCAGACTCAATCACAGTTGGATTCCAGCTTGGCATTTCTTCAATGTGGTCAAATAGTTGATTTAAAAGAAGTTTGGCAGGTAAATGTACCTTTGCAGTCAAACGGAAAACTTTTGGTCCCTTAGGAATTGACTTAGAATGCACTGTGTCACCTTCAGGAGTTGCTTTCTCAAGTTGCCAATCTGGACAATTGATAAGGGACCATGCAGAGTCCAAAATGTCTCGGCCTCGCCTAGAATAATCCTGATGCTGAAAGCATACAAGTTTAATGAATATTCCACATATTGATGAAGATAGGAAACCCCTTGCTGTATTCACCAAAGCAGTATTACCTGGTGTTTTGCACCAGATGTAATGTGACCTGCACCACATTCATCATCAGAATCTGAAATGTCAACAATATTATATAGCAATAGTCTTGAAACTGAGCTACATGTTTCACAATTAACTTGATAAAACCTTGTGGTGACTCCAATGGGGAATAGAAATTAGCAATGGACTCGGGGTTGTCTCTGGATCCAGGAAGATTACTAATAAAATTCCTCACCACAGGATTCCTCTCACTCTCTTGATACATCGTTGACGCTGCACAGTAACAAGAAAAGAAATCATTTATGACTGTTAATAAAAACACAGAACTTGCATAGTGGAAAAGAATTTTACTCACATAACAAGCACTCTTTGGCTTTCATCTCTTGTGAAAAAACTCTGAAGTCTAAAAACCATGCTTCTCCCCATGCCAGAACAAATGACACTAATATGAGCATGACTTGAAAAGTTGGTTGACTTGCCTTAGCCCACTGAAACATTTAATCAGATAAGACTCATAATAAGCGTGCAGCACATTTGTAGAACAGGGTACTTGTACTTACATCAAAAACAAAAACTTTGGCAATCAGAAAAGCACAAGTCCCAGCAGTTGTGATCTGTAAGTGATAATTGTAAAAGTAATTTGAAAGTTAAATTTAATATGTGGGAGAAGTCTCACAACTAATTAACATGGTTGAAACATACCGCTATAGCACACCAATGACTACTTCGAAATAATGCATAAAACAAGAGAAGAATAGTAAACCTTGATGTTGCAGCCATCTGAATAAACACATATACAAGTTTTCATTTAATAGAATCCTACAAGGACGTACGTAGTTAAGTACATCTTTCCACATACCACAATATCAAAAAGTGATGTTTGAATATGATAATGTACCACTTGGGATGTGAAAGACACAACAATGTCACCTCCACTAACCAGCTGAAAGAAATCAAACTACAATTTAGGGAGGGTTACAGAGGTGTGTGTATTTGTGTACATGTGTGCATGTATACAAATAGTATATTGAGCATCTTAGAAACTTACCATCATGCACATCAACCACATCAATCCAGTAAGAAGAAGATCAAAGGTAACGAGAAGGCAGAAGAAGCGCCTTACCACAGACATCTTGTTGTTGCGACTCATCCCAACATAAACATCTTCATCGTGTAGTGAATAGCTTGCATCTAAAGGAGTAAAAAAATAATTCACAACACTGACTGGAGAAGAGAGAGTCCACAAGCTACACATGTGTTACATGAAAGAATGAACTATCTGTTTCAAAGCTCTCCTAAGCCTGTAATAGGATTATCTTGAAAAGTACTCACAATAGTGATAGGGAGACAGCTGCCGACTGTGGCTGGGCACACTGGGCAGCTGACTCTGATTTGAGTGACTTCCAGTGAGAAGAACTTCTGCAACATTTCTGATCTCTCTCTCGGAGACACTCATTTTCTTAATGTTCCCCGTCCAACCGCAATTTTTAAAGGACGTTAAAGTGAAACTTGGGCCACTATTAGAAACGATAGGACTTTGTCGCCCGTGGGGAAAACAAAACAAACGGCCAGACACAAAGATCTATCAACTAACCTGACAGACAGACCTAGGAGTATACGAATACAATCATTACTTTAGGCAGACGACGACAGCGACGCCACATTCTGTCATTACTCCACAGATGGCCAAGCCCACTGAACCAAACCTAATCTGCTACAGTCTAAAATAATTTGAAAACAAATTAACAACGCGTATTATTTTGATCACTTATGACAGACCAGACGGTGGACGGATAGACAGACGGACAGACAAATGAATGGGATGAGGAGCAGCTGTTGACCTTCGTTGCCAACAGCCGACTTGAAGAGATTCCTCAGGCCACAACTAAAACGGGCGTTCTAGTCGTCAAAAAAATGCACCTGAAGAGCTTTAAAAATATTTTTTTATTCCATGGTTTATTCGTAGCGCAGACTTAAATCTTCCACCTGCGGAATGCTCTTCGCAAGGAAGTTTTGACTGCCGACGGGAATTCATGGACGTCATCAACAGCCTGATACCGCGAATTTTGAAAACGTTTGCACACTGCTTCGAGAATCGACATGCGTGAAAAACAGTGAACCGGAAAATAAGTGAGCAAAACAGAATATGAAAGAAGGTAATTTTAATCAGGAGAGGTACAACTCAACATTTTCACTTTGTGTAACAGTAGTGGTATGTAATGAATACACTTCATTCAACAGGAAGAAAACAAGGAATAACAGTACATATACAGCCAAAGGTTGATCAAGAGGTGCTTTTCTTGGAAATGGTATTGACAACACTTTTGACTAAACAACGTTGTGCTATCGGATAGGTCTCCTCACATAATTGAATTAGGCGAGACAGAGCGTCAGACACACATGTACTGGTCATTGACCCTGTCTGCCATACTTGAGTTATTTGAGTATGGGCCCCCATCAAAGCCACTGTGACCAAACCATGATTTTGACCTTCTTTAACATCTTGGGAACACAATCTCTCCTCCTCTTCTATTGGATCCATTACCATTGTGTCTCCAGTCACACCCTAGAAGATGGACAAATCTGTTAATAATTCAACCCTTCCAAAACAAAGTAAAACGAAACCAAAAGTGAAACCATACCAGTGAGGCAGCCGTAACTAGATCATACATTGGGACATGGGCATCGGCCAAGGCAAGTCCAGCACATGTGATAGCAGCTGCAAGACAGCCACCATCATTTTCCAGAACCAACACATAGATATCCACTTGAAAATTTGGAAATTCGTGCTAGAAGCCAAACAAATGTTTCTTCAGTCAAATTAAAACAGTACAAAGAACAGTTAAAAAGTCTCATGCATGATAAAAAAAGAAGTCAGATTGAAAACTAGTTCAAATTCAAATTTTCATATCTTACCCGACACACTGCTGGCTCTAAAGCTCGTTTCAGATTGAGGCTAAGCTCTTTCTCTTCCGAGTCTTGTTGATGAGCTCGCCGTGTCTTACAGGAAAACGGTGCATACTTCAACACACAGTATAATTCACCATGTTGACTATACTCAACTCTGTTGGGGATTTCACGTGGATCAAACACTGAGCAAATAACTTTGGTGTTACTAAGCTCAACATATGCTGACCCTTTAGCTTGACTGACAACTCCCGTTTTCATATCTGTGTAAAGAGGACAAAGTTAAGGAGTCACAATATGACGAACATCACAAATGAGATGGGCACAATATGTAACTATGAAACAGTATCCACAACACATACAGATTTTTCTGTGATCCAGCAATGCTCTCCCGTCTTTCCGGACAGTAAGTAAATTCGAGGGGTTGGAATTTGTCTTGTTGCGTCCATCAGATTGCTGAAATAAACAGTAAGGAAAGGACACCTCCGGCCCTTGAATTCGACGGTTATCTACCGGCATTTCTAAGGCAGCGCGATACACAATACACGAGACCCAAGGACTATTGCCAATCAAGCATTTACCAATGACTTTGGGTTAGATTTGGTTGCGGTAAAAACTTAAACAACTAATCCGCCGTTAAACTCATAACCTATCGAGAGCATGGAGCAGAGCAGAAGTCCCAAGCCACAACAAGGACAAAAGAAACACAGAATTGAATAAATGTTACCAACCTTCTAGTATGAATATAAACCGGACTGCCATATGTCTACTAATTTTACAAGAAAAACATTTATAGCTCTCTGTCTGGCAAAATAAGTGGAAATCGGCTCGAAAACCATTGCAATAATGTAGGGGAGGGGGTGCTTGGGTTTGCAGTTTGCTCCTCAGTAAGCCAGCAGATAATGAGATAATCTCCTTCGCTAGTCGTGGGCATTCCCCTCCCCATCAGGGCAGGGAGAGCTTCTTGGCCGACCAGCCGGGCCAGTGAATGACAGCGAGACTATTGCCACAAATGGTAAAGTATTTCAGGAGAATTCGAGCAGAGCTCTGATGATATGATAACGAGTGAGATTTAAAAAAAAAATGAAGACTACCGCGTGCCCCGTGTGAGTTCATGCACACAAGTCAATATTTGGACGAAAAATGACGCGCTCCCCCCACCCCCACCCCCACCTCCTGCAAGTCGGCCGCCGTTCGGATCCGCGGGTTTCCCTCTCCGCGCGTCGGAGTGCCCCGAGTGCGCCGCGTCCCTGTCCTGTAATGGCTCCCAGGCCTCCGAGACTGCCCGCGGGGACGGGGACGTCGGCCCCGTTGATGGCCTCGGTGGTGGCGGCGGCGGCGGTGGTGGCGCTCCTGGCCCAGGCAGCCATCGCCGGCCTCCCCAACCCGGTGAGTAACTAGTTATTACAGTTTTTCATCACCTGCCGCTTAGCCTACCACCGATTCATCGGGGCTTGGGCTGTCCGGCATATTCAGTTATTACAGTGCGAGATAAATGCTTCACGGATGACATGACGGGGACGGTGGCCTTGCACACCGCAAGTGGATGGATTCTTTTGCAGACGTAGCGTTATCTCGTAAGGCTTTTGATCGACTCTGTTCTGTTCCTTGGACGGCGCTCGCGATGCGCTGCTAGGCGGAGCTGGCCCGCAGCCACGGGTACGACGCCGAGGCGCACGTGGTCCTCACGGACGACGGCTACCTGCTGGGCATGTTCCGGGTCCGCAGGGCCGGCGCGGCCCGCGGTCCGGCCGCCGACAGGGACCCCGTGCTCATCGTGGCGGGGCTGGCCTGCAACGCCGTCATCTGGGTGCTGCTCGGGCCGGGCAAGGCGCTCGGTGAGGCTGTGGGGCTGCGCTGCATCGCGCGCCGCGTGGCGCCCCGGCGTCATCGGTCTATGGCCCCGCGTCCGTGCGGTGACCGAGTCGGAGGATGTCGCTCTCGGTGTCGTTCCCGCGCGAGCCGCCGACAGGTAGCTACTCCTCGCGGCCGCCGGTGGCGCCATCTCGCGGACACCTCCGCCCGGGAGGTAGTGACGGACCACGCCCGCATCACCGTGCTGCCTGTAGACCGGCGGAGGAACCGGGAAATGGCGACACCGGCGGCTGCATGGAGTGGCTGGCATCCTTGGCTCGCGCGAGGAGCTCCGTCCCGCACGAGAACGGCAAGAGCGGCCTCCTCCGACTCCGGCCCCAGCTGGACGCGGTGCGGATAGATTTGCACTCTCCGTTCCTCCTGACGGCCGTCGCGGAGGGGAGCGGGAGGTAGACGGGGAGACGGGCGGCTGCACCACGCTGCACTTCCCGTTGTTCGGCCTCACTCTCGATGCCCCGATAAACGGCAAAACGAGACGAGCTTTGCGAAAATAGCGAGGCGTGCGGCGGGGGCGCGACAGCGGAGGAGGCCCCGGGGGCCACGGGGTCACCGCGCGCCTCGCGCGCGGGCCGTGCGGGCGCAGCCCCGACCCGAGGGGAAAACAACTTGGGCAATCCGACGAGCACGGTTGGGGCTATGTGGAAGTAATTGAGGGTAAACTGAGCCGTGGGCGCCAGGCAAACCTAGATCCCATTTTTTAGATGATAAAAAAAAATCCGGGACATTTAATGCTTTCTTTTAATGGTGAAGGGGGGGGGGGTGAATCCAGGGTGTCCGGGGTAAACCAGGATAATCCGGGGGACACGATTTTACCGCGTCGTGGCCTTCCCCGCCTGGCTTCGCCTGGGCTTTCGCCTGGTTTCGCCTACGGCTTCACCCGGCATCACCTGACACGGTTCTATCCCAGCACCGAAGTCTGCGGCCTCCGTCCGCGCATAAGAACCGCCACAGTGTGTGCGAAGCTCGGCACGAAGCTCGCTGCGGAGCTTCGGCCATCCATTGGTGGCCACGTCCGACATGCCTCTGCCCGCAGCGTACCTGCTGGCGGACCGCGGCTACGACGTGTGGCTGGGCGACTACCGCGGGAGCATGTACAGCAGGCGGCACACCAGCCTCGGTGACCGCGACGAGCGCTTCTGGAACTTCAGGTGAGGGGCGCCGACACGGGACACAGCCACACGGGCATCTGCGAGGATACCGGGACCGGGTGCCAGGGAGCCGCGCGCCACGCACCAGCCGAACTAGAGTCCTGGGTGCCGGCTCTGGGTGCTGGACGTGGAACTACATCCAGGACTCTAAGCCGCACCAGCCGCATCTCTCTCCATCTTGCCGCAGCCTGGACGACATCGGGCGGCAGGACTTGCCGGCGATGCTGCGCCTCGTCACCCGGGAGAGCGGCCGGCCCTCCGTGTCCTACGTGGGCCACTCCATGGGGGCGAGCGTGCTGCCCGTGATGGCCTCCGAGCGGGCGGAGGCGGCCCTCGTGTCCCGCGCCTACCTGCTCGCCCCGGCCGTGTTCATGGGCCACGTGTCCGAGCCCGCCATCGCCGGCAGCGCCGACGCCGTCAACCGTCTGCACGTGCGTTCCCGCCGCCGCCGGCCTCGGGTTCGAATCCCCGCCGCGCGGCCGCTGCCGGTTCACTCCGTTTCATGCAACTTCAATATTCACCCCCCCCCCCCCCAAGGATGTTCTCCCAAAATATATCTACCACATTTTTATTTCTCACAAAAATGCAAAGGTATTCGGAGAATTTTTCGGAAGTATTGCCAAGTGATCTGGATAGAAATACAAATACGTCACTCGTATTTTCGAAGTTCGCGGACCCTTGATTAAACGCCCGCGAGCGTCGAGGAAGTCCAGCAGGTAGTACACGCCTGAACTTCACAGATCCCCCCGGTTCGGCCCGTAGGACGCCATCGGCCTGTTCTCCTCCGGCGAGATCCCGCTGAGCTCGGGCTTGATGCGCTTCGCCATCTACAGCGCGTGCTCCACGTCGCTGGTGCTGCCGACGTGCCTCCTCATCAACGGCATGTACGTGGGCCACGACACCGACCAGGTCAACAAGGTGAGCGCACACCGCCCACTGCGGTCCGAGTAGCCAAGCCGCCCGCCACAGACCCGCCCCGCCACCCGCGCTGTAAGTCTCCTTTCCTTCGTTCCCTCAGACCGAGCTGTCGTTCTACCTCGACTACCTGCCGGATAGCATGGCAGTGAAGGCCATCGTCCACTTCTTGCAGCATTTCAAAAAAGGTTTGGACTCTTTCATTGTTTTCGAGTTGACCTCGAGCTTTACCATCTCCCGTTTCCTTTGGCCGCACCGTCCGGCCTCGCACATGGGTATTTTCACGTGGGACTTCCCCCATGACTTTGCGCCGCCAGTCGGCGAGTTTCGGCGCTTCGACTACGGTGTGGCCAAGAACCGAGCCGTGTACGGCACGGACCAGCCGCCGGAGTACAACCTGAGCCGCTCCGCCTTCCCCGTGTCCGTGTACTATGGGGACAACGACTTTCTCGTCCGTCCTCAGGTCGGTGGAAGTCGCGGAAGAAGAAAAATTCCAGCAGAAACCGGAACAACAAATGTCACGTTCACGCTGTGCTCCCCGCAGGACGTGCTCGACTTCTCCAGCAGGCTGCCGAACCTCGTAAGGCCCCCCTACCGGCTCGCACGCCATCAGTTCAACCACATCGACTTCTTCCTAGCCATGGACGCAAAGGCACTTTTGTATGACCGTCTCCTACGTGACTTGGAGGAAGATGAATCAAGGTCGCGAGGGTGAAGGGGGGTTGGAACAAAAGAATTAAAGTTGTTGAAAGTCATTGATCATTTTACAGTACATTTTTTATTTAACAACAACAAAATGAAAACTGTAACACATACGTGCCACATTCAGGCTCACAAACAACCCAACCAAGATTCTTCCCTGCCAAAAAACTAGAAACTCACAGGAAAAATCGATTATTAAAAAAATATTATAAATATCTCGATATGGTCCAATTAAATAGGAAAGTTTTATATAAATAGCTCTTAAAGGAATGATGCATTAATACACAAATAGAACAGTATTAAAACTCTGACACTACACTGCACAAACTTAAAGGAACAGACACGGTTCAATGCAGCAGTAAAGTCTTACAAAGTAAGGTAGTAAGCAGATAGCTGTCTCCCTGGTTAGTAAAGCTATAAAATGCAGGTAATCTATTTTACCTTTTCTTGTAGTTACCACCTACAAAGCATTAAGATGCACTGTAGCACATAAATGGAATAGAAATTGTAGGTTCAATTCAAGATCAACGGAGGGAAAAATACAAAAATAAATACGTAGGATCACACTATACATCTAGTGACCTAGTGAAACCATCATTCACCTACCATGTCATGTAAAAGATTTTTTATTCAAATGCATACCAGATGCAATGGTCATAAATAAATAAGGCAGTTTGGATTGTTTATCATATCATCCATAGTCACTGCTAAGCAATGTTAAGATACACCTAGAGTATAAATTGGAATTAAATGCATTTTTTGTGTAATTAGCTTAAGAGACAAGACTATGACACACATTCAAACATAAAGAAAAACATAAATGCAAGAATATATAAAATAAAACAGCTAAGTTTTGACCCCTTAATGATCCAGTTATTACCCTTTTATCACATATCAGTATAGGAGGCTACTGAACTGTTTTAATTAAAACCCCTCATAATTTTGAGCACCTCCCAAAACCGTTGGCAAGAACACTGCATTTCTCACCTCACAATAAACCATAGCCAAAACAAGCCCACAAGCAACAAATGGTTTGATGAGAAGATATTAATTGCATGCAAGAGCATAGCTGATTCAACAATGGCACAGCAAATACCTCACAATTGGATGACAAATTTAGAAACACCTCTAACATGTCATCAAACGTGTGATAATCAGTATTTCGTGATCCTTCTTAATTTGCCACATTTATTTGCAGGCTTGCCCCACTATTGGGACAGTGTTATCTAGTCAGTGTTATAGTTTCAGTTGTATAATGGACAAACAGCTAAAATATTGAGCATACTATATTCACCAGCCTAGCTTCTGAAGCCATTTGGATTTTTTGACTGCCACCTCCATGTATCTTCACCTGCAAACGAACAAGAAACTCAAGTAAAATCGGAAGTAATAAAGAAAATTGGTGAAACCATTTTAAAACATGTAAAGCGAGTACTTACACATGTCAGTTAAAGTGCGCTTAGCTACCCAACCAAGTTCTGCTTTGGCCCGGGATGGATCAGCATATGAAGAGGCGACATCTCCTGGACGCCTCTCTACAATGGTATAAGGAACATTCTTTCCGCTTGCAATCTTGAACTCATTCACTAATTGTAGAACTGAAAATCCAGCTCCAGTTCCCAGGTTGTAAACTCTCCATCCGCCAAAGTTTTTGTCCATCAACTTCCTCATGCCACTGATATGTCCCTCAGCCAAGTCAACAACATGTATGTAATCACGCACACCTACAGAGACGGATTATGCCGTTAATAGGATCAGTTATTTACAAATGGAAAAGAAAATATTAAAAAAGGGAACACCCTCATGTAAACTTTCTCACCTGTACCATCAGGAGTATCATAGTCGTTGCCAAAGACTTTCAGTTCAGACCGCTTGCCTGTAGCAACCTGGGCAATGAATGGCATTAAATTATTGGGGATTCCATTTGGATCCTCCCCAATCAAACCACTCTTATGGGCTCCAATTGGGTTAAAGTAACGTAATGAAATAATGCTCCAAGTCTGCAACATAAGTCAGGAAATTAAATATCACATTTTTTTATGACTGGAACAGAGATTACAATGAAAAAATTAAACACCTTATCAGATGCAGACAGGTCTTGAAGGATTTCCTCAATGAAGTATTTAGTTTTCCCATAAGGATTTGTGCAGCCTTGCCCAGTAGGGTGATCCTCGGTGAGAGGCAGTTTTTGGGCAAGACCATACACTGTTGAAGATGATGAGAACAAAAGTTTCTTCACATTGAATTCCTTCATAACCTAAAAACCAAGTCAAATTGAAAAAAACATTATACATACTGGTAGACACTTGGAATTGAACATTAATGAAGTGAGAGTTCAAAAGCGTAGTCAAATTTTGTCAAGTACAGTACATACCTCAAGGAGATTAATAGAACCACCAACATTGTTTTTGTAGTATGTAAGGGGAATTTCACATGATTCCCCAACTGCTTTCAAAGCAGCTAAGTGTATGACACACACTATGTTGTGCTGTAATGAGAAAAATTCAGTTAATGAATACATTACTGAAAAGTAAGTTAACTTGCAATTTTACTGCTCAGAAAAATATACCTTTTGAAAAACTCCTTTCAATGCAGATACATTAAGAAGGTCCACATCATAGAAAGTAACAGTTTTGTTTGTAATTTTCTCCACTCGTCTTATTGACTCCGGCTTCTCACCTCCATCTTGACCTGAAAAAGTATAGCACAGATTAGTATTTGCTAAGAATTTCAACTATTTCAGCATAACAGAAATTTTGAAAGAAATAAACAAAAAGTTATCAATTACCTTTTAATGCGTTTACTAAGTTATCAATGACCACAACATTAAAACCATTGCTTAGAAGTTCCACAATTACGTGTGAACCAATGAAACCGGCACCACCTGTGACTAGAACCACAGGGTCATCTGATATGCGAGACATATCTTTCCTGTAGGACAACAGGAACAGCTATTATATAGAACATGAATTCACCACGACGACTGCGAAATTAAAGGTATTATGATGCAAATGACAATCACCAACAGGCCACATTAATAATTTCACCGAAAAACATGAACTGCTGAGTTAATGATCAAGCTGTGATGAGACAACAGAACCATTCCAAGCACCACAGAGGTTTTGCAGAATGAGACCATGCATTCCCCACTTTGCCATGCAGCAAAAATGGACAGTAAAAGTAAGCATTCAGAACACACACAAAATTTAAAAGAAAATTGCAACAGTCCTTAATAAAATAAAATAAAATCCAGAGACTACAGAATAAAAGATTACATGACAAATGAAGTTTGACGTTAAAACACATGAAAAGAGCGGATTTTAAAAGACGACATCAGTACGATGATTGTGAAGTCCTAGCAGAACATGGTAAGTTTTGGAATGATTATCAAGAAAATACACCAATTGGCTGCTGAAGAACAATTCACAGACACCACAGACCTGAAAGTTGCGCTAACACTTTCTAACTAGAAGCCACTGGAAACGACTCCCCCTCGGCACTCTGCTCTATCCCTCTTATCTAGAGGTCTTATCCTTCTTCAGCCACCCCCACCCCACCCTCACCCCCCTCTCAAGGATCATAATCAGTGAGATAACAGGAAAAGTGAGTGAACAGTCATATTCAGTTATTACAGTGCGAGATAAATACTTCACGGATGACATGACGGGGACGGTGGCCTTGCACACCGCAAGTGAATGGATTCTTTTGCAGACGTAGCGTTATCTCGTAAGGCTTTTGATCGACTCTGTTCTGTTCCTTGGACGGCGCTCGCAATGCGCTGCTAGGCGGAGCTGGCCCGCAGCCACGGGTACGACGCCGAGGCGCACGTGGTCCTCACGGACGACGGCTACCTGCTGGGCATGTTCCGGGTCCGCAGGGCCGGCGCGGCCCCGCGACTCCCCCTCGGCACTCTGCTCTATCCCTCTTATCTAGAGGTCGTATCCTTCTTCAGCCACCCCCACCCCACCCTCACCCCCCTCTCAAGGATCATAATCAGTGAGATAACAGGAAAAGTGAGTAAACAGTGAACTACTATGGACTACAGAGGAGAGTGAGGCCATCACCAAGTTTATCAGAACATTCCCATCACGATGTATGAGAGAAGAGAAAATCTTCTATCTCTATCTCTCTTTTATGAAGGAGGCATAAATAATCACTGGAGGTTGAAGGTTATATGTCGGTACTGATTAGTTCAAATCACCAGAAAATCCTCTACAGTCAAGGTCATGCAAGCTGAAAACCATTCATCAGATTTGAAATGGAATCCATAATACAGGTACAAAAAACATACCATGTTTGGAGCTGTCTCATGAGTACAACAGATGCCACTGACAGCAAGAGAACTGCAATACTGTGCCTTCCAACTTCCATATTAAATCTATCAAGTTCCGCGCTAGAAAAAAAATCAGCCACATTTAGCACCACAAGAAGCACATGGACAAACAGTCAAGCCAAATGGGCTGATCACATAGCAAGGCACAAAGTGGTAAATGTGTAATCACTCAAGCATCTGCTTCGCAAAAAGAAAACAAGAAATTTTTTGTTTATCAATTGCTGTCATTTAAACATACAGTAAGTACTGAAGATTATTGATGTGATAAGAAATATTTGTGTACCTGCTTTAAATTTATTATCGCATATTTTATTGCAATCTCTCCCAACAATTCATTTATCAACAAGACCTTCGTAGTCAAGTGAGAAAAAGAGAAAAAATCTGATTACCCACGAAAGGACACCAGTCGAATTAATGAAGCATAAATACCACCCTTTCGAATGCAGAGTTCTATAAAATATTTCAATCGCAGGTCTTCAGAGTTGCTACTCAAATCATGCACACACCAATGCCTGAAATTTTCAATTTTTCCCATATCCAATGGTAAAGATGATGCTGGATGACACTGTGTCAAACTTCTGATAGAAAATTGCCTCATGAATGCGCAAAATTAACACAGGAGCGTTAAAGCTCTCCTCACATGGAAACCACGAAACCATTCATATTCCAGCATTGTGGATCCAGCACATTAAATCCAGAGAGCCGCATGAAAAAAAAGCATGGAAGCAAGGCTGACAAAAGCAAGTTGATCTGATATCTCACACAAGAGAGGGATACTGACAGCCGCGACATAACATATAATATAAAAATTAGAGATAATATCTCGACATTAGCAAATGCTAGTAATCTGACAGGGTGACACCTGTCACAATTATCACTGAAAACCGTTGAAAAACACAGGAGAAGTGGGTGACACACACGACTTAACCTTCTCGACTCTCAAACACAATCTTTCCAGATACATACAGTACTACTCATTCAGCTATACAGAAGGCTACAAAAAACTATGGAAAGCATATTTAAAAACAAAATAGGACTATACCCGTAGATAGAAAAAAAGATAAATTCGATGCGGCGTCAGCAGCAGACGGTCGTCGTGTCGTGTGTCGTCTTGTCAACAAGCCCTCGGTTGGCCAGCTTGGCCTGCCGTCGGTATTTCCAGAAGCCTTCGGCCTCTGGCCGGTGGGACGTTGTTTTTTTTTTGAAACGATCAAAATCGCTAACCAACAGCCCGTCCCGATAATGCTTCGCCCGCCTCATTTGATGAATTCTACGCCTTTTAAACATTTTGAACGGAACTGATTTCTTATGGCACCACTGCCTATCCGGCATGGCGGTCATGTGACCAAATGTAAACGTCAGTTCAAATAAGCTGCAAATTACCCACTCAACTAAATACATCGGTCTTGATCCGTAACCATCCCCAGTCCCGTCTGAAGTGAAAGTAAAACCGCACAAGTTCGCGCCCGCGATCTGCCGCAGAGGCAACAGAAACCTCCTGAAACCTCCTGCCGCGAAGGGAAAGGCCGGCGGGAGTTTGAGTTCAACCTGTTCCCCATGTCCCCACCAGTCAATCTTTGCCTGTTGCTAGGATACCAGATGCGCCCGAAACCAAAACACAAACGCTATGGAATTCAAACGATAGCATGATCGTTTCTTGCGAGCGAATGTCATGTTATACCTGATGTTCTGAAAAATCGGTAAACCTCTGGGTTTTAACATCAATTGATATGGATCCAGTGTTCTCAGCACTGAGCCTGTATAAAAAGAGGAAATTTGAGGAATGTGTTACAACATGCACGGAGTTGCTGGATAAAAATCCTTTTGATCAGGTATGTTACTAAATTGTATAATGTTAAATGGAGGATGAAACAGAAATTATTGTGCATATAATGGACCACATATTTTTTGACATCAGGCAGTATGGGTATTGAAGATGAGAGCTCTTACAGAGCAGCTTTATGTGGATGATTTGGAAGCTGAAGAAGAAGGCATAGCCGAGGCTTTCATGGATAATGAAACAATAGCAGAATCTGCGAGACCAGGAACTTCACTAAAGAATCCTGGGACTTCCCAAGGTGGCTCAACACAAGGATACAGGTAGATGTCAATTATTTTTAGCCTCACATCCAACTCACTGAAGCTAAATGATGGTACATGAATATATTTGCCCCTATAGGCCATGGACTCAAACAGGTCGTCCAGTGAGTGGTGTTGTACGCCCAGGCACTCAAACTGCCAGACCTGGCACAATGGAGCAAGCACTCCGCACACCTCGTACGTCCAAAACAGCTCGACCTTCGACTAGTCAGTCAGCACGAACCATCAGACTTGGAACTGCATCAATGCTTTCTGAACCTGGAGGCCCCTTCATCCAACTTTCGAGGATAAATTTAGGAAATTATGCATCTAAACCAGCCTTAGCCAAGCCTCTTTTTCTGTATATATTGTACCATGAAAATAGTATAAGACATGTGAGTCATTGACAAAGAGATTTTTTGATTCAATAGTAAAACCCATCATGACTGACCACTGAACTGTTACAGGCTTTGCAGCTCGCTGTTCTTGCAACACAAGCATGTGAATTCAAGGACTGGTGGTGGAAAGTCCAGCTAGGAAAATGCTATTTTGCACTTGGTTTGATGCGCGAAGCTGAACAACAATTTAGATCTGCTTTGAGGTGAGACAAATAAAAAAAAATAGTAGTCATAATGATACAAGTAGCAAATTATAAATTTCTTTCAGACAACACCAGTGCATTGAAACATTCTTAAGGCTTGGACGTGTCTACATTCGACTAGATCAGCCTCTCTCAGCCTTGGATGTGTGTCGCACAGGTTTAGAATATTTTCCAAAGGAGACAACACTTCTCACAGAAATTGCAAGGTGTGTAGGAAAAGATACAGTTTCAACTACAGTTTATCTATAAACTCTGATTAATCATATAGATGGCGACAACCTCTCTTTCAATAAGTTTACTGAGACCAGAAGAACTCTTCAGTAAGATGGATAATTTACATTAAATATTTTTAGGATATTTGAAGGACTGAATAATATGACTATGTCTGTTAAATACTATCGAGAAATAGTAACAGAAGATTCAACCAACGTTGAAGCTATTGCATGCATAGGCATGCACCATTTCTATACAGATCAGCCAGAAATGGCTCTCCGATTTTACAGGTAAAAAAAAAACAATTTTCTGAAATCTGAAATTCTTGCTGTATCCACGGTGCTGAGATGTCTATTTTCCAGACGGCTATTGCAAATGGGGCTTTACAACGCAGAACTTTTTAATAACCTTGGTCTCTGCTGCTTCTACGCTCAGCAGTATGACATGACCCTCAGTTGCTTTCAGCATGCTCTGAGTCTTGCCAAAGATGATGATGTAGCTGACATCTGGTACAACATTGGCCTTATTGCCATAGTATGTATACTTTGTAGCACATGTGAAATGAGACTTAACATTTGGTAAGGAAACTTGAATGTTTACTGTGGTCTTACTCCTTATTTGATAGGGTGTCGGTGACACTCGACTGGCTGGTCAATGCTTGCGATTAGCAATATCCGCAGACAGCACTCACGCCCCGGCATATAATAATCTTGGTGTGCTAGAATTAAGGCGAGGTCGAGTCAATGAAGCTTCTGCTTTTTTCCAAGCAGCAGCAAGCTTGGCTCCGTACTTGTTTGAGCCTTATTTTAATCATTCCTCTCTATCCCATAAGGTAAGAACTGTTCTCTTATTTCTCTAAGCCTGTGCCTGGCATTGGACCTGCTTTCAAATCATCATTTTTATACAGATGGGAGACCTACAAGCAAGCTACATAGTTATTCAGAAAGCATTGGAGGCATACCCCAATCATGTTCCTTCTCAAGAACTACTCCGGGCACTTGAAAAACATTTCACATTTATTTAAAAAATAATGACAAAAAATTACAGCATATTGTATATGGATGGAGTTGCTCTAAAAACAGTAAGGTGGAAAGAGGATGTACATTGAAGAAGATAACTTAAGTAGAATTGACTTAACACAGATGAAAAAACTTCTGTAGCAATATAAAACCAAATGTAGGGATTCACAGATCAAAAATTGGTCAGTGTTACGGTACTGGATCACATAATCTTCATTGTTAAGGTATTTGAAATACACACAGATAACATAAAATATTTAACATACAACAAATAATAAAGATGCAGTGAGTTAGAACTTTAAGTCTTTAATTGCTTGAGGAAAATCTGGCAACTTCATATCTTTAATTTGTTGTGGAATGTTCATGTTCTTCACAGCTGAAACAGCTCTTGCAGGCGCTGCTGCAATCCCAGCCTGCAAACAAGACAGGAGTATAAAGTGATTGCTTTACGAAAACACAAACCTGTGACTTGAGAACCTCAGAGCTCAGTAACTCCCCAAATTCAAACGTGATAAGATTCGAAACAGCTGTAGAACCAAAGGTCCTTTGAAATTCCTATCTCATTGACAAGCAGAATATCTTCTCATTTTAAGCTTATCTTGACATGTGTATTTACATTTAAAGCATTTGTGCAAAATGCGAGTGCTCTTAACTTCATGCAGGAGATAGCAAACTTAGAAAAAGATAAAGAAAACCAAACAAAGTGTATAATTTAGTTCATAATTCTGGGCCCAATATATGTTTTTTCTCAATGCACTTCATCAGACTGAAGTTGATAATACCTATACCAATATTTATCCAAGAATCATGTTTGTAAGTGGGGAATCAACAGATATTTAAAATGGCATGAATGTCCACCCACCAGGACTGGTGGGCACCCTAAAAAGAAACTTTACATGGAGACCACCATTCATGCACAAGAACTAAATAATTTAAAACACCCTTCTGATAGTTGTTCTTTAACCTTCTTAGGTATCCCAAGCTGCTAGAAGGAAAATGTTGAACTCCTGCCTGAGGCCTGAGACAATAGCAAAGGTACTAACGTATTTTTAGGAGAGGAGTAATTCAGTCACCAGCATCACAAAATAACTAAAAGAAAGCATATTACAGCATATTACACCTTTGCACAACACGTTTGAACCACCTCTGTATGCAGAATAGCATGGGTCATGAAAAACATTGACCATGAAGGGCGATGGCAGAAAAAATGGTTGAGTACGATTACTAAAATTACTAAAAATAGAACAAAAATGTGTGCTGTGCTTTAAGACTTATAAATACAAAAAAAATCTGCATTCTGCAGTGCACTTCAAAATAAATATTGAGATGTAATATATGCAAGTCTGTGGAATGGGTAGCAGATCCATCCCCCTCTTCCCTCAAAAAAGCAAAGCACACACTGATATTTTGTGGTGTAATTGCAAAAGGCAGCATATGATACAAGATAACCCTTGTCAGTCCATAAAAGTCCCAAATTTTCTTCTCCGTGAGTTTCCACTGCAATGTCATAGATGTACAGTAAAGGTCAGATGTTAAATGTGAAAAGTGATATCTCCCCTGGTCATGATTATAATACAGTACAAGGAACACCTACAAAAAAATCTCTTGCACACTCTACAGCGCAAATGGCTACTCATGATGTCCATGCGTAAAGCACACAACAAAATGTGCTACCCGAGCTTAAACACCGCATCCAGAAAAAAAAATTACTTCTTTCTATATTTCAATATGAAGGTGAAGGAAGAAAAATTGTTCGGCGTAGGCGTTTTGGATGAAATCGTAAAGATGTCCTATTCTGGTCCACATTGGTAGAAGAAGAGAAGGTTGAAGACGACCAAGGGCTCTGAAACCCACAACATGTTATGTTAAAGGAAACCTTAGGCCCTGACCATGGCCCAGGCCATTTCTCCCTGAAGACTGCTGCCTTTACATAAGTGGGATAAGAATATTTCACACCAAAATGTAAGAAGTAAACCTTGAGGTGTACAAAACAACCACGACAAAATGAAGCCTTGCTCCTTGCTGGCAGTAGCTGTAAGTCAAGAACAACATGGGGATTTGATGAAAACTAAAAAGTTGAAATGACTGAGACAAAAATTTTCTGTAAAAATATAGAATGCAGACGACACAGTTACTATATTTCACTTTATCCTAATCTGTCTGAGTACAAAAGGAACAGAATTGACACATCAACAAAAGCAGGCAATTTGTCTTAAGCATAGACTAATAAGTGATGTGCATTTGGGATACCACCAAAAGGACGTTCATTCCAAAAACCGAAAAAGTAAAAGCACTGAACACAATACAGAGAGATCTATTTTTTAATGAAAGAAAAAAAAAGGAAACCCAACACCTACCGAAACTAAAAGGAATTGTGGCCTATGAATAGAAAAAATAAAAGACGCCTGGCGACTAGACCATTTGGTATACGTTCAAGAAGCTTGTCTGGAAACAAAAGTAAAAGCAAAAATGTGTTGTTGCCATGTGCTAAACAAAGATCGAGAAGTGAAAGAATGGATGCAGTCCTTTGATGATTTAAATCAATAACATTAAGAACAGACAAAGGCACTAATCTTTTAAAAAAAATAATAATAATAAAAATAATAATCAACTACAGCTTTAAGGTTAAAGACTGTAAGCAAGATAAGACAAATGACAGATCTTTAGATAACTGAATGAAAACATCTACTAGCATGAAAACAGACAGATATTTAACTTCCAGAACCCTCCAAGGATACAAATATCTAGATACTTAGAATTCCAAATAACTACAGCCATTTTTAAGGTGACGTGGTCTAAAATTTGTCAGACACATACTACCATGAAAATTATTGTTGAAAATATTGCTGTACATACCTCCTGTTTTTCTAGTCTGTTTTGGTCTTCGATTCTTGATAAAATTTCAGTCATGTTGGTTTCCAGTACCATTCCACCCATTACAAGTTCATTCAAAATATAGTGCACCTACCAAAAAAGCACAAGATCAGTTTTTTGTTCACAGGAAAGCATAAGGATTGAAACAGTATAATCAAAATCACATACGCTATGAACAGTTTTTCTCTTACTTTGTCTACGTGGAATATCAGGTCGAGTTCACATACATTTTCAAAACACTTATCAAGTGTCTCAACAAACACTTGAATGAGATCTAATATGCCCAGCTCTGATTCTGAAGAATCGACACAGAACACAAAATATAATGTTGCGTAGTGTCTATAAATCAGTTTGTAATCTGACCCTCCAATCAAACTGAAACAAATAATGAAGTCAATGACACCCATACTTTCACACATTGACATGTGATAATTGCATATACACAAGAAGACACAAAGACAGAATGGAATACAACACAACCAGAGAACTACTTGAAATAATATTTGCTGAACTTTACCTTCCACCTTCCAAAAAGTTGCAGACATTGTCATCGCGCTTCGAAACCAATTGGAATGTTTCTTTAATGATTTGTTGTTGCATATCTTCATTCTAGAAGTTAAATTAGAAAATTAGTTGAAAATTTTAGGATTTTTTTAGAATATATACCAAGCAGTAAGGTTGGGATTTTGGTGAAACAATAACGAACATAAATCGGACGAGACAGACGAACCAAAACGCATGTAAATGCAAAGAGTTAATTATAAATTACAATAAGCTCTTCCAGAAAACGGTTAACCCAAACTAAAACATGTAAACACTTACAAAATATTGGTAGAACTTTGACAGCCGAGGCTTCCCATGATTGTTGAAAACAAGGATAGCTTTGATCATTGTTCAACAAAAAAATTGAGCATGTGTTCCACTTTGAAAGAATTTTCACACAACCAGAGCAAAAAGTTCTACTTTCGCTCGATGCCCCCTTGAGTTGTAATTATTTACGGAAAAGGGAAAAGTGAAGAGAAGAGCGAAGTTCATGAAATATGACCACTAGCGCCACCTGGCAGCCGAGTGCCGAAGTCGACTCTGCAGGGTGGTGGGATCCCCACGCGAATGCGAGCCGTTGGCTCCTGAAACGATGTTGTAGAAAGGATATAAAAACGACGATTTGACTTTAACCCCGTCAGTCCCTTGGTTATTGGAGAATATGCAAAGATGAAAATAGTGTGAATAGCAACATAATTTTATAATTCTTTTGTGTAAGTGTGGGTGCACGTTTTGTTTTCTCGTTGGGAAAGGAAATTGGGCATGTCATACCAGGTGATTCAGAAACGCCGCATTTTTTTCTGTGATATGCAATCCCGCTACGCACTATCTCCGTCTCTTACTGGCTCGGCCGGACGCGTGAGACAGAAAGAGACGGAGCTAGTGCTTTGCGGGTTGCATATCCCAGAAAAATTCGGGGTTTCTGAATCACATGGTATACTGGGAAGTAAAAAATTAAAGCGATTCGTAACCAAAATAAATACTTGTATTCTTGCAACACAAATACTTCCTGGAGTGAGAGGTACAATGTTCTGCCAAAGGCTACAATTCATTCAACAATTCATTTGACATTGCAATAATTAATACTCTCAATCCACCCAACTTAACAATCACACAACACAGCATGCCCAAAAATGCAGGAAGTCAAGAGAGCGGTGTGTAGTAAATATTCAAGCATACAAAACCGGAAGAATCAAATCATACATCCTATGTTTATTGAGTTTGAGTAAAAAGTTGTAACAGGCATCAACAAATGAATTAATCCACTCAGAAAAGACAGGATATGCTCAACATGGTAACATTTGCATGGGTACTTGCCGTCTGGCTGAAACAGTTCCAAAAGCGCAAGTTTTCAATGCACGCTTAAAAATAAACAGAAGAAATTGATCCACATTGGGATGCACTTACAGCTACACTAACATATAATGAAAACGAGATCACCATGTCCGTGCGGTGGACGCGACGAGATTGCACGAGCGATATAGTATAGCACAACCAATCAAATAACAATAATAATAACATCCATTATGAAACTTAGGCCAAGACAATGTATTGGAGCAATGTCAGGGATGGTTTTGGCGCGAGCCGGTCCTGTCGAGTCTGTCAGAGCCACATGACAGGAATGTATATCAAGTCGGGGTTTTGCCACTGTGTCCGGGGTCCGGGTCCCAGAGAGGAGAGGGGAGAAGCGGAGAGGAGAGTTGCCACGCTCGCCCGCGCCATGACAGCCGTCTGCGTGCACAAGGCACGACCAGGGCCGCCGCCAAGTCCCCCCGAGCCGCCGGCGGTGTGTGAAGGAGCAGGGTCTGTAACAGCGGGAGCAGGAGGGGTCGTCAGCAGACAGCAGAGGGCAGCGCCTGGTGGGTAGGCCACCGCGACCTCTGTACGCACGTGCGACGTGCGGGCTGGCCTACCCCACCGGTCGCAGGCGTCGTGCTCTGAGTACTACTTCACGGGCACTCACCAGAGATTGCAGGGACGCCGTGCCGAAACCAAACGCACAGCGTCGTGTATCACAGTGGGAGATGTCAAGTCCTGGAAAAATAGAGGAAACACAAGGCGTCAGGCAACATAGGAAGACTTCGAGGGATTAGAAAGGGAAGGCACCGCCGGGCCGGGGCTGGACTTACCACATGAAGCGCCTCTTGACGGGGTCAAATCGCGTCCCCCTCGCCCTCTCCAGGACGTTCTGCCATCGCTACTGCTCCCCGGACATGATGGGGATGGCCGAGGGGGCGACAGGCACCACCACGGTCACGGGGTTGTTGTCCTCGGCCCGCCCCGCGGCCTCCATGCTGCTGCCGGTACTGGGCCCGCGCATCTCCGCCCGCATGGCGCGTCGCTGCCGTTCGTACTCGCGTTTGCGGGCCTTCTGGTCCTCGGAGAGCACGCAGAGCTTGAGGAGGCGCCGCTGCCGTTCGCGCTCCCGCTTGCGCGCGCGCTGCTCGTCCGTCACCACCCGCCACTGGCCCATCACGGCCCGCCGCTGCCGCTCCCGCTCCCGCTTCCGGGCCTTCTGCTCCTCCGTCAGGCGCGAGCGCTTGGGCGGCGACTTGAGGTCGACGCCGACGCCGCCGGCCGCGACGCCACCCTTGCCCAAGTCCATCAGGTGTCCCGTCAGGGTTCCTCCCCCAAGACTACCCCCTACACCTCCCCCGCTCTGGGGGTCCTGGCTACCGTGGGGGTTCAGGTGGCCGTGATGTAGGGGGTGACCGGGGTGCAGATGGTGCCCCGGGTACAGATGGTGGTGGTGGAGCAGCAAGAGGTGGTGGTGCGCGGCGCTCTGCTGCGTCTGCTGCTGCAGGAGCGCCAGCCGCTCCTGTTCCTGCTGCTGCGCCAGCTGCTGCTGCTGCAGATCGTGCTGCTGCTGCAGCTGCTGCATCTGGACGTGGTGCTGTTGCTCGACGGCGAGCTGCTCGCGCTGCAGCTGCGCCTTCTTGCCGCGGATGCGCACGGGCAGCTGGCCGCACTCCTTGAGCATGGCCCGGCGCTGCTTCTCGCGCTCGCTCTTGCGCTTCTTTTGCTCGTCGGTGAGGGCGGGGACCAGGCCGAGCGCGCGGCGCAGCTTCTCCCGGTCCCGCTTGCGCTGCTTCTGGTCCTCCGACAGCGTGCCGCGATTCAGCTGCCTCCGCAGCTTCTCCCGGTCGCGCTTGCGTTGCTTTTGCTCCTCGGTCAGGGACCACGGCCTCCCCGATGACGATCCGGAGCCGACGGCGCCGAGGGTGATCCGCGGCGCGGACGGGTCCTGGGGGTGCCGATGCTGCTGCTGTTGCTGCTGCTGTAGATGCGGCGGCGGCGGCGGCGCTACCTGCTGCTGCGAGGGGGGCGGGGGCTGGGGGTGTGTCCCCGGAGGCGGCTGGGTCGGGGCCTGCGGCAAGGCCTGCGGCAGGCCCTGGGGCTGCTGCGGCGGGGCGTGCTGGTGGGGCAGGGGGTGGCCGGCGTGCGCGGGGTGCGCGGGGTGCACGGGCGCGGCGTGCGGCGGCAGGGGCAGTTGCTGCGGCGGCTGCCTCGGGTGGAGCTCATGCACATCCCGCGGCGGCAGGATCCAGGGGACGGCCGGCACGGCGGGCGCGGGGACAACCCCGGCGAGGTGGTGCCAAGCGCTGCGTGCCGCCTGTCCCTGGCCTAGAGCTGCCGCCGCCGCGGTGCTGCCCGGTCCCGGGGTCCCCGACGTCACTACGGCGTGGCCCGCGGCGCCCGTGGCTGCGGCGGGCGCTGGAGCTGATCAGATCCACGGGGGAGGAGACCGCCCCGCGGGGACGTCAGGGGCTGGACCTGGGTCCACCTCGAACACGGCGTGGTCGGAGTCGAGGCGGCGCGGAGCACGGCGTGCGGACGGGACGCGACGCGACGGGACGGGCCAGGCCACGGCGCGCCCGGCCCAGCGCGGCGGGTGAGCGGTGTGGGCCAGGCCCAGGCCAAGCCGTGCCAGCCAGGGCAGGGCTCAGCTCGGGCGTGCGGCGCGGCGCGGCTCGGCAGCGGCAGGGACGGGCTTGCTGCCCGCGGCAGCGGCCCAGGCCGTACCGGCACCGGCCAGAGGCTTGGCGGGCCACGGCCAGGCGCGGCGCGGCGCGGCTTGGCTCGGCGGCGGCGAGGAAGGCCCCTTGCCTTTCCCTAGGCCATCGCGCCAGTCGCGGCGCGGCGGCGGCACTGCGGCAGCGGCACGGCACGGCTTGGCGCGGCCTGGCCTGGCGGGCCTGGCGCAGTCCGTGGCACAGCGAGGCACGGCCCCGCCCCGCGCCGCCCCGCGCCGCGCCGCCGCCCTCCCCTCCACGCGCGCCACGGCGGCTTGGCGCGGCGCGGCACGGCAAGGCAAGGCCCGCACGGTTCGGCCCACCCGGTGTTGCCAGACGTACACGGCGGGCTCGGCTCGGCCTGGCAGGCTTGGGCCGTGCCGTGCTGCGCGGCGGGGAAGGGAAGGGAGGGGCGGACGGTGTCCACCACAACTGCTACACCAGCACCTAGGGATATCGTATCGTAAACTGGAGCGTCCACTTCGATATTCGGATGCTATATCGCGTTTGGGAGAGGGATCAAAAGAGAGACAGGCATACGGAAGACACATAGAGAAGGTGAGGGTCAGAAAGAGAGAGATGATAGAGAGAGAGAGAGAGAGAGAGAGAGAGAGAGGAGAGGAGACAAAAAGAGAGAGAAAATCTTACACCACAACTACATTCATTACCCGCTGTGGCACCTTTTCGCGTGCCCCTCTGCCCCTTTGTCCCTTTGTGCTTCGGAGGTGGCCAGAACAGACCCCCTGCGGTCTGTTGTGTGTTCCACCTATTCGCCTACCCGCCGCTATAAGGCGGTGCGCTCCGTATTCAAATGAATCACGGAACTACTGCGTGAGCAGCGGGAAAACCGTGGCGCTCCAGGACATGAGAGTGCGACCCGTGACGTTGACGCACCCCACCCCTTGAAATTTTCCGGCTCTGATTTTCTCAGTAAAATACGTCTGGCAACGTAGGGCACGTCACTACACGTCACGCCAGTCACGACGACGCCATAGCATGGGGGGAGAGAGAGAGAGAGAGAGAGAGAGAGAGAGAGAGAGAGATGCAGTGCGGGGCACGCGGGGCGCAGCGCGCTCTACAGGCACGGCGTGGCACCACGGAGCGGCCCGGGGCTGGCCGCCCGCTCGGCACGGGCTTGCACGGCCGCGGGCCGCCACGGGCCCCACAGGCACAGGGGCGCCCGCCGACGCGTCTTGCCGCCTTGCTGCGTCACCCCCCCCTCCCCCCCCCCCACATCCCGCTCCCCCTCCCCTAGGTGTTAACGCAGAAAACGACGCATTTCTTCGAATGGGCGCGACGTCGTTGAATCGTGACACAGAACGCACGCACGCGTTGCGGTGTGGGGATGGCTCTTCTCGCCGCGCCCCCGCCGCTGCCGCCGCTGCCGGCGGTGCCTGCGGGTCCAAAGGCAGGGCCTTGGGGACCGGGCCCAGAGCCAGCCTGCTGCTGCGGCGGCTGCGGCGCCGCGGGGGGCCCTGCGGTCGATCGCCGCAAGGTGTGTGGGGCTCTCGCGGCGCCCCCGCGGCGCCCCGCGCTGCGCGTGCCCCCCGTGAAGTAAGTTGCCCACTGCGGAAGCGTCCCTCTGCACACACGGTCCTCGGAACGCTTCTCCTAAAGCGAACTACACGCTCATGTGGGGGGGGGGGGGCGACACGAGGGGCAGGGACTGAAGCGGGTGCCGCGGGCACATCCTGCCCTGTCCTGTAGTACCACAGGCCCCTAGGACCCTTACACATCACACGACTTAATTAAGCAGCGCTGGGCTGCGAATCAGTTGCATCCCCCTGCGGCAGGGCGCGTGCCCCGCGCTGGACACACACACACACACACACGTGGCGCACGCATCCCTCGGGACGTGTGCCGTCTTCGGCCCTCCTGCACTTCCGCCCCGGAAGTGACCCTCTCCCCTCCCCCAACACGCACGCACACCCATGCACTTCTAGACGCATGCGGCAGGACACATGTGTGCGAACAGTTTTCACCAGTCGGAAGTCGCTTTTGCGGGGGGGGGGGAGGCAACTTGCATATGGGCCCGCAGACACCCAAGAAGGGCCTGTCAAAATTCAAATTGTCAGACGGTCGCAAAATTCTTTATTTAGAGTACTGTATCTAGTTTCCACTGAGTCGAGAGAAGCCTCCTCGACCAAGACGCGACGGGTTCGGTAGGTTCGCTGAGGAGCGTTCGACATTTAATTATCCAGGCGAGCCCTCAGTAGTGGAGAACTGGAGAGAGAGAGAGAGAGAGAGAGAGAGAGAGAGAGAGAGAGAGAGAAAACGCCACATTTGACTGCGGCATGTACAACGCGATCGGCGATCCCCGACCTCTCGCACTAACAGTCTGTCTCTCTCGCACACAGCCAGTCCGAGAGCCCTTCTCTTTTCGCGTGCTGGAAAAAAATGGCGTGTCCGAGCTTAGGTCTACCCCCCCCCCCCCCCTCTCTCTCTCTCTCTCTCTCTCTCTCTCTCACGCACACTAACTCCCTCGACTCCCTCTCTCCAATTATTAACATCTCGATTAGGTCACGCGGAGTTGGTGTTACGTGGTTCTTGAACGACCCCTTCATTACGTTGCAGGTGAGAATGCAGAGGCGAAACGCATGCGGGGTGTAGTGAGCAAGGGGTAGTGGCGGCGGGAGGGAGGGAGGAGGCGGAGGCCACCGCTGACGGAGAAGGGATGATGGAAGGGGAAGTTGAGCGGGGGCCGGTGGAGCGGAAAGACGATGCGTGACGCGCCACCTGTTCTCCCCTCCCCTCCCCTCCCCTCCTCTCCCCTCCCGTCCCCCACTACCCTCCTCCTCTCACCGCGCCGCCCTCCAATATCGCACCGCTAGTCTTATTTTCCCACACACACGGCCCCACGACTCGGCCGCGGGACTGCCGGACCTAGAGAGACTCTCAGAGTGACCCTGCTGCGTCGAGGGGTCAGGGTCGAGCGAACAGAGCAGAGGGGCTGTAGGGGAAGTTAGCTGGATAGATTAATTGATTGATTGTTTAAAGGTGACGGATGGGAGTGAGAGACAGACAGAGACGGAGTTCATAGAGTTCAGGGTGTGTGTGTGTGAGAGAGAGAGCGAGAGAGAGAGAGAGAGAGAGAGAGAGGCCACAGTCCGTGGGTCAAAGCTCTATTCATACCTTTGATACCTGTCGCGCATGTACGGTCAGATACTACATACACGCCCCCCCCCCCTATTTTATCTTTCGCTCACACAGACACAGACACACACGCACGCACACACTACGGCGTATCACCGCTGCCCGGCCCGCAGGGGGGGGGGGGGCACGGATGCGGGACAGGACAGATGACAGGTGTATATAAGGGCGTGCGTGTGCGTGCAGGCGCCGGTCCGGACCTCTAGCCGGGCCTGACGCTCACGCCGTCTGTCATGCGTGTGAGCACTGTGTGCACTCATCGCCCCGACTGCGTCCGGAACGCGGTTAGGTCTCTTGCCGCACTGCACCCAGGCCGGCTCCTCCGGTAGGTGCGGCGGCGCCGCCACTCGGAAGCAGCCACGGTTAGAAACGCTATGACGCGCCCGCGGCGCGGCGGCAGCGCTACCCCGCGCCTCTGCTGCCTTTGGCGGCACGGCCGGCGCTGCACGGTGGCGCTGCCTGGCTGGCTGCAGCGGCGAGCCGCGGAACTAATCCGGGCGGGATCTAGCTGCCGCGGCCACCCCGCGCCGGGGAGTACCGAAAGGGTCCTCCCTCCCTGCCCCGCGACCCGTGCCAACCCGAGCACAGAGGTGAACCGATTGCGGCTATACCGACTTTTGACAGCCGTGATCGGACGTGGCAAGGCGTTGCCTACTGTGCAGGCGGGCTCAGGCGCTCTGTTCTGCGGGCTGTGCCGGCTCAGACTCCGAGGAGGTATACCGTGTATGCCGCGGCGCATCTCTAGGATAGGCAACCTTATTTCCGTCTCTTTCTGGCTCGGCCGGACGCGTGAGACAGAAAGAGACAGAGCGGGCGGATTATCTATCTTTAGAGACGCGCGGTGTTTCTGAACCACCTGGTATGGACAGCCCGGATGCACATGTGTATGTGTACGGCACGGCGCCGGGTCGGGTACACCACTGGTACACCTGCCAACACGCCGCAACGGTGCACTGCGGCCGAGCTGCATTTTTGATGGAAGGCTGAGGCAACAATCCCGGGTGCCGCCTATAAATCATTCACGCGATCCGCTGCAGAATTCGCTGGGAGCGTGTAATGGAAACGCAGTGAGAGTAAAATTTCGCCGAGCAGCAATTCGCCACCCTGTCAAAACTCACAGGTCGGCGTAGGGAACCTTGTACTACGTGCGGGACCGAGAGGGGGACCACTTGGTCCTGAAGTGTACGTATGATTACCGATTGCCAGTGATTACCAAACGATGTTTTGGACACTATGGGCATTATGTTCTAATTTAATGCATATTTGGTCTAGGGGGAAGACCAGGAATCACCGAAAACATAGGAAAACGTATATGTCAAGATATGATTACAGTACTCATAAGGATTTTACCGAGCTCAGCGAAAGATCGACCCCTAAACTGATATTTTGGGGCGTTATAGCGGCTTATTTTGGTAGTAGGCCGCGGGTCACGGTTTTCGGGTGTGGACGTGCACGCCCCCGCGGTACGGACATGCAGACTTTGCACATTCTTAGCTGTCGGATGTTCGGGGCGTGTGCCGGTATGGTGCCGGGCACCCGTCCCGCCCCCGCACCAGGCACAGCCCTGCCTATAAGGCCCCTGCGCAAGCCCCGCACGCGGATCAGCCGCCTCGGCACTTCCTACGCTCCTATCTACCCGCCCTGCACTTGGCAGCTGCCGGCTGGTGCGGTGTGGTGGGGTGGGCGTCCTGCCGCAGCGCCGTGCCGAGCACCTGGCCCGCCTGAAGGTCCTGAAGGCTGGGGGCTGCTCCGGGGCTGGCGGGGGCCCCAGGGCCGCACCCCCGTGGAACAGCTGCTACTGCCGCTGCTGCAGCCGCCGGCACGGGTCCGCCGGGTCCAGCTGTGCCGCGCGGCATGTTGTGGGCGTCTGCCGGGGAAGGCGGAGGCGGCCTCAGAAAATATAACACACCGTGCTGTGCCGGCCCGGCTGGAACTGCAGACCGTGTGAGCCGAGGAAATCTCAATCGGTCGCTGATTGAACTGGTCGAGTTGTGGTTCAATAGGTATTTCCTTCGAGGCTCGAGAACGGAAGTGGAATCGGGCGAACATTTCCGGGGCAGAAAATTATGAAAGCCGCACGACGCATCTCCGCCGCGAGTCGTCATGCGATTTCTCGAGCTTCAACGGAAATGCCTGTTGATCAGTTAAGCTGGACTGTAGACTATATGTATTCTGATCTATCCAGTCCCGTCCTTAAGCCTCGTTGGAAATGCCGACTGTATTCGCCGAATGTTTTGATCAAGAATATCGAAATGACATGCGACTATGGTAGTCGATTTGATTTGATCAGGACCGACATCGATTTTTGATACAGTAATTGGAATTGTTGCCGTGGCCGTTTAATGAAACGATTTATTAAGCGATTATTTTATTATATATGATTAATGAAAATTATAAAATTTTGATTCGCATCACAACATGCCTGGTTTGTAGGGCAGCCCGGGCGCTGCGCTGTTTTCTCAGTTGGCGGGTTTTCTGCACCCGAAGCCCGTTGGACCAGTGGCGGGCTTGGCTCCTTCGGGGCGCCCGTTACGGCGGCGGTGCGAGAGAGACATCCGGGCGGGCAGCGTCATGCTCACACGTTCCGTCTCTCTCGCACTGCACTGACCACCACTGAGCGAAACAGCACTGCACGGCACTGCCTTGGGCAGCGGCGGGGGCAGCACGGGGAATGCAAGAAGACCGGCGCACCGCGACACGCGAACTCGCGGGCTTGCTACACAAGAGAGCGAGAGAGAGGTCCGAGAGAAGACAATTCGGAATCTGTCTGCAGGACCCCTCCTGGAGACCTGTCCCGGTCCTGCCGGAAGGGCGAAGGACATCGTCCCGCGAGTGAAAGTGGGTTGCTGGAGTCCTGCCGACGCCTGTGTGTGCCGGCACTGACGCCGCGGCCGCGCGCCTGCGAGTGAGGGCGGGGCGGAGGCTGGCCGCAGGCCGCGCACCCTTCCCGTCTTTTCTCACCCATTCTCATACTATGCGCCACCGCCGCCGCAGCAGCAGCAACAGCTTTGCCGTGTCGTCGCAGTGGTGCTGGCGGCAGCGGCGGCGGCGGCGGTCGTTGATGGGGTAGTAGCAGCGGAGAGCTGCGGTGGTGGCGGCGGCGGTTGCAACGGCTGTCGGAGGCCGGCGGCATGCCGGAGCCGGCGGGGGCCCGCTCCCGCTCCGCTGGCGGTTAGCCGACCGGTCGCCCCCCCCCCCCCCCCCCCGCTCCCCACCCCCCTCCTCCCCTCCGGCGGAGGCTAGAGAGGAGGCCGCGGCACGGCGGCGGCGGCGGAGCGGAGGCGGGGGGCGGGGAGGGGCGGGCGGGGTGCGCAGCCGGCGGAGCCCGCGGCCGCGGCCGGCTTGTTGAGTTAGTCGTTTTTGTGCTCCTCCACGCAGCACAGCACAGCACAGCGCAGCCCGGGTCGGGTCGGGCTCGTCGTGTTCCTGTGCCTCCTGTGCTGCGTGCGCTGCTGTCCCCGCTGGCCGCGCTGGCCGCGAACGAACCGGGGTTGGGCAGGGCAGGGCTGGGAAGGGCGGGTGCGGGTACCTGCGGGGTACCGACGGGGTGCCATGAGCCATGCCGCCGCGTGAGGCCGCCGTCGGCCGCCACCCCCGCCACCGCGGCCATCGTCTGCCGGGGGCGGCTCCGCGCGCGCTCGCCGCCGCCACCGACACCCTGTTGCTCTCCGCGCCGGTGTGTGCGTGCATGAGTGTGTACGTGTGTCGAAACAGTGTATGAAAATAGAGTGTGTGTGTGTGTGTGTGAGTGTGTACGTGTGTCGAAACAGTGAATGAAAACACGAGTGCTGAAAAGAAGTGTGAGAGGAGTGCATAAGGATACACGCCGAGGATCCTTGCTGCTCGGATATTTCTTAAAGTGGATTACCCTTTGCCGCTGCCATGGATAAGATCCGCGCCGGCATCAGCAAGCTCATGGTACGTATCGCTACGGATATGCCAGCCCGTGGACTGTCAGTGCTTAAGTTTAAGCGGCAAGCCTTGAATAAGTCTCGCCTAATAACCGCCGGTGACACACGGCAGGTTTTTTTTTTAAACTTTCCTTTGCCATTTCCGTTGCTCTTCCGAACACTCACTGTGTTTCGTTTTCCTTCCCTCCATCGTCCACACCCACACGAAGAGGGGGAGAGGGCTGCTGGGGCCGAGCACTTCCTCCCTGTGTCCTCGTCGGGCGGAAAGGGGTAGGAGGGCCCAGAAGGGGGGGAGGCGGGGGCAGGGGGGCCCGGAGGGCGTGGGGAGGGGCACACATGACGGGAATAAACATGAAGCACACGTGTGTGGGTGTGTGTGCGTGTGCGTGCGATAACATGCACATGCATTTCCCGTTGACCCGGGGAGGCGGGGAGGGCGGTGGAAGTACGTAAAAGAACCAATGCACAGTCAGTCAGTGGCCCCGCCAACCCGGCCGCCGCCGGCACAGCTCCGGTCTCACCTGTCCCCCCCCCCCCTCTTCCCCTCAGCCTGGGTCGTCTGCTCCCTCCCTCCCTCCCTCCCCACAGTGCGACGTTGCCAGCTTCTGTTCTATTATGTTATGACACGGTGTGCTCCACGTGTCCGGGCCCTGCCTGCCCTGCCCGCCCTGCCCGCCCTGCCCGCAGCCGGGCACAGCCGTCGCCCCACCAACGGTAAATCGGCCCATCGCGAAAATATATCGCCAATGCTGCGCGCATGCCGCCGCGTCCCTCTGTGACCGTTGGGACGCACTGCCCGGTGGCACTGCCCCGGTCCGCAGCGAGTGCGTTTCCCTCTGGCTCGGCTCTTCCGACTGCGGGGGTCGCCGCCGGCCAGCACCGCCGTGCCGCACCAGCCCGCGCCCCACGGAACGGGAGCGATTCCCAAAAAGAGGCAGCGACTGATATAGGTTTTGTCGGCTTTCCGACCCGCCCCGATAACAGCGGGGACGCGCGCTTGTTTTTATTACACAGTTTTTCCCCCCGCTTTCGGGCCTTCGATTGTCTTCCATGTTGTCTGACGCAGAGGGAACCCGGCCTCGCCGAGGCCCAGCCGCTTACTTTGTGGTGCGCGCTCTCCGTGGCCACGAGTGCGTGTGACCGCGTTCGACATGATTTAGCGAAGAATAAGGGCCTTAAGCCAAGCTGCGCCCCCGAATGGCGTCGTAAAAGAGCATTACACCCTGTGAGCCCGTTCTAGGTTGGAGACGAGACCGTGGAAATTGAGAAGATTGGGTTCGGAACGAGAGGTCTGATCTGAGCCCACTTCTCCTCGTTCCAAAACCCAATCTTCTCAATTTTCCGGCGTCGTTGGAGCACAGGATTTTTGGGGTGTATACGCCCCACTGAGGGGTTAAAGATCAGCCGAAGACGGCGCTACTTAGTCTTCTTGCACGTCCTAACATCTATGCTAATTCCACTGGACTTCCATTCGATAAATATGCCGACATATCGGGTGTCAAATATCGATGCCATCATTTCGATACGTCGATGCCTTACTGGCCCCCAACTCGCGTGCGGGCTGACCACTGACCAGTTCGCGTAGTAACGTTAGGCGGGCGTCGAGGCAATGATCGCGGCGCAGCGGAGCAGTCGCCCCGTCCTGCTCCCTCCCGCGGGGCACGCCGAGCAGTGATCGGCGTGCGACAGAGACAGACGGGAGCCGGGTCCAGGTCCAGGGCACCACGGCCCGTCCCGGCGGGGTCATGGCAGGTCATGACAGATACGGGAGCGAGTACACTGGGATGCGCCGGCGCAGGCTCACCCCAGAGCAGCCCGGAGGAGCACCAGCGGGGTACCAGGGGTACCCGTGACCAAGCAGGACGACGCGAGGTTCACTCCGTCTCTGCCGCACATTTGGAACGTGCGGGCGTGCCGAAGGGGTGCGAGTGGGACAGAGAAGGCCCTGCTCGGCGCGCACTCCACGGAGCCAGCCGGCCCGGCCAGCCTGGGCCAGCCTGGGCCAGCCCCCCCTCAGACACGCCGGCTTCGGCCGCGCACCGCAGCGCGCCGCACCGGCAAACAATCAAGGCTCTGTGTGTTCGGCAAGCGCACGCCGCGGCACGGCGTTACACTCGCCGAGTAGGGACGGGCGTTGGCCCGGCCCGTTAGCTATTTGGGAGGGGGGAGGGGGGCAGGGCCTTGAACCTGCGGCCCGCTTCCCTTCCCCCTGCCATTGTCACGGCCCCTGTCCCTCGCCCGTTGTCGCCGAGGCATGTGTGTGTGCGTCTGTGTGTGTGTGTGCGTGTGTGAAGATGAAATAGATTCGTGGCAGATGCGGTTCCATCTTCTGTGATTTGTGCCTCCACGCCATCCAAGAACCATACTGACTGTCGAAGGACTGCATCATATCACCCCCCGCCCCCTCCTCCTCTCCTGCCCCTGGCTGTCAGCTGGGCATCTATATAGGCTGGGCGCCCCGTCTGGGATCACAGTAGAGTGAACCAGTACAGCCCAGTAAATCTGGACCGCGGCAGGGTGGCTGATTGGTCTGTCTAGTCCCCGCGCCGGTCCCCGCTGGCCGCGCGGACCGAAGGCTGCCGTCCCTCTCGACTCGACACGCAAAGACTATGAAAAATCGATTTAAAAAAAATTACAGCGGATTTGTTTATGCAATGTTTCTTAAAGATTTCTGCGCCCCCCCCCCCCCCCCGGTAGGCCTATGCTGTACTGATCGAACCATGGCACCTACAGTGCAGGTGCGAGGCGCTGTGAGAGGCGACAAATGCGGCTGGCAGCCCGCACCCACTGCAAAGTGAATGGTAATACAACAGGGGGCGCTGACCGCTCCGAGCGCCGCCGTCGCTGCCGAAGAAACTCCCGTGCGAAAAAGGGAAGAAAACCGCGGAGGCTTTGCATTTTATAGGTCCTGCTCCCTCCGCGGCCCCGACAGCTCCCCGACGGCTCCCCGCGCGGGCTCCTTTGGACTTTTATTCCGCGACCAGATTTTACGACGCCTCCCGGGCCGCGTGCATCCTCGTGCACTCGTTTCCGTCCAACGTCCAATTGTGTTTTCCATTTCGTTTTCCCACGCGGCGCGAGGCAATTTTCTAATTAAACTTTTAATATGCGGATTGTCTTAATTTCCCTTGGCTGCACCTCGTGTCCCTGCTTCCCCTTCTGGGCTCATCTCGACGGCATCGTCGCTGCCTGCTGAGGACCAGCGCCGCGGAGAAGACGCCGCGAGGCGGTCGCATGTGACAGTCGTACCCTCGAAATTCATGTACGGCAACCAGTACGCCAGTGGGAGTATGTGCCGCTGTCAGACAGTAAAAATGCGCCAACTGGGCTAGGAGGGAGAGCTGCTGCCGCAGCGTCGGAGGCGCGCGCGGCGTGCGTGCTGGGCCCGCGTGGGAGCATAAACGAGGGACAAGTCCGGCGGCGTGTGCGGGGCTCCAGAACCGAGAGAGAGAGAGAGAGAGAGAGAGAGAGAGAGAGGCGTCGAGGGAGTCAACTCCCACGGACAGAGCTCATTAGCCCCTCACAGTGGCTGCTTATTGTGTGCACCAGACTGAAATTCCCCTGCGTGGTGACCGCACCACACCGCACGGCCCGCCCCTCCCACCCCTTTCCCCGGGACACTCCGTGGGATCCCTGCGGGGGGTGCGGGCGAGAGAAAGGCAGAGTGGCACACAATACCTGTCTCCCCCCCCCCTCCCCCCCTCTTTCGTACCGAGTACCCACATGTGTAGCCACGTTCTAATCATTGTTCAGCGATTAGAAAGCGTGATTCGGAAAGGTCATCTCATTCCGGTTCACGTCATCCTGTCCTCATGACAGCACCGCGGCACGCGGCCGGTTATACCTTCCTGTAAGCCGTTGGCCTTGTCCAGGAGGCGCGTCAACTCACGAGAGACGTGACCGTCTGCTTGTGCCGGGGATCAGTCTTCCATGGAGGAGCCTCTCCTGGAAGTCTACCTCTATGGATCGTCCTGGAGGAGCCTCCCCTGGAAGTCCACCTCTATGGATCGTCCTGGAGGAGCTTCTCCTGGAAGTCTACCTCTGGATCGTCCTGGAGGAGCCTCTCCTGGAAGTCTACCTCTATGGATCGTCCTGGAGGAGCCTCCCCTGGAAGTCCACCTCTATGGATCGTCCTGGAGGAGCTTCTCCTTGAAGTCTACCTCTGGATCGTCCTGGAGGAGCCTCTCCTGGAAGTCTACCTCTGGATCGTCCTGGAGGAGCCTTTCCTGGAAGTCTACCTCTGGATCGTCCTGGAGGAGCCTCTCCTTGAAGTCTACCTCTGGATCGTCCTGGAGGAGCCTCTCCTGGAAGTCTACCTCTGGATCGTCCTGGAGGAGCCTCTCCTGCAAGTCTACCTCTGGATCGTCCTGGAGGAGCCCGCTCCTCTGGAGGTCTCCTTCTGGACTCTCCTGCTGGAGCAGCCTCTCCTCAGTGGACCGTCCCGAAGCAGCCTCTGGCTTTGGAAGGAGAGGTTTGTACCGGAGCAGCCTCTGGGAGCCTGCCTCTGGCCTGCCCTGGAGCAGCCTCTCCTGGAGGAGACTGCCCCTGGAGTAGTTTCTCAGACTGCCCGGAGGCACTTGCGCTTGCAAGGTGCTGCCATCTTGTGGCGACGGCTGCGAAACTGGTCGCCTCGGCCGGTCGGCCGAAGACTTGCCGATCAGGTGGGAGATTGGAGATGAGGCGGTGCTGGGGAGCCGGCTGGGATTCGCAGGGAGCGGAGGGGGGGGGGGGGGCTTCTACTCTCAAGGCACCGGCCCTACCGAGAGTTGGTGGTGTCCGAAGGCGGGGCGGGGAGGAGGGGGACGTTCGACTGCTGTGAAACCGGTTGTGGCGGGTACCACTCTCTTTGTCTCACTCTCTCGCACTGCGGGGCGTACATCCATCGCTAGCCTGGCTGAGGCCATGCAATGCCTGAACCAGGCCCGGGCACCAGACACACGAGCCGGGCCGAGCCGAGCCGGGCCCCGGCGCACCGACATGCCCTGCACATGGCCGGGTAGGGACCTAACCGCTGAGCCGGGCCGAGCCGAGCCGGGCCGAGCGAACGTGCCGCCTGCCCGCCTGCCTGTGTGCTGTGGATGCGTTGGAATGTGTCTGTCTCCTTTTCTCCCACTCCCCTTCTCCGTCTCTCTCACACCACGACCGCGGCGCGGTGAGAGAGAGGCCCTGACTCGATCGCGGGTCGGGACGCGGCGTCCAGTCCGGGTCTGGCTATGCGCGGCGCGGCTCGGCTCGGCTCGGCGCGCTCCGCTCCGCTGGCTCCGCTGGCTCCGCTGGCACGCCCTCGCCGCGAGGACCCGGGTTCCAATCCGTCGAGTGTCAGGTGGCGAACTGCAACCGCGACGTCCGCCATAAGTGCGAGTGAAAAGTGTGGAAAAGGCAGAGCAGTGATGTCTTCCTGATGTGGATACGCCCGGATATACCCCTGGATACGCCCGGATATACCCCTGGATACCCGCCGCCATCGCCTTCCTGGATAGTTCCTGGAGCATGGGGAACGCGGCCGCGCACGAGCCCCTGGGGAGGGCGTCCTCGGGGGCGGGTGCGACCCGCGGCAGCCACCGGCGCTCCAAGCGGCGCCAGCAGCAACAGGCCGCGCCGCCGCCCGGAGCCGCCGTCGAGGTAAACAAGGTCACCGGGCTGGACTGCCACACGGGGGGCTCGGCGAGCTCGGGGCGCAGTCCGCTGGGAGCGACCCTGAAGGGGGCTCCGCGCGCCATTGTGCGGTGAAACTACAGTGTCAACTACACCGAGGAAACTGCAGTCTTTGTACCAAAAGCTGTGGTTTAAGTGCAGAAAAAGCACCGTTGATACTTTGTAGTCCGACATTCGAACGAACTGTAGTTTTCGCGTTGGATGTAGCGTACCTCCAGAGCAACTGCAGTGAAACTGCAGTTTAGAGACTACAGTGAGTGGTGTGGTGTTAACTGTAGTTTAAGGCCCGTGCACCGGCCGGGCCGGGGGCGTTGCCCGCCGGGACGTGAGCCTAGGTGGTGACTAACGTCGGGACGCGTGCGCCGCGTGCGCCGCTTCCTGTGGCTGCCGGCGGCCGCCGCCACGCACTGCATGCAGGAGCAGGCGATTGCTGCGAAGCGCAAAGCTTCGCGGAAAGTGTCAATCAGCGGCCGTGGATGATTCACCACAGCTTCATCAGCGTAGCACCGCGCTTGTTTTGGGGTCGAAGCCAATGACTCTCTTGTGACCGATGACTTTAGCCTCGTACAGTAATCTAACCCCGCGGCGACGCCAGCAAGGATTCAGAGCGGCGGACCCGGCGGGCGCTCGCACTGTTCACCATAGAGTTCGCGGGACAGACAAACAGGCACGCGGTAGCCCTATCGTGAACCAGGTAAACTACAGACAGACGTGGACCCGGACTACACTGGCTCCTACTCTCCTGACAGCCCTAGCTGAGCCGGGCCTCGGCGCCTCGGTGTAGCCGGCTGAGCCGAGCGTGGCGCGCCTGCGGTTTATGTCACAGTTGTGTCGTGCGACACTGAGGCGCGGTGTGGTGGCGGCAACCACACGGACAGGGTGGCGGCTGTAGCGGCGGCAGCACAGCCAGTTGTTGGCCTTCGTATATCGCTTTGCACGCGGCCACCGTGAAAAATCCGATCTCGCGTCGTACAGCGGAGCAAAAGCCAGCAGAACCGGCCGTGCGCGTAGTGAACGCGGCGCGGCCGCAGCTGACGCCGTGTGCCGGGACTGTGTGCCGCGAGCGCTGCTGCCGCCGTCGCCGCTGCCGCCGCCGCCGCCGTCGCCGCTGCCGCCGCGTGGGAGATTGGCCTAAAGTCGTTTACGCGAATCTACTTCCGTCTGGGTGTGTTTACTCCGAGAGAAAGAGAGAGAGAGTGTGTGTGTATGTGTGTGTGTGAATGTGTGCGAGAGAGACAGAGAGAGAGAAATACAGACAGACAGGCAGACACATGACGTCAAGGTGCATAAGTCCCCTGTTTTGCAGCGAGAACAAAGAGCAGTGCCGTCCGTATTTAAATACTCGACGTCGCGAGCCATTGCTGCCCGTCGGGCGGGGCGGCTGTGCCGAGCTGTGCTGCCCGTCTGTGAACAGTCCGCCGCCTTTACGCCCCCCGCTGCTGCCGCCGCCATGGCAGCCGGCGGCGCGAGGAGGAGGGAATATGAACGCGGGAGCAGCGCAGCCGCGGGGGGCCGAGTCCGAGAGAGTCCGCCGCCCCGCCCGCCGCGTGGTCCGGGCCTGCTCGAAATGTGTCCTAATGCCATGCGATTCGCCGATTCGAATCGACGTATCGATGCAGATCTCGTTCGCAGGAAAGCTCAACTGGCGGATTGTGCAGAGTCCGGCGTGGGCGGCGGGTCGCGGGCCGTCAGTTGGTCCCGATTGCAGCAGAGCGCCCCGCCGCGCCGCGCCACTCCAGACCAGACGCGGTGTCGGTGCGGCCTTTGTCGGGTAGAAAGTGTGTCAGGCAGAGCGGCATGCACGGCGGGAGCCCGGCCGGAGCCCGGCCGGAGCCGCCGCCCCGTCTGCACGTCCCCGTCGTCCGCCGTCCTCGGCGGCGGCCTCGTCCTGGCACGGCGACAAGGATTGCGGGCCGCACGGCGGCGGCCCTCCGCGTCGCCTCCGAGCCCCGTGCCGGGTAGGCAGCGCGCCCGGCGGCCGTGCGGCGGCGCTGCCTACCGGCGGCGGCGGCGGCGGCGGCGCCGAGGAGACGCAGCTGCCGGCAGCTGCAGCTGCGGCGTCTCCCTGCCACGCTCCTCCCTCCCTCCCTCCGCGCAAGCCCGGAATGTGGAATGTGCAAGGTCGGGTCGGGTCCCGGCCCCCCGGGAGAGCCAACGCGGGGCACATACACCGCGGGCTCAGCGCGTCTGTGCGTGTGTGTGTGTGTGTGTGTGTGTGTGTGTGTTTGAACACGTGTGCTCACGGGCCGCTTTGCATGGGTCGTATGGTGGTTATATGGCGCTCGGCGCCGCGTATAGTGTGTCCGTCCGTACCCCTGCTGTATACCTCCCACAACGGAGGAGACGCACGCACACACACACGTGCGTCACACACACACACACACACGTCGACTAGGAAAACAATCCTGGGACGAGGAGGGGGGGGGGGGGCGTCGTCGTGGGGCTTCACGTCGTCGTGCCCCGGGTGTCCGCGTCCTGTCCGTCCCCCGGGCCGCGGCCGAGGAGGAATCCCACACGGATCTGGCAAGAGAGCACGGGAGCACGAGAGATAGATAGTCAGAGGGAGCGAGAGAGAGAGAGAGAGAGAGAGAGAGAGAGAGAGAGAGAGAGAGAGAGAGAGAGGCGGAGGCGGCCGCCGACCTGCTAGTGCTGCAGCTGCAGCGGCCAGGTTGAGTTACACCCTGTCGCCTCTCTGCTGGCCCTGCCTGCCTGCCCTCTCTCGCTCTATCTCTCTCTCTCTCTCTCTCTATCTCTCTCACACACGCGCGCATTGGAAGAGGCAGAGGATGTGCTGGTTCATGACATCTTAGACCGTCGGCGTGTGCCAGTGGCGTGCCCAGGGCTGCCGCTGGCTGCTGCCCGCCGCTGCTCACGGTGCGCCGCCGGTTGCGTAAGGCGGGGCTACTAGAGAGGCTCAGTCTCTCTAGACGGAGAGACCCGCTCCTAGCCGCCTGCATCCAAGGCGGACAAGCCGAGAAGGGCAGGGCTGCTGGAGGCTGGCTGCGGCCAGCGGCAGCCCGCGGCCACTGTGTACTGCACCGGGCGGACATTGGCAGGGCGTGGCTATGCGACCCATGGCGCCCTTTTGTCTCACTCGCACATTCGTGCTTATGAATGGACAGGGACAGAGGACTTCGGTTCTGGGACCATGGACGACCCAAGACCGACCAATGCCCGCCGCCCGATGCAGTCCAAGCCGCCCGGCTGATCGGCACCGGCACCTGAAGGAGCGCGGCGCTTGGCTGCGGTGGACTCGCGGGGCCGCGACCCGCGGTCCGTGTTGGGTCGGTCGTAGTCCCCCAGAGCCGAAGTCTTCTGTCTCTGCCCATTCATGAGAACCGAGTGGGTGCGAGGGAGACAGGAGAGATGCAGTACACTCTAGTTCGGAGCGGCGAGAGCGGTCGCCATGGGAACCGATGTGCGCTGCAGAGGATTTCCGTTTACTCGTCAGTTTATGAGAGCGTCGTAAACGTGGACGCGGCACGGCACGTTGCAGCCTCCGGCCCCGCCGCTCCGGCTGCGTCAGGATAGAAAAACCCGGTGACGCTTCTATCCCGCACTCCATCCGTACTCCTCGCACCTCGACATCCTCCTGTCGTGCCCGCGCGCGCGCTGGCGCTGTCAGGCGCTGTCGAGTTCCGCGGGACTGTTTTTGTCGCGCCTGACGTCATGAGCAGCCAGGACAGTTTCGGTTTCGGTGCCCCCCCCCCCGGCGGACATGAGCTGAGCCCGGCGTCGGCCTTGGCTATCCGCCTGGTCCAGCCATGGGCAGCCAGGAGCCCGGCGCAGCGCTGGTGATCGGACCACTACGAGTTCCGCGTGTCGCGCGGAATTCGGCGCCGCTGCACGACGTTCACACGTCGGAACAGGGATAGGCGTGTCCAGCGCGGCTCGAGATCGGAAGTAGTCGAAAGAATTCCGCGATTGGAGGGGGCTGCTCCTATCGGGTCGGGGCGGTGACGTCACCGTGTGAAAGTCAAAAGTCCCAGAGGGCCGACACGGAGCGGCGACGGCCGGCTACCCGCGGCTACCTGTTGTGTCGCTGATAGCGCGCCGAACCGGCCCACTCAGCTGATAAGGCGTTTGGGGCCGGGCGAGGCCAGGCGAGGACAGGCGAAGCGCCCGTGCCGGCGTGACTGTACCGCACGGCTCCGGGCCGGCATTCCGGGGGCGGCGGCGGGCGGCTGCACCGCCGATGCCATGAGTCACAAGTGCCTCCGGCGGCGCCCCGCGGCGGCCAGCGGGCCCGTAGCAGCGGTAATCGGCAGTGTGACTCACCGCCCCCTCTCTCTCGCTCTTTATCGCGCATCGTCTCCCTGTCTCACTCACTGACTCACTGTACCTCTGTCTCTTAATTGTCACTCTCTCTTACTGCCACTCTCACTGTCTCTCTCCTCATCCTCTCCTTTAGCCACCGTCGATACTCCCGCGGGGGTGGGGCCGTGCTGTCCGCCGCGCCGAGTCACCCCGCGCGCGCCCCCAGGGGTCGCGGAGTATTGCCACGCCCCTCCCCCCCCCCCTCCCAGATCGATGTGTACCCGGGGCGACAAACGTGTGCACGCGTTTCATTAGCCCTGACCGATTTGTGGCCGGGCAGCCGGGTCGGTGCCGGTGGTGGACGGGTGCCGGCCCGGCTCCGCGGAGCTCCGTGCCGCGTCTGTGTGGCGGGTGCTGGTCTGGGCTGTCTAAGGCGGCCCTGTCGGTCTCTGGGCACAGCACGAGCGCTCTCTAACAGTCCCTAGCCACCCAGGACCCGGCCGGGGGAGTTCAATACAGTATGCTAGTAGGGGATGGCACCCTCCGGTCCCTCCGGTGCCCCGCTCGCTTCTCTTCCGGGGGGAGAGGAGAGGGGGGGGGGGCGCCAAGGTCGTTAGAAAGTTGTCGCTCGTCCCGGCACTCGGCAACGCCGCGCCACGAGCGCCGGGCATCGGCCCCGCCGGTCCCTTGCCGACCGGCCGCGCTGGGGAAAGTTTGAAGTGCCAGGCCAGCTCCCGCCTGCAACCCCCAAGACACCCCTGTAGGACTGGAGAGCCGGCCACGGCCTGTCTGCCGCCTGCCTGCCGTCGAGCGCCGTCCACAATCCGCGTGTACAGTTCCAAGTGACGCTCCAAACGTCTCTTCCTGAGCGAAATCTATGTCTCTCTCTCTCCTCCCCTTTTAGAAATTGCGTGTACTGTAAGCGGGAGCGACAGAGACGGGACGGGACGACGTGTTTCGAATATTATCCAGGTGGATTGTGGATGGCGCGGCCTGACCCAGCCCAGCATGCAGCTCATCGGGATGTGGAGCACGACCTGTAAGCGCGCTGCCCCGCGGCCCCGCGGCCTCGCTGCCCCGCTGCTCGAGGTGCTCGCCGGTGTTCACGGCCCGTGGGGCACAACAGCGACAGCGGCGCGATCTCTTCTCTCGCCGAATTAGTGTGCGACTGCACGGCGCGGAGAGGTTGGCTGAACAGCAATGCAGCAATGTGAGCGCCGCTGTTCCGCAGTTCCGCTGCGCCGCGCCGCGGCGCTCGCGGTGCACACACATGATAATAAACTGCGTGCCTCTGCCCGCGGCCCATTCGGCCGGCCCGGCCCGCCCGGCCGCCCTTGGCCCGGTTCGCGATCGCCATTTGTTTAGTGCAGCAGCACGCGCACGCACGCACGCGCCGCGCTGTCGCGTCTCGCTTCGCGCTGCCGGGAGGTGAAATGAGCGCCTCTGCACGCTTGGCCCCGCGAAGCGGTGTCGCGGATGGCCGCGGCTGAACTTGAAGCGAGCGACAAAGGGGAACGCGAGCAGAGGGAGGGTCGGAGGGCCAATTTCGAAAACACAGCCTTCGGAGCTCTGTCGCTGTCGCACCAGTGGGCCGGCCCGCAAGGGAACGAGGGAGAGGTTCGAGTGGGCAGTGCTGTTGGCGTCGGGCTGCGCCCCGCGCCCCGCCTCGCGCTTGCCTCTCACTCAGGGAGACGACCGGGTCACCGGGGTCCCTGCCTGGGGCCGCCCCAAGGACTGACCGCCCCCCGGGGGCGGCGGGCGCCGCCGTGCCCCTCCTCAGCGACACGAACCAACAACGCACATTTTTGTGTACGCCCGCTTATGCCCTGAAGGTCCTGCAGGACATGTCCCCCGTCGTTGGCTGTCGTGTGCGACGGCGGCGGCGGGAGTACAGGGCGGAGGCCTTGGCGGAGGCGGCCAGAAATGTCACCGGTGTGGACATGATTGACGGACGGCACAGGGGTCCTCGCGGGGCCCCGCCGGGCCCCACCGGGTGCCGCGCCCCGAACAGGCGGCGATCGAAGCGGCCGCTCCGCGCGTGACGACGGCGATGCCCGCCATGTTTGCGGCCGGCGGCTCTAAGGCCTCCCCGATGAGCCGGACCGAGGCCGCCGTCATGCACGTCTGCGACGGCCGCTCTGGCGAGGCGAGTCGTGCGCCGCGGCGTGCGCCACACATCGCGGCGGCGCGTGCCACACGACACCAGCACACACTGTCTGCCCGTGCAGGAGGGGGGGGGGGTATGGGAAATCTGCGTGACGTGCCCGCGTTACGTGGGCCGCAGCTCGGCTGGCGCAGCCCGGCGACACGCGCAGTGTGCCGGATCCGCATGGCGGCGCTGGGCAGCGCCCGCGGCCGCGGCCGCCCGGCCCATGTGTTTGCGTGCTAAAACTGGCCGTCATGACCGGCAGCACGCCGCCGTCAAGTCGAAGCCAAGTTTATTTGGGTGCCTTGAATCACCCCGGCCAAGACCAGGAGGATGGCGACGGCCAGCCAGCGGCAGCGCGGCGACGGCAGCCGCAGGCCAAAATCCGCAAAGGGACACTGGCGGGAGGCTGCCGTGGGTGGGCGGGCTCGACACGCTCCGCCCTCCCCGCCGGCGGCGTGCCGCCAGCGGACAGCAGACAGCGGCGGTGCCGGGGGCCGGTGCGCGCAGGACGCCAGGACGCACCTGCCCTGCGGCACCCGATGACAACCTTTTCCTTCGCGGAGCGAGCCGCGAAAAACACAAGGGCAGGCTGCGCGCGGCGGCCCCTGTGCCGCAGCCGCGACGAGCGGCCCCGCGGTTCGTTCACCTGGCCTGGCGGCTCGCCCCTTTAGGCCGACGGCACGGGACCCGTCCCGGGTCTCGGCGTGGCACTCGGAATGCCCACGACGCCCTCCGTCCTGGCGCCGGGCCAGGCCCTCGTCGGCGTCCCTCTGCCTCTGCTGCCGCCGCTGATGCTGCCCCCGCCGCGCACCCCCAGCCGCCGCGGCGCGGTCTTGGCGGACCAATTTACCGCTGTTGCGTTGTCGGCCTGCCCGTCCCGGCCAGGCCCATCCCCGCCTCAGTTTTGCCGCGACTTCGCCGACAGCGCCTCGGCCCGCACATATGCCTCTCCCCGGCACCCCCAGTCCGACTGCTGCCGCCGAGGCCGGCGCCGGGAGCACCGGCACATGCGGAGCCCGCGGGCCGACACCGTCCGCCGCCACGCCCGCCGCGCGCCGCCCGCCGCCGTCCGCACCGTCACGGAGGACCAGCCGTCATCGCGGCCCCGATAGCTGACATGAGGTTCTACCAGCACGTCGACGGCGGCGGCCCTGAGGCGGCGCCGGTCCCGGAGCCCGTCGGCATGCCGACTATCCTCGAGGACAACGCCGGTGACCACCAGTACGACGTCTGCCATGACCGGGTCCAGCGCAAGGTAGCCGTCAGCCAGTAGCCACCGCGACGCCGTCAGCTCGTGAGACTTTTCGGGTCGGATCGGCCGCGCCTCGAGTTTTGTGCTGGGCACGCTGCCGTCCGTCCCGCGGCAAGTGTAACACGCACAATCTGACACCGCGGCCTCCCCGGGGGCGGCGGCGGGGGCCGCGGGGGCCGCGCCCGCCTCATGCCATGTGCCCCCATCGCCATGACATTTGCGTCTGCCATGCCGTGCGGCCGGCTATTCTCGTCCCAGCGCCGTTCGATTGCCCGGGATTGGTGACTCAAAAGGAAGTCGCTGTGGCAGGACCCGAGCTATTACTGTGAACAGCGGCAGCGGCAGCGGCAGGGAGGGGCGGGCAGCGCTGCGGCCGCGGTCTGGATGCTGTCCGGGGAGGGCGTGCCGGCAGTCCCGGGCCCCGGGCCGCGCGCCCCCGACCTCGGCAGGTGAGGGGGCGCTTGGCATGACGTAGCCCGCACAATATTAAGCCTTTATCTGGGCGGCTCTTGGCTCGCTGCCGCTCGCCCCCCCGCCCCGCCGCCCCGCCCCCCCCGCCCGCCTCCGCCCCTTGTGAGGTGCCAATTTGCAAAACTTCCCGCGGCCGTTGTGTAACCCCGCCGCTGGCCCGACAAAAACGCGTCCAATCAGGCGGTGTGACGTCACCTAGGGTGACAGGTGCGCCGGCCGACGGTAGCCAATCGGGAGGCGGCGTCGCGACCATGACGTCAGCAAGCGCTGCGCGTGGTGTGTGTGTGTGTGTGTGTGTGTGTGTATTGTGTGTACTGTACCCCGGAGATGGGCTGGACTTCAGGGGTGTCCACTCGTCCGGTCTCGAAAAAAAAAATGGGACCCGACGTGCATACTGAATACCCGCTACTGTGTAGGCATTTTCAGCGAGGCTTCAGACCGGAAGAAGCGAACAAGAATACTCCAGCGCCTGTGTGATCGACCCTCTCCGAATTTGTTCTAAGGCAGTTTGCTTTGTTCCTGGCATGAAATGGCCATTCAAGACCGATCGGACCGTTATTGTGGGTTTGGAATTTCAGCCACGCTGCTATAATACAAGCCTTTCTTCGCCGGCTTGGGTATTCTTAGACATTTGGTTTGGGTAGGGAAGCTGGAGAAATGGGGACGGTCGCGTTAGACGCCACTGTAGCAAAATAGACAGCCTGGCCCGTTTTCCCGATTCCCATCTCGTTTCATGTCTAGCCGCTCTCTCGGGCTGGACCGGAACCGTATTTTTCTGCCCCTTTACTTCCGGTCGGACCACCTCCGATGTACACCCCGCGCCCCGCGCCCGTCGGTCTCGTGACTTCCCTCCGCATTCCCTTCCATTAGATTCTTTCGTCTTATCTTTTTGAAACCCGTTTCCCCCCGCCAGCAGTCACCTCAATCACAAATGCCTCGTCCTTGTGAGCCGTGCGGCCCAGTGCGGCCAGTGCGCCCCGCCCGCGCCGCGCCGCGCCGCGCCGCGCCTGCGACTGTATTGAGCGCGCATCAGTATGCCCGACCCCCGGTTTATTTTCGTTTCTCGCGCGCCGCCGCCCGGCCGGCTCCGCTCGGCTCCGGGCGACAGTGGCACCCCAAGCGGCGTCGCCCGTCACTACTCGTCTGTGTGGCCGGGCTCACTGCGCGTGGAAAGACGACGGGATATTTGGAGCAGAGGCCCCCACATCGTCACGCCACCGCGGCCACCGCTATCACATTTTTGTATTCCCCCCCCCCCTATATATTTCGCTATTAATTTAATTTCTTGTTTCACCACACCATTAGCCCACGCCACTTGTGCACGAGGTTCTCACGCTCTGCTCGCGATGCCGCCGCCCCGCTGCCGGCTGCCGGCTGCGGGCCGCGTCTGGTCCTCGGCGCTGAACCGATTCAAAAGCAGTCCAGATGACGCCACTCCAAAATGCCGCTTGTGTGTGTGTGTGTGTGTGTGTGTGCGCGCGGGTGTTGTGGTGCCCCTCCTCCCCCCACCCCCCTCTCCCGCTGGGCGCACCCCTCCTTGAGAAGGAGGGGAGGGGTGAGTTTTGGTGACCGCGCCACCACACGCGCTCTGCTGGCAGATTCCTCGCCTTCTGGCTCGGCCTCACCTGGTCTCTGTGGGAAAATAATAAAGTTGGGCGGGAGGGAGGGAGGGGGGGGGGGGGAGGGAGGGAGGAAGGAACGGAGGAATGGAGGGAGGGGGTCGTAATCGCCTCTTTTTCTGCGCCGCGCACATTCTCCGGCACCGCCGTCGTTTCTCCAGCTGTCGACAACTCAAACACGGCCGCGCCGTCGCCGCCGCCGAGGAAAGTATAAGGGAAATGATTTCCGATCTTTGCCGGCGTCGCGCCGGAGCTGCATGCCCCATGGAGCCGCGCTGGTGCGTGTGCGCTCACCAAGAACACTCTGTGACGTGACCCAGCTCAGCTCCAGTTCAGCCCCAGCAGCTCCAGCCCAACTTCCAGCTCTGCTCCAGCCCAGCTCCAGCCCAGCTCCAGCCCAGCTCCAGCTCCAGTTGGACACGGCTGAGCCCTGACGCCCTGACCGTCCCGTGCCGCAGCATCGGCTTGCCTGGAAATGTCAGGGTCACGCCGCGCCCGCAGCCCCTGGAGAGGGTGGGGGCGTGGCAGGGCGCGGGGCTCCAGCGGGGCTCGAGTGGGGCTCCAGCGGAGTCCCCCGTCGCCGCACCCGATCGCTCTCGGGTGCGCTGGTCCCTCCGAGGGCCCGCGTGCTGGTACAGAATCGTCGCGTATCCGCCCCGACTCTGGAGAGGGCGCTGGAGAAGCGGCACGTCGTGTCCGGGAGCTGGAACTGTGGAGCCTCCCCGCGCCGCGGCCGTCATCAGGGCTGTGCGCCGCCGCGGCTCCGAGCTGCTATGTTTATTACCTCCCGCCCCCCTCCTGCGAGGGATCTAAAGAGGGGAGGGGGGGAGGGGGGACTTAAAGCCTTCCCAGCTGACGTCGTCGGAAACCCTGCGGGACTTTCAGCGCATGACGAGAAATATGTATATAAGTAGCAGACCGAAAACGACATGCAGTAATATTGGACGCCGATATCGGGCACACGGGGCCGCGGGGCAGGTGTGGGTTGTGCGGTGCAGTACTGCTGCTGGGCCGGGACTGTGAGGACCACGGCCGGGACAGCCGGCGGGACCACTTGTGCGCCCGTGCTGTCTGCCGCAGGAGCGGCGAGCACAGGACCTCCCCGCTCCTCCCTGCCCCGACCCCTCCCCTCCCACCCCTTTCCAGCCCTCTCGCTCATCTTATTCTCGAATCAGATTATGATCTGGTATCCACCCGAGCGTGTGCATAGTTAGCCGGGCCGACCATGAGGGGCTTGGCTGGGCGTCAGTTCTGTGGTGCCGGCGGCTTGTCTGCGCCGCCGCTGCCATCACTAAACCCAACCCCGTTCTCCTCTTGGTGTCATCGTCCCACGGTTCGCCCCGCCCCGCCCCGCCCCGCCCCGCCCCGCCACGCCCCGGCCCTCCGCTCCCCGTGCTGGCACTGCCGCTACCCACGCGGGCCGCGGGTTTGACCCTCACAAGTGCGGGGCGGGGCACCCACGACATGACGGCGGTGCCCGCGGTGCACGCGGTGCCCCCACACACGCCGCTGCGGCCGCCGAGGCCAAAGGGCTGCGGGCGCGGGCGGTGGGATTTAGCGGCACGGCCGACGTGCCACGTCGTGTCATGTGCTGGACATGGGAGAGAGAGAGAGAGAGAGAGAGAGAGAGAGAGAGAGAGAGAGAGAGAGAGAGAGAGAGAGAGAGAGAGAGAGAGAGAGAGAGAGAGAAAGGGCACCCCTTGCAGACAGCCTGGAGGGGGTCTCGGTCTTTGGTTAGTTCTAGCATTTAGTAGCCGGCTTGTCGGTGGCAGTGGGCCTTGCCTAATACAAGCCGTGCCTCTGACCCGGGCTCGTATGTGTGTGTGTGACCTGTAAACACACACATGTGTACACACGTACGCACTGCACACAACCTGCGAGCGGCCAACCCAACCCGAACCCGTGTCGAGGCATGCGCTGTCTGAGAGGTATCCTCCGAGGGCGGGGTGCGTGAAGGATGCGGGAAGTAAGGTGCGTTGAACAGTAGTGCATACGTCGTGCCCAACTTGAACTTCGACGCACACATACACATACATACACACACGAAGCTGTTGGAAGGGAGGGGAGAGGGAGGGGAGGAGAGGGGGGGGGGAGAGGGGGGGGGGGGGGGGGGGGAGAGGGAGGGGGGAGAGGGAGGGGACGTCCGCGGCGCGGCGGCGATGCAGCGGTCCGCGTGCATGTGACTAATACCGTGGGAACGGTGTAACGGACAGAAGGGGGGGGGGGACGAGCGGGGAAGGGGTGGAAGAGGGGGGGGGGGGGAGGAGTGGATGTTGACGGCGGTGCGGCGCTCCGGAACTCGGTGCGCTGGAACCGCGCAGCGCAGCGGGCGGCGGCGGCTAGGTGTGAGGAAGGGATGGGGAGGGGAGGGGGAGTGTATAAACGTATCCTGCACTGCGCTAGCGCTGCTGTGCACTCCAAGGACCTCCTCTTCCCCTCCCGGACAGCAGCGCGTGGATGGAGGCGCCGCACGAGTGCAGGAGGGCAGCAGCGGCGGCGGCGCCAGTGGCGCAGCGCAGGGGGGGGGGGGGGGCGTAGGCGTGCGGCGGGGCGGGTGTTTCTGTCATCGCTTGCCGATGGTCGCCATGGCGACGAGCGTGCGGCGTGGCCGTTAGTGTGATCCCGACACGACGGGCACGCCGCGGCGGCGGGGCGGCGGCGGCGGCCACGAATGACCCAACCGCGGCGGCCCTCACAGGTGCATCGCCATGCCGTGCACCGCCGCCCGCCCGCCCGGGACTGCGAGTAAGTGGGCATTGCCACTGAGTACTGTACGACCGTCGCACACAGCCCGCGTCGTGTCGGGTCCCTGACGGAATGTTTGGACCGAGTTCCTCATCCTGTTTTTGCTCTGTTGCAGGTGAGGCGTCCCCGGCCGCAGCTTCGGTGCACCGCATCGGTAGGGGTAGGGCGGTGTGGCGGGATGGGGTGGCGCCCGCGGCCAGCTGCGGCGGGGCGGGAGGGGAAGAGGGAGGAGGGTCACCCGATCGTGTCGACCCTGACGGAGCGGCGCGCGGCGCGGCCGTCGAGGGCAGCACAGTGATGGGGCTGCAGTCAGGGGCCCCGCGCCTGCCGCACTTACAGCGACGCGACGCCGGCCTTTTGGTGACGCAGGACGCTGCACATCCTCCGTCTCTCTCGCGCCCCCGTCGGCCCGGTGCCGTCGCTGGGCATCCTCATTCTCACTCGCACCCGCACAGCCTCCCGCCGCCGCCGTCCGCCGCTCGGCAAAGGGCTGAAGGGGGCGTGGTGCCGGCGTGTGGGCGTGAAGGCCGGGGCGTGCCGTGGGAGAGGAGCCTCTCTCTGGCCGCGCCCCTGCCGCCTCCAAGTATCCGTATCCGGCGGCGTCCGGTGTCCGGCCCGGGGACCCACTCTTCGCCCCGCGCCGCCCCGCCCCGCGGTCGTCCACAAATGACGTCACGTCGGAGTAACAGATGACGGGGACCCGACCTGGCGCGCGTCCCCCCGGGCCCGGCCGCATCGGCCATGCGGGCGGGCGGAACTTTGTGGCCGGCCGTCCAGTTCTCCTCGTGGCCGGGCGGGTCGGGGATGAATGGGACCTTCCGGGACCTTCCGGGACTAGAGCCAGCAGTGCGGGTGTCGAATGTCCGCCCCGCTCCCCCGTCCTGCAGCGAGGCCGCCGACGGGGAAGCGGAGGCCCGGTGTAGCGGCCCACCGGTGCTGTGTCGCCGATGACGCCGAGGCCGCCCCCGTAGCCGTGCGGGGCGGAGCAGGTGACCCGGGGCGCGAACCCTTCCCCGCGGCGGGGCGGCCGGCGGCGACTCGATCGCCCTTGCCGTCCCATGCCACCGTTTCAGTGGCTGTCGCCTCTGCGGATGGCTGCGGAATGAGAATGCGAAATTCATCTCGGCCGCCGCACGTCCCTCCCCGCCGGGCCTCAGCAGCCTCGGCCTCGACTCTTCGTCCCGGGGTCCGTGTCGTGTCGTGCCGGGCCGTGCCGGGACGTGCCCACGCAGCCTTGGACGCCACAGCCCCCGGCCGCGACACCGTCCGCCGCCCTGCCGGGTGCCTTCCCCCGCAGGCGCTTATGTTCTTCCTGGTGTCAGCCGTTCAGCCACTTCCTCATCCCCCTCCGCCCCTCGCCGGGGGCACGTTAGCCTGGCGCTGCTCCGCTGCCCACTCCTCCTCCCGCACCCTCCCCTCTCCCCCTTCTCCTCTCTCGGGTCGGGTGCCCCAGATGTGCCCTCGCCCTTCATCGACCCGGTGGGGGTGAGAAGGGGGGGGGTGGCGGCGGGCGGGGGACCTGCCGGGAGCGGGGGGGGGGGGGGGGGGGGGTTGGGTGGACGACGTCACATCCCCCCGGGGGGGGGGGGGGGGGCACCGGCGGAGCCTAGTTGGGACTGCATAGGTCCTGCTCACGCCTGCAGCCCGGCCCGTGCCTCATTTATCGCGGCCCAGTCCGCCCCGAGGCTCTTTGCCGCCCTGCCTGCCCGGCCCAGCCTCGGCTCCCCACGACGTGGACGCCGCCGATGTCCACCGCCGCGTGGCTGCCTCCGCGGCTCCGGGTTCGTGTCCTCGAGGACGAAGGGGGCGGGTGGGCCGCCGCGCATGATGGGCCAGACCGGGCCGGCGGTCGGGGGCCGGGGTCTCCTGTCTGCTTGTTAGACCAAACCGCACTTGACGGCACTGTCGCGATGCCGCGGCGCCTCCTCCTTGAGGGCGATCCTTAACTCTCTCTCTCTCTCTCTCTCTCTCTCTCTCTCTCTCTCTCTCTCTCTCTCTCTCTCTCTCTCTCTCTCTCTCTCTCTCTCTCTCTCTCTCTCTCTCTCTCCACATACACACGCAGACGGGGACTGGAACTCCCGGGAGTGCAGGAGCTGGCCGGAGCGCCGTGCCTGGTAGGCCACCTTCCGGCCGCACGCGTTGGCTGGGTGGCCTGCTGGCCGGGCTGTCAGCGCTCTGCGCTCCTCGCCTCGCTCCGCGGCACACGGAGCACTGTAGTCTCGGACTCTCTCTCTCTCTCTCTCTCTCTCTCTCTCTCTCTCTTATGCTGCAGCCCACGAGTGCGACAGAGACAGCGCTACGTAGGAGGTGCCCGGAATCAGCCGGCTGGCAGGTTAGGTTAGGTCGACCAGGAGCAGGAGCGGGCCCGCCACACCACTCGACATGGCACGACTGCGGGCCGACTAGGCCGACTGCTGCCAAGTGACAAGGAATGAAAATGTGGTCTGAACTGTGGCGCCCGTCTCCCGAGGTCGGTCGCGGTGAGGAATGGTCGGGTGGGGCGGAGCGGGTGCTCCCGGGCTGGGCACCCAACGACAATCAGCAGCACATTCATGGTTTGTTTTCGGGTGAGTTTCCGCCGGGTTTGGCGTTAGCAGCACTGGCGCCGGCGCCTGCGAGTGCCAGACCCCCCTCCCCCCCCCCACTCGCTGAGCCTGCGGCGGCGACGGACAATGCGTCGACCTTTGGGGCGGAGGAGGCGGCCGCCCTCCGCGCTCTCCTGGAGCTAAAAGAAGAGTGCTCATACATTACGGATAGCAAGGCTGCCGGCGCGGGGCCCCCGACACGCGCGGGTGCGGAGGACGATAAGAATGAGTCTTCGCGGCGCAGGTTTCTGCTTCTTATCTGGGGGGGTTTTGTCACGAAGATGCATGGAGAAGGGAGAATCGGCAGAGAAAACGTGACGTGGTCGTGAGAGCTGTGCTGTACGCCGCGTCTCCCTCCCTCCTTCCGTATCGAAACGACATCCAAGCTGGAGTTTCTCATGCGCCCTTTATGAACAGGCATTTCCAAACAGGCTCTGCGCCGGGAGTGGAAGAACAAGAACAGGGCGGTGACGGATGCAGGGTGAGAATGACGGGCTCCAGCTCCAGAACGTAGTTTTGTGACGGGTACCGCCGCGGGCGTGGCGCGAGCGGACTGTAAGATTCGCGAGGCTCGGCGCTCGCTGCCACGACCATCTAGTAAGTGCGGTCCCACGGCAAAAGTCACCACCGCCCGGCCCTGTGGAGTGTGTCTTTTGGGGCCGCGCCACGGAGTAGGGATGGTCGTGACACATCGCCAGCGGTTCCTCTACTTCCGGCGCTGCAGAGCATTTTTGTAAATGCCTCTATTAGTATCTACGGCTTGTGTCTGCCTAACGCCGCCACTCCAGGCATCTCGGTGCGCCCAGAGAGGACGGACGCGGCCCGCAGCCTCAGAGCGGTTTCAGTTGTCGTGCCCGAATCCCTCGTCACCTCTCACTTCAGCAGCCGCTGCGTTACAGTTCACGGAAAGGCTCTCTTATGTGATGAGACGATTATAGGTGACCTTGGTTATTGATTCGGCGGCATCACGCTCACGGCGCGAGGAAAGGAACACGAAACGCACTTTATCGCTGCCCCAGTTAACGACTTCACAACACAAGGAGTCGCACAGTACACGCGGACGCGGTGTACTTGCCGTTTACTGTTTTCGGCGGCGATCGGGGCCGAGCGGAATGGAGGTTTTTAGCGATTTGGTTATTACTTTGTGTTTCTCGGCGCCGCTGGTTGCGTTTACGTGTTCGAGCGGCGTTGATCGGAAGACAATACGTAGTGAACGTATCATCACACACACACACACACACACACACACACAACGCGACCTCGGCCTTGCCCTCCTGCTGGCTGGGCGTTCACGAACCACGTAACGGGCTGCTGTGGGAACTGTGAGTACGGCGAATGCTGGGTGCGAGAGAGACGGAACGTCCCATTTGGCCGCGGCAGAGCAATAGAGAGATGCCCGTCCCGACCGGGGATGCCGTGGGCTGAAGGAGGCCCGTAACAGCCGCCTAAACTGCAGGCAACCAGCGATACTTCCTATGCCTGCAGACAGGCAAAAAGCGGCGCATGGCCCACTTGCAAGCCGCTCATCTCGTGCTCTACCGCGGCCAAATGGGTTGTCGCGTCTCTCTCGCACTCATCCAATCCGCCACTCCTGGGGGGGAATGGAACCCAGCGCACCTGGAACGGAGACTCTGAGGCTCGTGCCAACGACGCTTCGCTCTCGAAACCGCCCTCCAGGACCCGCTCTCTCTCTCTCTCTCTCTCTCTCTCTCTCTCTCTCTCTCTCTCTCTCCCCCCACACACACACACACACACACGCATGCGAAGCTCACAGCAGACGCTCTCTCAGACCTGGTCTCGGCGTGCCGCGGCTGTACAAGGCTAGACGAGGCTGCCTTGCCCCCCTCCTCCCGCCCCCACCCGTACTAACACAACCCTTGTCCTGCGGCGGCGCGGGCGAAGAGGGGCGTGACCAGCATCGCTACCGTGCCAGCCCCGTCCCCTCCCTGCCTCCCCTTGTCCCCTCCCTGCCTCCCCTTGCCCCCTCCCTGCCTCCCCTTGCCCCCTCCCCTGCCTCCCCTTGCCCCCTCCCTTCCGCCTGCCCTGCCGCCCCCGCCGTCGTCTGCTCTCACACCCTCTCCGGCCTGGCAATAGCCGTAATAGAGTCAGGACAAACTAGGTTCGCGAGGACTACAGCGTCGAAGGCAAGTCAACACGACCGGTGGGGGAGGGGTAGTAGGGGAGGGAGTGGGAGGGGGGGGGGCGCCCACAAACAGTGCGCGTCACTACGGATCACTGCTCTGGCTGCCGGCGAGCCGCCACCGCTCCCGAAAACCACTTAACTCAACGCTCTTCCGCACTGTCGGCGTAAAGTGGGCGGCAGCAGGTCGGCGACGTAGAGAGAGAGAGAGAGAGAGAGAGAGAGAGAGAGAGAGAGAGAGAGAGAGAGAGAGAGAGAGAGAGAGAGAGACAGACAGTAGAGGCGGCTATGATTGAACTGCGGTCCGTCTGCCGAGGCAGCTGAGGCCATCCTGGCTCTTCTTGTCTCTTCCTCCGTTGCGTGATTTGCGATCCGCTCCGCTCGGCTGGTTCTGTTCTGCTGTGTTCTGGCGGCGGGATGAGATGCAGACGCAGCGCACCACGCGCGCGGCCACGTCCAGCCGGCACGCCGCGGCCGCCTTTCCCCGCGTGCCCGCGCACACGCACGCAGGCAGGCACGCATGCAAGCGGCGGATCGCTGCTCGCTAACCGGCCCGCCACCGCTGCTGCTGTACGGCCCTGCTTCTCCGGGGAGCGGCGTCGGCGGGGCCCGCAGCGCGGGAGAGAGAGGTTGGGTGGGTGGGCGGGGTAGGGCAGGGTGCGCGGAGCTGGGGAAGGGGCCCCCCGCGGCCCCTCCGCGGCCCGCCCCGCCGACGCCCCCCCCCCACCCCCCGCAACGGCAACCGTCGGCCCCACGGCGGCCGCGGCCCCGCCCCTCCACCTCGCCGCGCCTGCCTGCAAAGGCTGCGCCGCCGCGCCGTCCGAGTCCTGAGTCAGTCAGTCTGCTCCCAGCCCGGTCCCTCGGCTGGCGGCTCGGGAGCCCCCGTGCTGGAGGCGCCTCTGCCGTGTGCGGGGCGTGCGCCCCCGGCGTGTGCCGCGTGTCGCGTGTGCGTGCCGCGAGTGCGTGCCGCGTGTGCGTGTCACCGCGTGTGCGCGCGCGCGTCCTCCAACACGGCGACGCCGCCGTGCGCCGCGCTCCTCGCCGCGCGGCTCCCCAGCTCGCCCAGGTACACCAAGACCCTCGTGCTACACGCCAAGCGCAGCCAGGCGTCCCCGGCGGTGTGGTGTGTGGACGCCACGCGGGAGCTAGCCGTCTTGTCCAGGGTGTTCGCGGCGAGCCGTGCCGTGACACCGGGCGGCGACGTCGACCCCGCGGCCGCCGAGCGCCGAGCCCCGGCGCGGTGCGTGCGATCGGCGGCGCCCACCGACGCGTAACGGGCCCCCGCCCGCCGCCCGCCCGCCGCCCGCCCGCCGCCCGCCCGCCACCCGCCCGCCACCCGCCCGCTACGGCCGCCAAGCGGATCCACTGTTCCCCGCCTGCGTCGGGGTCCTCGACGTCAACAACCCGACTCGTTCATTTCTGGAAAGGGCCTCAGGCCGCGAGCGGTCGGCCCCTCCGAGAGAGAACGGACTCGGACAGCCCCCATGCCGGCGAACGGGGCGGAATGAGGGCGGAAAAGGGCGTGCCGCGAGCGTGTGCGTGTGCGTGTGCGTGTGTCTGTGTGTGTGCGCGGCTGTGTGTACACCGGGGGCTCCGGCGGGGAGTTTGGACCCTGCCTTGCCTGCCGAGCCCAGGCAGCACACACCGTAAAGGTCGGAGGGCCGGCGGCGGAGGCGGCGGAGGCGGTGCAGGCTGCCAGGGAGGCCGGAGGTAGCCGGAGGGGGCGGAGGGCCCAAGGGTTTGCAGCCCGCACGGGGTGCCGCCGCCCGCGGCCCCCGCGGCCCCCCGCGGCCCCCGCGGCCCCCACGGCCGCTCGGCTGGCCTAGGCTAGAGGGCGACCGGGCCCGGGCCGATCAATGCTGACGCCGCAGCCGCACGGCCACGGCGCGCCACGGCACGGCACGGCGGCACGGCGCTGCGCAGCCCCCGGCGTCGCTCCGCGCTCCGCCCGCCTCCAGGCAGCGGCCCGCTGCGGCCCCGGTGTTCGGCCTCGGCGTCCACCCCCCCGGCACCCCACGCCCACGCAGAACGGCGTCGTCGGTCCCCGCCGGCGCGTCCCGAGCGCTGCCACCGTTGCGAAGGTCAGGGTGGCGCCGCCGCCGCCCGGCAGCGCGGTGCGGCGCGGTGCAGCGCGGTGCGGCGCTGTGCAGCGCACCAGCGTCCGGGGCGGCCAGCGGAAGCGGAGCGCGGCGTAGGAGGACGGCGACGGCGGTGCGACGACGCGAGAAATAGAAGAGAAAAGAAGAATGTAGCAACCTCGAGAGGCACTCATGCGTGTGGCGGGGCAGCGATATGCGACAAAGCCGCGCCGGCCGCCGCGCGGGCGAGGCGAGGTGAGGTGAGGTGTGCCCGTCAAACTATCGCCATCACGCCGTGGAAATGGCGTGGCAAGGCGTGGCGCCTGTGCCCCCCGCACACCCCACCTCCTCCGCCCGAGTACGGCAGTTCAGGCGACTCCGAGCACTGTCTCCTCGGACCCCCCTCTCGCTCCCTTATGAAGCAACCAACGGCTGTAGTGCGCTACGAAAGCAGCGTTCGGCCGGCAGAGGCCACATCCACCTCCTCTCTCGAGTTTCATTTTTTCTCCGCCGGTTCGCGCGTGGGTGGTGGAGAGGAAGCGGAGGGAGGAGGAGGAGGCGTGCAGGAGTGTGGTTGCGCTTGCGTGCTGTCGGAGGTGGAACCGCAGCAGCGGCGGCCCGCGGGGGCCGCGCCACGCTCCGCCACTCGCACGCACCGGACTGGCGATACGGTGCCCACCTGCCTTCACTCTTTCTTGAAAACTGCTTCCCGAAACGCTCCGCGGTGCTTTGCGGATACGGACGCGGTGCGAGAGACTTCCGTGTGTGTGTGTGTGTGTGTGTCCGCGAAAAGTAAACCCACCAACATCGGAATAATAATAATAATGACCAGGTCTTGAGACGTCTTTTACATCCAGTTCGGGTCGCGGACGGTCGGGCCTGGTCAGCCAGTGTCTCATGTGACGCACGCACGTATCAACACACACGCACTCACACACACACACACACACTCACACACACACACACACGAGCTCGCCGTCGTGGGCCCGATGGGCCTCCGCAGGTGGTGGTGGTGACGCCAACAGTCTTGCCTCCCGCCGCCGATGCGGTCACCGTCATGTTGCTATCGAGATCCCTGCCGAAAACACTTCCTTCTTACAGCTCTGTCTCTGTCGCACTCGTGGGATATGCTCTATGAGAGAGAGAGAGAGAGAGAGAGAGAGAGAGAGAGAGAAAGAGAGAGAGAGACGAGAGAGAGAGAGAGAGAGAGGGAGAGAGAGATCCGAGCAGACCGTGCTGGGGACCGCTCTTCTGCTGGCCGGGAGGCGGCGGGCGCCGCGGCGGGCCATGTCCCCCGCAACATGCCCGGCCCGGGCCCGGCCGCGCGGCTGGACTTTGTCCCGCATGTCTCCCTGTCTGTACGCCGCGGTGAGTTAGCGGCGATAGCGCAGCGCGGTGTTGCGGACCGGGTACTTACTGTACCCGTGCTGTACGTACCCAAAGAGTACGTACCCGTGCGGCGAGGGAGGGGCGCACGGCGCACGAGGACGAGGGGCGCCGGCCGACGACGCGACGCAGCCCCCAAACTGCCGGACTGAGAACAGAAAGTCGTTTTCAATTTCGTCGATGGAATTCTCTCGACAGCATTTGGACCCCACACTCGCCCGACATTGGTCGGCGAGGTCCCTCACACTCAAATTTTGGCGAGGTCACCAACCTCACCAATATTTGTATGAGAGGTCTGGTCTTGTTTTTAGGCTGCTATCGCAATCAGTGGCGTTTCATTCCATTCATATATTCATATCATTATATATATATATATATATTAAATTGTGCATTGTACACTCGGGCTGACAGGCTGTAGGGTCCTTGTCGAGGTGCGCGTCGCGGCAGAGCCGGGCGGTGCTGCAGCTGCTGCCCGTCTGTGGAGAAGCCCCGTGCCGGGTAGGCAGCACTAGGCACTGGGCACACGGGTGTCCCCCGGGCGTGCCTACCTCGCAGGCGGGCCGGGACTGCCTGCCCAGCTTGCGTGGCGTGCTGGCTGGGTGCGAGACTGCGGCGGTGCCGAACCTTAAATTGGACTTTCGAGTGTGAGAGAGATCACTGGCGGATCCAGAGACGTTGCGTTCGCGCCCGGAGTGAGACGGAATCAGACCGCTCGCCCGGCTCGGACTGCCGGGATCCCTGGGGTTCAGTTGAAATGAGCAATGTGTGTAACCTCAGAGGGGTTTTATATCAAGGAAAAATCGGGAAATGTCAGAGGTTGATGAGGAAGAAAATAAAGGATGTATTCACGTTTAGGATAAACAGACAAAAACAACGAACAATAACAGCGAAGCCTTTGGAAGGAAACCAAAAGTTTTGAATCTGAATCATATAGGTATGTCTACATTATCACGGGGCATCTCGGCCCTGCCCTTGGCCATGTGGGAGAGCGGGGCACACGCCAGACGCCGCCGCCTCCCCGGCATGCTCCGGCTGCAGGGGGTATATAACGTGGGCGGGCGGGGCGGGGCGGGTTAGTGGCGGCAGCGCCGCTTCCCCGGGGAGGCAGGAAGCAGCCGGGAGACTTGGCGCAGCGGCGGCGCGGCGGCGCTCACGCAGCCCACGCGCTCCCATGAAGCCGACATGAAACGCCGCCGTGAGGCGCCGCCGCGCACCGTGCTCCGCGGGCGGTGACGTCACGGCGCTGCGGCGGCGGGGGAGTGAGGGGGCGGGACGGGCGGGACGGGCGGATGCTAAAAAGTGCGAAAAATGTTTGGCCTAAATGCCATAAAATTTTATTTTAAATTTTACATACAACAGAAAGATATAGAGAATTTGACTAGAGAGATTTTATTTGATTTGATTTATTTTGCCTAAGGTACAGACAACAGGACTGAAAAGTCCCGCGAGTGTCCATACCGCTAGAGAGAGAGAGAGAGAGAGAGAGAGAGAGAGAGAGGGGGGGCGGGGCGAGGAGACAGTGTTTGGAATCGCTTGGCAGGCGGGGCCGGCAGGCAGGCAAGGGCCGCCGTCTGGGCACCCGACCTGCGGCAGCTGCCGACATGGCAGGCGCTGCCGCCGGCTGGTCCTCCAAGCTGCGTCGCCGTGGTGCCCCTCCTGTAGGAGCCCCGGCCCCGCTCCCGCCCGCCCTAACGGCCCTGAACCCGGACCGGAGCCGAGGCGCGGGGCGTTATTCCCAGAAACCCGCCACTCTATCACAGTCAGTCGAGCAGGTGGGGGTTTTTGCCTTTCAAAAAACATGAATGAGTGTGAGTGCGCACCTTCGAAAAGTTCAAACTCAAGAAAAATGGGAAAATATCATGACGGAAACAAAGCGGCGGTAGCGCGTATGTCTGGCCAACCCCGTGCTCATCCTTAGCGAGCTGATTGGAGTGGAGCGTGGAGGAGCGGGTATGTCCCGGACCACCTCTCACCAAACACCCGTGCTCCATGCTGCCGTGTCGGCCGTGTCCTCGCGGTGTGGCGTATGCCGACGTCAGCTTTCATCCCCCTTTCCGCCTCCTTTCTCTCCCTCTTCCTCTCCCCCCCCCCCTTCTCTCTCACTCTCTCTCACACACACGCACGCGCGCGCGTTGTAACTTTAAATGATATTTGCAAACGCCGTTGCATTTGCAGCGTACGGAGCGAACTGGGGGCGCAAGAAGGGTGTTGTGTTGTAGTGGATGGACCCCCCCCCCTCCCCATCCCCTCTTCCAAGTCCTCCCCCTCCTCCATCTCTCACACCGCGACACGCCCCTGAGGGAGCGTGGGCCGTGCGTGCCGCGTGCGTGCCGCGTGTCGTGGAGGTTGAGTGAGGTCAGTGCGTCGCATGTATGACTGGGAGGGGGGGGGGGGGCTCTGTCTCTTTCTCGCACGCCGCGCTGTGTTCATTCAATTGTGTGAGTGGCTGTACGGGCCGCCTACCGGCCGCCGACACGCGGGACGCCGCCGACGCCCGTAGAGTCCTTACGCCACAGCACCTTCGACACAATACTACGGCGCGCGTGTGTGTGCGTGTGCGCGATTGTGTGTGTGTTAGTGTTCGCGTGTGTCTGTGTGTGTGCGACTCTGTGCGAGGAACAAAGCAAAAGTTCAGCACCGCGGGTGCGGGACGCAAGAAGAATAAGAGGTATGTGAACCTCGTGAGCCCACACGCCGCCCTGCCGAGCCCGGACCCGGGACGGGGACGGACCGGAGCGTGTGTCGCCTGCGAGCGCCAGGGTAACTACCTGGAAGGCGCCGTGTGTGTATGTGAGAGAGGGAGAGAGAGAGAGAGGGAGAGAGAAAGAGAGCAGGAGACAGAGAGAGAGCAAGAGGGGGGGGGGGAGAGAGAATGAAGAGAGAGAGAGAGAGAGAGAGAGAGAGAGAGAGAGAGAGAGAGATAGGCGGAAGCGGGCAAAGCGGCGTGCCGAGGCACACACCACACCGCAGCCGGACCGGGAGGCTAAGCTCATTGAGCGAGGCGAGCGGAGCCGGGTGGAGCCGGGCGAGGCAGGCAAACACCCCCCTGTAGAACCCCCCTCCGGCCCTCCGGCCCTCCGGCCCGCGCCTCGGCCCCGCTGCTGCTGATGCTGCCGCGGGGGCCGCGCAGGGCCGCTGAAGCCATACGGCACACATCCCCTTCGGGGCTGTGCCGGGCGCAGACACGCAGCGTCGGTGGGGGGCGCCCACCGTCCGGTAGGGTCCCCCCCCCCCCCTCCGTTGCCTTCCGCCCCCACGCCCCCTCCTAATCGTCCTTCCCGTGTCGTGTCGTCGCGCCCGAAAGACGTAATCGGAGTGCCGGGCTGGAGACCCCCCCCCCCCCCCCAGAACGTACAGTCAGCTGCCTTGGAAGCGTTCCGCGTGGACGCGATTCGCTGTACTAAACTGGCCGGCTCACGGGTCTGCGGGTCTGCCTCGCGCCTCGCGGTCTCGTGCCGCGCACGCGCACATTCACGCGCGCACACACACGCGGACTTACGTACACTGGCCGCCGCTCTGAGTCTGGCGTTCGTCGTTTTACGGGCCGTTTCGGCTTCATATGAGGCCGGCAGGCCGGCGGCGGCGGCGGCGGCGGCGCGGCGGCACCGGCGTGGAGGCCGCTCCGCCGAGGCTCGCCTTGCCCTCCCCGCGCGGCCCACAGGGAGCACGGCGGAGCGCGGCAGCCCTGCGGCGATGTGTGTCAAGGATGCTGCTGCCGTCGCCGGCCGGCGTGCAGCGCCGAGGTGTGCAGAGGTGTGCAGAGGTGTGCACGCGCGTAGGCGCCGCCGCCGCCGCCGTGCCGAACCGAAACGCCCGCCACCTTTCTTCCTCAGGCTCTAGAGGGCGTTGGCCGCCTCCGAACAGCCGGTGGCGCTACCTGGCGGCGGCCCCGCTCAGGTGTGGGAGGCGGTGAGCGGGGCACGGCCGTGCTCTCCTGCCGCGCGCCCTGCCGTCACTCTGTCGCGCGCTATCTTATCAGGTCGATGCGAGCGCGACAGAGATGGAGAGAGACGGACAGAGAGAGAGAGAGAGAGAGAGAGAGAGAGAGAGGCGGAGAGGGGCGCAGCAGCAGAAGCGGGCTTAGCAGCAGTGTGCGGCGTCCGCGCTCTGCATCGCTGCATCGCTCTCCTCGCTCTCGCGCTGCTCGCCGTCGCTTTCGTCGTTTCCGTACTGTTGCCCTGCACAGGGCTCACAGGGCTCACAGGGCTCGCAGGGCTCGCAGGGCTCGCAGGGCTCGCAGGGCTCGCAGGGCTCGCAGGGCTCGCAGGGCTCGCAGGGCTCACAGGGCTCGCAGGGCTCGCAGGGCTCGCAGGGCTCACAGGGCTCGCAGGGCTCACAGGGCTCGCGCCAGCGGGCGCCCCCCCCCCCCCCCCACCCCTCGAGGCCGTGCCTTGCCTTGGGCCGGGCGTCCCTCCGACAGGCGCTAACGAGGATGTCCCGCTGCCGCAGCAGCCGCAGCACCCGCTACACCAGACCCCGCTGGCCCCGCTAGGTCCGGTACCGACGCGTCGCTGGCGTCATGCCGTCGTTTTTATCCGCCGGGAGGCGGGGAAAGTTTATATAAGTTACTTCTCAGTGTTTCCCATGCCCAATAAATTGTAGGGGATACGTGTGACGGCTCTGGGACCGTTTGTCAATGCGCACTATGAAACCATCAGGAGGTATTACTGACTGTTCTGCTCGTGCTTACTAACCGCTTGTTCCCTGTCTGTGTGTGTGCAGGGCCAGGGCCAGGGCGGCGACAAGGCGCGCAGCCCGCGCAGCCCCCGCAGCCCCACCGGCCGCAGGATGGACCGGCTCCGGCGCAGCTTCCGCGACAGCTTCCGGCGCCGCAAGGAGCCGTCGCTGCCGGAGAGCTCCAAGCCCCACCAGTGGCAGCTGGACGAGGCGGCCGTCCGCGCCGGCACCTGCTGCTTCCACGTCAAGGTGAGACCGTCTGGCCCTCTGACACTCGTGCGCGTTCCGTCAGGTCATTCACAACGAAAAGAGCCACGAACACCGCCCAACTCAGGGCTGTTTCAAAAACTAGACCTCATATTCAAGATTTGAGACCACAGCGAGGCTCAGCTTGATCCCAGGATTAAAAAAAAAAAAAAAATGGCCTCTTGCATGACCTTATCTGATCGACAATGCGGAAAATGTGAGTTGAATAAGTGGCCACGATGAGGCCTGCGACTGCCATTCTCATTTCTCATCAGAAAACGTCGTGCGATATCCCACTTTCCGAACCCTGGGATCGAGCTGAGACCAACTCTGGTCCCAAACCACGAGACTGTCGAGTTCTGCTAGCCCAATATTGGGCGATGACCACGACTCTTTCCCTCTCAGTGAGTGTGACAGGGACGGGGCGACGAGGAAGCGACTACCCGGACGCATCCGGGTCAGCAGAAATGTATCTTCTGTTTCTGTCGTCCCGCCGAGGCAGACACGGACAGGAGACGTATTCGGACGCGTCCGGGTATTCGCTGCCCGTCCGATTCCGGGCTCTGGTGTGCGGACGGCGCCGGCCCGGTAGGCAGCTCGGGTCGGCGGCGGGCGCGGCCGCCGTGCGGGTCTGCCTACCCAGCCGCTCGCAGGCGCTCGGCCCGGCCAGAGATCGGGCAGCCGCGGTCAGGTTGGGCGCGCGTTGCCCGGCTGCGTCCGGGAGATTTGCCCGGAACGTGTCCGACCGTAGTCTGGCATAGGTTCGGCCACGTTCGGGCAAAGCTTTCGAGCGCAGTCGGGCAACGCTCACCCGCGGCCTGAGTGCCCGATTCGGAACTCTGCCGCTGCGGGACCTTCGCGACCCTCCACTCACACGTTGTCTCTTCTCTTTCTTGCAGTACATGGGCTGCGTGGAGGTGTTCGAGTCCAGGGGGATGCAGGTGTGCGAGGAGGCCCTCAAAGTGCTCAGGGTAAGTACAGCAGCATCCGTCTGCGGGGGCTCCACGGGGCTCCAGGGCTCCGGGAGGGATCGCCTGTCTGCTAAATAACGGCGAGAGATAATGTTGTGCTTGAGCCGGGGCCGGATTTGAGCACAACCGAGCTCAGAGGTGACATTTAGAGTGCGGATTCGGTGACGCCGCCGGCCCGGTGTCTGTCAGCGCCGGTCCGACGAACTCAACCTGCGGGCCGGGCGCCCCGCTGACTCAGCGAACGGTCGGGGCCCGCCGGGGCCGGCCGGGGCCTCGGCCGCTCCGGTCCCCCGCTGTAGACAGGCCCGCGCCCGGAGGCGGCGTGAGACTGGCGTCTAACGGTGCCGCGGCCGGGCCTCCACTGTCCGCCCTGTCTGCCCGCTTCCGTGCGCTTTCGGAAGTCTACTGTTACATTTGCGAGCGCGTCTCACACACTCATATTCACGAGCTGTCAACCGCGTGTCAAAGTGAGCAGGATGAGATGTAACCAGGAGAGGGAAAGAGAGAGAGAGGGAGAGAGAGGGAGAGAGAGAGAGAGAGAGAGAGAGAGAGAGAGAGAGAGAGAGAGAGAGAGAGAGAGAGAGAGAGGGGAGGGGAGGGGGGGGGGGGGGGAGAAAAGCGTACGAGAAGTGTCCGTACCGTACGACGGCCGTCCTGGCCGGGCCGGATGGCCAATTTGTCCGTAATGAAGGCAATTACACTTTGTGGACGTGCGAGTAACGTTACTCCTTCGCGGCCAGGCGGCGGCTGGCGGCGCCGCTCCGCCCGGCACCGCCCGGCTCCGCGGCTGCCGCGGCTCAGCCGTCAAAGGTAACTGTGCCTGAGCGGGGCCGGGCTGCCGGGCTGCCGGGCTGCCGGGCTGCCGGGCCGGGGCTGCCCTGGTGAGGGCGTCGTCGTCGTCGGTGAGCGAGCGCTCCCGTGTGGCGGCGCCTGCAGGCCGCGGGGGCCCTCCCCTCCCCCGCCCCTCTCGCTCCTAAATGAGTTGATGGTGTTATCACCCGACCTTCCGGGCATCGGTGGGCGCAGGGGGGGGGGATGATGCTGCCTGGCTGCTGCCGCACCATGACCGCCGGGGGGCCATAATGCATTGCGCCGCGACGGTGAAGAATGTTTCAGGGGTACACAGAACCGTGCCCCCCCCCCCCCGGGGGGGGGGGGGGGTATCAGCAGCATGCGCCAGAACCCCGCCCCCTCCCTCGCCATGACAGACAACGTCGTTAACGCAGCGCCGCTTTTGCCTTTGCAGAACTCGCGGCGGCGGCGCGTCCGCGCCATCCTCTACGTGTCGGGTGACGGCCTGCGCGTCGTGGAGGACGAGACCAAGGGCCTGATCGTGGACCAGACCATCGAGAAGGTGTCGTTCTGCGCGCCGGACCGCAACCACGACAAGGGCTTCTCGTACATCTGCCGGGACGGCACCACCCGCCGGTGGATGTGCCACGGCTTCCTGGCCCTGCGCGAGTCGGTAAGTGCAGGACGGTGGACTCGGAGCCCCGGCCGCTGCCGCCGCCGCTGCTGCCGCCGCCGCGTCCGGCCCGGCTGACTTGTGTGCTGTCTGTAAGCAGGGCGAGAGGCTGTCGCACGCCGTGGGCTGCGCCTTCGCAGCCTGCCTCGAGAGGAAGCAGCGGCGGGACAAGGACTTCGGCGTCACCATGAAGTTCGACCCCAAGGACTCGACGTTCACCCGGTCGGGTAGCTTCAGGCAACCATCCCTCACGGAGCGCCTCGCCGACCCCCAGGAGCTCAAACCTGCCGGTGAGTGGCCGTGCACCGCAGGCCGCAGGCCGCGGGCCCCGGGCCCCAGGCTCCCAGTCCGCTCAGCTCCGGCGGCAACGGCGGCAACTCTGTTTCCCTGCGTCGCGACCTGACGGCCGCCATGCCATGCCGACTGCCGCCTGTCGCGGACTTGGCCCCACAGTGACACGCTGCACGCACGCGACCGCCACTAACCGACTAAACCGTGTGTGATATGCATATGTGTGTTTGTGTGTGGCTCACGCCTTGGAAGCTTCCTTCCCTCGGACTCACATATCATTTTTTTCTATTGTTTTTTTTTTTACCTGACGCAGGGCGGATGTGATTCGGAACTGAAATAATTTGCGAATGTGTCTCTGGAGGATCAGAAGGCCCTCGCGGCCTCACGGTATGATGGCCGCATCGTGCGCCGTGAAATGCAGGCGGTTACCACTTTCCTTTTCTGCATTTCAAAAAGTAGTCAGTCTCTAATTTTAGCGTTGCCTCGGTGTTTGCCCTGAGGGCCCTGTTTGACGCCGGATCGCGCAGGTGTTTGTCGGCGACACGTCTCTACAGGGATACTCCTATCTCTGTCTCTCCGTATCTGCCTCTTCTTCCCTCCCCCCCCTCTCTCTCTCTCTCTCTCTCACCCTCCTCCCCCCCCTCTCCCTCTCTCCCTCTGCCTTTCCCTCTCTCTCCCTCTCCCTCTTCCTCCTCTCCGTCTCTCTTTCTCTCTCCCTCTCCGTCTGGTCGTCCTGCTCCTCCTCCTCCTACACGCAGCCTCTCCTGGTCCGCTGCTCCGCCGCTGACCTTGTCATGTGTGGTTTGTGTGTCTTTTTGTAGCTCCGTTCCTGTGGGAGGTGGCCCGCCCCTCGGCGGAGGAGATAGCCGCCATGCCCACCGCTCCCCTGGAGCGTGCCGACTCCGTCGACCCCTTGGACCCGCTTGCCGCGCTGGCGCCCCTGGGCCCGTTGTCCCCGCCGCCCTTGGCTATGTCGATGCCGAGGCCGGCGTCGGCGGGGACGGCGGCCGGGGGCGGCTGGCCGGGGGCGGGGGGCGGGTCGGGGGTGTTTCACGGGCAGGCCGGAGTCCAGAGTGTGGCCCACACGGGGGCTGGTAAGCCTGCGGCATGCTGTAGATGGTCTTGCTGTAGAGCCCGCTCCGCTGTCGGGGGTCCAGTGGTGTCCAGTGGTCCGTGCCGTGTCCGTGCCGTGTCCGTGCCGTGTCCGTGCCGTGCCTACTGCTGACCAGGCCAGGCCGGCGGCACCCGCTCGAGTCTCCACCACCCCTCCTTCTTGCTCGCGTGCGGTGCAGTGCGGTGCTGGGCCTTGTCTCTCCCACTCTGTCTCTGTCGTACCTCCTGGACAGCACCGAGGCACCGGGCCGGCCAGGACACGGGACATCGTAGACTGCTTGCCACCACCCGGCTCCTGGCGTCACCGTAGCTCCTGGCCGAGCCCCGCCCCCACGCACCCTGTCGACTGTCGGATCACTACTATTGTTTTATTTATTTCTCGTTTGCTTCGTATACTGCAAAGGCCCTGCATTCTGACCTCTCGCTTATCCACTCTGTCTCTGTCTGTCGTCTTATTCATGTTGCGGCCTCTCTGTCTCTGTCTCTCTCTCTCTCTCTCTCTCTCTCTCTCTCTCTCTCTCTCTCCTCTCTCTCGTCCTGTCTGCCTCTCTATCCACCTGTGTAGACAGAACACGCCTCGCAAGTCGCCCCGGCCGTGCTGCATAGCACACACCAGACACCCTCCCACTTTTCCCTCTCCTGTATCAGGACTGAACTGCGTTACTTTCTGTTGCGCTGTGCTAACGGATTATATTTTGACGATTTCAGCAGGTTCTGTTGGACCGGCATCATAGTCTTTTGAGTGTGTTACTTTCCTTTTGTTTTCTTCTTTTTAGAAAGACTGATACCCTGGCACCCACACCTGTACACTAGCTACACCCTGCAATACTTTTACCGTGGAATGGAGAATGCAACTGAACTATTTTTGCCTGGAATGTGCGGAAGTCCGGGAGTGTCTCTCTGTTGTGTGACGATTTCAGTCAAGGAAACTGAAAACGACCAATGATGCACGCATGTCTCTGGTTGCTTAACGAACTAACAAACAATGTAGGGAGGACGTATTAGACAAGAATGCACCGTACACTTCTGTAAATTTGCACCGTAGCGTGACTATGACTCCGCTTCTGTAAATGTACTAGCCAAGGCCTGTTAGGCCTCCTGCTGTGCTCGCAGCAGGACCGGCAGGTGCAGCTAACAAAGTATGGAGCGCCTGCAGACTATGGTAGACAGCGCTCTTACAATAGATTATTTAGATTTCGCCAGATTTCACCTATTTCTAAACCAATTTTTGTCTTACACCTACATGACACCTGACTAAAGCAAACTCAGCTAACCTAACCTAATCGTCGCCGATCCAGTCTCCAATTTTTGTCTTACAACACCTAAATTATACCTAAGTAAAGCAACAAACTTAGCTGACCTAACCTGGTCGTGGATCCAGTCTGGGCATATACCTCTCTTTCTCTTATATATATACCAGGTGATTCAGAAACGCCGCCGGGCCGAGCCGCTAGCGGCCGACGGCTCCGGACGGCAGCGGCTCGGCCTGGCGGTCTGGGACGAGCGGCACTACGCTACGCTCCGCCACTCACCTTCCCCCGCCGGCAGTCGCTGCGCGCTAACCAACGTCGTGCGTTGCGGGCTTGCCTACTCAAGAAAAAATGCGGCGTTTCTGAATCACCTGGTATATATATAAGAGAAAGAGAGGTATATGCCCAGACTGGATCCACGACCAGGTTAGGTCAGCTAAGTTTGTTGCTTTACTTAGGTATAATTTAGGTGTTGTAAGACAAAAATTGGAGACTGGATCGGCGACGATTAGGTTAGGTTAGCTGAGTTTGCTTTAGTCAGGTATCATGTAGGTGTAAGACAAAAATTGGTTTAGGAATAGGTGAAATCTGGCGAAATCTAAATAATCTATTGTAGGAGCGCTGTCCACCATAGTCTGCAGGCGCTCCACACTTTGTTAGCTGCACCTGCCGGTGCTGCTGCGGGCACAGCAGGAGGCCGACCAGGCCTTGGCTAGTATACATACTGTACATATAGAGAGGGGCGTGGACGCACAGCACCGTGGGGCCTGGGGGGTAGGCAGCCCCGCCGCGCACGCGTGTCGTGCGGGCTGGCCTACCCCGGCTGCCCGCAGGCGCTTCACTAGTGCCCGCGGCCCCCTAGGGCCCTAGGGCTGTTCCCCCCCGACAGTGGCGTGCCTAGAGAGTCTGCGTCCGAGTCCGGAGTGAGAAGGAATCGCACTGCGTGCCGGGTGAGTGAGAGAGACAGAGGGAGGGGCGGCAGGTAAACAAATCGCCCCTCCCTCTATCTCTCTCGCTCGCCCGGCACGCAGTGCGATTCCGTCTCACTCCGGGCTCGGACGCAGACTCTCTGGGCACGCCACTGCCCCCCGACACCACGTAACACCCCGCGTCTGGCGGCGAGCCCGGAGGCCCGAAGCTGGGCGCACGCCGGGAGGCCGTAGCGCGCGCCGTCCGCCCGGGCCGTGGAAAACTACTTTTGAGGGTCGAGGTATCGACCCGACCGGCCTCCTGCTCTGTTGAATCTGCTTTGGGGTCATCCATAACTTATGCACCGAGACTCGTCTGAAAGCGCTCGTCGCGGAGGGGGTGTTACGTGGTTCCTGGACGCTGCCCCCGCTGCCCCCGCAGGCCACCGCCGCTGACGATCCGCGTTCGTGTTTCCACAGAGCCCGTGGCCGCGGCGCCGGCCCACAAGGCGGGCAACCCGTTCGCCATCGAGCGTCCGCACGCCACCGTGTCCATGCTGCAGCGCCAGGGCTCCTTCCGGGGCTTCTCCCAGCTCAACCAAGCCTCGCCCTTCAAGCGCCAGCTCTCGCTGCGCATCGGCGACCTGCCGTCCAACCTGGAGCGGCAGCGGTCGCAGAGCCTCGCCAGCCAGACGTCGGCGCCGTCGCGGCCCCAAGGTGAGTACCCCGTACCGCATCTATCTCGAGGCCTTGCCCTCAGATGCCGCGCGGTTCTGCAGCGCGCGATTTTTTCTGGTCTATTTTGTTGGCCCCTTCCATGGGCCGGACGCGACTGAACACTCAGAGAGTTTGCGCCTTCCCTCCAGCAGAGGGGGGTCAGCTGGGTGTGGGCGGGGCCCCGCCGGGGGCTCTGTCGGCGCAGACGCCCCCGGGTGCCCCGGGCCAGCACCCCGCGCCGCAGCCGCCGCCTCCGGGCCGCCGGCACAGGCTGCTCTCGCTCCCGAACGCCGCCAGCGTCCTGAACGACACGAGTGAGTCCCGTGTTCCGTGTGTAGGCCCTTGCCCCTGCCCCCTGCCCGCGGTGCTGTGCTGTGCTGTGTTGTGTTGCCGTCACCTGTACATACCGGCTCCACCCCACCGCTTGTCAGTCCCAGTCCGAACCCTCAAACCCGGACCCGGACCTGGATGCTGTGACTTACTTGTATCCCTTGCCGTGCCTCCGTAGGGTTTGAATACCGACGCTTGCCTCCACTGCTGCTGCGGCCGAGGCCAGCGCCTAGGCTCCTGTAGCGATGGAGCGGGGAAGAGGGGAGAGAGGGCCGGACACTGCTCAACGCGACAGCGGCCCAAGATGAGAATAAATTCGGGACTAAAGCATTTCCTTCGTCTGTTTATTGGGCGTGGGGTTCAAATACCACTGGGGGCGCCTTTTTTCTCACCTGCGCTGCCTGTGGCCCGGGCCGGCGCGCGCCGCACTGTCTCTGGTTTTGTGGTAACAGATAAGAGCCCTAGCACCGTACTACTCCCGCACGTCCCACGCGTCGCCGTCTCCCAAGATCCCCCCCCCCCCTTCTTTCCCCCTCCCCTCGTGCTGCTTGTTACTGGTCCCCAATTAGCTGGCTGTTTTTGTGTGCGCCCCCCGCGGATGATGCCGCACACCGCTTTCGCAGCTCTGTCTCTGTCGCACACACAGGGCGCAGGGCGTGCCGTCGTAGGCGTGTAGAGATTCGAGGATACTACTAACTCCGCGAGGTGATTAAAAAAACGCCGCGCGTTTTCTGGGATAGGCAACCCCGCAGCGCACTATCTCCATCTCTCTCTGGCTCGGCCGGACACGTGAGACAGAAAGGGACGGAGGTAGTGCTTCACGGGCTAGCATAACGTTGAGATGCGTGGAGTTTCTGAATCACCTGGCATGTTGCAGTAGAGGTGCTAGTGAGACAGAGTTGCGGAAGCACTCCTCCAAATCAGCCCATCTTGGCGTGTCCCAACGTCCCCGATGGTCCGCGGCCGCCGGGGACCCACGCTGGGAGTGAGCCTGGACTGATCGTGTTCGCCTCTTCTGTTGGCAGTGAGCCCCATCCCGGAGTCGTCGCCGCTCGCCAGCCGCGGGGCCGGCGGCGACGGGCCGACGCCGCCGCCCGCGCACGCCGCCCTGCCGGTGCTGCCCCCCGCGGACCCGGTCAGCGCCATGTGCCAGCAGCTGTCGCAGGGGCTGCTGCTGCTCTCCTCCACCGACGAGTTCGGGGTGAGTCGGCTCTTCCGCGTGACGGCGCTGACGGCCGGGCCGGGCAGGAGGGTGGACTCAGGCTGTCAAGCCGTCAAGGACAAGGCTTCCTAGATTTTTGCGATTTCAATTGTTGACAAAATCTAAAGAATCTAGAAAGCGTCGACCGCCATGAGTCCAAATCCAACAGGACTCGGACTCGACGTAACGCCTCGCCTCTTCTGTTTCCAGCTCGACCTAACAACCAAGAACAACAACAACAACAGCTTAAACTCGGCGAACGGCTTGTGGACGGGCCCCGCAGCCCCCGCTGCCGCCGCCGAAGTCAAGGATCCGCTGGCGTGGACCAGCACGACGCTGTGGCCGCGGTCCGACTCCGTCCCCGCCAGCACCGTCGCGCCGTCGCCGCCCCCGCCCGCCCCCGCGGCGCCCACCGCGGTCCCGGTGCCCACCAAGGACTTGCCTCGGCCGGAGCAGTGGCTGGGGAAGATCGCCACGGTCGTGAAGCCTGCTGCGCCCGCGCCCGCCCCCCCCGCGCCCGCCCCCGCGCCCTCACCCGCGTCGTCACCGCGGCGGGCGATGCTGGGCAGCCACTCGCGGGCCTACTCGCTGGGCTCGGCCGAGTCCTACATGGGCCGCATGAACGCCAACGGGCACGGCGCGGCCCCCGCCACCGACCCATTCGACGCGGACTGGGCCGCGCACTCGCACGCTAACGCCGCCGGCACCGCCGCCCCCGGCGCCTCGCCGGTCCCCGCCCCCGCCGCCAGCACCAACCCCTTCCTGGGCAGCGCGATCCCCGTTAAGGCGTTCGAGGTGCGCATGTGACAGTAGGCCTCTGCTTGTTGTGCCACTCCTGCTGCTGATGCGGCTGGGGGTGGGGGCGGTCAGGGGCGGCGCAAGGCCGGGCCGGGCCGCCTACAGGGCCCGCACCCCGCGCCGTGTTCGTGTAGCACTGTTTTGTAGGTAGGCTGTACTTACTAGCCGGCTGTGCGTGCGAGCAAGGGGATCACCGGACACCACCGAAACTCCAGGCTCGCACAGAAACATATCTTTAATCTATATTATATATGCGTTATTTTTGTATATATTTGTTGTAAGAAACAAGCATCTCAGTGAGAGGCAAAGGGACATGATGTGTGAGGACCAGACCGAACGTCCGGTTCGGATGTTGGTGTGGAGGACCTGCAGACTAGACAGGGGGGGATTCCATTCAAAATGGTATAAAAAATGTGTGCAGGGAACATAAGGAAAGGGAAGGGAAGGGGGGGTTGTTGAAGATTTTTGTTGAGGGTGGATTAAATCATTGAATGTGTTAATGTGATACCATAAAATAAGTACTTAATCTGTGGTAGGTAGTGCAGGTAGCTCATTACTGCGGGTGTTGTTCGGTGCATTATTCCTTTAGTATTGGTTGGTTGTGATGGCACGTTGGCAGTGCCAATAAAATTATGGAGTGCCTGCGCTGTCATGCGCTCTCACCTTATTTCTTACACTGTTGTTATGCTACAGGTTGTATGAACCAGTTTGCATTAATGTTCTTTTCAGTTATAAGAAATGATGATGCCTGTATATAACACTCTACCATATATCATAACTATATGTATATGTATGTATGTATGTAAATATGTGTATACATGAATAATTATACAGATAATTTAAGAGAAAAGATGTGTGCTTGTTTGTATGTGAATAAAAGTAACTATTCTTAATGCATTATACTGCTGCAATTGTTATAAATCAATAATTACAAAATTTTAATTGACAAGAGAGAAGAGGCTGTGCCCTTGTTATGCATATCCTTGATACCACTCACTTATTGCTTTAAGTGACTCTTTATTTTATTTTTGTAACCCAATAAGTTTTAGTTACCTGTGCAGGCTCTGTACTTTAACTCTACATTTATCTTGTAAATGTAAATGTGGGAATTTAAACTGCCATGATTTACTTGACATACAGTTGGCAAAACATATCATAAAACTATCTGGTTATGAAGGTAACTTTTTTTGTCTGTGACATTAGTGCTTCAATATTTTATTATTGAAAGTGATGTATTCTGATAGAAGAAAACACAATTTATGAAGAAGTTGGAGTGTTTAGTATTATTGTAGTTTAGTCAGGGCCCTGTGAAAATGGCTCACACAGGTGTATATTTCCTCTTTCAAATGGATTGGAGCATATGCTGTACATTGATGTTCCTTATTGCTTCACTCCTAGAATTACCAAATTTATCTGCAAGGGCTGAAATACAAGACATTCTCACTCATAGCGTTGTAAGCAGCTCAGCACTAGATCTCCCTAAGTAATTGCTGAAATGTGAGTTGTGTTTCTGAAAGTAGTTATGAAAGAATGTGCTTGATACTGTATCATAGTTCTTTGTAAAGCAATCTTATCTGAAATGCTGACTAGGGAACAACCTGTGATGTAAATACCACAAACATCCAAGAATTAAACTCCAATATACATTTGAAGGGATAAAAAAATTAACCATAAACCATACAACTTATGAAATTTCTTTTTAATGATTGGCATTAAACTTCAGCAAACAATTTGTGAAGAGAAAGTGGGTAATCAGGGATTTATAATGTGTCAGTGATAACAAGCCACAAATGACAGTACAATCAGACACCTGAAATTTATTGAGACAACAGTAAAACGATGTTTGATACGCCGTGCGCAAGCTAATTTAAAGAACAAAACAAATAATCGTTTTCTGAAAACTCATTTAGCTCGTTTAGCCTGTGTTCTCGATCAGACCTATCTCAATTTCGAGGCAGTATTACCATCAGAAAACACAATCCCTTGTCATTTTATTCGATAGAAGGTGTAAAGTGACCGGCAACATAGCAGTTTTAGGTAATGGTTATGGGTAACCACATCCATTAAAATAATGCTGACTTGCTATTCTGGTCTATTTCAGTACTACATGTTTGGCATCAAACAAATAAGAAAAAGACTGTAGTGAGGAAGGTTTCTTTTTGAAAAGTCGTGATAGGGTATGATAAATTATTATTTCCAAACTGATTCATTGCTTTTATTTTCTAGAATGCCAACTATACACAACATACTGCAAACCTCAAAAAGAAAAAAAAAGGACGATGTGTCCCCAATGGCACTGCACGCTGAGGTATTTCTTAGATATCACAAAGAACAGAGTAAAAGTTGAAACTTTTGACTACAGATCATAGAATTAAGTTCTTAAAAATAAAAATTCAGCCTTGATTAAGACACATTATTTCTTTCTGACATTTTCAAAGCAATTGCAAACTGTGAAAGTACCCCTCCTGCACCCCTCCTGGTACACTGGCACACTTGCATCTTCCTCTTCTGCATTCACACCCTCGGCTTCGGCTTCATCTGAGGAAGAGAGATTTAAAAAACGTATCATTAGTAAGTAAGAACTTTTTTCACCTTCGTCAGAATCAGGGGCATATACTTCTACAGCATCACAGTCACCAGGATGTACAGTTTGGTCAACACAACGTTGGAAAAACAACGTGCTTTATGTATTGACCAGGGGTGGTGATGATGGCACAACAGCATCTTCGTCCTCTTTACTCACATCCTCCGCCTGAGGTGACTGAGGTATAATCATATTATTGTTTTCCCTAGCTTCTTTGGCTTCATCTGAGGAAGAGAGATTTAAAAAACATATCATTAGTATTTCTTTAGGTTAGTGAGAAAGGAGAACCAATGGTTCGTTTGCAATACTTACGTGAGAACTTTTTCCACCTTCAGAATGACGGTCCAAATATAATTCTTTCAGATGGTGTGTAAATCTGCTCTTTACGGACTGCCAGGACCTTGCTGTGAACAAACCATAAAGCCACAGACATTGTAGAAAAATGAGTTGGGATTCAGTGCAACATAATTACTTAAAGCTAAACAAAACAAAAGGCTTAAGCTAGAATGCAAGGTGATTTGACCTACCAGGGATGGTGTTGCCTTACATATTTTAAAATGGCTGTGTCTTCTTCAGACGTGAACCTACTCATAAAAGAGAGGAGAAAGCAAGGAGTGGTAAAAAGCAGCGGCTCGGTCACGGATGAAATAAAATCTGGAGAACTAGCACCAAGCAGAATGATACACAAATTTCATCTCAAAAATAGGAAACGACACTTACAATCGTCTTCCACTTGACACAACGTGTGACATCTTGCAAGTGTTCATTGGCTGAGTGCCTCTTGGCTTTGAAGGCTATTATTCTTGGGCACACTCGGTCAGGAGACTAAAGGATTTTACCCCTCTGCCACCAGGGAAGGCAAAGGCTAACGCGCCTTTCACCTGCCCCGGCAACTGCCACCACTGGGAGAGAGAGAGAGAGACTCTGTGTGATGGCTCGCGGTCACCCACCACTGGGAGCTGGAGGACCGTTGGCTGAAGATGGTTTCCGCGCTGGCAACATTGAAAGTGTCTTCGGCATGTCAAATCAAGCGCAAATGTATTTCATAGAACGTGGGGCAGAACAAATATGTAAATAAGTGTAATGTTTGCAGAAAACGTGTATTTTGTATTTAGAAAAAGATTGTCAAAATACTTGCTAACATTGAATAAAGTTTAGATGTTTGTGGATGTTGGGACCTAGCTAATCTACGGCAAGTTATTTCAGAGTCAGTGGTCTGCCACACACTTGTCTTTCATTTTTTTAAATTGAGACTACTTTTCCTTTTTGCAGTGCCAAATGGAAACAAGAAGGATTGGAAGGGAAATCTGCAAAAGAGAAGTTGGTGGAGACCCTTCAAAAAATTCTGGACCTTGACCCTGGCACATTTCTTTATGTTGGAAAAAATGAAACTAATGACAAAATAGAATATTTATTCATTCAGACATCTGCCATGAGGAAAGTAGCAGAGAAGTTTGGTAGTGTGCTGCTTAGCACATCAGCACATTTATAAGATCCACGATTATGTCTCCAGACACGGTAAGCTATCTAAACCTACTGCCTAACTTTTTTAACAATCCTTCAAGACAGCTTTCAGGCTTTCCAGATCATTATTTCACAAGCCATATGTGACGCATGCGACAAATCTTTGAAAACTGTTTTGATCAATCTCTTTGTTTACAGATGACACTACAGTAATTAAGCCAATCAGACTTACAAATACTGGTAAAGAAAAGAGTGTTGAGTCTATGTCAGGTAATGTTGATTCAAAGGCTAAGTATTTCCATTGGGAAGCTTCAAAACAGCATGGAATATTTATTATCTTGGGTATGTGTATCAGTGTGAGGTGCAAAGGGTCACAAATGAAGTAGGTGACCCTCTTATTATTTTCTTTTTTTTTAGAGGGCTTGGAATGTATGAAATAACCCCTTTCTCTTTCTTTTCCTTGCTTTTTTTTTACTTTCTTTGTTTTCTTTTGCATACTAATTTCATCATCAAGCTTATACATCAAATCCATTTTTTTTTTCAGTAGTGCTGCTGGTTTTCTTCTCTGTACTTCTTTCTGCTGAGCGGGCGGTAGTTTTCATTGTTGGCACATGCACACTGATTTTTGAAAGATCTGTTTGATTACAGTTCTGTCGTCATTGGAAACGTTTTGCAACAGGATGCTGTTATGCCCTGCAAAATCTCAGTCAATAAAACATCATTGCACGGCACACTTCATCTATAAAGTTTTTGACCCAACCCTCCAAATCTTAGACACAACATGTGCCTTAGCATGTCTGTTGCAAAACGTTTGCAGCCTCCTGGATACTGGCTATGATCGGATATGGCCTTTGACGGTATGTGTTTCGGTGAGTTCTGATTCAATTAGAGTGAGATCTCCAATTTATTATTGGGGCAGCTGGTTCTGCACCCGTTATACAATTTAGGGAAGGGGAGCAGGTGGACTTTAAAAAAATGTCTACAGCTTATCCCTACATGAGTATCATCAATGTTTCTCTCCCATTTTCATATTTTTGTGATACTGTAGTAACTAAATATCTTTGTGTTTTAAGAATGTGGTGCTTGTATGAGGTTTGGCCCTCCAAGTGAGGACAGCGCACACAAGTGCGCCTACTGTCACACACCAGTGCACATATTTGGGTGCTCCACTGAACGGCCTGAGGGAGGAGAGGAAGGGAGTGGCGGTACCGACCGATTATGCCTTCCATGTTCTGTCAAAGGTAGGCTAAGCATGTGCTGACAATTCATTTTGTTGCTCAGTATCTTTTGTAGTTGCCAAAATACGTTAGTTAACTTTTTCCACATTATCTGGAGTGTCACATGCTTCAGGATCGAACAAAAGGAAGGATAGCAGTCAGCCACCAGTTCAAAAAAAAAAAAACAGAAATTTGCTGCTGAGGAAGTAAATGATAGTGAATCACCGATAGAAATTGGTAATAACTTAGTAAATGACTAAACACTAAATAGATTTCACTAAATAGATTTTTCACCTGAAACTACTGTCCATGCAGGTTCTGAACTGTTTCCTTGGCACACCATTTTGCCCTTCCCACCAGATTGCAGCAATTGCTCTTTTAACTGCAAAGGCATTACAATCACAAGTTTTGATCTCAATAGTCTTAAAGAAAAGAGTGAAATAACTGATGGTGTCATTTATGCCTTGGGACAAATCCTGGTGGAGGAAGCAGATGACAGCTGGGCTGAGATTTTTACATTGTCATGCCATGCTTTGCAAAATATCACTTTTGGGGTAGACTCATACTTGACTGAAACTGCAAAGTCACCAATTATTTTTAATGATATTTGGATTGTGCCTTCCAGTGTCAATGCAATGCACTGGGTTTTCTTTTTAGTGCTCATTAGAAAAAAAATAATTGTTGTACTAGATTTCCTGTACACTAAAAGAGCCCTAAGCAAAGTTGTGAAGGAGCATTTGCAGGTACTGTACCTCACTTATTGTGACCTTGAATCACATAGCTGATTAGGTAATCAAATTACATTTACTTATTCTATATTACAGATCTTAAGATACATCATCAATTCCAGCCATGAATATTGTCTTCAGAGCTCTGTAGATTGGACACAATGGAAAATATTTTGTCCCACTGATTTCCCACGACAGAAGTCTACTAATGATTGTGGGATTTATGTGTGCATTTGGATGTTCAGTGTACTGTCAGGGGTAATGGTGCCAGAGGAATGTTTTGAACCAGGTGATTTAGTGAAAGTTCGGAAATGGATTAGCCATACAATCATTCGGAATTCCAATAAAAATCCCGTCAGGTATGCTGTTTGTAAAAGAACTGACTGATCCAGTGCCTACATTAAAATTTGTTCCTTTGATTCCAATCTGTCCATACTCTTTTCAGATCCTCATCTCCTCAAGACAAACCTGAGATGGCAGACAATTTTTATGCAGCTGCAAAGAAGGCCATAGAGGATGGGATTCATGTCATTGAAAAGCCGTGGAGTGTCATCCCTGATGCACAAATTCATTTTTCAAAGGTGCCGGGGGGGTCCCACCTCGGGGACGCTGGCGGGGGGCGCGACGTCTGGCGCGCTCAGCTACGAGGACCTAGTGGCCGCGGTGCGCGCCGTGGCCAGCGACACGGACCCCGAGCGGGGTCCGTTTCGCCATGTGCCAATTTTTTTAATATAAAAAAATTTTTTTTTTGTGTTTTTTTTTGGGATACATACTTCTTAAGCTATGACGGAGCAATATCATTCGTCATCAATGGACACGAGTCGTCCCACGAGTACTCTCACCCTCGGCGGCCTCGGCGGTGATGCTGGTGGCGGGCACTCAACGCCGTCGTGCTCGGCTGCGCTCCCGGACACGCGGGGGGACTCGGAGCCCCCCGACGACGAGCCCGGCCACGGCCCCGGCGTCAGAGAGAGCGAGGTGGAGGCCGTCCCCGCGGCCGCGGCCCTGTCGCACGGCGCGCCCGCACCCGCACCTCCGGTGACCACCAGCGGGGCCTCGAAGTGCACGAGCTCGCCGTCACCGAGCCAGTGGTAGTACCGGAGCGCGTACAGCCAGTACGGGGCCACGAACAGGATGTCTGGGGGCAGCACAGTCGCGGAGACGAGTTGAGACCTCGGTCCACAGCCATATTACACGCAGAAGGGGAGGTCCCGCCTCCCCGCGGGACTCACGGAGGACGTAGAGCAGGCCCAGCGGCGCCCAGGGGAAGTACAGGACGTTGGCGGCCGACAGGACGAGGTTGACGACCAGCGTCGGCGAGAACACGAGGAACATGAAGATGGTCCGGCGGCGCCCGTCCACGTCGTACTTAACCTGAGGGCGAATAAGCCGTCTGTACGAGCGCTGCACGGGGGCCGGGCGGGGCGGGGCGGGGCCGGGGACTCGACACACTGCATACTCACGTTCCGTACGTCCAGGAACAGCAGAAGGGACACGGTCAGCTGGGCGAGGTACATGAAGGCGTACCACAGGTAGAACGCGAGGTAACCTGCGACCGACAGAAACACGACGTAATGGTGTCAGTGCGGGACGGCGGCGGCGGTCGACGGCGGCCCCACCGCGCCCGCGGCACTCACGTCGGAGCTCCTGGTGGCTCATGAGCTGCAGGGCGTCCCGCGACGTGAAGGTGCCGGGCCGCGCGAGCTCGGAGAAGAAGGCGACGGTGAAGGCGAAGGCGAGGATCTGCAACGGAAAGGGCAGCCGCTGGTGGTCGCCGGGGGCCGGACGCGGGCCCTCCGAGCACGCCGTCGTCGTCTCCCACTCACCGAGTCCAGCGCGCCCTGCGCCTTGAGCAGGCGGCGCAGGTTGATGGGGATGAGCCACCTGCCGAGCCTGTCCACCCACTTGCGCTGCAAACGGAACGTTGGCTTACAAACTCTGGTCAGAACAGTGGACCAGTACACACGCACACACACACACACATGCACACGGTCCGGGGGCGGCTTCCGGGAAGACATGTCGCCGATAAGGGCTACATTGTAGTCCACGGCAAACACTTCTACTGTGACAGCAGCTCCGTGTGTACGGCTCCGCTGCGCCCCCGGCAGCCCGGCAGCAACACGCGCGCACAAAAGTTTCTCATACATTCAACTCACCCTCATCATGAGCCTCATCTTCGCGGGGGCGGCGGAGCTGACAGGCTGCACGGGGCTCTCGGAGTGCACGGCGGCGGCGGCCGGGCAGCGGGGCCGCGGGCTGCACGCGTCTGCCCTGTGTCGGGGAGCATGGCGTGTACGGCGGCACGGCGGCGACGTCACCGACGGACGACGTCGTGCCTCGCGCTATCTGCAGACACCAACACCAACACGCCCCGCGCGGTATCTGGCCGCCAAGGGAGGGGAGGGACCACGACAACAAGAGCCGTGCGCGGGGCACGCGGTGGAGGAATATGCCCACCTTGTTCACTCACAGGATGGGGCTCTCGGTGGCGGTGACGCTTAATTTATCTCGGGGCCCGTGTTTGTGTCCCTGCCCCTTCCCCTGGCGATGCCGCTCCTGCGGCGGCGGTCCCCGCCCCCCGCGCCGCCGCCCCCTCCCGGGCGCCGTCGGTGCGGCTGTACAGAGAGTGCCGGCCGGGGGTCCTGGCCGCGGCCGCAGACTGCGGACGGCAGCCGCCATGAACGCCATGGACGACGTGCTGCTGGTGCTGCTGGCGCTCCTGTGCGCCGCGCCGCCCGCCCGAGCCCACCCCGGGTGAGTGACGCAGGGTGACGCCCTCCCCCCCCCCCTCCCCCGCTCTCGGCCTCTTCATCCAAGTTCTGCCGGCGAAGGAGGTGACGACTTTTACAACAACTCCTCCTGAGGGGGGCTCTGTGCCGCGCGCCACGCGCTACCCGTGACTCCGGGGCGGGGCTCGTGCGCGGGAGAGAAAGTCGTCGGGGACCTGACAGGCGAGCTCAGCGCCCCTCCACCCCTCACGTGCAGGAGCAGCAGCGCACCAGGGTGGCGGCCGGAGAGGTCGCGGTGTGGACTTCCCATGCCGGATGCCCAGTGAATCGCCTTGCCCCAGTCAGGGGCCCCGGGGAGGGGGGGGGGGATGCTGAGCAATGGCAGTGATAACACGCTCCGTGTGATAAGCAAGCGAAGGACTGACGGTGTTTGCGCTCCCGCCCTGCCAGAGAGTGAGAGAGAGAGAGAGAGAGAGAGAGAGAGAGGTACGGTTATCTGACGTTATTCTGCGAAAATCAAGGCTCTTGCAGTCAAAGTCGACGGTACCCAAAACGGCCCACTCCAAAACAACAAAAATTGCAAAACTATCCCTCCGCCAGCGCTCAAAACTTGAGAATTATGTGTGAACCGATTACAACATTTTCGTGTCGGCTGCGCGCTTTGATGCCCTATTGTGCTGTGACGGACGCCTGCCGCGGCACGGTGCAGAGCGGCGGTGCGGCCATGGGCGGCCATGGGCGCGCATAATGCCCCGTGATTCATGGACATGAGACACTGATGGCCCTCGGGGCCTCGCGGCGCGCAACAGCCACACCACGAGAGCCGCCGGGGCCTCCGCCGGGTGTCGAACCCGGCGCCTTCTGAACTGACACCGCCGCCTCGCCGCAGGTCGCACCATGACGTCTGGTCCCGGGCGAGCGCGGCCGCCGAGCAGGGCGAGGGCTCGAGCCCCGGCAGCGGCGGCGTCGCCCCCGAGGTGGGCCACATGAGCCGCGGCCAGCTGGTGCGCTACCTGACCAGCAGGGAGCGCTACAACAAGCACATCCGGCCGCTGGAGGGCGAGGGCCGCCTCAACGTCAGCGCGCGCTCCTACATCTACCTTGCGCAGACCAACGAGGGCCGGCTGCACCTGGTAAGCGACGGCGCCGCCATGGCGCCTGCCGAGGGCAGGGTAGGCAGGCCCGCCGAGCGGGGGCGCGCTGCGAGGGCCTACCCTCCCGGCGGCCCCGGCTCACCATCCTCCCGGTGGCCGCAGGAGCTGCGCCTCACCATGAAGCAGGAGCTGGGCTTCGTGGACCCGCGGCTGCGGTACGCCGAGCTGTCGCCGGGGACGTGGGAGCTGGCCGGCGACGCGGACCTGCTGCACGCGCTCTGGACGCCGCACGTGTTCCTCGCCAACGAGCAGCGCTCCACGCTGCTCGGCTCCGGCCCGGACCACGACGTGATGGTGCGCGTGCGGCCCGACGGCCACGTCCTCTTCGTCACCCGCTTCACCGTCAGCGTCGTCTGCTCCATGAAGGTGGGCCGCTTCCCGTTCGACCAGCAGGAGTGCCCGCTGTACCTGGAGAGCTGTGAGTAGCGCTGGTGCCGCGCTAAAAGCGATCAGTGTACAAAGTCAAACGCCTATAAATCTAGTAAAGATTTCAAAAAATTGAAAAAAAATGCAATTAAAAAAATATTAAAAAATTAAAAGTTTGCCAAAAACGATGTCGAGGGTGACGGCGTCACCTTGACGCCCTCCCCGCCACCCACCACGTCTGCCTCGGCCTCCGCAGGGCTGGACGACGCCGACGATCTGGCGCTGCACTGGGAGGGCGTCAACAGTGAGGCGCTGTCCCTCGACTCGTTCTCCCTGCTGGGCTGCCACCCCGAGGGCGAGTTCAAGGCCAGGATCAACATCAGCGACGACGACTACCGGGACCGCTTCGGTGAGACCAGACCAGAGCCGCCGCCGCAGGCTGTCCATCGCGGACACCACGCCGTCGCTACGCCCTGCTCTTGGTGTCCCCAGGCTGCCGATACTCCAGCCTCAAGCTCACCTTCTCGCTGTCGCGCCAGTACGGCTTCTTCCTCATGGACTACTACTTCCCCAGCGTCCTGCTCGTCGTCATCTCCTGGGTCACCTTCTGGCTGGACCCCGACGTCGTGCCGGCGCGGGTGTTGCTCGGTGCGTGTCCGGGGCTCCGCGCCGCCGCGCTGCCGCCCCGTCGCGAGTACTGACCGGGTGTCTGCGCAGGCTCCAGCACCATGCTGACGTTCATCACGCTGGCCGTGCAGACGGACCGCGCGCTCCCCGTCTCCTACAACAAGGCCAGCGAGATCTGGTTCGTCGGCTGCTGCACCTTCATCTTCGGGTCGCTGGTCGAGTTCGCCTTCGTCAACACCATCTGGAGGCACGGGTGAGTGTGGGCAGTCGGGTGGGGATTGAGCTTATCTTGCAGGAAATCTTTTTGGTGACTTCGAAAATGACGACCCCGTCGTGCCGGACCGTGACGGTATTGGAACCCGCGGCTTGCAGCCAGTGCGTGGAGCTGAAGAAGGTGACCACGAAGCACATCCTGCGGTCCACGCTGGGCACGCCCAAGCCGCCGCGCCGCCGGCTGCTGCCCCAGGAGCGGTACGCGCGCAGGAGGACGTCCTCGCTGCCGGACCTGTTCAAGCCCCACCAGGCGCAGCAGGTGGCCCAGGGCCACGGCCACGGCCTCGGACCCTCCACGTCGGACGACTCGCACCACTCGTACTACAACACCATCCACTCGGTGAGTACCGCGCCCGGGGGGTGGCGGGGTGGGCCGAGGCCGCTGTCTGACGGCTCTGGGGACTGTTCCAGGGCGCCGCCATGCGGCTGTCCACGCTGGCCTCGGTGTGCGAGCGCGCCGAGGCGGCGGCCGCCGACGTGGACGACGACGAGGACGCGGCCAGCACCGTGTCGGAGGGCGGCAGGCCGGCGGCCCCCGCGGCCCGGGTGCGGCGCAGCGGCTCCACCGCGGGCTGCGCCTCGGTCGGGGTCACCTTCGACAGCGCGGCCACCATGGCCGCCGAGGAGCACGAGTCCAGGCCCAAGCTCCGGCCGGAGGTTCGTGAGCGTAGGCCGTCATGACCCCCGGCCTCCCCTGACCGCCTGACCGGCCGTGTGCCTCCCCCTCTCCCCGCAGGTGGCCGGCACCCGCAGGCAGAGCCTGAGCGCCAGCCTGGCCAGCGGCCTGGCCGAGCGCATGGCGAGCTGCCGGCGCAACGGGCGGCGCATCGCCGTCACGCTCACGCCCGCCTTCACGAGGATGTCCGCCTCGGAGGTCGCCGACTGGATCGACCGCCGCAGCCGCGTCTTCTTCCCCCTCGCCTTCCTCCTGTTCAACGTCGTGTACTGGACCTTCGTCATCTGCCTGTGACGCTGCTCGCGGGCTCCTCCGGGTGCCTGCCGTGTCGCGCTGTGTTTAAACCCCCCCCCCCCCGTCACCGGAGACCGGGCTAGGCAACCCGCTTAACAAACGCCTGGGTGTAGGCAAAATGCGCCCCCCCCCCCCCCAGAGACTTCCTACGCTGCCCCGCCTGCGCGGTGCGATGACAAACCTGCACGTTCGAGACTGAAGGGCCCCAGAGCCAAAGTGAAAGTGGTCGTCGCAAAAGTGGACGATAAAATATTTTTTTAATATAAAAAAAATGTTCTTTGAGTACACAGCTAGTCATAATTTTTGTTAAAAATATTTCAAGTTATTGTTATTATTAATTACTGTTGGCTTTTTTTTAAAAGACGAGTTTAGTGTAAGTTGTATCAGTTTCACAAATAAAATTCTGCTGCGCAAGATTTGGAGACTGTCGCCTTTATTTCAAAGATTACATCTTACAATAAAAAACACAAATGGTATAAATGCTTACCGCTAATAATATCATAACAATGAAGTCAATAAAAACTATACAAAATCCAAGAGGATAGTAATCACAAAAGATCCGCTCGATTTTACCTCTTCACTGTACAGAACGGAGCGAGAACGATTTGGCGCTGAATTCCTCTCGACATGGTCGTGTGTTTGTGGAAACGATCGTAAACAGTTTTACGAGACGCGGAGAGCACGAAGCCGCATCGACCGGCCGGGTCCCCGCGGGCCTCGGCCTCGGCCCGCGGCGCACGAGGAGGATGTGACGCCGGCGCCTGCCCGGGACCCCCCGCGGCGCCAGCAGGTGCCAGCAGGCGCCACAGCGCGCTCAGCTGGGCGGCAGTCCCAGCAGGTCCTGCAGCAGGGTGCGGCCCAGGGTGAGCCCGGCCTCGGCCACGGAGCGGATGGCCTGCAGGCGGGCGGCGACGGCGGTGACGAGCACGTCCCTGCTGGCGTCGGCCGCGTCCACCCCGGCGCTGCCCAGGGACCGCGACATGGCCAGGCCGATGCGCACCACGGCGTCGAGCGCGCGCAGCTTGGCCTGCGCCGCGTCCAGGGCGCCCCCCGCGAGCGCGGCGCCGGCGCGGAGGCCCGCGTTGCTGATGCTGCGCATGGCGCGGAGCCGCGAGGACAGCAGGCGGGCCGCCAGCTGGGCGCGGGCGTCCGTCACCTGAGCGGACACGTCGCCGTCATTCCCGGACAACAAGTGCACGAGCTCGTCGGGGGCCGCACCCACCTTGTTCCTGGCCGTGATGACGGCCTGCCCGGCCCGGATGGCGGCCACGGCCAGCCCCCGCACCACGTACAGCTGCGTGTCCAGCACCTTGATGGCGGCGCTCACGGCCAGGCTGCGGGCCGCGGCCGTGGTGGCGGCACCCTGGCCGGCGCCCTGGCCCAGCGACAGCGGGTCGCCGTCGTCGGGCTGCTCCGACAGCGCGGCGGCCATCTGGAAAACGCCGACGCCGACGTCAGCCCGCGCCAAACTGCACCACACCGCACCGCACCCTCTGCACTCACCTCCGAGTAGTCCTCCGGGTTGAAGTCCACGCCGTCCTCGTCGTCCACGCTGGCGGCCGAGGCGCCCAGGGCGAACGCGGACCCGTAGCCGCCGCCGCCGTCCTCCGGGCTGGCCTCGGACATCCTGGCCTCGCCGTTGGGCCCCGCGACCACCGCGGCCACCGTCACCTGGGAGAGCGGGCGCGCCCGTGAGAAAAGGTCGCCGGCGAGGACGAGACGAAGGCCGTGACGGGAAACTCACCGCTGCGGCCGCGAACAGCAGGGCGGTGACTGAGGGCATGGCGGCGCTGCGTGAGGAGCCGAGGCGTGCGTGGCGGCCTTCTTATACCGGGAAGGGCGCGGCCGGGGGTGCGGAGGACCTCCCAGGGCCCGAGGGCCGCGAGGACGACAAGTCTGTAATGAGCGACCTACATGCAGGGCGGGGCCCGACCGCGGCCTTGTCACACACAGCCACGCCCGGGATGCGGACCTTCCGCTAGAAATACTCCCTGCGGAAATGCACCGGTCATGCAGGGAGTAGTGCCAGGCCAGGCCAGGGGTCGCGGCAAACGCGGAGTAGCTGCGCGGCGGAGGGGTTGTCAAAAGAAGAGAAGAGGGGGCGGGGAGAGGGAGGGGCACCCTCCCTCGGTCTACCTCGCTTTCGCTGGCAAGCCCGAAGAGAAGCTATGGTGCTGTTGGAGTGTGAACGAAATCGGACCAAAGCGTTTGCCGAGCAAAACGAACGAAACATTTTGGCGGGGCCGCGAAAAAGAAAGGAAAGTCTACCACGGTAGAAAAGAGCTTTCGCCGAGTGAGAAGGGATTTTGGTGGGGTGGAAGGAGGGAGGGGGGGGGGGAAGGGGGGAATAAGTCCGCACAACACGACAGACGGGGCATTCGCGAGTTTCCCCCGGCACCGGAAGCCAGTGCGAGAAGGGCAGCACGGGGACGCAGAGTGTGCGGAGGACAGAGATAGAGAGGGAGCGAGTGAGTGTGTGTGTGTGTGTGTGTGTGAGAGAGAGAGAGAGAGAGAGAGAGAGAGAAGGGGTAGAAGGGAGGGGGAGGCGGAGGCGTGGAGGAAAATAAGAGTTCGGGATCTGCTCATTGATCACAAAGTTGTAAAACTAGGTGTAACATCTGCGATTCCATTCCCAGCATGCCGCTCGCATAAATCAGACACCGCCGTCCGGCGTCCTACGGCCGCTGGCTGCCTCCCCCCCCTCCCCCCTGTCCGGGAGGGGTGGCGCAGCCCTACCACGTGACCTGTCCCTCTGCCAATAGGCATTTCCGACGACGCTGCTGCTCGAGAACGGACGCGGAACAACAAGGATACTTCCGGAGCGGCAGCGGGACAGTATACGAGGAATCAATCGCCCTGCGAAGGGCTTCGGGACGGACGGCCGCGTCCGCCACTTGGAGGCCTGGAGTGCCTCCTTGGAGTGCCTCCTGGAGGCTCCAGGAGGTCGGCGCCGGGCGCCGGGGTCGAGAGAGCGTCCGACTTATTTTTATTTGCCGTACACGGCGCGGCGGTAGGTTCCCGGCCATCACACTGATTGGGCGCGGGGCGTTAGAGAGGGCCCGTGCCGTGGGGGGAGTGAGTGCATCGCTGCCGATTATTTACGAGCCCCGGCCGGCTCTCTCCTCTGCCGACCCCCCGCGGGGCCCTCCGGCTGCCCTCCGGCCGCCCTCCGCTGGAGCCTCGCCCTTGTCCAGCGCGCCCCCCGATAGACTGGCCTACCGGGGCCGCACTGGTTTCTATTTCTATTATTTTTTCGGTGATAGAGTGCCCAGTGGCCCAGCAGTGGCGGAGCCGAGGGGTACCACAGAGAGGTGTACACTGACTGGCGACTGCACCGGACTTTTCCATCCACTGGGATGAAAATTTCGAAAAAATTCACCATTATTTATGGTGCTTGTGTGCTGAGCTGTCGCCCACCCCAAAATAGGTTAGAAAGTCAAGTTACCGGTCACCTATTCCTACCGTGACCAAAACTCACAACGAAAATATTTTTGTTTTATTTAGAAATCTGTGGATGCTTTTGAAAAAAAAAATGCAAAACTGGGTGGACACTACCTTGTCACAGGCCTCCGCCTGGAACTCCCCTGCTCAACTTCGGTGTTCGAATGGGAACCGGTGTACCAGGTATCGAAAAATGGACAGACCAGCAAAGAGCCGAACCTCCGACCGGCCGCCCGCCGGCCGGACTCGCTAACCGCGCGGCTACCGAGCTTCGGTATAGAGTAGGCGTGCGCTCCCAGTACTGTAGCCGCACGACGTGTCCGACTGGAAATTGGCTGGACTTTGACTGGAAGCACCGGGGGCGGAGCACCCGCTGTACACTCGGCGGCGCAGCAGACCGCCCGCCCGCCTCCTGCATGTAATTGCCAATCTCTAATTTGGTCCGCAGCGAGCGGATGTTGCCCCCCCCCCCCCTTCACTTCCCTCTCACTGTGTGTAATTCCCTCCTCCTTCAATTCATACCCCCCCCCCCGCTCTCTCTCGCTCTCTCTCTCTCTCTCTCTCTCTCTCTCTCTCTCTCTCTCTCTCTTTACTTTTATCCGCCGGGCCCCTCGAGGGCTGCATTAAGGCGTGAATGTAGCGGCTGCTAACAAACCACTCCCCGGGCCGCTTCATCAAGCTCGCATTCGAATCAACATTTTCGCCCGAACTCTCCGCCGCGGAGAGAGAGAGAGAGAGAGAGAGAGAGAGAGAGAGAGAGAGAGAGAGAGAGAGAGAGAGAGAGAGAGAGAGAGAGAGAGAGAGAGAGAGAGAGAGAGAAATGCGGCGAGAGCAAAGAGCAAAAGAGAGGCGCCTGCTCTCCGCATTATTTGCGGGAGGCCGTAGACAATGTAATGCACACAGCCTGTCTCTCTCCCACTCACCCCCTTTCTAGCCAATCCGATGCGCTCCCTGGCTCCCGTAATGACATTCATTTGTTTTAAGGCTCCCGCCTCGGCCCGATTGGTTCGGATCCTTCCCTTCCTCAGACCTCAGAGGCCTCAGAGGCCGCGGCGGTGGAGCGGAAGGCCCGGCAGCCGTTCGGCCGACGCGAACCGGAAGCGGAAGGGGGTACGGGGGGGGGGGGGGGTCATTTATCATTCGCGGCCCCAATTGGTAAGAAATGGCGCGATGAGAAGAGAGGCGGACCACCGGCCGCCGCAGGCTCCCACGAGCACGTGTTCCCGCATGTCCCTCAGGCCGCCCCCCGCCCCCCGCCGCGGCTCGATGGCCGCGTCGAACCCAACGTGCGGCAGATCGTGGTCTCGATCCGCTCCGCGGCAATTTTCAAAAACGATTTTCCCGCATCATTCGGACTTCGTGGTTTAAAAATGAAATTGCACTCTACGTACGAAAACACCGCTGCGGCACTGAGCAAACCCTCGGGGCGCGCTGACCGCGGCGCCGCGGCCCGTGATTAATTGATTCATTTCACGTTCTTTCGTGCAAAGTGGGCGGGAATATATTTTTCGCCGTCGCCCGACAGAAACTTTACCTCCCCCCCCCTACCCCCGCGGCCGCCGAGCGCCGGCCGGGCCGGGACCTCTGCAATTTGTACGCTGCTAATGATACTTTTCGCTGGTCTGGTCTCTCCCCGCAGTGGAGGTGGAGAGAGAGAGAGAGAGAGAGAGAGAGAGAGAGAGAGAGAGAGCGAGAGAGAGGGAGAGAAAGAGAAGAAAAAATTGCCCGGGATCACTAGTCAGTCATCTATGCGCCAAGGGCTGGCAAGACCAGCGCCGCAAGCGGAGCGTTGATAAGAAGCCAAACTTTCTTTCATTCTTTTGTTTTTTTTTCTCTTCCCTTTTTTTTTGGAATCGCTTTTCGATAGGCCAATTTTGTCTCGTGGCCAAAAAGCGCGAGCCACTCGCTGCCCGAGATGCATGGGCTTCAGAGTGTGCTGCACGACGCACGGGGTGCCTTTTTTGTCTTTTCTAAAAATGTGTAAGAGTTTATAAATGTGCATTTTTTACGGATTGTTTTTTTTTTTCGGAGACGTTGCTTTTCTATTTTTCTATTTTTCGTGTGGCGTGCCGCATCGTCCGACCCAATCAAGTCCTCCCCTCACATAGTCATTGCTTGGCGGCGTCAGGGCCGCTGGGCCCCCACCGGCCCCCACCGGCCCCCACCGGCCCCCACGCACCCCGCGGGTACCAGAGAGTATTTCGCCGTGACCTATACCTTGGCCTGTCGGGGGTGCGGGGCGCGTCTCGTTGGGGCCGCCCGTGTGATTGGCTCCGCCGTCCTATAAGACAAGACTCCCGGACGCCATACTCGTTGCCTTGATAAAACTTGAATCAGGCACTTGATTAACTGCTGGCGTCATTTCCCCCTCCACTCCACGTGATGGGCTCCGGCGCCGGGTTCCTGATTACATTCCGGATAGGCGGCGGCGTGGGCGGCGCGCTGCCGCCGATCCGCTGCCGCCCATCCGCCGCCGCCGCCGTCTCTGCCCCCCCACAAACCACGTGTACTGTGACGGGAATTTTCATGTCAGGGTATTCCGGAGACGTCGAAACCGGAAGTGATGAGGACGCCAGGAAGAACACCGCGTGCCGCTCCCCCGCGGTGTTTTGTCTCGAGCTCGACTGATGTTTGGTCCGGACTGCGGCTGGAGAGTGACTGGACTGAAACACAGACTGGAAGCGGCGCATAGCGAGGCACCCCTCCCTCGGGCAGCGCTTGTCTTGCCGTGCCCGGAGTGCACGCGGGCATCGGCAGGCCCGTGACGTCGAGCAGAGACAAGGCGCCCTCTCTCTCTCTCTCTCTCTCTCTCTCTCTCTCTCTCTCTCTCTCTCTCTCTCTCTCTCTCTCTGTCTCGCTCGCTCCTCATGATTTTCACGGCGCGGCTGTTGGCTTTGGGATGAAGGGATGTCGAAATTAGTTTATAATTTTGGCCTGACGGTCGTGACGTGCTCCCCCTCCCCCGCCGCTCCCGTTTGTCGTACACCTCGGGGCGATCTCGGGGTGCAATTTCCTGGCCTTGATGGCGTTGATGGGCAGAAGAAGCGGCGCGGCAGCGGCGCACACGCCGGCCGCAGCAGGGAGGGGGGAACGGAGAACAAGAGACGCCACGCGAGTTTAATAGTTTTCCCTCTTTTTCCTCTTTTTTTTTCTGTGCGATTTTTTTTTCTCCTAAATCTGCATGCCGCCGTGGTGTGACAAACGGAGTCGCGGTGTCGTGGCGCTCGAGGGCGCGATAGAAGGGAGTGGAGGGGGGGGGGGGGGGGGGGGTGAAGCGGAGGGGGGAGGCATTATTTTCGTTCCAAACGAAGCAAAGTTGGAGGGGGAGCGCAAGAGCACAGACTTTGTCCGAAGTTGTTGGTCGCGGAAGTGTAACGTTAATGGTGCTAACGTGATCACGCAAGTCGCAGAAGGCCGCGGCGGCCCCGGCGGCGGCGGAGGTGCTGACAACCCCCCCCCTCTCTCTCTCCCTCTCTTTTCTCAGCACCTACCTCTACTATGCACCACGCCCCCTCCCGCCCCATGTAAATAAAAATATTCACATTGAATCAGGACTTGCTTTTTAACTGCAGAGCTTCGGCGGCGCCCATCAGCATTACGGTACTTTAAACCCCCCCAAAAAAAACAAAATTGTGAAAAATATCGACGAGGAAAAATTAATCCGTCCCGACATGGCGGTGGCGGCGGCGACAGCGAGGCTGCGCGTCCCCAACACCACTGCAGCCCTGGAAGCGTCGTCACGCCCGCGGTAGGCTGAGGTTTTGGGTAAACGAAAAGAGGGTGAGGCGGTAAGGTGGTGCGCGGGCGGGGGGCGGCGGCGGCGGGGGCGGCGGCGGGGGCGGCGGGGGCGGCGCTGACACGAATTTAATTGATGGATAGAGATTGAGGACCCGGGCCGGCCGCCTTGGCGGCGTCACTCGCGGCGCGCGGGGTGCCGCCGTGCCGCCGTGCCGCGCGGTGACGCGGGACTAAAAGGGTCGCCGTGCAGAGGACAGAGAGGGCTTTCCCTGCTTAGGATGAAAATAAAACGAGAAGAAAAAGTGTATAAATAAGGAGGAGAATAATAAAGAACGAGTTGAGCGGCGCAGCCGTAGCAGCGGCAGCAGCAGCCGCCGAAGCCGCCCCCCGGAGGGCGTCGCGGTCAGATCGGCCACCCCGGCCAGACCGACCGACCGACCGACCCTCCACGCCAATGATGGTAACCGCCTGGATGAGGACTGCTCAGCCCGAGCGGGAGCGGACCTGATCGCGCGAAGCGCCTTCTTCTTCTTCTTCTTCTTCTTCTTCTTCTTCTTCATCCTCCTTTCTTTCTTTTTTTCATTTTATTTTGTATTATTTAAAATCCGTTTTCTCGCTCTTCTTTGCCCTTCCCCCCCCCTCTCCTCCCGCACCTCTCCAGCCCGATGCAAGAGGCAAAACAAAAGCAGCTCGCGGGATGTTTATCCATTATTCATGGCGCACTCAATCAGAGAGACAAGCCGGCCGACCCCGCGCCGCCGCCGCCGCGACCACCGCCGCCGCCACCGCTGCCTCCGCCGTCTCCGCCGCCGTCGTCGCCGCCGCCGCCGCCGCCGCCGCCGCCGCCGCCGCCGCCGCCGCCGCCGCCGCCGCCGCCGCCGCCGCCGCCGCCGCCGCATGCCTGCAGAGTCACGAGACACAAAATGATCCCGGCGCCGCACCGCACTGCCTCTAGCCTCCTTAAATGTGGAACATGACCACAAAATGTGTCATCATTTCATTTTTTCCCCTTCTGAAACTTTGAAAGTTTTCTATTTCCTTGCTCACTGCCCCCGTTTATATCTACCTTATATTTTTTTTTGCGGCTCCGCCGCGGCGTCGGCGTCGGCGTATTGAAACATCCAGCGCGCGACGCGAGGCGAAAGGCCCTGCTCCCTTTCCTCCTCTCCTTCCGACGCCGCCATAATTCAAAGGACCGACGACGGCGGCGGCGACGTATGGCGGCAGCGCCGCGGGGTTGAAAGACGTGTGGGGGGCGCGCCTTCTTCTTTATCTGTGGGTATGTGTGTGTGTGTGTGTGCGTGTGTGCGTGTGTGCGTGTGTGTGTGACGTGTAACGGCGGCGGCCTCACGGTATACGTGACTGATGACTCGTCACCGGGCCTTGTCACGAGCGACACATGCCCCGGCGCGCGGCTGCATGCATGCACGGGCCTCCGTCCGTGCGTGTGTGTGTGCGTGTGTGTGCGTGTGTGTGTGCGTGTAGGCGCGCCAACGACGACGTCGAAAATCAAGGCGCGAGCGCGTGACGGGCGCGTGGCAGCGGCGGCGCGTTGCCTCTCGGCACGCCGCCAGATGGGCCGACGAGAACTAGAAAAAAAAATATAAAAAAACTCACACTGCCAAGTATTTGAACCTAGGAAATCACATCTACGGGTCAACGTAGCCGACGGGCTAAATATACAAGTTGGTTGTTTGCGCCTTGGATTACTCGGTGGACGCGCGAGGCGAGCCCGCAGTGAGCGCCTGTGATCGGCGGGGTAGGCCGCCCGCCCGACCCGCGTGCGCGGCGCGGTCCCCGGCTTGCCTACCTCGGCGGCGCCGGGGGCCGGAGGCAGCGCGAGGGGCGGCGCGTAACGGCGGGGAGGTGGTGCGGGCGGCGCGGGCGGCGCGGGCAGCGCGGGCGGCGCCACGAGGCCCATGCATACATAGTATCTCAGGTTTGCATCTGGGTACTTGGCCGCGGCCCGGCCCGCCCTGCCGGCTCACACCGGCTCACACTACTCGTGCTTCGCCTCTCGCTCGCACCCCCTCCAGACTGGATAAGGGATGCTTTCACGTTGTGAACCTCATTTAGCGGAGAGTGGCCGGAAGAGCGCGCGCGCCCCCGGCTCGAGAGGGTGTGCGCTCCCCCCCCTCCCCCTCCTCCACTCCGTACACACACACAGACCCCCAGGGCCTCCCGGGTATCCTTGGGTAGTCACAGCCCTCCCCCGCCACCTCTCCCTTGCCATCCCCCCTCGGGCTCCGCACCTCCCTTCACCGCTCATGGAAGCAGAATAGCAACAACAAGCCAACAGGTAGTCAAAACGTGAGCCGACAGCTGTCGCAACATTTTGGATGGCGGGCAGTGACTCCCCCCCCCCTCCCCCTCTGCAACAACAACTTGTTGACGAGGTACCCAGGGGAGGAGTTGGGGCCCCGCGCGCACTCACTGGGTACAAGGAGTCGACAAGCTTGTAGCAGCGCCGGGGACACTGGGCTCGCAAGCGCTGGTCGGGGGTCGGGGCGCCCCGCCGGCGCCGCATACCGCTCGGTGGGCTGATCGTAATACGTGGCCTTTCCTATTCCCGTACCCGCGCGCCCGCGCCGCGTCGGCTGCAGCAGCTGCAGTGGCGGCGCTGCAGCCAGCTGCGGGGCATTCATCCCGCTCAAAGCGGCGCACACTGCACTGAACACCGCAGTGCAGCCGGCGGGGGCCCCGGGCGCAGCGGCGCAGCGGCGCAGCGGGGCCTCTGGTGGTGTGTGCTGACACACTCGGCGCGCCGCCGCCGCCGCCGCTGCAGCACGGCCTGGACCCCCTACCGGCCCGGGGCGCAGGGTTTACATCAGGCGACAAAACAAACACGTCGGCTCGTCGCCCCCTCCCCTACCTCCCTGATTGCCAGGCTGCTGCGGCGGCGGCGGCGGCAGCGCAGCGCGCCAGTCTCGCGATATTCAGGACAGGACCCCCCCCCCCCCCTCCCCCCGCCCCTCGGCCCGCCCCTTCAACCACTCGTCCCGTAATTGTACTTAAAAAATTCATATCAGCCGCAGCATCTCAGCTGCACAGCGACGGCGCGACGCGGCACGGCTCGGCGGCCACGACACGCCTTTGACACTCCGGCGGAGGGGAGGCGGAGGAGGAGAGAGGGGTTTTCAGTCCGACGCCCTCCTTAAAGCGGACTCGAGTGCGACGCGGCTAGAGGCAGCCCGCGCGCGCCGCTCCGCCGCGGCCCCAAGCGGATCAGCGGGCCGGCCCGACCGGCCTACACCAACTCCTGGTCCTTATGTTTTGCCCTCCTTTCGGGAGAGTGCGGAGGGGGTGATGTGCAAGGTTTGGATAGGGCAGGGTGCGGCGCCGCCTCCCCGCGGTACTCCCTTGCCGGAGTGGGAGTTACTCCCCTCGGGGACTGCAGGGGGTCTCCGCTCCTCAGCGCGGCCGTGCGCCCGAGCCAAAGGACGGAAACACGCAGGGCAAAATAAAGGGACTCAGAAAAAAAATAATTAAAAAAATGACTCAGATACGTTTCGAACCCCGGCTCGTCGAGTGGGCCTGCCGGCCCACTCGGCTATTTGACCCCGACGGCAGCCGCCGGGCGGTCCGCGATACTGTTTGCGCCACACCACAGCGCATTTTGACAGTTGCCAATGGTGTGTCCGGATTTCATTTCAATATATTAAAATGATTTCTATTTTTGAATATCTATTCCCGCGGGGGGGGGGGGGGGTGCTTAGCGGTGCAGGTGCGGGATATTTTTTGTTTGATCTTGCGATGATTTCTCTCCCCATAATTGACTTTCTCCCCGAGTTATGTTATCGTCCAGAACACCGTTCGGCGGCGCTCCGGGCTCCGGGGCGCGTACCGGCGGCACCGGCGCCGGAAAATGCTATTCATAGACGAAAACTGCTGCCGGAATCAGTTTTCTTTTTATTCGAGGTCCTGCGGCCGCGACGGTGACGTGTCCCCCCCCAGCCCTGCCGCCGTGCCGCCGTGCCGCCCTGCCCGCCGGTCCCTCCTTGATTCTTTTCATTTATTAAAACGGCCGGCAGTCACGGAAGGGGAGCGGGCGGAAGCACACTGACCCGGCCCAAGTGTGTGTGTGTGTGTGTGTGTGTGTGTGGTGTCTGCCTTGGGTGTTCGCCGCCGTGTCGCATCGCCGAGGCGCGGCGTGGCGCGGCCGGCGTGTCGCGGCGCGGCGCCGCTGGTGTCACATCCGTCTTGATTCCCCCTATAAGTGAGACGCATCACCCCCGGCTCATTGGTCACTATTAAAGGGGTGGCCGGCGTCCACCGGCGGCGGAGGCGGTAGCAGCGGTGCCGCACCCCCGATACGCCCGGCGACGCACACCGTCGGGCCTCGGGCCTCGGGCCTCGGGGTGCTGGCGGTGGTCGCTGACCGGTCCATGGGGGGTAGGCGCCGCAGGGTCCGCAGGGGGCGTTCGGAAATTACATAGCGCTGGTCTCTTTCTTTCCGGCGGTGCGCGCGCTCGCGTCTGCGCCGCCGCCGCCGCCGCCGCCGCCTTCCTCGCCCCCCGCGTCGCCGCCGTCCCCCGTCGTCCCCCGCCGCCCGCCCGGCGCTGTGACGAAGTGCGAGCCCCGCGCGGCCAAAGTTTGACAGGGGAGCCGCCGCCGGCTGCGCTGGCCGCGCTGGCCGCCCAGGACATGTCGTGGGGGACTATCTCCCGGCCAGTAATGACTTGGCACGGGGTGGCAGGCGCCCCGGCTGACGGCTGCGGCCCGCGCCCCTCCCCTATCGGCGTGAGCGGCGGCAGCAGCGACAGCGCCGGCGAACGACACCTGAAGAAGCGACCATTTATTATGGGGCCGGCATAAGTGTCACCGTCCTTGAGAGACAGCTCCATTATTAGGCAGTCTGCTCCCTCGGCGTCCCGGCGGCGTCCCGGCGTCCGTCCCCCGTCCGGGGCCCCGTGCCGCCGCCGCCGCCGCCGCCGCCGCCGCCGCCGCCGCCGCCGCCGCCGCCGCCGCCGCCGCCGCCGGGTCCGGGACCCTCTTGGCGCCTCGCCCGATCCTGTCGCTTGAATCGAAATCGTTAGCGTCGGACACGGGCTAAGAGGCTCGTCTTCCGCAGCCCCGCGGGGGAGTGGCGCCCCTCCCGCCCCTCCCGCCCCTCCCGCCCCTCCCGCCCCTCCCCGCTGCCGTGTTCTCCGCCCGACACCCATTTAATACGCTCATTTCCTTTCTCGCCGCCTGTCGCCCGCAGCCGCACGCGGGACGGCGGCGGCACCCGAGTGGCGCTGCACCGCATGGCCGGCTGCGCACTGACTGGACTCACCACCCGCATCAGACTGAAAATGCGCTACACGAAAATTCACCATGATTTGGTTTACGAACCCCTCCGAACGAATGTTATGGAAAATTAAAATCCGAGGAGCCGCCAAGAGTCGAACCCACACGACCTCTTCATCGCCGGCTCGCCCTCTTATCCGTGTTCTGTGTCCCGGACTTTTCCCTCGGCTCCGGAGCGCATACGCACCACCCGTACCAAGCACGTCGCGGCGCCACGCTTCCACTCGGAGCGGCGGCGGCAGCGGCGGCACCAGCTCGGCAAGCGGAGTCACTATACTAGAATGGAAATGGAAAAGAACACTTTTGCCTCCTCCCCACCCCCAACCCTCACCCCCTTCCTGCCCCCCCCCCCCCCCTCGGCTTGTCCCGCAATGTAAGCAGCACGGAGCTGGGGAAGTAAGCCAAATCTCGTGCAAGCGCTAAGAGATCCATGCCGCCAAGCAGTCGCCTCCCACGCCGCCGACGTTGGTGCGCTGCCGCGCCGCCGCCGCCGCCGCTGGAGGAAGCTTTCTCCTTAAAGAGCATACGTTTTCCGAGCCCCAATTTGCATTTTAGATTAGCTCGTTCTCTCGGCGGTGTATAAACGTTCACTCCGATGCCTGTCCGGGTGGCCCAGTCTGTGACAGACCGCGGCGACGGGCGGCAGGGCTCCCTCACACGCTGCGCCGCGCCCCGCTGCGACCGCACCGCACAGCCCAGACCAGCCTGCGGACCGCAGGGACTCGCCTTTATTAACGCCCCGCCTCACTCATGAAAGAGCCGCCGGCCCGGAAAACTTCTCAATGAATTTCGCAGCGGACGACACCGGAATTACGTAGCTCGCCGTGTCAGAGAGGCAGGCCGACAGCAGTGCCTGAGGGAGCGGTGCGCCTCTCCTCGCCTGCTGACAGGCAGTTTGCCTGCCTGCCAGGGTGTCGACCCGGTGCCAGCGGGAGGCAACACGTGAGCCCCCAAACACCCTCCCCTCCAGGGGCTGGTGCAGTAACAGCCAGACTGTCTCAGACTATTTTCGGGGGCCTCGCGCGCCGCCGAGTGAGCAGGGAATTCAGCCCCCTCTCTATTTATAGAAAACGCCCCGCCCCCCCCTCCTCCGGCCCCGCCTCTCCGAGACCCCTCCCCCCCCCGCGTCCGGGGAAACGGGTCCCTCTACGCGCGGCCACGACGGCAAACCGGCGCGGCCCAGCGGCCCGGCGGCCCGGCGGGTGCTTACCCCCCAAAGCTCCCCGAAGGCCCGCAGCTCGAAGGCGCCTCCGCCGCCGGGGCCGCCGCCGGGCGTCGCATGCAAAGCCCGAGTCCCACTCTCGTATAACACACGAAAAGAAAGACAATCGCAGTGGGGGCCAAAAAGCCGGGCGACGCTTCCCTGCGTGCGCGAGCCGGGGGGAGGGGGGGGGGGGGGCGGCGAGTGGATCTCAGGGCGTGTGGCGGAGGTTGCCTGGAGATTGCGCGCCCTCAAGGGGGGCTGCAGGGAGAGGGGGGGAGGAAGAGGCGTTCTGCGGGGCGGGAAGAGCACGGCGGAGCCTGGTGCTGGTCTGGCTGCCTGGCGATATACAGTCGGAGCTGAGCCTCGTGAGCCTGCAGGAGCGGCCAGGGATATCCCCCGGCACCTCCTGCTGCTGCTGCTGCTGCAGGGGCTCCGTCAGGCGATAACCGAAAGGATAGCGGGGTCCGCGCGGGGACGCGGGCCCAGGCGGAGACGCAACCCCGGCGCAGCGCAACCCGCGCAGTCCCGGGCCTGCGAGACGAGGTACCACACATGTCAACAGGTATGCGGCGTCACACACACACATACTCACACACACACACGCACACACGCACACAGCACACACGACAGGGCCAGGCGGGCACGCGCACTGCGGCGCACTGCGCTCCGGAGGATGGGAATGACGGCATCAGAATGTCATTTGGCTTCGGCCGAACCTCCGCCAACGCCGCAGCAGTAGCAGCAACAGCAGCCTATGGGGGCTGGAAAGTCGCCGACCGAAAGTGTCTCTCTCTCTCTCTCTCTCTCTCTCTCTCTCTCTCTCGGACCGAAAGAAAAGAAGTGAAACGCTCGCCGCGCGCGGTGTGCCTGCCAAAGCCGTGATCGTGGCCACGTCGGAGGCGGCGGGCGGCGCCGCCGGGTCCCGCGACATCAGCAGAGGAAATCTGAATGCTAACTAGATCGTAACTGTGGACAGTTATTCGTGCCCAGGGGGGGGGGGGGGGGGGAGGGAGGGGATTCTTATTGCCCCCCCCCCCTCCTCCACGGCTGGCCCCGCCGACCCTGTGCTCCCGCGTCCGCCATTGAAACCTCAAATATACGTTGGCCGTGCTCCCCGACGACTCCCCGGAGGTCGGCCTCGAGGCCCCCTTCCTTCTCCTCCGCGGGGCGTGGCGGTTACAGATCGCGTCCGCCTGATAGTCGGCGTCGATCTCCCGCGCCGCCCGCGGCTTCGCCCGCGACCCCCCGCGGCCCCGGCGCGCGTGCCGACCAGCCGCGACTAGCCCCGCCGCGGAGCTGCGAGGCTGCCTGCAGGACCCCCCCTGGGGCCCCGCGGCCCCGCTGCCCCGCGCGGCCAGAGTCCGAGTTCCGGGCGAGGCGTGCTGCCGCTCCCCGCGGGCCGCTTCCGTCCACCGCAGCCCGTGGTAACTGCTTAGTTCTGTAGTTCTCCGTAGACCAGTCGCCGTGCCGCGTAGTTGCACTCCCCCCCCCCTCTATCTCTCTGTCTCTCTCTCACTCCCCGTGTTGAAAATGCCCTCGCGGCTTTTTCTCTCGCCGCCGCTTCCGGGCCGCCGCCTGCCCCGCCGTGTCCTCCGGGGAGCGCCTCCCGGAGGACACCGCAAGGCCGCCGGCCTCTCTCTTCCGCCTCTCTGCCGCCACGTCCTCGCTTCTCTCTTCCGCCTCTCCGCCGCCGCCCCCGCTTGAATCTCTTTGAATTGCCTTTATTTTAAAGTTGTCTCTCTCGCCCCGGGAGAGGAGAGGGAGGGCGACTCCCTGCTGCCCCCGTTGTTGCTTATGTCAAGTTTGCCCCGGACGGTTGCTTCGGGCGACGAGTTTGACCGGAGCACACCCCCGGGACGCAAACCAAGAATCCACGACTCGACGCGCGAAATATTTGGAAATCGTTTTCAAAACAATGGCTGAACGGTGAACCGGTCCCTGCACGACTAAGATTTGCCAAGCCCCGCGGCGACTCACACACATCAACCGCATGTAGCCGATATTTTTAGACCCGGAGTGACTTTTGTTTTCTGAGCAAGAAAAATCACACATGGAATGTTTTTTTTTGGGCTTTTAATGTTTTAATCTGACGCGCCGTGTTCGCGCGTGAATCAGCCGGTAATGGACTTGTTCGCGTGTACCGGCTGCTGCACACGGACCGGGCGGAGAGGGGGGGTGGGGGTTATCATGATCTATAAGCGGTGCACCAGATGACGTCCACCGGAGTAATGACAACATATTGGCGGCCGAGTGGTGGGGGGCTCGGCTGGGGTCGCCGCCGGCGCTGCCCCCTCCCTGCTGTGGGGTCGCCTCGATACACCACCTCACGTGTGATGTACTGCTGTTCTATGCCTGCATGCCCGACGGGCTCCCATCCTCCCCCACCCCCTCCTCTCTGTTTGCAAATTCAAGATGCACAAAAAAAAATCGACTATTCTGCTACCAACAAAAATGTGTGAGTATTGTAGTTTGTATTGCAAAAAAAAAAAAAATCGTATCTGCTGCGATCCTTGACGGGCATTTTTGAATTTAAATGCTCACTTAGGAAAATGTGAATATGTGATAAGTGTGCGATAGCGGCGATTACTTGTCTTCACTGACAGATTTGCGATTTTTTTTGGCCTTTTCCACATCTCTTTTAATGGTGCACTATCTATATATCCCCCCCTCTTCCCCCTCTCCTTTCCTTTCTCTCTCCCTCCCTCTCTCTCTCTCTCTCTCTGTCTCTCTCTCTCTGTCTCTGCCTCCCCGGCACCGAGCGGTATAGTGTGTGCCCTCATCTGTCCGCCTGTTTGGTGTACGCCCGGCTCCACGACCATTACAGCCCGCCCACACACAGCAGCCTGCGGGGGGTCCGCGGGGGTCCGCTAGAGGCCCGCCGAAAGGCCACCGGAGGGCCGGCGGAGGGCCGCCAGGGGGCGCGACGAGCGCGCGCGAACCGGCGGAAAGACAAACACCACAATATGGGAATCCTTGGAGGCGCGCCGAGTGTTTGTCTCTGTCAGCGGCAGCAGCCAGCGCCGCCTCTGTCTCTCTCGCTCCCGCCCGCTGCTGCCGCCGCCATCGGTGCCGCTGCAGGCCGCGCAGCCGCTAGCGCCGCTGCTGCCGGCCCAAGTTGTCTAGAGAGCGGGAGAGCCCAGAAGTGTGGTGTCGAATTGAATTATTGTGTCGGTCTCAGTCCAACTCGTGCGTACAACAAGGATGGCGGGCGGGAGTCGGGCGAAAAAAGGGGGCGAGTTTGGGGAAAGAAAAATAGAGAAAGAGGGAGAGAGAGAGAGAGAGAGAGAGAGAGAGAGAGAGAGAGAGAGAGGGGGGGGGGGGGGTCCTTGGCGGCGGAATACCAGTCAGTACACTCTCGACCCCTACACATCGACTGCAGGATAGCATTCCGAAACCGAAAATCTTATTCAGTCTTTGCCGCGTATGTGTACGGACAAAAAAAGTGCGCTCATTCGGTTGTGGCGCGGTACTGTATCTCGGTGTGCGGAGCGCGCGTGCTTCTGTCTAGGGCGGCGCGGCGTCCACCGACCGCCGCAAAGAGTGAACGGAACGAGGAGAGGAAATACAAAACCGTACGAGGAGAAGAGGGCGCGCCGCCGCAGCCGCCGCTGCGATCGTATTATATTTCCGATCCATCGGAAACTTGTAACGATACGTGCGGGGGAGTCGCTGCGGCCGCGGAGCCGCCCACGGAGCCGCCCGCACACGGCGGCGCAGCGGCGCGGGCCGCCGACACAGCAGCCTAATAGGGGACGGCCACGTAGGCAGTAACAGCGTGCGGGCCGCGGGGCCGCGGGGCCTGCCGGGCTCCGAGCCGCGCCCGCCGCCGGGCACGGGCCCCACGGGGTAAACGGCTCACGGAAACAAAAGTGTGCACAGCATCTCGTTCAATCTATTCACAGCCAATTTACATCCATGTCATCCATTTCATCCATTTACGTCCATTTACAGCCGGGCGGTTATATGGACATTTTCAGAGCCGTTTATACATCCATTCACACCCATTTTACGTCCATCATACACGGCAAAGTGTGCACCGTTCACTCGTTCTCCCCTCGGCGTTGCCGGGCACCGCACCGGGCCGAGCGGCGCGCGGGGCGCCCGCTGGGTAGGCAGGCCCGCCGAGCGGCGGCGCGCGCCGGGACGGCCTATCTCCGATCCGCAGGCGCGCGGCTGCCCAGACGGCGGCGGCACCGTGCGGTGGCAGGGGCTCTGCCGCACTCTACGCGGCCGCTGTGCCGTGCTCCTCTGTGTGTGTGTGTGTGTGTGTGTGTGTGTGTACCGCGCGTTATGTCCGCCCACGGCCGGCCGAGCCGCTGCCGCCGCCCCCGGCAAGCAGCAAGGCCAGAGAGGTCTTAAGGCTAAGCCCAAAGCAGCGAAAGAAGTAGTGGCAAAACTCTCATGACACACACTCCGCCGGCATAGCGCCGCGCGCGGCCAAAGGCCGAGTGTGTGTGTGTGTAAGTGTGTGTGTGTGCGTGTGTGTGTGTGGGGGCGGCCGCCTTCCTAAGCCGACTTGCGATGGCAGTAGTTGGAGTGCGTGCCGCAACTTTTAAGTGGCCTCCGGTAGCGGCGTCGCCGCGTGGCGCTCGCCGCAGGAAGTATATGATCCGCGTGGTTAAAGCGGTTCACACCTCTGCGTGGGACCTTAGGTGGGGGCGGCGGGCACAGTGCAAGTGAACGGAGAGAGTGAGAGAGAGAGAGAGAGAGAGAGAGAGAGGGAGAGAGAGAGAGGAGAGAGAGAGAGAGAGAGAGAGAGAGAGAGAGAGAGAGAGAGAGAGAGAGAGAGATAGAGGAAAGGGAAGGGGATTTTTTTTTTACCGAAAGATTGGATGAGACTGGCTGCCTGACGGAGCAGGGCTGCCAAGGGCTGCTGAGCGGAGGGTTCCACAGTTTACCAACGAAGCCGAACGAAACGCCCCAGCAGCAGCGACGGCAGCAGCGGCGGGCGTCGCCGTCGCATCCTCCACAAATGCAAATAAATCAAAGAAGAAGAAAGAGGAGGAGGGGGAGGGGGAAAATCGTTTTTTGTCCTGACTGCGAAAAGGGAAAAGAAAAGGAAGGCCGGCGCGGCGCATCAAAAGCCAAAGAGACGGCGAGCATCGGCAGGCGCCGTGACACAGGAAGAAGAAGAGAGGGAGGGAAAAAGTACCCCTCTTCCCGGGGGACATTAATTGTCCGTTCGACAGAAAAGGACAAAGAGAGCGACGAGTAGAGGAGGCTAATGGGGGAAAAATGCTAATCACTCATTAACATATTTGAGCAGGTTGATTGCATCTCTCTGCTCCGGGTCCTTGATTGGGCTTGCCTTCAGTCAGCCGAGGTATGGGAGGGGGGGGCGGGTGCTTTCAGACCCTTTCGGGGATCCTTCGGGGCCACCCAGACGGGGCTAATGATGCGTGCCACACCCTCCCCCACCCCACCCCACCCCCTGGCCGCACCCGTTCCTTGAGGACGTGCTACATCGCTCAGACCCCCCCAACGGTCTGCTGTTTCCCAGTTCGGCTGCTCCCCCGGTCCGTCTTGGCGTGCACCGGGACGGATCCGCGGGGGTGAGGAGGGTGCGCACCCGGCGGCGCACCCCCCGGAGTACCTCCCGGAGCACCTTCCCGAGTACCTCCCCGAGTACCTCCCCGAGTACCTCCCCGAGTACCTCCCCGACTACCCCCGAGTACCTCCCCGACTACCTCCCCGAGTGCCTCCCCGAGTGCCTCCCGAGTACCTCCCCGAGTACCTCTCCGACTACCTCCCCGAGTACCTCCCCGACTACCTCCCCGAGTACCTCCCCGAGTACCTCCCCGAGTACCTCCCCGAGTACCTCCCCGAGTACCTCCCCGAGTACCTCCCCGAGTACCTCCCCCTAGTGACCCGCCGCCGCGGTCCCGGGACTTGGCCAAACAGCCGGCGAACAAAGGCAGCAAACAGCAACCCGGTCCCTTATTTCATCCTGCGCAATTCCACCCCCACCGCCAGCCCCCACCTACTTTTCCCATGTGAAATGTTTTCCCATGAAGGAGTGGCCGCGGCGCACGGCGTGTTAACCCCCGCGGTGTTGTGTCGCCGGCCTTCTGATTGGCCGACAGAGCGTGTGGCGGCCGGCTGCGGTGACACCCGCCGCTTACTCCACAAGTTTATGTGCACGGCTCGTGGCAGCACCGCCCCGCCCGCCCCGCCTGCCCGGCTCGTTGTTACGCCGTGTAACGTGACGTTTCCTTCCGGTTCTCGATCGCTTTCCAGGTCGGCCCCGCCGTGCCGCGCCGCGCCCGCCGACCCTCACACACACACACACACACACACACATGAGTTGCAAACTACACACACGGCCGGAGCCGAGACTCGGTCAGCGCCGAGCCGCCGCGCGCCCCGCCGCGGCCCCGGTACATAAATCAAGATGAAGCATGGAAGGTCGGCGTTGGAAGCGAGCGGGGCGCAGAGCGGGGCGGCGTGACGGAGAGCGGCGTGCTGCCGCACCGCGTCACCTTCTGCGGCAAAGATTAAAGTTTTACCGCCTGACAGCAGATTTCAACGCGTGTAAATAAATCCGTGCAGAAAAAAAAATATTCCAGCCGACGGACCGAGTTTGAGGCGGTCCCCGAACATGGCTGGAGCGGCTGGTCACAGTGCCGCGGCCGGTGCAGCGGGCCTCGGCCTCGGCCCGCGCGGAGACGGGTGGGCGGCAGGTGGGTGCTGGCGGCGCGGCGTGGCCTGCGGGGACCAACTTGTGACGGGCCGTCATGATGCGGTCGCGGCCCGCCGCCACGCGCCGCCACGCGCCGCCACGCGCCGTCACGCGCCGCCACGCGCCGCCACGCGCCGCCACGCGCCGCCACGCCGAGGTAGCGACGCCCTTTGCGGGAGCACGGCGGGGAATGGAAAATTACCGCGGCCCCGCGTGCGTGCGTGGCGCCGGTGTGCGTGCCGGAGGCGAGGCCGCCGTCGTCGCGGGGACCTGGTCACAGCCGCGGCGGCCGCGGCGGCCGCTCCCCTCCACCACCCCCGCACAGGCCGACCACGCACATCCAGCCCTCGGGGCCGGCCCGGCCGGGCCCGGCAGGCATCACCACCCTCCGACCGCCACCCCCAGGGCTGGAGTCGCGACGAGACGACCTCCTCGCGCATCCTGCGGCCCTGTCCCGCTCCGGGCAGCTTACGCCCCTGTGTAAGCCGGCCTTTTTACGGGGCGCCTCCGGGCGTGCCGGCGGGTACTTGTGGCAGTGCGGGGGGTGCCTCTGCCCCCCCCTCCCCAAACACCAAGTGCGGAGACGGGGAAGGTACCCGCCGGTACGAAAAGCCCTTCCGTAAATACCGAGATGGTGTAACCCGGCCATTCGGAGGGCCGCCGGTGCCCTCCAAAGCGGTACCAGGACACCCAGGGGACTTGGACGCAGCGAGTGGGTACTCGGCGGAGGGTACCCGTGGCCCGCGGCTGCAGTGGGGCGTGGGACCCACCCTCCGGCCTCCGGCTCCGGGCTCTCCCCACCACCGCCCCGGCGCCCCGGCCCCGGCGCCTGGCGCCGCGCCACCCCCCGCCCAGCATCACCCACATACCGCGCTCACGCCGGCTGCCGATGCTGCACCGGGAGCGGCTGGACCGGGAGCACGCAGCCTCCGTGCACCATGGCTCGGTAGCCGAACGGCTAGGGCGACAGGTCGGCGAGGGAAGCGGCGTCGGTTCAAATCACGGCGGCCACTCGTCATTTTTTTCTGTGACCTGGCGTGGAAGGAAAGTGTCTCGATTAACATTAAGAGCGAATGCTATCAACCCAAGAATATGCTCTCCGTGGAAAATTCGCGATTCAAGCATCCTCTCTCGGAGGAATCGGCCGCGCGGGTAAGAGCAACTCCAACTCCAACCCCTGGCCAAACTATCGCAAAATTTTTCAAACATTTTTAGTCTGGTCAGTGGGGAGTGGGGAAGGCGAGTGAAAAGCGAGGAGCCCTTCGGCTGGGGCAGACACACCCGGCCCCGGTCCGGCGGGGACTTACACGCAGCACGGCTACCCGGGTACCGGCCGATAAAAACCCGGACCCTTAAAGAAAAGTCCTCACTGGGCTCGAAAGAATTAAAAATGCGTGGTGTCGTCAGCAACCCGCTCCACTCATACCGAAACCTCCCTGTCTCGTGTAAGACCGCCGCCGCCGCCGCCGCCCGCCGGGGCTTTTGGCACAAGCGTTACGGAGTACTAGCTCAGCTCGGTGCGGTGCTACTCCCGGGGGGCGGGGAGGAGGGGTGGGAGGGCATGGATTTGACACTGCAGAGCCAGCAAGTCGGCGTGCGGTCGGGGCGGACAGCAGTGCCATCACCCCCTAACCTATCTCACGCTAAACCCGCTCGCCCCCTGCCACCATCCACTCTCTCTCTCTCTCTCTCTCTCTCTCTCTCTCTCTCTCTCTGTCTCCGTCTATCTCCTGCTCTCTCTCCCGCTCTCTCTCTCCTCTCACTTTCCACGAACCCACCCTCTTCCCCTCTCTCTCGCTCTTGCCCTCACCACTTGGGACAAACCATTCCGAGAGTGCTGTCAGCCGGGGTAAAAGTACCTACCTGTACCCCCTGGGGGGCCCCTGCGGGGGGGAGGGGGGACCGGGCGGGACAACCCAAACGCAAAGTGTGAAGCCCGCTCGGGTACCTGCTTGTCACGCCCCGCCGCGGGAGCGACTGTTAACAGGTGATCATCAGTGAAACTCGCACTTCACTGGCGGCGCTAAAGGGGGAAGAAGAAAAAGGAGGAGGGGGGGGGGGGGAGGGAGGGTAGAAGAGTTGCATGCAAATTCCGGGCGGAATGGACGCGATGGTCATCTTGCAGACTTTCTCCTCCCTCCCCCTCCCCTCTCCGCCTCTCCCTTGCCGCATTCTCTCTTCCTTCTTCTCTCGTTCCCCTTCCTTTTCTAATTCCGCCTGCCCCTCATCACTCTCTATCTCTCGATCACTCTCTCTTACGTCCTGGAAATGACTGTCTACCCGAAAGAAAAAGAAGCGGTCCGCAGGCAGAGGCGGTGCGGCGTCGTCGCCGCCCCGCCCCAGCTGGCATCAGGACTCCTCCTTGAAGTTTATTGGCGGCGCTCGCGACTTTTGTTGCAACATTGACGGCGAATTTTTATCCCCCGGAGCCGCTCGCCTCCGGCAGCTCCGCCGCTCCGCCTCGCCGCGCCCACGCTTCTCGCGCGCGCCTCCGGCTGTTTGGCTCTCCATCCGTTCCGTCGGACCCTTCTTTACGGTCGCGGACGCGACGCCGCCGCGGCCGCCGCCGCCGCCGTTGTCGCCACCGCCGCCGCCTCCCTCGGCTTGCTCTTGTCAGGGAGGCGAAAAATGGGTGTGGGGAAGGGAGAATTTGTCGAGGACACAATGTCCTTGTGTCTGCTGCGATCAAGTAAGTGATGCCGCTATCAGGAGGGGGAGTGAGAGAGAAAGAGAGCACGAGAGAGAGAGAGAGAGAGAGAGAGAGAGAGAGAGAGAGAGAGAGAGAGAGAGAGGATATAAAAAGAGTGAGAAAAAGTGATGAGAGAACAGAACGGCGGGAAAAGTTGGTGGCGGAAAGTAAAGATGGCCATTGTGATGCCGCTTTGTCAATGAGAAGAAGGAGGCCCTGAGACGTTCCGAACGGGTCCCGCGTCCCCATTCTCTCTCTCTCTCTTCAATGCCACCTCCTCGATGCTGCGCTGGTCGTCTCCGAGGAGTGGCCGCGCTCTGCCCGCGTCAGGAGGGACCGGTCCACAAACCACCGTGACGTCATCGACCGGAGGGAACCGAACTCGCTGGGCCGCCAAGTCGTCAGGGGGACCGTGCCAATGGCGCAGTCGCCGCCCCCGGCACCCCGCTCCCTCTCCGGCTCAAGGGGGTCACGGGGCTGCAGGACGGCCCCCCAGGACGCCGTCGGCAGCGGTGCTTACCGGCCCTCCCCTCCCCTCGTTTTGGCACATACGCAACAGCAGACACGGAGAACGAGGAGCAGGGGAGGGAGAATTAAGAGGGACGCCGGGGGTGAGGGAGAGAGAGAGAGAGAAGGAGGAAACAAGGAGTTTACAAGTCTCCTGCCGCTCCTCTCCTCGCTGCAGCGCGCGCCTCTGTCTGTGTGTGTGTGTGAGCGTCGGTGTGCGTGTCCCCAGGCTCCTGTTTTCAGCCATCACTTCTGATTTGTGTTTCTTCTCCGCGCTCCGCTCGGCCCGGCTCGGCCCGGCTCGGCCCGGCTCGGCCCGGACATGGCCCTCTCAGCAACACACACACACACCGACCCAGACCAGACACAGACACACAGACAGACACACACACACACACACACACACACGAGCCCCATCCCATCCTCGGCCTTACTATTTTGCTGAAACGCACCAAGCGAGCCAGACAGCCTGCCGCCTCTGCCTGGTCGCGTTCGCATCCTATCCCTTATACCTCCTCTCTTTCCCACTGCCGCCTTGCTTCCTTCTTTACTCTCCCTCTCTCTCTCTTTCCATTCCTATCTCTTCTTCTCTTTCTCTCTACTGCTGCTGCTCTTCCTCTCTCGCTCTAGACCACGTCGTGCTCCCATTCATTTTACTTTGTGACGCTCTTTGACCCCCTCCCCCTCTCCCGTTCTGGCGGCAGTGCACTTGCTCCCCCCCCCCTCTCTCTTTCTCTGTCTCCACATACCTCCTCTCTCTGTCTTGCTACCACAAACGCATCGCATCACATTGCTGGGGAGCGCATCCCGCCACACCGCGACAGCACCGGCCCGGCCAACCCAGGGGGGCCTTCAGAGAAGCCGCCCCTTTTACATACGTCAAAGTGGGAGGGAGACAGAAAACAGAAAGATACACAGAAGACAGAGAAAGACAGTGAGAGTGAGTGAGAGAGAGAGAGAGAGAGAGAGAGAGAGAGAGGCCGCGGCTGGTCTCGTGGGCCCCGTACCGGGAGTGTGAGAGTGGCTGCATTTTTTTTGTGCTTTGTTTCTCGTGTTGCACCGCTGAAACAGCAGTTTGCAGTTGACTGGGAAGCAGAAGCCAGCAGCACCGCCACCAGAGCGTTACGCCGTGCTTCCTACAAAAAAAGGAAAAAAAAAAAGAAAAATAACAACTACATAAAACAGTGGGTAGGCCTCGACGACTAGTCTTAATGGTCGTCGCTGCAAACGCTCCTGACCAGGAAAACAAGAACCGTCTCGTGTCTGTCTGTCTCCCTGTTTTTGTTTGAAAAAGTTTTAAAAAAATACATAAATAAAAAATTATAAAAATTGTTTAAAAACTAACGCTTTACACACATAACGAAACGTGTGCTCCGCGGGAGTGCGGTGAGTGCGGGCTACGGCCGGCCCCGGGGGAGCCGCTGCCGGTGCATCCCCCCCCCCCCCTTTTAGTGGCGTCCAGAGGCCGGAGACGACGAGGTCGGGGGCGACGGCGGCGGCGTCGTCGGCCCCCCGAGAGGTGCGGGCGATGCCACTGCAGCGCCGCCGCCGCCGCCGCCGTCTACTCTTCCTCCACTTTCTTTTTATTTCCCCCTTCCCCCCCCCCCCCCCCCGCGTCTCTGCTGGCGCCGCCGCCGCCGTCGTCGTCGGAGTTTCAAGTATCGCACCATATGCAGCCAACAGCAGTGCGGCGGGGGGCGGCGGCGGGGGGCGGCGGCGTGCACCTCCCCGGCCGAGGGGGACGCGGCGGCGACGACGGGGCGCCTCTGATGAGCCGAGCTCAGACCGAGTGCCGCCTCCGCCCGCCGCGCCGCCTGGAATAATGTCATTCCGAAAGCGCCGGGGCGACGGCGCCGTCGTGTGGCTCGTTGTGTCTGTCGTGCGTCTGTCCCCGGTCCGGCAGGGCAGGCGGGCAGGCCCGGCAGGCCCTCCCGACCTCTCTTTCTTCTCTCTCTCTCTCTCTCTCTCTCTCTCTCTCTATTTCTATTTCTCTCTCTCTCTCACACACACACACACCCGAGTGGGAGATTCCTCCGGGAAGGTATATCGCTTCCACTCCCGGCAGCAGAGCGAATGCCTCGTCGGCAGGGAGAATGCGCCACCGCCCCGTGGAGGGGGAAACGAATGTATCCGATTATTTGATGTGAAGTCCCCGCGACAGGGCGGGGCCCCCAGCCACGGCCTCCGCCACGGCCTCCGCCACGGCCCCCGCCACGGCCTCCGAGACGGCCTCCGCCACGGCCCCGCCACGGCCCCAGCCCTGTGTGAGCGCGCTTTGTCGGGGATTGCAGGGGGCATTTCTCATATGTCCCCCGGGACGTTACAAAGGGAGGAGCAGCAGGCACTACTTGGGGGGCGGCCGAGACTCCCCTCCTGTTTACCTTTCGCCGCGCGCACACGACGAGGAGGACGAGGAGTTTTTGCGAGAAAATTTACGGTCCTGAGAGGGGGGCGACGTCCTTATCACTAACGCACTGCTCCTCCTCGCCCTCTCTTATCAGACCTCTCGATATCCCCCGCGAGCTCCTCCGGCCGCGCCGATGGAATAAAGCCACCCTCTGTCTCTCTCTCTCGCGCGCGCTCTCTCTCGCCCCCTCCCCCACCCCTCTCTCTCTCTCTCACACTCACCATCCTCTGCATCGGCCAAGGGAACATTCACGCTTTAATTGTTATGATGAAGGAACCAATTACGAGGCCTCTACCTGAAATGGATGGCCTCTGACACGCCGAAACGGGCGTTCCCTGTAAGCCTTGAGGGTCATACAATTAATCCCGGGCCTAGAGGCGCCAACATGCTGCCTCTCCCTCTCCCTCCCTCCCCCTCTCTCTCTCTCTCTCTCTCTCTCTCTCTCTCTCTCTCTGCGCTTTCTACTACCTACCCCCCCCCACTGTAAAGTTTATAGTAATTCATAATATTTCATTAAAACTTACAGCGCCCCGCTCAAGGCCTCCTACACTATCAGCCGGCAGTGTCGCAGGTGCCGCTAACTCTGATACAGTCGCTGATATATTATTATTATTATCGTCATCGTCGTTCCTATTTCCGGACAAAATTATTGAACGTCGGGAGACGTTTGGCGCGGAGGGCCTGAAACCAACCCTCCTCCTCCCACCGTCCTTCCCTCCCTCCCACCACCACCCTCGGCAGGGAACTTTGATAATAATCGCGTACAAGGCCCAGCTGCCAACAAGGACTCGGATCATCGACTCTCTCTCTCTATATCGCTCTCTCTCTCTCCCTCTCTCTCTCTCTCTCTCTCTCACCCCACGCTCTGCCCCCCCCCCCACCCCTTCAATTCCCTCCATCGCCATGCACCACCGTTTGCCGAGCACGGCAATTATTTCCAAATTTTGAACCCCAGAAAATCGCCTTCAATGTCCCCCACAATGAGAGACAAGGGACATTCAATGATCTTGGTTCAATTTTTGGAGTACACGTGGTAACATTTTTTCTCCCACATGTATCGAACGACGGCGGTCGATGAAGGAGCAGACTTTGTTACACCGGCACGCGCGCACGCGTCCACACACACACACAAACACACACACACAAACACACACACACACATGCGCGGTCGCACACGCACGCGAAAAGAGGAGGAAGAGCGAAAAAAAAAGCAGACAGAAGGTCGCTGTCGACGTGAGATGTCGCTCGTAATTCAGAGAAGAAAAGGAAAGAGCCTCGTTTTGTCGGAGCGGAAGGGGGGGGGGGGGGGCGGCCTGTGGGGAGGGCTGCGGGCGGCCGTCCACCTTGTCACATTCGGGCCACCGCGCCGCGCCACGCCACGCCGCGCCGGGGACGTGTGGTAAATAATTGGCTGCTGAGCGCTACGCACCCAAGTGGGGGGAAAATTCACCTGTCGGAGGACGGGAGGGGGGGGGGGGGTAGAGAAAAAAGAATGGGGAATGGTGGCGCGAATGGCAGCGTGCCAGAGAGATAGAGAGAGAGAGAGAGAGTGAGAGAGAGAGAGAGAGAGAGAGCGAGAGAGCTTGTTCCCCCGGCCCCTTTTCGTTCAACCACAATCAGCCCCCTGCCTCTCACGCACCCCCTCCGTGTGGCGTGCCGCTGCCGCCTGTGAACCTTTGCATAGGCAGACCCGCTCGACACTCGTGCGTGCGGGCGGCCTAACCGCCTGGCCGCGGGGGCCGAGGGAGGAGGTGGCCGTGCCGAGCCGTGCCGAGCCGTGCCGAGCCGTGCCGAGCCGCATGCGTTGCGGTGCGCCACAAGATGACCGCCTGCACGGCCCGCCCCCCGCCGCAGCGGCCCCGGAGCCCCCTACAGCTGCGGCGGCAGCCTCGGCCGGAGTCTCCGAACACCCACGCCATGCGAAATAACTAGGCAACTCGTCGCCTCCCTAGTGCGATCACTCCGATAAAAATACGGGGCACACACACTTGCAGATGTATTTTTCTGCAGCCGCGAGAATTTTGTTCGTTATTTCAAGCCGCCTGACCGCCCTTATTGCCCTCCGCCACCCCGTCACTCTCCTCCCTCCCTCCCTCCCTCCTGACGAGACAAGGAGGCAGGCGTTGTTGCCGGATATTGTGTTCCTCGGCCGGGATATTGCCCGCCCGGCACCTCCAGACGGGATACTCGGCCTATTCCATCTCCCTTCCACTTCCTCGCTGCCTCCTACGAGCCACTTCCACCCCTCTCTTTCCTCCCCATCGCACCCCTTCCTCTCTCTCTCTCTCTCTCTCTCTCTCTCTCTCTCTCTCTCCCTCTCTCTCCCGCTTCAGTTTGACTTCTTGTTGTAGACTTTGGGCGTGACTTTGGCGTGCCGCGGACCGACCTCGGGCGTGAACTTCCCCCCTGCCCCTCCCACCAACAGTACCCACCCCCGCACCCCCGAAATCGCCTTATGCTTGCTCGTTGCCCCCCACCACCTCCCCGCTCTCCGCCGCCCCTAGGCACAACCAGCCGATACTTGTGCGGGTAGGAAAGAAAACAAGGAGATATCTGCGCGCAGGGTTCGGGGTGAGGCCGTGGAGATGAGTTCCCGGACGGAGTCCCGGGGCGCGGCGCCCGCGGCCGCCGTCGTGGTCCCCGCCGGTCCCCGCCCGCACTTTACTCCCGGTTTTCCGCGCGAGGTCTCAGCCGCCGCCGCCGAGGCCCCGGCGACGCCCATTCTGTAAACGGCGGCCCCTATCGACAAGGCCTGGCCTCGGCGGGACTCGGCGCCGTGAGTGCGCCGTAACCTCCGCGGTCCTACGGGTGCCGCCGCCGCCGCCGCCGCCGCCGCCGCCGCCGCCGCCGCCGCCGCCGCCGCCGCCGCCGCCGCCGCCGTGCCGCCGCCGCCGCCGCCGCCGCCGCCGCCGCCGCCGCCGCCGCCGCCGCCGCCGCCGCCGCCGCCGCCGCCGCCGCCGCCGCCGCCGCCGCCGCGCCGCCGCCCGCGGCCACTCAGGTCCCTAGCTTACGGCCGCCGGCGTTGCGGGGGACAGGGCGCCGCGGCGCCGCGCGGCGCCACCGCAACACCCGGGGACCACGACGCCTGGCTGGAGGACAGGATCCCCCGCGGGGCCGCGAAGGCTGCCAATACCCCACGCGAAGACTCGCACACCAGAGGCGGCGGCCTCACACACACACCAGCGGTCCAGCACGCAGGCGGGGAACATGGAGCCGAATGCGGCGGGGGCGTGCGGTGCGGGGTGACCGGATCTTGACCCCCCCCCCCCCCCCCCCGCCCTCCGCCCGCGCACCTCATCCCACACACACCTACGCTCCATTAAACGCGAGGACAATTACTGAATGCTCAGTGGGGAAATGGGTTAAGTACTGCGCGCCCGTTACGCTAAGATAAATGTATCCGAGCCAAGATACTCTCTCTCACTCTTACCCGCCCTATCTCGGTCCCCCCGTCCCTCCCTACCACCCTCTCTCTCCCTCTCTCTCACTCTCTCACATACACACATCGTCGTAGTCGTCGCCGCCCACTACCACCAGGAAACGTATTGTCTGCGTGTGTGTGTGTGTGTGTGTGTGTCGGAGCACTCCGCTCCTCTCCATCAACTCACCGCCACCCTCTCACATGTCCTCAATCATCCGCCCAACACTTCACGCACACACACACGCACACGCACACACACATAATAGTAGTACAGTACACCACGGCGGGCCCGACGAGGCAGCTAAAATTCCATTTTCCATGATCCTCGTACGCCCCGACAATGACAACGCTATGACATTCCGCGGGAGGGAGGGGGGGGGAGGGGGGCTCGAAGACCCATAGAACGTACAGCAGCAAGGCGTGAGAAAAATACACCGCGCCCGCGCGCCTCTCACTTTTCTTTTTCCCTTTTTTTCCCCCACATGGTTTTGCCGCATCGACAGTATTTGAACCCAGCAGGGCGCTTCACAGGCGAACGCAAGCAGTAAGTGAAGCACATTGCAGCAAGGTCTTTGGTTTTCTTTCCGATCAGAAAACATTCTCCGCCAGGCGAAATTGAGGAGGAGAAGGGGGTGGAGGAGGAGGAATAGATGTGGGTGATTTTACTCTGTAAGCTCGGGAACCTGGAGACCTCTCGCTGTGTCGGCCGGCCTCGCACGACGCCGCCCCGCCTGTCGCCCCGCCTCGCCCCGCCTCGCCCCCCGCCGCCGTCCGCGAACCTCTCGACGAGGCCGGACTCAGGTAACGAGTAATCTCTGTCGCACGGCGCGCGGCACGGCACTCGGGGCAAAATCAATTTTCGCCGAGGGACGAGGCGCGAGATTGGCTCCTCTGCTGTCCGGCCGCACCGAGCTATAGCCGCCCCGGCGGAGCCGAAAGTCCTCCAGAAACGCCAAGTCCTCCAGGACGACAAGGACCCCGCGCGTCGAGGTCCGGTTCCGGTTCCGGCCCCAACTGCTCGCCGCAGGCCTAATCGTCCTGGGCGGGGCGGCGAGCCGGCCAGGCGCCAGACATCAAACGCTTTCGCCGGCCTTGCCGGGCCTTGCCGGGCCTCGCAGTGCGTCCGAGAAAGCGGCCACCCCGACGGTTTTTTTTTCCTCCCCTCTGTTCTCTCTGCACGTCCTATCTCTCTCACTCACCCTCTCTTTCTCGTCTCTCTCCCCTTGCCACTTTTTTTTCGCGCTTCACACTCGGCTAGGTCCTGGGCGGGATCAGCCCATGCAAAAGTAAAGGTGTGGACCAAGTTAGAACGTTCAAACCGTTCTGGCGGAGGAGCACAGTAGATATCGGCCTGGCCTCTGGGGCGGGCGTCCTGGGTTCGACACTCTCCCCCCGCTCGAATTTTTGAGCCCGAACGAAGCGAGAAGTTTAGAAGGCTAACAACTACATGATGTGGCTCGATAGCCGCGTGGGTTAGCTGGCCACCCGCCGATCGGGTGGTCGTGTGTTCGACTCTTCGTAGTCCCCCACGATTTTTCTTGTGCCTCGGCTTTGGAGAACGGAATAAAAGGCACTTCGCGGCGTTCAAAATCTTCTTTTTTTTTCGCGCCTGGTGCGTTTGCGAATCCATCGTTTGGCTCTTTATTTATGTGGGCGAAGCTTCGCGCTCCATAAGATCAGCGGGCCGTGCAGCTCCGCCATATATTCCATCGGGGCCAGCCGCCTGGCGCCGCCTGGCGCCGCCCCCCAGCAGAGCTGCTCAGCGCGCCACGCTGTCTGCCCTTCTCGTCCGTGTCCACCGAGGCGCAATGTCCGTCCGTCCACCAAAGAAGGGGAGGAAGAGAGAGAGCGAGAGAGAGAGAGAGAGAGAGCATACCAAAGTTAATTCTTCCGAAAGTGGTTCAGACTGAGCGCGGCGGCCGGCGGCGTCCCGCTCATAAATTACCCCCGTACTCGGCGCGGCGGTCCGCATGCGATGCAACGCGAGGCCGGGCGGAGCCGCGAGGGCCGCGTTCCGAGATACAACGGCGGTAATCGATAAATGAGAGAGTATTTTGAACACTTTCTCTCCGTCTCTGTATCTGTCGCACTCTCTCCCTCACCGTCTCCCCATCTCCCTCTCCCTCCACTTAGCAGTATGGCAGTACGGCCCGATGGGGGGCGATCGTGTCCCCTTCGTTAAGTATTACAGCCCCCCCCCCGCGCGGCGCGGCCCAGCGTTCGGCCGGCGCTCGCAGACAGCCCGTTACTCGGCTAATTTCGACCGATAATGATACACGGCCCCCTTCAGCCCGCCCCCCCTTTTCCCTTGATGGACTTCGACAAGTACACCCCTTTCTCTCTCTCCCCGACCCCCCCCCCCCTCCGGTGCCTTTCTCTTTCCATCTTTCTCGCCCTATATCTCTGTCTCTCTTCCTCCCCCGCAGCGGGGGGCGCGGTTTACAGCCCAGACCGCCGCCGCCGCCGCCCGGGAGGGAGGCTAATTTCACAAGGACTAGTACTTTTCAGGAGACAGACAATTATTTCAAATAGCTTTCCCCGGAATGGGGCCCGGGCGTGGTCCGAGCGGGGGCGGGCCCGTCCCCCCCCCTCCCCTCCCCAACCTCTGGAACTAGCCTCTAGCGGGCGCGGCGGGCGCGGCGGGTTCAAATCCAGACGGCGGCCGCAGTGGCCGGCTGTTTGTGTTATTTCTCCCATTTCAGGAGAGTAAGAGCTTCCGCCGCCGCCGCTGCAGTCGACTTGATTTCATTGTCGTGCTTCGGCTCTCCTTGGGAGCAGCTCAGTTTAATTTAGCATCCAGCATAAATCTCGGCGCAGCAGCAGCCCCTCCTCCCCACGCGCCGCCACGCGCCGCCACGCCCGCGAACCGCCTGCCTGCCAACGGCCCCCCCGGCGGCGAATGCACGCCACGCCAACCCCCCGGCACTGCGCTGCCGAGCGCACAGCGGCGGCGGCGGGGCGCCCACAATATCGGTGCACCGCGACTGCCACACGCCTCCCCCGGCGCGGCTCTCTCTCTCTCTCTCTCTCTCTCTCTCTCTCTCTCTCTGTCTCTCGCCTGACGGATCACGAGACATCCATCCGCACGACACGGTTTAATGCAAAGTAGTGCGAGGCGTTATCAATCAGCCTGCGGGGCGGGGGAAGCGTGTAGAGCACCGGAGGAGCGTGGAGGAGGCCGGAGGAGGCCGGAGGAGGCCGGAGGTCCGGGCCTCTCTCTCCGCGGCCCGGGGGCCCGGAGCTCTCATCAGCGCGCGCCCGGACCCCGGCCCGGCCTCGGCCCGGACCCCGCCGAGCCGAGCCCCTTTTGGTGCTTCATTAGAAGCTCTGCTGAGTTATTCTTCCAGCTGGTGGAGCGGAGCCGCCGAGCCCGGCGGCCCGTCCCGGCCCGGCCCCAGAGCAGGCTGTATAATCAAGACATCCGTTACTACTCCAGGCACCCGGCAAGCACCCCCCACACGAGGCCGACGGCTCTCTCTCTCTCTCTCTCTCTCTCTCTCTCTCTCTCTCTCAGCCTAGATCGCTCCCTCTCCCCCGCTCACTCGCCGCTCCATTTCTCTCTCTCGCCGCTTCTATCGCGCGACGTGGTGAAATTGGACGGAAATGACAGCCACCTGAGCCTGGCAACGAGCCTGTGCCGGCGCCGACCTCCCCTCGCCCCCCCCCCCCCCCCCCCCCCCCCCCGCGCACACGCGCCGAGCCGGGCGGGGCATTATAGTGTCTGGCCTGATCGTGTGTGGTTACGGCGTGTCCGCTGTCGCCCTGCCCCCTCCCTCATCCCGGAGGCCCGGAGGCCCTGAGGGTGGCGGTGGTCGGGGTGTTCATTACCGGCGGGGGTGCATAAGTGCTTTCCGCCCCCCGTCCGCCCCCGCCCCCTCCCCTCCCCCCCGCCGCAGCCGCCGCCGTCGTCGTCTGACCACCAGATGTAATAATGGCAAGCAGCTAACGTCATCCGGGGCCGCCCCCGGCCCGCCCCCGGCCCGCCCCCGGCCCGCCCACATCAGAAGGCACCCCCCGCGTCCTGAGTGTGTGCTGCACCGCGCCGCGGGGGGGGGGGGGGGGGGGGAGGTCCCGCAGCGGCACCCTCTGCGCCGACAGCGACACGGCGGTGGCACCTGACCGACGGCGCCCGCGGCGGCGCACGCGTCGCCCCTCTGCTCCGACTCCGCCACCACCGCGACGCACAGAGGATGGGTTACCCGCGCGAGCCCCGCGCCGCACACGGACCGCAGCCGACCGCCCCGGCGACTCCCTCGGGGACGGGGCGGGACGGCGGAGTCCACCGCGTCCCCGGGGAGCACGGAGAGCACCCCGTCAGTGGAGGGCGGCGGCGGCGGCGGCGGCGGCGGCAGCAGCCCTCAACGCGATTGCCTCAAAGTTGTCATCCGGCCGGCCCCTCCGACGTCCATCCCCGTTCGCTACTCTCGCTGATTAATAATTCCTTATGGTGGTACAATTTCACACCCGCGCCGCACTCTCCGCCCGAGGGCCACCCTAGTGCTTCCAGCCAGTGTACGCCTTCCAGTACAGTCCCTTTCCGGTCAAAATCCAGCCAATTTCCAAGTCGGACACGTCGTGTGTCTACAGTACCAGGAGCGCACGGCCTCTGTGTGCCGAAGCTCGGTAGCCGCGTGGTTAGCGAGTGCAGCCGGCGGGCGGCTGGTCGGAGGTTCAACTCTTTGCCGGTCCGTGCATTTTTTCTGTCGCCTTAAGCTATGACGACGGTGTTTAAAGTGTAATGGCGAATTGCACTCACCATCGCGGCCCTGTGGCCGCATCGGTAAGATGGCTTGTGTCTACCAAGGAAACTTGGTTCGGAGACTCGGGTGTATGCTACGGGGGTACCTAGGGTTCGGTACCTTCGTTTTCGCTCCCTGTGAATCTGGCAGTTGAGGACACGCCGTCGCGACTAGGGTTCGTCGTGAAGGACAGCAGCTTCGGCTGTGTACGATATAGGAAAGCCTACCTCCCCCCCAGTCCGCTCGGGAGTGGCCGCAGTGCCACAGATCAACCAGCCAGTCGAAGGGAGTTGATTCCGGAAATCTGGCTGGCGGAGGGGGCCACATCGACCGTTGCGGAAGCGTGCCCCTGAAAAAGGCCGCTGCGTCGTGCTGCTCGTGCAGCTGTCTTAGCGGCGGTCGATACCTGGTACAACGGGTCCCATTCGAACACCGAAGTTAAGCGAAGGGTTCCAGGCGGAGGCCTGGGACGAGGTAGTGCCCACCCATTTTTGCTTTTTTTTTTCAAAAGCATCCACAGGTTTCTAAATAAAACAAAAAATAATTTCGTTGTGAGTTTTGGTCACAGGCCGCAGGGCCGCATAAGGGCGCCGGATCGCCGCTCTCCTCCGAACAGACACAGACAGCCCTGCGCAGCCCGGCCGGCCCCGGGGCACGGACATGCCGGGGTCGCGTCACTACGACGACAGCGTTGGTGCAAACAACGTCAATAATTCATCGGCGACGGCGCCGGTCCGCCGTCCGCCTCCACTTCGGCGGGGACGTGTTTTGTGTCGGGGCGCAGCTCGGCGGCTGCACCGCGCCGCACGGCGGGGGTGGCGATGTGCCGCGCCGCCGCCGGCCCCGGGGGTGGCAGCCGGTGGCAGCCGGTGGCAGCCCGCCGCCGCCACGCTGTCTGCAGACGACTCACACCACTGACAAAACTTTCCGCCTCTGATTGACAGCGTTGTCGGCATGGGGAGGCCGGGCCGGTGGGCAGGCTGGGCAGGCGCGGCCCTCGTGGCCCCACTACTGCAAGTGGAAAACGGCACATTTAGTTTGGGATTATTTCCGATAGTCCCGGATAATCCCCGAGAATCCCGTGTGCTACGTCACGGAAAGGCAGTAATTCAGCACAGGATAAAGCATAATTGTAAGAAACACACACGCACACGCACACACACACACACACGCACGTGTTCAGGGTATTCCGGAAGGGGAGAAAATAACAAAAACACCTTAACCGCGGGTCCAGACCGCTATGTGGAGTACCCCAGCAGAGAGCAGCATCGGTACTTCATGACATATTATTCCCTGCTTCCGTTCCAGACTTTTCCGGAATACAATATCGCCACAACCTTACCTGCACTCCGGCTTGCCACAGCAGCAGCCGCCACTGAGTGTGACGCGTCACCGCATGAAACGTCGTGGCCAAGACTGGTGTATGACACGCGCGCACACACGCACACACACACACACACTCCCACACGACTGCTCGGACAGGCCACTTGGATATCCTGGCGTACGGCGGCGGCAGTGGCAGCCGTATAGCGGCGTCCAGCGACGGCCCTGTTGTTGTGGTGGGCGATGGGGAGAGGGGGCGGATTTGGCGTGCTCCTGACAGCCACTCCACACACACACACACACACACGTAACCCGTAACACAAACACGGCACCGCACGCGAAGCCGCGCACACGCGTGCCAAGCGCACGCACGCACGCACGCTCACACGCACACACACACACATGAGGGCTGCAACGAGCAGGGGTGTCCCAGCTATCGCAGCGGGCCGATTGGAAAGCCCCTTCTCCCTCCTCTTTAGCCCGGCCACCGTGAGCCCGGGGAGCACGCGCCCTCCCTCCCCCCTCCCCTCTCTCTCTCTCTCTCTCTCTCCCTCTTTCTCTCCGTCTCTGTCTCCCGTTGTATCTCCGCGTCTCCCTCCTTCCACCTTTAAACCGGCGCGCGTACCTTTGGCTCCGCCGAACCGTCCCCCTCCCTTGATGGATCCCATCTCCTATCCGATTGCAGCAGCCCCACCGGTTCTGTCGCTGCTCTCTCTCTCTCTCTCTCTCTCTCTCTCTCTCTCTCTCTCTCGTGCTCTCCAAGCTCTGCCCGCGAATAAAGGGGAGGAAAGTGCAGATTTCCTCGCAGTCAGTCGGCGCCCCGTCGCGCCGCTTGACTTCTTCCTGCCCCGGAAGTCTGAGCGCCGCGGCTGCGGAGGGCGGACGAGGCATTTGGGGGGGGGGGGGGGGGCTCCGAGCGCCGCGGCGGTATGGCGTGCACCTAATTTATGTACGGCCCCACTGCAGCGGCGCACACACGACACAGGCGTCTTGTAACACGGCCACACTCGTGTCCGCTCAGTCTCTCTCTCTCTCTCTGACTCCCTCTCCCTCCCTCGCTACTTCCCGTCGTGGGAAATCACTCATCGCGCCCCTGAGGGAGGGAGGGGGGGGGGGGTGGACTCCGGGAGGTGGTGGCGGTGGGGGGCTGCGGGGGGCTTGCGGCCAAGTGCGCCGCGCGGCGGCACAACATGTACATGTCGGATGTGGGGCCCCGGTCGGAGGGGGCATGTCCGGGGGTGTGCGAGCACGCCAGGCCCCGCCAGGCCGGCGGCCCTCCTCATCTACCAACCCCCATGCACGGGGGCCCCGGCGGCCCCTGACCGGGCCGCGCGCGGCCGACCTACAACCGCCTACAACACCCACCATGTCATGGGCACGGCCCGGCACGGCCCGGCACGGCCCCGACGGGGCGAGAGGCCGCGAGCGATCGAACCCTGCAATCCCCTGCGGTGGCAGCGGCGGCGGGCTCAGAAATACTCTCACGGACGCCGCCCGCCGCCTGCGATCGCCGGGGCGGGCCGCCCGCTCGACACGCGTGCGTGCCGGCGGCCCCCGCTGCCTACCCGGCGGGCGCCGTCCGGGCCGGGCCGGGCCGATAATGAGGTCCGGCGGCGGTCTACTCCCCGACAGCGTTTTTATTTTCGTCTCCTTTCCGCGGTCGCCGCTCTCGTGGCCGCGCAGGCCGCGGCGGGGGGAGTTGTTACGGGCCGCAATCAGGGCGGCAGAGCAGCGGAGCCCGGCGGGGACCCCGGCGCCCCCGACAGTCACATATTGCGCCGTGGGTCGTCGCCGGGCTCATTATCAGAGGGCAGAGCCGGGGGCAGAGCTGGGCCCCGCCCATGTAGGGGGAAGGAGAGAGAGAGAGAGAGAGAGAGAGAGAGAGAGAGAGAGAGAGAGAGGGGGGGGGGGGGGGGAGAGAGAGAGAGAGAGAGAGAGAGAGAGAGAGAGAGAGAGAGAGAGAGAGAGAGGCTATAAGGCGCGCGGCCATCCCGGACGTCTGGGGGTGTAATCTCTCATGAAAGGCGCCGCCGCGCCCCACCGACCCCACCGGCCCCGCGGCGGAGTGGGGGGCTTACTGCCCGCTAGGAGGGACTGGCGGCTCACCTGCTGTGTCCGCACGCGCCCAGCACGCGCCCAGCACGCGCCCCGCGTGCACCGCCGCAACCGCCCGGCTTAATCCCGGACCAGACCAGAGGCCTCGCGCTGCGATACGCGGGCCGCCGCCCTGCCGCCGCCCTGCCGCCGCCCTGCATGCCGTCCCGGACCGCAGCGCCGCGGCACGGGGCACCCAGACCGCGACACACGAGCACCACCCCACCCCGACGGCCCCGGACAGCATTCGAGCCCGGGGGATACACGACCCGACGCGAAAGCCGAGCTCGGGCGGCCGTTTTTCGTACCCGCGTGGCGCGTGCACGCCATTAGCATTGAGTGTGTTGGCGCCGTATTCGGGCACTCTGTGTGTACTCCCAGAGCAAGGTCGGTACTTTGAACCCGCGAGACAAACCGTGTATTTGAATCACATCGGCAGGTGGTATTCGCACCGGTGGACCTCACGTGTCGCGGACGGATAGTGTAGGATAGGGTTAATTATACTCGTTGTTCCGGAGCTTTCTCGCCGAGTAAGGTAAATTTCCGCACGTGCCAATTTATAAAGCTGGCTGCAGCTGCGGTGAGCGCAACGCGGCTGCCGGCAGCTGCCGCCGCCTGTGTCACTTTTAATACGACCGCCGCGCGCTGTTGGTGGCCATCATAAAGCCGGCAGCCGCGCCGCAACACGCCGCACCGCGCAGCGCCGCACCGAGCGCCGGCCACCACCGCAAACGCGGCGGCAACCGGCCCACTCACACCCATTTCATTACGATGCGCAGATGAAATAGGAAACGGAAAAGAGGAGAGAGCAGCGCCGGCCATCACCCATGACAATTTATCGTACCAGCAACCCCCGTCCCCCCCCCCCCCTCTCTCTCTCTCTCTCTCTCTCTCTCTCCGACACACGCCCACGTACACACACACAGACACACACACAGCGCGTGTTGCATCTGCATCATGCAGGCCGCCATGTGCGTCAATGCAATTCCGTGAAATTAAACAGCAAGCGAGCGAGCAGACGACGACGCGAGCAGGGGCCGCATGCAGAGGGAGAGGGAGAGATGGAGAAGGATGGAGAGAGAGAGATTAAGAGAGAGAGAGAGAGAGAGAGAGAGAGAGAGAGAGAGTGGGGGAGGCCCCGCGGAAGCACCCTGAACTAGCCTGAGTGGTACTCGAATAGAGGACCGGGCCTACCCGCAACCTCCCACGAGGGGTCTCTCTCCCCCTCTCTCTCTCTCTCTCTCTCTCTCTCTCTCTCTCGCGCGCGCGCAAAACACACGCGCACTTAATCACCATGTCACGCGGCGTGAGCGCGCAGTTTAAATAAAATAAATAAAAAGGCCTCCCTATGTGTCCGCGGAGCAGCATGGGCATAGCAGGGGCATGGCGGCATAGATCCCCTGGACACACACACAGCCACACACACACACACACACAAACACACGGACGCCCCGCGAGCGGCTCCGTACACAGATTTATCGTATGCCGCCAAGTCGAGTATTTGCGTTGGCCCTGCCCGCGATGTGTGACGCGGCTGATGCTGTCTGGCGCCGCTCGCTGTCGCGCTGTGGGGGTCTCGCGCTCTGGGCCGGCCAGGAGCTGCGCTGCACACACACACACACACACACACACACACACACACACACAGCATGATGCTGGTGTGCCCTGCTGCCTGCTGGTCTGGCTGCTGGGATCAGAGGCCGCCCCCTCCCCCCCCCCCCCGCAATGCAGAGCTGGCAGAGCCGGCATAGAGGCTGCGTCCCTTAACCAACGTAACGCTCAGCCAGAAGGATCCGCCGCCGGCCGTGCAGGCCGCCGAGGGCTCGTCGCAAAACGTCATCTCGTGAAATAACGTGGTGCCGAAGAGGAGGTGTGTGTGTGTGTGTGTGTGTGCGTGTGCGTGTGTGTGAGTGCAGGGCTGCAGCGCTGCGCGGCGGACTGTGTGACAGAGACGTATAGCCCGGCGCCAGAGACTGCGAGGGCTAGTGAGCAGCCCCTCCCTCTCCCTCTCCCTCCCCCCGCCCCCACTCTCTCCCTCCTTCTCTCTCACCCCCCCCCCCTCTCTCTCTCTCTCTCTCTCACCCTCGCCGCGTCGCGGTCGGGACGACGGGTCGGTCGTCGTCGTCGGCGGGTGAAAGACGGATTAGAATTGCAACACGCAAGACTTGCCTCCTCTCCGCACTTGTTAGAAGCCACAGCGGGGAGGGGTGTGCCGCCGTGCTGTTAGAGGGGTGGTGGGACGCCGCGCTGCTCCGTGTGTACCGGTTCACCCTTCTATCCCCGCACACACACACACACACACACACACACACACACACGACACACCCTTTGAGTTGTACACTGTTCCATTAGGGTGCCGTGGCGTGCCGCCGCGCCCCGCTGACGTTCTCTTTGCTTAAGTAATAAAGTATGTCCGGGGACAAGATAAGAGGGCGGGGCGCGGAGCGGCGGAGCGGCGCCGCGCCGTGGTGTCGTGGACGCGATCGCGTGGGGGCGGCGGCGGTTACGCCGGGGTTGTCACACGGCCGCCGGGCGGGGAGGCCGCCGGGGAGGCCGCGGGGAGGCCGCGGGGAGGCCGCCCCCGCGGGGACAACGGGGTGCCTCGTCCCCGCGAGGCCGCGCCGCGCTTTGAGCCGCGGGTGAAATGGCCCGAAATTAAAAGTGCGGTCGGGGCGGGTCGCCTGCCTGCCAGGCAGCAAAGGGGTTGCGGAGCAGGGAGACAGAGAGAGAGAGAGAGAGAGAGAGAGAGAGAGAGAGAGAGAGAGAGAGAGAGAGAGAGAAGGGCGCCACGCGATGAGAGACGACAGCAACGCGATGCGGCCGCACCGGTGCGCATCGCCCTTTGTGGCAGAGAGAAAGAGAGAGAGAGAGAGAGAGAGAGAGAGAGAGAGAGAGAGAAATGCCAAAAAAAGAGAAACATCGGAATCGAAATCACGACGCCAGGGAGGCAGAGAGAGTGTGTGTGTGTGAGAGAGAGAGAGAGAGAGAGAGAGAGAGAGAGAGAGAGAGAGAGAGAGACCCTTTGCGGCGGGAGTAGGTGGCCTGAGGACCTCGTCGGCCTGCCTCGGCACACAGTTACTGCTAGTGCCGCAGCCTCTGAGTCGCAGCAGCCGGCAGCGGCCCTTGTCCTGTGCCGGGCCGCCGGGCGGGCGGACAGGGCAGGAGGCACTGCCGGCACCGCCGGCCGTGCAAACATTACCAGCCCCATCGATTGCTCGCTGGATATGGCTTTGGAGTGTTTCTTTTGTCCGGTGGCCCCGGACTCGCGGCCCCGGCCGGCCTGCCTTGCTGACGGTAAACAAAGCTGTCAATCTGCAGCGCTACCCCCCACCCCCTCTCTTCCCCGCTCTCTCTCTCTCTCTCTCTCTCTCTCTCTCTCTCTCCGCCACAGTCTGCGTGTCCCCCCACTCCCACCCCTTTTCCCCTCTCTGCCTCTACACCGTTCGCGAAAAAGGGTCGAGTCTTTGCCTCCGTGTTTCTGTGTCGGTCGTCGCTCTCTGCCCCACTCTCTCAGCGTTTCCTTGCATCACGCGCACACAAACACAGTTTCGGAAGGTGACATTGCCCGAAGGTCTGAACAGAAACGCAGCAAATTCCCATAATTAAAAACAAATAATGTGATTAAGATTAGTCTGGAAATCAACTTTCAAATGAATTACAATTACTATGGTGTGCACCGCTCCGCGCACCGCCTGCTGGGAACACGGTGCGGCGCTGTCCGTGGACGTTTAGCAAAGGCGCCGTCGGGGCGCCGCTCTTCCCACGCCGAGACGGCCGCGATATAAAATGATTACCCGGCCTGGTCCGCACGGCTCCTCCGCAAGGCTCCGCCCTCTCGAAATAGCAGATGGACGTCGGGGAGATCCCACGCTCAGGGCGGAGAGAGAGAGAGAGAGAGAGAGAGAGAGAGAGAGAGAGAGAGAGAGAGAGAGAGAGAGAGAGAGAGAGAGAGAGAGACGACCCCACCCGGGTGGCGGCGGCGGTAGCGGCCGTGGGGTAAAGGGGGGGGGGGATGATCCCCCGGAGACCCATAGCGACCGCGGCAGCAATATCGCTAACTGATTCCGCCCTAACAACCGGAGGGACCGACTCTCCATACCCATCTGCTGTGATGGCGTTCGCCTCATCAGTAAAACCCCGCAGCTCCCCTCACCCCCTCCCTCTCCCCCATCTCTCTCTCGCACTCTCTCTCTCTCTCTCACTCTTTTACGGGGCCGCGCCACGTGAGGAGCCTACGTGTGTTAGAATTTGCGGTTCGCGGTCGAGGGAGGCCGTCGTGACGCTACACGCCCGCACCCCGCGATATGCGCTCTCGCACCCAAAAGGGTGTCGCGATCTGTCATCAACCAATTCGCGTTCGTCTTGGAGGCGATGGCCTTAAGCACGGAATGCTATTCGCCTGTGCGGGACAAAGGAAATAGAAAAAGGACAACATAAAATGAAGCCCGCAGATCAGAAAAAAAAACCGTCATGTAAGGGGACAAATACACTACTTTTCGAAGTTACTCTTCCTGAATGATGCCCTTGGTCTTGAGCTCCCCCCCCCCCCGGTCCGGCACACCCCACGCCCCCCCCCCCCCCCCCTCTTCCTCTCCTCACCACTTCCGCTTTTCCCAATCAAATTTTATCATCCCCTCAAAATGAGATGGTTGCGCCCCTCGCCTCCCCCCTCCGACGCAGTGATCCCCCCCCCCTCAGACAGGCCGAGGCCGGGACAGCAAAACCCAAACAGTCACAATATAACGACATTCCTCTCTTTGCGCTGTCAAAAAATATATCCGTCCATTTTTCCGATCGACCGGAATCAATGGGACTTTGGGATCCCTCATCTTATTTCTCTCTCCAGCCAGGGGACGCTCCTCCGGGCACGCGCGCTCCGAGGGCTGGGAGGGAGAGGACGAGAGGGGGAGGGGGAGGAGAGGGAGGGGGAGGGAGGGAGGGGGGAGGGGAGGGGCGCCCGGCTGTAATTGTTGCATCATGGAGACGCGTGCCGTTGTCCATAAAGAAGCGTGCCGCTGCGGCCCCCGCACCCCGCGGCCCCCCTCCCCTCCCTCTCCGCACACCGCGACGAGCTGCACTCTGTAGCAAAGAGCCCGCCGCTCGATTCGCTACGAAAGGGCTTTTTGGGGGGGACTTCGGGAGGAGGAGAGGAATGAAAGCGGGAAGCGAAGCGTTTTAAGTAAGACGCGTTATTGAGTCCGCGCGTGCAGCGCTCCCACGCGCCTCCACGCCACGCGCCGCCACGCGCCGCCACGCGCCGCCGTCGTGCCGCGCGCACACGCCCGAGGATTATGGCTGGAATAACACGCAGATGGTGCGAGTAATGGACAGAGACGTCGTCGCGGCGGCGGCGGCGGTCCTCGAGGGGAGGCCTCCGGAGGAGGAGGAGGACGCCGTCATTGGAATCGACAGCGGCACGACAGCGGCGGCGGCGGCGGCGGCGCGGCACAGCCGACCAGAAACATTGCCGCCCGTCCCCGTCACGGTCCGCGGCGTCCTCCCTATTTTTATTCCCTCACGATGACGTCGTCGACGACGGTCCACTTGCCTCCCTCCCTCCCTCCCTCCCTCCCGCCCCCCCCCGCCCCGCCCCCGCAGGCATGAATCACTCCCGCGCTGCGCCGATGCCAGCGCCGTCAAATCCCTCGCCGCTGCCGCCCTGCCGCCGCTGCCGCCGCTGCCGCCGCTGCCCCCGCCGCCCCACGCTAATCGTTCGCCGGCACAACAGCACTGCGCAGCGCCGAGCGGATGCGGCGGCCCTGTTCCCACATCCGTGCGCCACTGCTGCGGGGCCCGGGCGGCAACCCTAGCGCCGCTACAGAGCCCGGGCGGCAACCCTCGCAACACTCGAAAATTCCGGCGCTTGTTGCCGAGTTGGTTTTTGATGTCGGCGAAATATGAATGCACCGGCGCGTGTGCACTGAATATTCAAAGTGGACACCTTGCTCCTCGCAACAAAAAAGTGCGGTTTAAAGGCGGCGCGGCGAGGTCCACCGGGTCCACCCTTCTGGCGGCGGCCCTCGGCCGACATCAAAGCGGCACGCACACGCCCCGCGGCCGCGGCTCGGGATGAGCGGTGCATCACCGCGGGTGCTGCGGGGCGGCGCGAGGAGGGGGCCGCGGCGCCGCGAGTAGCAGATGAAGTCTAAGACGAGATCAGACGGAGTGTGGAGGCGGCTGTCCGGGGGAAAGAACGAGGAGGAGAGGGTCGGAGAGGGTGGCCAGGCCGGGGTCTTAAAAGCCCGTCCGCCACGCTCCGCCACTCCGCCGCCAGTCCGGGGCCTTTTCTATATTGGGCACGGTCCGCCGGACAACCGCTCCCCGCCGGCCGCGGCCCCGCCAACCCCACACCCCACACCCCACACCCACACCCTCGGCCCTCCTGCTCTGTTCCCTCGGTGTTCGGGCCAGTTCCGGTCCGTTTTGCATGGCTGGCCGATTTGGTGTGGCGATCGGCGCGTGCCCCGAGCGCACCAGAGAGAGAGAGAGAGAGAGAGAGAGAGAGAGAGAGAGAGAGAGAGAGAGAGAGAGAGGGGGGGGGGGGAGGGGGAGGGCCGAGGCTTCAGCCCCCGTCAGAACTCATTACCACTCCCGCTGTCCAATTTGCATTCGGTCCGCGCCGTGATCCGACTCTAATCGCGTTTTGGAGAAAATCGTCCGTCCGTCCGGCGGAAATCGCATACGTTTGTCGTGGGACGTGCCGCGGCCCGGGGCGGGGCCCGGAGCCGGCCGCCGCCGCCGCCGCCGCCACCGCCGCCCCCGCTGCTGCCTTGCGGGACAGAAGTGGGAGGCTCCCTTCGCGTCGCCGGGACGTTTTTATTTCGGCTCATTTTGTGCAACTCCAATACCGTCCACCCGCCGCAAAGCGGGCACGGGGGGCCGGAAACTGGTGCGTGGGAATTCGTTTGTTATGACACCGCCGAGAGCCGCGTGGACTGTCTGTCTGTCTGTCCGCCTGTCCGTCTGTCTGCCTGCCTGTCTGTCTGTCTGCCTGTCTGTCTGTCCGAACCTCCACGCGTTGCGTGTCTTCCCTACGGCCTTTCCCTTTCCTGATCCGGATCAACGCGGAACAAAACTTAGCCGGTGGGATTCGTTTGGGCGGCAGGCCAGCAGTGTCCCCGCGCTGCCCCCCCCCCCCCTTTCCCCTCCTCCTCCTCCTCCTCCTCCTCCTCCTCCTCCTCCTCCCCACGGCCGCTGTTGGGGTTGCCGCGCGCACCAACTTGAGAGGGAGGCTCTGACTGGCCGAGGGCTGGCCGCGGTGGCGGTGGGATTGCTTTAACAGGAGCGTCACGTTCGGACGCCATCATAAAACGTGAGTGTGTGGCGAGCATCCCGGAGAGGAGAGGGGCGGGGGGGGGGGGGGAGGGGGAGGGAAGAGCGTGGTGGGCTCATGACTTGTGTGAACGTGGCCGGCCGGCGAGCTGTTCACCAAGTTTTTATATACGCCCCCCTTTGGAGCCTAGCCGCCGCCGCCGCCGCGCGACTTCTATACCGGCGATACGGTCGCCGCCAGGACTATAGGACTAACGCAACGTGAGGAACACCCCCTCGTGAAAAATGAGTGACATGCATGTCTTTATGTCGTTCCTTATGGGTGTCGCAGTGGCAGTATATACGGATTTCAGTCGGGTTTTCCTCGTGGACACGCTTGTGTGTGTGTGTGTGAGTGGCTGGGCTGCGGTCCGCGGGGCGGCGTCATCCCCGGCACAGAGCGCCCGGTGATCCCCCGGCTGATGATGTCCCCCCCGCTGCCTCCCCGATCATCCTCCCCGGGCCGGCGTGTAACGAGTTGTCGGACGACTATTTGCGTGGGTCACACCTGCTGCCGCTCCCACACGGCTGCCCGCGCGGCTGCCCCCGGCTCACCGCACCGCACTGCACCGCTGCCGCCGCTGCCCGTCACAGTGCGTGGGGAAGAGCGGAACGATGTAAGAAGAAGGGAGGGAGAAAAGAAAAACTTTGTGCTTCGGAGAAGTCCGGCCGGAGGAGTATAGGAAAGGCGCAGTTCCGCGGGGAAATGCATGAGGAACAGCGAACGTGAGATAACACGGCGCTTTTGAACGCGGTTTTCTAATCCTTCCCCGCGGCCTCTTATACGGCCCCCGGCTTGCACAATTAGCACTCACCGCCCCCCCCCCCCCTACGAGGCCCCCCTCCGGCCCTCACCGACGGCGCGGCTCACATCAAATAATCCAATCGGCGAGGAGGAGGGGGGGGGGACGAAAAAAAATGACTCGGCCGAACTATAAATCCGGGACATACATCGCAAATACTCATATATCCACTCAATTCCGATACGGCTTTGCTCTGCGGCTCCGTCTCCTGAAAGGGCGAAGGCGGGCGGGGCGGCGGATGCTCGAGTTTGCGGGCGGGCAGAAACCACTTTGGGCGCGCGCGGTGCAGGAGGGAGGGAGGGAGAGGAAAGGGAGGGAGAGAGTGTGGGAGGGAGGGAGTGTGGGAGGGAGGGGGCCGGCCGCCGAGTGTTCTCTCGGATCTCGCCGCCGCCGCTGCCCCCGTTTTCCATTTTCCTTGCCGCCATCATCCAGACGTTTGAAAAGAGATGAGCAAGCATTCAGTCAATAACTACCCGCCTGCTTCCGTCCGCTCCGCCGCTCCGCCGCGCTCAGCTCCGCGGCCAACTTTCAGAGAGAGAGTCAAGTCCTGCGGAGGCACACAACCGCTGACACACCGTTCCCGCTTCAACGATGTGGAGAAATCCCCGTCCGATTGCCTGGCCTGGCCGTTCGCCGCCCGTTCGCCCCGCCCGGCGGTGGCCTTGCATTGCCCTGGCGGAGCCCTGGCGGAGCCCTGGCAGTGCCTTCGCCCGGCTCCGCGCCCCCCGCCGCGAGGTCGTCGCCAGCAGGGCCCTTCTTTCTGGGCGGAGAGCAGCCGAGCGCGGCGCTGGAGGCTCCAGCCCGGACTCCAGCCCGGACTCCAGCCCGGACTCCAGCCCCGGCCCCGGGCCGGCCGGGTTACGTCAGCGGGGAGCGCCGTGCGGGTAGGCAGACCCGCCGCGCACACCTGTTGTGCGGCACGGCATCCCTGAGGGCCGCAGGCGCGCGGCCGGCCGCCGCGCTCCCGAGCACCCCACGTCATTAGTGTGTGTGTGTGTGTGTGTGTGTGTGTGTGTGTGTGTGTGTGTGTGTGTGTCCAGCCGACGTCCGTCCTCCGCTGCTGCTGGGCCGGACATGATACCATATCTCCCTCCTCCTCCTCCTCCTCCTCCTCTCTCTCTCTCTCTCTCGGAGTGCAATGAAGCAGAATGCAAAACGGCGATATATTGCAATGGACACTGCAATGCGCACCCTCATATCTCTCTCTCCCTCCCTCCCTCCCTCCCTCCCTCTCTCTCTCTCTCTCTCTCTCTCTCTCTCTCTCTTTTACCCCTCCCACACCCCCGCGTTTGCGCTACTTTTATTCGCAGCCATCCTTCTTTTTGATCGTGCAATGCAATCTCGGACCCATCGCGTGGACCACACACACACACACACACACACACACACACACGGCGCAAAAAGGACACTTCAGTCGCAGCCTCCTCGCGTCCTCCGCCCCGCCTGCCCCGATCTCTCTCTCTCTCTCTCAGACGCACACATGCAGCGGGACAGAGACTGCAGGAACCTGATTAAAGACTGGCCACAAGGTCCGGCTGCGCCGACTGCCCTCCCCCGGCTGTCTCCGGGGTGCCGCTCAGACCTCACCCTCCCGAGTCCTCCGCCAGTCCTCTGCGTCCCCCGCTGGTCCGGCGCGCGCGTCCCCGTGACTCAAGCTGGCCGATTACTCGGACGGACCTTCGGGGGGGAGTGAGACGGAGGTAGACCCTGCGCTGTGTCCGGCCGCGGTGCGGTGAGCGCGACGCTCACCTCGCGGACGCAGCCGCGGGGGCGTCCCCAGGGCCCCCTGCGGGTCCCTGCGAGTCCCCTCCCCTATCCTCCGCGCTTTTGCCTTCCCCTGCGTCTCGCCACAGGACCACGACGAGGCGGTGGGCCCGTGGGCCGTGACAGCCGTGGGCCGCGGGCCTGCTGCTGGGCTGCGAGGTGCTTGCACTAAATCTCCAGTGTGTGTGCGTGTGTGTGCGTGTGTGTGTGCGTGTGTGTGCACCGCCGCGCTGTCTGGGAAAAGCCATCAGTGGCTCGTGTTGGGACCGCATTCCGACCACAGCACATGACCCCTCCCCCCTCTCCTCCCTCTCTCTTCAGCCCCCCCCCTCCCCCCTACAACGTCGTCGTCCGATACCATTTTCGACAATCTTAATCAAAATCTGAGGCTTCCGTTTGAGTAAACGGCAAAAATCCTCCCTCCCCAAAGAAAAGTAAAAAATAAAAAAAAAAACTAAATGCAGCCGCATAGGCCGCCGTGACGTCACGCTTGTCTTTGCCATGCCGAGCACGTAGTCGTGCGGGCATCGCACCCTCCTCCCGAAAAGTATGGAATATAAATAAGAAAAACGAATGGGGAAAGGGGGAGAAAAGAGATTCAATGAGAGATGCGCTTCCACGGGAGACACGCGGGTGCGAGCTGCTGCAAGTCTCACACAAACTTTTTTGTCCCACCCCGCACACGCATACGCACACACAAACCCAGCGTAGGCAGAGAGGCGGTTCATCTCCCTATTATTATTTTCCTCGGCGCTTTTATCTCTCATGCGCGTTGCAGCTGCTGCAGCTGCTGCACCTGCAGCTGCAGCACCCCCCGCTCACACAGCCGCAGGTGCATGATGCCGCTGAGGGGCTGGGCTCCACGCGTGAGCTCCCGCGGCGGCGTACGAAATGAAATAAATAATATTAATCGCGACACGCACGTTATACACGTGTGCGTGTGTGCGCGCGCGCGTACTTTTCGGGACGCACATCGTTTTCGCTACGATAAACGCTGCCATAAATTAGCCTCGCGCCGTGCGGCGTGCGGCGTCGTGGCCTAAACCGGAATGTACACACCATGCAAGCTCTTCAGACGCGGCGGCGGCACCGGCGGCAGCCGGAGTCCTCGCAAACAAGTAGAAACATCAGCAGCATTTAGCACCCCCGCCCCCGCACACACACACGCACACACACACACACACAGATAATCCGCCGGCACTCCGCGAGTGCACTTCTCAGGGCTCACGCATGCAGAACAAAGCTGCCATCCGCGCCAGCCAGCGCGCCGTGCGCCGCGCGTCAACAGAACGCACACAGCGCTGCGCGCGGGGGGATTCTTATATGTTGCGACGGATTCCGCTTGCATTCAAAAAAAAAAAAATATTCGGCAGGTCTCGTCCCACACACGTACGCACCACCAACACGGGCACGCACGGCACGCACGGCACGGCACGCTGTCGCGTGTACTTTCCTATAGGCGCGTCTAAGCAGCTCTCGTCAATTTACTGGAACACCCACAAAAAAAAAATTGTTCTGCTGTGCTGCGAGAGAGAGAGAGAGAGAGAGAGAGAGAGAGAGAGAGAGAGAGATAGAGAGAGAGAGAGAGAGAGAGAGAGAGAGAGAGAGAGAGAGAGAGGAAGGGCCATCGTGTTGAAAACACAATAAGACCCCCTGGCGCTTTCCTCCCTTATTTCCCTTCTCCTTCTCCCCGACGCGGCCCCCGGGGTCGTAAATCAAAGGGAAAGCCCTTCTTTCGTTGTAATCCGTGCACTTGTGCGTCTGCATCGCGGCGGGAGCGGCCGAAGCTTCCATCTCCCCCCCCCCTTCGTCCCTCTTCCTCTCTCTCTCTCTCTCTCTCTCTCTCTGTATCTCTCTGTTTCTCTCCCCCTCATGCTACTTACTATCATCATTATTTGTTTCCTCAATGAAATCACCCCCCGCGCGCGTCCCGGTGGCGGCGTGACGAATCCGCGCGAGGAGGGGAGTCTGCTGCCACTGCAGAGAACGCCCACCGCGCCGCGTCGTCAGGGTGGGCCCCGCCGCCGAAGGGGTTGACTGCGGCGGAGGGAGGCCGGCGGAGCCGCAGGACCGCAGCCTCCTCCTCCTCCTCTGATCGGGCAGGCCCGACAACCACCAAACCGTTTAGGAGTTCGGGGAGAGAGAGAAGGAGAGAGAGAGAGAGAGAGAGAGAGAGAGAGAGAGAGAGAGAGAGAGAGAGAGAGAGAGAGAGAGAGGGGCCAGCAAGCAAGCTCTTGGCAAGTGCCGGAAGAACTAGCAGCAGAAGATGAGGAAGAAGAAGTAGTGTAGGAGGGAAACCGCGGCCTCCTCCCTATATGAGAGGGAGAGAGAGAGAGCGAGAAGAAGGAGAGGAAAATGGTCCTGTCGGGGAGATAAGCGCGCCGTCAGCTGCATTACCTCGCACTGATTTGTTCCTATTTATCCGGCTTATCAGGCGTGAATTCACTCGGATTGCCCCCTCCCCCTCTCCCGCCCCTTCCGCTGCCCCTTCCCTCTTCCCCTTCCCCTCCATCCCTCATCTCGCTGTCTCAACCCATCGACAATCCTATTCTTTGGCTTCCGCCAAAAGAAACGAAACGTGCACAAAAGCGACGCAGCAGCAAAGCGCATAGAAAAAAAGTTGCCTGGTTGAATCCGTTTCCCTCCGCCCCTCCTCCCACAAGGCCACCACCACCACCACCACCACCACCATCACCACAACTCTCGCCCCCTCGATCGTGAAAAAAGGGGGCTAAGACGTTCCCCCGCGCCCCTCCCTGCTGCTCCCCCGGTCCCGGGGAGTTGTTGGCGGATTGATCCCGGCCGACGGCGTCGCGAGACAGTGTTGCGGCCGTTACGCGCGATAGCGCTGCCCTCCGCCGCCCCGCGCCGTCCGGCCGTGGCGCTCGCTCAATAAAATGTGACCACTACTATCTGGGTGTCGCGGAGCACCGGGCCGTGGCCGCCGGGGAGGCCGCCGCCGGGGAGGGCCGCCGCCGGGGAGGCCGCCAACGGGAGGCCGCCGACGGGGAGGCCGCCGACGGGGAGGCCGCCGACGGGGAGGCCGCCGCCGAGTCGCTGCTGCTGCCTGTTCTCGGAGGCTCTGGCCTCCGGTTTGTGTCCGGGTTCTCGGCTCCGGTTTGCCTCCGGCGTGCTGCTGCCCTTTCACGCCGGCTCCGGACCCCGGGCGCCGGACTCCGGTCTCCGGACTTCGGGGGCCGCGCTAACGGACTGCCGCGCCGTACATCAAACGGGAGATATTTAGCGGGCCGGCCCGCGCTAACAACGCCCCGTGTGAAGCGTCGATAGTTGGTTCCGCGCGCCGTGAAAAATGGCCGGACAAGTCGACGGGCGGCGCGAGGCTGCGCGCGGCGCCGGCAGCGCTGCCGCGGTGGACAGGGCCTGGCCGGGGGCTGCCGGGGGCTGCCGGGGGGTCCGCGGCCCGCACCGCACAGCGCGATGTTACTGGGACGTGCGCTCCCTCCGCCTCCCTCATTCCTCCCCCATCTATGTAGCACATTTCCACGGGTTTTCGTTTTGTCGGTCAGAACCCCCCCCCCCCTACCCCCTCCCCTCCCTCCACCTCTTCCTGCTCCTAGTAATTTGTTTTTATTTCTTTTCAGTCTCCCTTCTTTCTCTTTTTTTTGACCCCCCCCTCTCTCCGCTTGTTGCAGTAGCGACCAATACAAATTGCTTCCTCGGTTCGCAAAAGGAGCTTTCTCGCCGGCGCTGCGTTTCGGACAAGCAGCATGCGCCGAGCCCCAACGCCGCGCCGGCGGTGTTCGGGACGTCAGCCCCCCCCCCCCCCCCCCCCAACCCCCTCCTCCCAATGAGGGATGACGTCAGTCACAGTAACGAGTCATCGTTTATTACAAATTTCACCCCTCCCTTCTCCCCTCCATCTTCTGTAATCATGTTACGGCCTTCTTTTTAAATATTTTTTCCTTAAATGTTTTCGATCTTGCTATCGAACTTTGATACTTTCTTGACTTTTATGACCATAAGCCTTACTCAATATGCTGTCGTACTGACTTCCGCAGTGTTGAGCTATTTTTTTCCCCCTGGGACATTGTTTTTTGATCTCCCCCCCCCCGCCGTGAATTTCCCATAGTTGGCGTCGTGCGGCGGGAGCCCTTGGGTGCTGCCCTTGCAGAGCCGCGGGGGCCGCGGGGGCTCGCACCGCAGCGACAGATCGCGGGGAACGGCGGCGGCGGGGGCCGCGGTATCAGCAATACGCCAGTGTCATCACGATTTAATTAAATTATGCAGACCACGTCTCGTTTTAATTACTGTTCTGATTTATTGTGACACTCGGCCGCCGACTCGCGCCGCCAGCCGCTTGCCGCGCCGCGCCATTTCTTTTTTCCCCCGCGCCGCAAGCCGTCCTGTTTTTGTGACGGTGTCGCTGCCGTTACTGTGACAGCGCCCCCCGCGGTCCACCCGCGGACCCCCCGCGGACCCCCCGCGGACCCCCCGCGGCGCGCGCGCTTCCGGTTTCAAACGCAATCGGGATGGGCTCGCTTTCCGCCGCCCGCCGCCGCTGCGAATATGCCGGGCAAAAACGGTTTGGCCCAGTTTTCGGCCGCATTAAACGCGGCGATCCGCAGACCGCGCGCAGCGGGGCGCCGCCTGGATCGGAGCCGCGACCCCGAAACTCGAGCTTCGGTCCTCACCACTATTTTACTTAGTTCCGCGCACGAAGATAAAAAGGTAATGAAGTGGGCGCGGGGAAGGCGTGTGGCCTTTGAAACGGGGTCGCAATCCGTGCCACCCGTGCCGCCCTACAGAGCGAGCGAGAGAGAGAGGGAGAGAGAGAGGGAGAGAGAGAGAGAGAGAGAGAGAGAGAGAGAGAGAGAGAGAGAGAGACCTTGACTCTCGGGTGGGCGTGGTGGTGGTGGTGGTGGCGAAGGCTTTAGAGGTTGGAAGATACAGAGGAGAGGCAATCAATCCGAACAAACAGGGTGGCCTTGGTGGTGTATGGTCGAGGAGTAGTGCGGGCGCTGCGGGGGCGGCGCAGGGTAGCGGCGGGCGCGTGTGGCGGGCGTAGCGGCGGCACGGCGCTCGGTGCTGTCAGTTCCACACACACACAGACACACACACACACATGATGGTGCGTGTTCCACGCAGGAGAGGTGGAATGGAAAGGGGAGCAGAGAACAGGGCGGCGGAGAAAGGGGGAAGACAGAAGGGAAATCAGAGAGGGGGCGCGAACAGCGGAAAACCCTCGCGAGAGAAGGACATAGAGTCGAGAGAAGGGCCGAGCGCGTCGTATACTATGGGACACGGGAGAAAGAAAACAGCGCCAGGGAGGAAAAACCCCGGAAAACCGTGAAGGAAGCAGGGGGGAAGAGGAGAAGGGTACGAAAGAGCCGCATGGCGAAAGAGAGAGAGAGACAGGAGGCGGTGGGCGGCCGCCATAAGGGAAGGTGTATGCTCGTGTGTATGTGTGTGTGAGAGTGCCCGGCCCAAGTGTCGTGCGCGCCCGAAAACCGTTTAGCTGGCAGCCAAGCCACACCCCATAAGATGATGCGAGAAATAGGTTCCGGCAGGACCGTTGCTGTATCTGATGGCACTCCTGGTGAAGAGCACCGCCTCCCCCCTCCCCCACCCTCCGTGCCGGGCTTCAACAAGGACGTGTGCGTGGGGTAGGCAACCAACCGAGCCCCCTCAGCTAAGACTGCGAGCCGATATCCGAGATGATGATTGTTTTCAGAACCACATCAAGTTACAAACCCTCGAGCCTTCGCCCCGCGGATAAAATCGAAACAAAATAAAAGTATGTCGGATGGGTGTGAAGGAGGAAGGGGTTGGTTGGGTCGTGGTGCGAATTGCGAAATCCACGACTTGTTGACCGAGGGGCTGCCAGGTCACCCCCGGCCCCCTCCCTCCCTCCCTCCCTCCCTCCCTCCCTCGGACGGCGACTACTCAGCTCTTAGCATCGCACGCCGCCTCCCTAGCCGAGAGAGAGAGAGAGAGAGAGAGAGAGAGAGAAGGGGGAGGGGGTGGATGTGGGGGCGAGGAGGGGGACTGAGAGCGCCGTGGTTTGCCCAACTGGTGCCCCCTCGCCCTTGTCAGCCGAACCCTTGTCACGCCAGGACCTCCGTTAGGTCCTCGCAAGGCCCCCATCCAGGGCGCGTTTTGGCCTGACTGGAGCCGGCGGGCGGCCAGCGGCGGAGCGGCGGCGGCGACGGTCCGAGGGGACGGCGCTGGAGACGCTGCCCGCCGCTGGAGTCCGGGGCGTCGCCGGAGCGCACTGGAGGCTCCAGGGCAGACCGCCGGCCCCCGAGCCGCAGCGCCGCAGACGCCCAGGCCTCGGGCCGGCCCCGGCCTCCACTCCATCACGGCCTGCCGCGGCCCCGCCCCGCCCAGCCCAACGCACCCTGCTGTTCCGGTGGGGAGCAGCGGCGCGGCGCGGCTGCTGTCTCGGACAGTCATCTTGCTAATCCGTTTGCTTCGCACCTCCGACGGAGCGAGAGCTCGGTCTCTCTGCGCTCTCTCACCCTTTCTCTCTCTCCCTTACTCTCTCTCTCTCTCACTCTCTCTCTCTCTCTCTCTCTCTCTTTCCCCGCAACAAGGTGACCCCCCGCCGTCCCCGTCGACCCCCGCCCGCGTCCGCTGTGAGGAATGCGCGACCAAATCCGAGGCGACGACCCCCCCCCCCTCGTGGCCCGCACGGTCCGAGGGGTGGGATGGATGTAGTACCCGGGGAGCACCGGCGGGCCGGCGGCCGGCGCCCGCGAAATCCGATAGGCTGAGGAGCGAGAGCGGGCGTGCACGTCTGGATAAGTACTCCCGCCCTCTCGGCTCGGCTCGGCTCGGACGGGAATCGAACCCGAGAACAGAAGTAACAGCGGCTGCGAGCCCCCGCCCCCCCGCCGCGCCGCCCGGGCCGTCCGATCGGTAAACGCGACCCTCTTAGGCCGCCAGCAGCCGCCGCCGCCGCCGGGCCCCGCGCCGGGCCCAGACACGGCCTGCTGGATTCGCTGAGCCCCCTCCGGGGGGAACTTAATCGCTTCTGGCCCACGCGACTGGGAGGGAAAGAAACCTCTTTGATACGGTTCGAGCCCCCCCTCCCCCCCCCCCCCCGCCCTTCTCCTTCACGAGAAGGTGAGTTCTTTTGTCCCCCGCGTCTTTAGAGAGCTATATAGGGCCACTGAAAGGCTCCCGCCGCACGGGCACCGCACGGCCCGGCCCGCGGCCCGCACTGCCTCTGACCCGGCCGTTGGCAGGTCGTACCCCGACCGGACCCACCCGATCGGGGAAGGGGTGCTGACCGGCCAAGTGCCCTCGCTGCTCCCCCCGCCTCCTTCCTCTCCCCCGCTGGCCGTGCGGGAGTATTCGACTCCGCGTACTGTACCGTCATCAGCGTCCTGGAGCCGGAAGCCGGGTAGTCAGGGGGTAGTAATGGGTAGCGTGGCGAGGGGAGGCGACAGCCGGCGGCAGCCCCGGGGCGGGCGTCTTCCGAGGACGCCGCAGGTCCCGGGGGACCCGGAGGGCCCGGGGGTCGGGTGCACATCCCACAGGCTCTGTCTTAGCCTCCCGGCCGCCTCCGGGGCCTCCAGCGGCTCAGGGCGGAGGCGGCGGCGGTCGCTCCCCCATGTGTATGCACGGACCCGGTGCCGCCGACGGGGGCCCACGGGGGCCGACGGCGGCCGACGGCGGCCGACGGGGGCATGCTGTGCTGTGTTGACTGTTTGGCGGCCGCCCGGCGCTGCCGGCGCTGCCCCCGGCAACTGTACAACAGCAGCGGCACCCACCGCTCCGGACCCTTCACTGCTTTAGTTCAGTGGACGAGAAGGGAACATGAGCGAGAGAGAGAGAGAGAGAGAGAGAGAGAGAGAGAGAGAGAGGGGGGGGGGGGGGAGGGGGAAGGCGAAAGGGTCAACATCCGCCGCCGCGGGGGAGGCGGGGCCGGGACGTTCGCGTCCCGCTGTGTTGCCCTCTGGTACCCAACTGGAATCTTCCTGCAATAACTGAAGTATCCGGCCCCGGGGAGGAGTACACTCCGCTAGAAGCCCCGTCTGCCTCCACCACGCCTCCGTGCTCCCCGGACTCCACCAGGTGTGAATTTTTTTTTTTTTGGTTCTGTGTCGGCTTCTGCTGCCCTTGTCATTTGTAATCATCTTGTTCCCGTTTCGTGCACTGCCTTGGCCGCCGCCCATACGAACGAAGCCAATGAATATAAAGTACCGAATATTGAGAGAGAGAGAGAGAGAGAGAGAGAGAGAGAGAGAGAGAGAGAGAGAGAGAAAGGGCAGTGGCGCGTGGCCGGGGGGTTGGGTGAGGGAGACGTGACACACCTTTCGCTGTCAATATCGGAAGTCCTCCATTGACGTGGGCAGAGTTAGTTACTGCCAGTTTATTCTGTCTCCCCATCACACTGCGCCCATTCTGTCCGGCGCCGCTCTCCTGTCTCTCTCCCACCCCCGTGGCTGCCTTGTTTGGAATGCGGACGAGGTGGCGTCCTGGACCGTCTCCCATCTCTTTTTCGCATTGATTTATAGTTTCCTTGCCAGCCGCTGGCATAGTGTGTGCCGTGTCCCCCCACCCCGCATCCCCTTTTCCCCCATCCCCCTCTCTCTCTCTCTCTCTCTCTCTCTCTCTCTCTCTTGCTGGCCTAGCATGTCGCTCTCCTCCCCCCTTGCTCTGCAGCACCCGGGACGCGTCGCGTAAGGTAACAAAATAAAAGATGACCGCTGCAGGCAGCTGGGGGGGGGGGGGGGTGGACGTTTGATGAGCAGGGTGATGAATGGGTATCAGAAACCGGGGAGAGGGAGGAGAGAGAGAGGGAGAGAGAGCGAGGAAGGGTGGGGGGGGGGGGGGGGGGGAGGAAGTGACTTGTCTCGGTATTTTCTAGACCCCGCGACTATAGTCGTTGCAACTCGATCATATTCTGTCGGGTGACTAATATTGACAATCTGTGGACAACGTTTCATGAAGCTGCCATAACTAGAAAAAGGTCTAAAATACACCCTCGACGTTGAACAAGGTCGGGTAAGAATATAATATTTTTAATTTTTTGGGGCTTTTGGGCTTAAGATTAAGTTACAGGATCCAAAGGGAGGGGGGGGGGGGGGCGGCCAACGGCCTCCTTGAGGGGACCGCTAAGGACGCCGAAGGACGCCGAAGAACACCCAGAGGAGACAGAGAGAGAAGAGAGAGAGAGAGAGAGTCGCACCTGTAAGTCCTGATCACGGGGGACGGAGATAGGCTTACGCTCCGCCGCCCGTTTTGATGCGTTTCAGCAGCCACGAGGGCGGTGCCTGTGCGGGGACGATAGGGTGGGGAACGACAAGCAGGTGCGACAGAGATGGAGCGAGATGCAGCCGCGCCGTAGAAAGTTGGGAGGACGGTCGTTAGCGGCGCACTAGGACCCTCGGATATCCTCGTCGGCGTCCTGGTGGCCTCTGTGTCCTCCCCGCGGCCCGGCATGGACCGGCCAGGACGCCGCCGTCGTGCTGTTCACCGCTCCGTGCCCCACAATGAGGCCCGGAGCAGCAGGGGCGCGCGCGACTCCGAATTCTGACAATGGCGACGGAAAACAGACGAACGCGTCGAGGCGAGAGAGAGAGAGAGAGAGAGAGAGAGAGAGAGAGTGAGAGAGAGAGAGAGAGAGAGAGAGGCTCCGCCGGCCTCCACGGACCGTAAAAACATGGCACTCGGACAGAAGGGCGCAGAAGGCAAAGGGGAGGCCTCGGCCCATCATTCCCACCACCCCAGCTGCCCCGCCCCGGCCGGGGGCCTCTGGGCCGCTAGGTATCGCTGAAAAGCTGCCCTCAAGAGCGACCCTTTTCCTCTATGTCGACTTTGGTGCCCTCATACGACCCCAACAGGGGAATGAGAGAGAGAGAGAGAGAGAGAGAGAGAGAGAGAGAGAGAGAGAGAGTAAGGGGGAAGGGAGTGGGGGGCGGCTTTCTCTTTTCGTCGAGTCCCGGGGACAGAACCTGCCCGATTGTTGCCAACTTTTACTGCCATGAGTTTGAATAGCAAATTCGTAATAGGCACTTTGAAGTTTCGTCTGAATGAGTTCGCAACACTGTGCTCTTGTGCTGATCGGGGCCCCCAAGTTGACAAAAGCAGAGGGAGAGTGAGAGACAGACAGAGAGAGAGAGACAGAGGAGGGGTGGGGGACTCATTGGTCGGGGCACCGCCCGGTCCCGAAGGTACCCGTCGGGTGAAGGGTGAAGGGGCTGCCCGTCGAGGTGTGTCACCGTGTGTCACGGATTTGATAGCCAACAGAACCCTCGGACCCTCCTCCCCCCCCCCCCCGGAGGTGAGGGGAGACGCAGTCAGGCGCCAGCAGCTCCTTCGCACTCTTTTTGCTTGTCTCGACTCTGTTTGGGCTTCGCGCCTCTTATTCAGGTGGCAAGAGGCCCTTAGCCCTCCTCCATTCCAAAAATATCCCTCAAGGACCCCATCCCATCCCCTTCCATCTCTCCGCCTCACGCCGAGTCCTTACACGATTTCATTATATTATTTCAGACCCTCGTCACAATCAGCAAGAAGTGAACTAGGTGACCCCACTCAAAAATATTCCGCCACTGACATTCGCCTTCCCCCCCCCCCCCCTCTCTCTCTCTCTCTCTCTCACACACACACACACACACACACCACTTCACCTGCCTCAGCATACGACATTCAGTAAGATAAAAAGCTCAATGTTTTTCTTAACAAAATTTTTCCGATCCAGCTTTATTTTTTTTCTGTAAAGACATGACGTAATGCCCAAGTCCCTGAAGTAGCACTGGAAAAGTCGGGAGACCAGAGAGAGAGAGAGAGAGAGAGAGAGAGAGAGAGAGAGAGAGAGAAAGAGAGAGAGAGAGTGAGAGCGATGGAGGGCGGTGACCTCAGAGCGAGAGGGTGCAAACACGGACTCCGCCTCTGCGGCCAAAGTTTGGTCGGACGGGACGGCCGTTTTGGAACGTTTCCAAAAGGCTGCGACCAGCAGAGGACATCCATCATCGGCCGCGTGCATCTCTGCCTCTGGCCGCAGTGCCCTGATCATTCAGCGCACTTCCCGCCAAAACCCGCAAACGCGCTCCAAATACGTCGATATTTTTTAGGGGGGGGGGGGAGGGGTCCGCTGGAGTGCCCGGTCCTTTAGCACCCCCCCTTCTTTCTCCCGCCCCTACCCCCCCCCCCCCCCGTACCTTCCCTCTTCCCTCCTTCTCCCCGCCCCCTTCTCTCACTCACTCTTTGTGCTGCCTCCCGTGCAAATTAAATTTTCTCGACATAATGAGAGCGCTGCTGGCATGACGCTGGGCGCGCGCGCATTTTGTTTGGGAAAACTTGTCATTACCGGGAGGTGCTTCCCTTGAAAGCCCCCCCCCCTCCTCTCCATCCCTGGTCCCGCCCCCGCCGCCGCCGCCCGCTAAGATAGTAGTTAGTAGTTCCTCAATATACCCGCCGACCGAAGCTCTTTCCTTTGAGAGATTGTCGGAGATTGTCAGAGCGGTCGGGGGAGTGGCAGGGGGGGGGGGGGGGCGGGACCCGGATAGACATGGACAGCCTCGCCTCATACAGGACAAAGTCATTTTTCGAAATTCAAAATAAGTCAGAATTATTTTTATTTTATTTCTCATCGCCTCCTAAACGCTGCTCCCGAACCGCACGAAGCGGAGGCGGGGCCCGGCGACTCCCGCCGGGCCGGGGCACGCCGGGGAGGTACGCAACCCAACGTGCGCGCGTGCGTGCAGGGCTGCCTGCGCTCCCGGCGGCGGTGCGGCAGAGCGAGGGAGAGAGAGAGATGGACCACGCGTTCCGGTCACGCGACGGCATTCAGATGAGGTGGGGGGGAGAGAGAGAGAGAGAGAGAGAGAGAGAGAGAGAGAGAGAGAGAGAGAGAGAGGGGGGGGGGGGCACACGGATCATTGGGCAGGTACGTGCGCCTCATCGGCGGCACGCCTAACAAATAGCGCGGGTGTCAAGGCCGCTCAAATAGCTCTCTCTCTCCCTCCCTCCCCCCCCCCTCTCTCTCTCTCAACCCCCCCTCTCTGAACCTTTTTTTTGCAGTTTGAGCTGGATTTGCAAAGCCCAGTCTGCAGCCGCGCCCCGGCCGTGCTGCAGTGGATTACAGCCGCCCCGCCTCCGTGCGAACGCTTCGGTCTTCGGGTACTTGGGGCCCCGCCGGCCCCGCCGGACCCGCTGGTCCAAACTACACACCGACTCCAAGTGAGAGACAAGTCCTCGCAGCGCAGCGGCGGCGGCGGCGGCGGCGGCGGCGGCACGGCAGCTGGCGGGCAGCAGGCGGGCAGGGCAGGGCAGCTGCTGATCAAAGGCTATCAAACTTTTTCGATTAAAATCGGAATGAAGCTTGGCGAGCAGCGTGGCGCAGCAGCAAGGCGCGCCTGGGAGGGGCTGCCGGGGGTGGCGGCGGCGGCATTGCAAGTGTGTGTGTGTGTGTGTGTGTGGTGTGTGTGTGTGTGTGTGTGTGTGTGTGTGTGTGTGTGGGTTTTGTCACCGTCCGGGCCCCCATGCAGTATAATGGCTGCACTGACTTTACCATACGGTGGTGTGTCCACGCGGCGGGGCCGTATTACACTGTAAGAACCATGAAATTTGCCAACATTCCAAAAAATAAAGGTTGTATCATCATTATTATGGATTTGAGGTATTTTTGAGATTGTTCTGAAATCATTTTAATTTGAGTGTCAATTTGTCAATTTAAGTGTCGAAAACTAATTTGAATTTTGAAAAAAATAAATTATAAAATGTTTTCTCTTGATGTCATTGCGCTGGTCATGGACAGTGTACGTGTGGCACATATACGGCTTCGGCGAAACTCTCTGCCGCCGCTGCCGCTGCCGTCGCTGCCGCCGCTGCCGCTTAGGGATGTGTTTTTATTCGATCACGGGGCGGATCAGTCAGGCAAAGCCAGTCGGGGCGACGCAGCGAGATCCTCTGCGGCGGGCGGCCTTTTGTTGTCAACACTATTACTCGCCATCAGGCGGCACACACACGTTCACACACACACACACACACACACACACGTTACGCCCTGAGCCGCGCAGCGGCGGCAGAAGGTCGCGGGTTCGAGTACCGCCGTCGCTGACGTCGCAATCTTTTCTTTTCCCTCCCCACATCCGCGGCATTGTCGTCCGAGATAAATTCGTTTGAGGGCGCGGTAGCTGCTGCTGCCGCCGCTTCGATGGCGGCGGGTGACACACAAGCTAACCCCTTAGCCGGCCAGCAGCAACCACTCAACTCGCGGGGATTCGCACCCCAGCTACCTCCCGGCCGCGGCCTGTCGGTAGCACTGCTGCCTCTGTGTGTGTGTGTGTGTGTGTGTGTGTGTGTGTGTGCGTGAATGCTGCCGGATGGGATTAGAGGCCTTTGGGACGGCAGGGCGGACGCGCGGGCGGACGGACGGAACGGACCCAGGTGAATATCCAAAAGCGGGAGCCCCTCGGCAGCAGCAGCAGCACCTGAAAGGGGCGGCCGGAAACGTGCGATTAAGCCTGTATTGCGGACAAAAACCGAATTTATGAACCTGTTCCTGCCCTTCACTCCCCGGCCGGATCAACGCGGCGGGCGTCACAAGTGCCGCGCTCTCATGGGAAACTCTAACGTCTCCTGCGATGCACGCACCTGAGGGCGGTTTGTCAGGGGCCGTGTGACACACGGGGCGGGAGGACGCCTCGCCGCCGAGCTGCTGCCCCGGGGCCCTCCACCTCATCCGATCACGAGCGAGTACCATCAGAGACGACAGGGGATGTCACCCAAATGAGGTCGAGGCGACGAATTGCTCTTTTGCCGCGATTCACCCCTCTTTCTGGCGAGCACGTACGTCTCTCTCTCTCTCTCTTTCTCTCTCTCTCTCTCTCTGTCATGAGACAACGACGTGTACGCGTGTGCGTGTGTGTGTGTGTGTGTGGTTATTGATTGGGACCGTTTCCACCAGGATCTCGCGCGCTGCGAAAGCCAAAAGGGTGGATGGAGGCCTTACCCAGCGTCTGAATTTACATACAAACATCCCCTCCCCGCTGCTTGCCTCCATTGGCTCCCTCCGGCTCTCTCTCTCTCTCTCTCTCTCTCTCTCTCTCTCTCTGCACTGTGCGCTTGTGGAGCTGCGCGTATATGTGTGCGAAAAAAATGTAGGCCACCCAATATACCCTACCTTCTCGCCCTTTGTCTCTGCATGCATATAAATACGGCACTTGACCTTCGCCTGATTACTGCACCATGTGCGACACGCACGCACGGATTATCCGGTGCCCGGCGGGGGGTCGCGGTCGCGTCGCGGCCTTTTGTCATCCAGCCGGTGTAATGTGCGTGGAATACGTTTGACGCGCCGTCGCCGCGTCAAGAGTCAAAATATATCATTGTTTGATGCGCACTCGGAGAGCCGCGCGCCGCCGCCGCCGCCGCCGCACGACCGGCCGGCCCCGCTCCGGCGATCTCCTCTCCCCCATTCGACTACTGTCGGCCAGCGGCAAGCAGACGACGACGGAAGCGTCCACACAATGCAACGTCAAACATGATATTTTGATAAATCGGTCTTCCAGACGTACGATGCTGCCCTCCCCCCCCCCCCTCCGCGACGTCAATAAGTACTCAGTGTCATCTCAGTGCCGTGCAGCCCGCGGCCGGCAAAAGGGGTTACTGGGGAGGTAATTAATAATAGTTGTTCACACGCGAGGCCGCGGCTCGCAGACCCGGCACGTCTATCCCGCATGCGGGCTGCCGGCATTTCAGCGTTTGATGTATCGCAGTTTTCACAGTCGCCCCGCATCCTCCCGGAATGCTTGCTGTATTACCCCCCCGGAGCGCCGCGCCAGCCTTGCCAACGTTACAGCTGATCCTATTAAAGTGTGGAATCACACCCCGCGCCTGCTTCCTCTCTCCGCCTCCACGCCTCGGCGCCCGCTATAACGGCTGCCGTGTTGCACCTGCTCCGGGTTTCGTTTCGTGTGCGTGTGATGCAAGGCGGCGGCGCTTGCTGTCGGGCGGAACACGGCGGCGGCGGCAGCGGCGCCTGCGCGCCGGCGGGTAATTGAAACTCACACAGCGCAGGGGGCGCCACCGACATGCCGGCTGGCTGGCTGTGACACGCGGCTCCGGCCCGCCCCCGCTGACCGCACCGCTCCGTCGGCCCCACATTTTCCTCGTTGCCGCTCCTCGCTCCTCACCGCGGCTCGCTCGCACATCCTCGCGCGTTCGCGCCGCCTCACTTTGTCAGGTCGGGCAGCGGCCTGCGCCGCCGCCGCCGCCGCCGTGGTCGGTTCGTTTAGAGACAGGAAATGGGTGGCGTGTACCGACCCGCCCCGGCCCGTCCCGGAGAGCCGGGGTGACGAGCCGAGCGCGGGGAAGTCACACGAGCGAGCCCGGCCGCGGCGGCCGCGGCCGGCCGGAGCCGAGCCGGGCCGCGCCGTCGTGGAGGAAGGGCCCAGGGCGGCGCAGGGCAGCCAGCCCAGGGCTCCAGGTGCGGTGGACGATGATTACAGTCACAAAAGGCTCGAGAACCACTCGGGGGGCCGCGGGGCCTGCCGGGCCGGCCGGCGAGGTACAGCGGCAGCCGAAAAATTAAAGTCACCGCCAACGGCACCGGATATCCTCTCTCCTCCCGCGCCGCCGCCTCCTCCTCTCATGGTGCGGCCGGCCCCCGCTGAGGTGCGAGTCCAGCGCCATGCCTCTCGTGGCGGCGGCGAGCGTCTCCTCCCTGCCGCCCGATAGGTTCCGGCGGCGCGCTCCCGTGCCGGCCGTCCTGCCGCCGCCTCCTGGCCCGCTGCTGCTGCTGCTGCTGCTGCTGCTGGTGGTTATTTTCTCATAAACGCAAAGGAACCGAACCGGCCGCCACGCTTCTCGGCGTCAGTCCAAAAGCAAAGCAAAGAAGTCTAACGACCACAGAGTGAAATTACCGCGCGCGCGCCTTTTTATTTTCTTATTTTCTCCACCCCCCTTCTTCTTCTTCTTCTTCTTCTTCTTCTTCTTCTTCTTCTTCTTCTTCTTCTTCTTTTTCTTTTCCCCCCCCCCGTGTGTACTGCCACCACTGCTACGTTATATGTGGACAAGCCTCCAAATGCACCAGAATAATGTTCTTGTTCGAAGCCGGGCTGATTGTTCGCAGGGGGGAGGGAGGGGGGGGGGGGGGGTCCGGCGTGCATATAAAGGTGTTTTTCCTCGTTTTGTGCTGTGTCGTTTCCGCTCGCAAAGTGGCCGGGGTGTGGATAGGAAGAGGGGGGGGGGGATTCGTAAATGGGGAGAATAATAGAGCCCACTATCCCCGTGTTGCCCTGCTCCGCCCAGGTCCACACAGCCAGCAGAGCCGGCCACGGGAGCCCAAAAAGGTATGACAAATAGAGTAGCGTTCCGAGGACGAGCTGACGGAAATGGGGGCACAATGTGGGCGTGTGCGACGAGAGGCCAGAGGAGATTGATTGTGTTTCTCGCTTTCCGGACTCGGCGGGCGGCGGGTTTGACCGCGGGAAACGACGTCTTGAGCAGCGCACGTCTACCTGGCTCGTGACAAAAGCGTTCTCCGCGGAGCCTGCACGGAACGGAAGTACGCAGCGGGACAAGAGCACCGCTCCTCCCAGGACGGGCGCGGCACGGGAGCCAAGTGTGTAAAATCGCACGGCGAGAAGCGTCTGCCCGCAGGTCAGCCGCGATGTAGCGGCAATCTGAAAAAAAAAAAAAAAACTGGAAGCCCAGCCATTGCACGTAACACTTAAAAGCACCACATCATCTCGGCAAATGATCTCAATCCGGACAAACACGCACACACTCACACACACAAAGATGGAGCAGATTGAAACTTTGGCGTTGTCCCCTGTTCTGAAAACACAAGCGGTATCGGCAAACACACACGCTAAACATTGGCTTCGGCACCTCCGAGGGGGCCTCCGGAGGGGGGGGGAGGGGGCTCAGGGGGAGGGAGAGGTGGGCGGGGGGCACACACACGGCAATGCAGCTACGGGGGATTACACGAAATTTACCGGAGGATTGAGATAAGTTTGTTGACGGCAGGAAGTGGGGGGCGGCGGTGGCAGCGGGCGGCTCTGAGGGGCCACCGGGCCACCGGGGCCGTCACGTACGCAACCTGACGCCGCCCTGCGCACACACACACACACACACACACACACACACACACACACACCAACACACTCACCCGCGCGCGCGCGCATCACAAGAACCGATCAGAGCGACGGAAGTTGTCCAAAAAAGAAGCCGCACCCACGCAACGCCGAAAAACTTGAAACGACGCCTGCCGCCGTCGCTGCCTCCAGCATGCCTCCAGCATGCCTCCAGCATGCCTCCAGGCGGGGGCGCCCGGCTTTCACCTGCCGGGGCCGGCGGACGCTGCATGTTCAGCACGTCCTCTGCGCCGTCCTGGAGTCCGGCAGGGGTCAGGCGGGCCGGCGGGCCGTGACGGCCGGAGACGGCCGGAGACGGCTGGAGAGCGCCGGCTGGAGCTGGAGCGTGTCGGGCCCCCGCGGCCCCGCGGCCCCGCCTCAAGGCCTGCCTGGCGGCCGCGGCGTGCGCGAGACACCAGAGTGACGCGCACCCCCTAACGTACGCCCGGCCACCACCATTTGTCTGGAGAAACTTTTTGATGGGAAATTTTTCAATATGAGAAGCAACGGGCAAGGTCGGAGCGGCGGCGGCGGCGGCGGCGGCGGCACAGCTGCGGGGGACGCGAGCTGCCGCGCCGATCTGGTGTAATACTGGGGCGGGCGCCGGGCACGGCCTTGTACAGCGTGCCGTAGTAATCTGACTGGTGCTGCTGCCGCTGCCGCCTCGCTCTCCTTTCTGGAGGGCGCCGCGCCGTCGTCACAAGGCCCCTCGTCGCCGGCGGCGCCCCCCGGCGGCGCCCCCCGGCGGCCCCCCGGCGGCGGCGCCCCGGTGTGGCGCCACGACAGCACCACGCCGTCGTCACACCTCCATGACGCCGCCGTCGACGACGACGACGACGTCAGTGTGTGTCGGTCGGTGTGGTTCAAGGTCTTGGAGGGGGCCGCGGCGCGCGGTACAGCGCCGAGCAGCGGCAGCAGAGCACATGTGATGAGGGAGCAAGGGGCACATAATCCTGCCGCCGTCTTCACCCCCTCCCCCCTCCCTCTCTCCCGTGTGTGTGTGTGTGTGTGTGCGTACGGACGCGCGCGCAGCATCGCAAATTGAGTGTGCGGCGCCCCAAGGTTAGGTCCCCGGGGCCGCCTGCCAGCGCCTGCCAGCTCTCCCCTCTAACAGAGACATCAGCACCGGGTCATCCCTTGCAGCAAGCGGCAGCATAGCCGTGTCGCGGCTCCTTAGCATGCTAACGAGCTGCAGGCAGGGATGGGGTCGCGTCGCAGCAGCCGCCCGGCACCGGGCAGAGATGCGCGCGCTAAGCTGTGTGCGTGTTCCGTCTGCCGGGGACGACGAACCCCGGCGGCGCGGCGCGGCGCGGCGGCGCCCGCCTGCCGGCCTGCCGGCCCTGCGACGCCGCCAAACGCCCCGGCAGCTGCCGCAGCAGGCGCAGCAGGCGCAGCAGGTCCGGACCCGAGTGCTGCCGAGAGGGGGCCGCAACGGAAGTGCAGAGCCCCCCTCGTCCACCGGAAAGAAAAAGAAACGGCAAATAAAAATAATGAACAGAAGGAGATTATTTCTGTAGACATATCGTGTATGCCGGAGAAGTTATCCGGAAATAGCGGAGACGACGATACGGGCAGACCATACGGTCGGGTACAGAATGGGGTGAAGTAATAAGGGTACCGAAGCGGTGAGTATCTCCGCCGCGGGCGCCGCGTCGACTGCAAAAATCAGCGAGGGCGCTGTTGTGTCACGACCACTTCGTACACGGTCACTTCGGCACTTGAGCCCCTTCGTCTGCTGATTGGACGGCGGCATGTCACGTGACCGGGTCGCGCCGACCAATCAACGGAGGCTTTATTATTGGGACGTGACGCGCGCTCTTGTCGTGGCGAGATGTCCCGCCGGCCGCGTCCCGCAGTGCCCTTGTTATTGCTGTTCGCAGAGTGCCGCACGCTTTTTGCTTCGCTGCTGCTGCTGGCGGTCGGACGTGGCGCAGTGCAGTGTAATGCAGGTGGATTGCATATAAAGAATTGTTGCCTCCATATCTTTCGGGCCGCACGCACATACGGACTGGAAAAAAAAAACAACCACACACACAACACTGCAATGTCATGGCAATTTTTTTTTTTGCGCCCCTAGGTTGTACCACCGGGAGTAAGCCGTGCCGTATAATACCGTCAATGTCCGAATCCGGGGATGTTCAATGTGTGTGTGTGTGTGGGAGAGAGCGAGTGAGAGAGAGAAGAGAGAGAGCGAGTGAGAGAGAGGAGAGAGAGAGGAGAGAGGGAGGAGAGAGAGAGAGAGAGAGAGAGAGAGAGAGAGAGAGAGAGAGAGAGAGAGAGAGAGAGAGAGTTTGGGGAGGGGGGAAGGGGAGAGATCTGAAGCCACAGCGGCAGCCTCCGGGCGCAAGACGCAGAGGAAGCGTTCTTGGAGGAGGAGAACCAGATACCACTACACCCCGCCTGATTACAAATTCTACGCAAAGCAGCGGCACAGCGACTACGGCTCGGCGAGGAGAGAGGGACGGGGTTGGGGCGGGCGGGCGTGGGCGCGTCGTCACTGAGTCATAGTCATCGCTGCAACCTGACACCTTACACGCGGCCCCGCCACGGCCCCGCCACGGCCCCGCCAAGGCCCCGCCAAGGCCCCGCCACAAGAGTGTCGCGTACCAACATTGTCTGCAGCCAGACAGCCGGAGCAGGGAGCCCATCCCCTTCCTCCCCGTCCGGCCCCCGGCCCGGCCCCCGGCCCCGCGGCAGCATCGATTAATACATTCAGACTTTGTTTACGCAATGGCTGCTCGAGTTACCGTCCGCGCGCACAGAGAGCGGCCAACGCTTTTGCATATCGGCGTGCCCCTCGGGGGGCCCCCGCAGCCCCCCGCATCCCCCCGCAGCCCCCTCCGCAGCCCCCCTCCAACGGTCCGGCGGCCGGTGCTTCCTTTTCAGCGCCGCAGCACAGCGCCCCGCCCGACGGCTCCGGTTCCCTTTCGGCATCGGCGTGTCGACCCGACGACGGCATAGAGTGTGTGTGTGTGTGTGTGTGTGTGTGCATTATGGCCACCGCCTTTATATCAAACTACACACACCACACCACAACGGTTGGTCGCCGCCGTCCGTGCTGGCTGAGGTTCGCTCCTCGAGTATCTCTCTCTCTCTCTCTCTCTCTCTCTCTCTCTCTCTCTCTCTCTCTCTCTCTATCTCTCTTTCTCTTTCTTCTTCCCGAGTTTCAGCGCGCGCACACACAAAAACGCACACACATGCGCGCCAGAGAAAGAGAGAGAGAGATAGAGCAATACAGCACCGCAGAAAGCAAGAGTACAGAGAGTTTTGAGGTGCACACAAAACTCAAGGTGCGTCCGCAAAGACGCGCCAAAGGGTCCTTTGTGTGCGGTGTGTGTGTGTGTGTGTGTGTGTGTGTGTGTTGGGGGCGCCGGCCGTCCCCATGCACTCGGCCGCTGTACCGTGTGCGTATCATATGTACTTACACGTCCCTCACTTACTTACACCCTACTTACGCCCCGCGACTACTTACCGCCCCGCGCTCCAAAGTGCGTTCCGCGCGCGGAGCTGGGAAACTTTTGGAAACGGAGGCGACTTTGGTCGGCTGGGCTATATAATAAGGGAGGATGGAAGGGAGGGGGGGGGGCGTAAAGCAGTCATCAGGGAGGGGAGGGGGGGGGGGGTGCTTTCCATTAGCAAGCCGCCGCCGCCGCCATGGCGTTCGCTGTCGACGTCCCTGCCCGGTTATGTGCACCAAATCATTTTTAATTTTCAAGCATGACAACAACAACAACAACCGCTGAAAAAAGGGGGGGGGGGGGGGGTAAAAAGGTGTCCGATTTGCAGGGGTGCTGTGTATGTGTGTGCATCGTTTGTGACGACACGCTGTCTGTCGCGGCCCTAGCGGAGGGCGCGGCGACGGCGACGCTTTTCTCCTGTGACGATTCCTTGCGACGTTTCGCTGCACCGTCAGGACCGGGGGGGGGGGGGGGGGGCCGGGAGGGCGGGGACTCCGCGGGGACCGACGACGGGGACCCCAGGTGGAGGCCGCAGCAGCAGCGGTCCGCCAGTGTCACGGGCAGCGCGGCGCGGGGCGCGGGGCGCGGCACAGATGCCAGATTGATAAACGCGTTCGCGCTTGTATGTGTGTATGTGCGCGTGTGCGTGCGTGTGTGCGATTTTCCGTCAAGGTGACAAAGACCGAGTGGGGAGTGGGGACTCCACCGTTATCGGGAGCACCCCTCGACTCCGGCCGGCTCCCCCCGCTCCCCCGGCAGTCCCCCTCCTCTCTGAGCTCTGTTATTTAAGCTCTAATATTTGCTTTCTCTTTCTCCACCCGCGGGGTGCAGTGTGCCATATGCCGGGTGCAAGGCAGCTGCTGCAGTGCTGGCGCTGGTGCTGTTGCTCTGGCGGGCGGAAGCGGAGAGCGTGTGTGTGTGTGTGTGAGCGTGTATGTGTGTGTGCGCGCGCGGCCAACCAGCGGTACCTACATCATCAGAGACACCCCGCGTTCTCGTCAAAGAGTCCCCGAGGGAGGAGACAGGGGGCGAGCGCCCCCCCTCTCTTTCTCTCTCTCTCTCTCTCTCTCTCTCTCACACACACACACACACACACACCCTCTCTCTCACCCTCGCCGCGGCGGGCGGAGCGACAGCCCCTCGGGCACTGCAACACCTCTCTCGCCCCTCCCTCCTCTCCACTTGCCGTGCGTGTCGAAACATTTCAATGAATATGTCACACACGGCGGTGGCGGCGGCGCGGGTCCTTCCCCCCCCCCCCCCCCCACCTCATCGATATTTCGCATCTCTTTTGTTCCCGAGGCGCCCACGGCACATCCCACGGCCGGGCTGGGCCTGCCTGCATATGTGCTCTGCTCGGCGCACACCTGGCCGCTCCCGCTCCCCTGCGGAGCCCCGCACGGCCGGACCGGTCTGCGATAAGAAGTGTAGTGCGCACAGCCAGCACAGCGCTGCACGCCGATCACAACTCCATTCATCCATTCATTGCGGGCGTCCATTCATTCACGTACCCGCTCATTCATGGCGGCCGACGCCGAACGTGTGCGGCTAAATGCCGCTAAATGCTCAGCCGTACCCAAATCACCGTCATCACACGGCTGTGGAACTCTCTGCGGAGCCTTGCGGAGGCCGGCGGAGGCCGGCGGAGCCTGTGACAGGAGGGTCAGCGCGCCGCGCGGCCGCGCGAGTTCTGTGTGAGAACGGTGGGGACGCGGCAGCGGCGGCAGCGGCGGCACTGCAGTGTGGGGGCGGGCGGGGGAGTACTTTTCCGACTGATCAGTCCCAACCCCCGCGCCGCACCGCGCTGCTCCGCGCCCCCCGCACCGCCCCCAATAACTTTCTCCTCTGCTGTGGTAGTGAAGAGCCGCACGCCACCACCACCACCACCACGCCCCACGCCCCCCCCCCTCCTCTGTCCTCTGCCGCCCTTAACGAGGCTAGAGGCGTGCAAACGCGCATAGTTTCCCAACTCGTGCCCCCCAACCCCTTTACCCCCCGCACGGTGCGCCACACACCTCACGCCGAACTGGAGGGGAGGGGAGGGGCGGGGTCCGAGCAGCGAGGTGTTAGAAGAAGCGCCGCCGCGGGCACGCGGTTGCCACGCGGTTGGCACGCGGTTGCCACGCGGTTGCCACGCGGTCGCCACGCGGCTCGCCACGCCACGGCGGCCGCAGGACTGGACCGCACGCGTGCCGCGCACGCGTCGACCGGCTTCAATAACGACCCGTGCGTGGCGGACCTGAGACTGACACGGGAGCGCGAACACGCGAGGGCGTTTCCCTTTTGAGGGAGGATTGCAGAGAGACACAAAGTTGTCACACATCTGGGTACGAGTGATTTTCACTACGAGTGAGGGAGTGACTGTGGAAGTCTGTCAGGCAGTTTGAGGAAGAGAGGGAGCGGGGGGGGGGGGGGGGGGGGTAGTAGCTGACAACATGGCGGTGCGGTGTTTCCACAGCAGCAGAAGCCCGGCCCTTGCTGTGTGTTGGGGTGTGCGGGCCGGGGTCCTGCTCCAGCTAGAGGTTTGCTGCCAATAACAGGAACTTCTGGCAGAGGGGGAGGGAGCGGGAGGAGAGAGATACATACAGAGATAGCTAGAGCGAGAGAGAGAGAGAGAGAGAGAGAGAGAAAGGCAGAGAGAGATATAGAGACAGAGAGAGATAGGCAGGGGGGCGGTAGTGAAAGGGAGAGCAGAGGGTGGTTTGGTGTCTGCGGCCCTTCTGCTGTGGCGTAGCGAGCAGCGCGTCCCTTTTTGCACGCGCGCCCAGGTGCAAAAGGCGCCCCCTCTCCCTCTCCATCCTGCCCCTCCCCCCCCCCCCCCCCCCCAACCTCCCAGGCCGCCGCCGTGCCGACGTACCGGAACATCAAAGGCCAAGGAACACAATTAGTCACCCGCTCCCGCCGGCTGTCGGCCGGCCCGTTTTCGGCCTCCGCCCGCCACCTACTGCTTCTGTGTGTGTGTGTGTGTGTGTGTGCGTGCGTGTGTGCGTGTGTGCGAACGGAAGCGCACCTCTCAAACACCTGTCTCTCCACGCGACCGCTCGGTGGCGGTGTGACGGACGGACGCAGGGCGCAGGGTGGGTGTCCTCGGCATGGGGGGCCGCTCTAAACTCTCATGCCGCCTCCCTCTCTCCCTCCCCTCTCTCTCCTATCTCTCCTTCTCTCTCCTCTCTCTCTTGCTCTCTCGCTCGCTCTCTCCTCGCCCTCGGTCTCCCAAGTGTTAACGATCTTCGCCTGGAAGCAGAAAAAAAAATACAACTCTGCCGTGAAAAGAATTTTTTTTAAAAATGAGGAAACGTTAGAGGGGATAGAGAGAAGGTACCCAAAAAGAAGACGTGCACCAGGTGTGTGTGTGTGTGTGTGTGTGTGTGTGTGTGTGTGTGTGTGTTTGTGAGGCGCCGGCTGCTGCCGCTGTGGATTTTTTTCTTCCCTTGTCGGGGTCTGTTTGGGTACGGGACATAACGGCGGCGGCGCAGCCCCCGGCCCTCGCGGCCTGGCCGCAGGCCTGGGCCTCCTGCCGCTGCTGCTTACTTTGCGGATTATTGCGATTCAGAAACTCGGCGCGCGGCGTCAGAGTGGGCGTGCCGGGCAGCGGCGGTGGGGCGCCTATGGCAGCACGAGTTACCCGCGAAGGGGGCGGTCCGCAGCGGTGTGCGTGTGTGTGTGTGTGTGTGTGTGCAGGGGGGCGCTGATCAGGGCCCCGCTGCACACACACACACAAGCATTGTGAGTGCGTCGTCTGCCGCATCAATGCTGCATCCGGTGCGAAGGCGTCTGCGGCTGCGTGCGTCCGTGGTGCATCCTATTCACCTCACCTCTGTGTGTGTGTGTGTGTGCGAGCTCACCTTTCTGCACAAGAAGAGAATTGAAACGCATATCCGCGCCGTTGTGTCGTACGACACGTGTGTGTGTGTGTGTGTGTGTGTGTCGTTTTTATCCTGCCGCGTCAGTTTGTCGGTGTGGTGGGCAGAAGTTTTGTTTTTTCCAAATCAAAATTTTAAAAATAAATTGATTGAAGCAACACCCATTTTCCCGTTTCCGTCGCTATTTTTCGGAGCTGTAGTATACGGCACGACGATTCCAGAGCTGTCCAATCTGCAAAAAAAAAAACAACTTTTCATCAACCGTTCTTTTTTAATCCGAATTTTTGTTTTTAGAGGATGCTCTATTTAAAAGAAAAAGATAACTGAATTCGAACTTCGTACGCCGGCAGTTCTGTCTTATAATTATCTAATAAGTTTTTTTTTTTACAAAAAACAGAGAGAGAGACGTAGAGAGAGACGGCCAATCACTGGCGGAGTGTCCCCGGAACTGCACGCACGCGCACACAATGAGGCGCGGCGCTGCGGCCCTCGGCGTGGTGCACCCTGTCCGCTTTGTGGCCGGCCACACAGCGCTGCACAGCGCTGCACAGGCACCGGATGCTGACTGCAGGCCCGGCCAGGCCGCTGGACAATCCGCATCCTGTCCTCTGTAAGGACATTTTCGTCTTGTCGTCCTTTGGCCGAAAAGAACCGCCGGCCGGCCGCCGCTGCTAATGCGATGCGACGCGACTCCTTGGGAGCTCGCGCGCCGCCTTCAGCAATCCTCACAGAAAAAGAGGGAAATGGAATGGGATATACGTTGCCAGCGGGGCTATTTAGCTCGGCGGCGCGATGTAATTTTCGGGAAGGAAACACAACGACGCCACGTTACACAGAACAGTGCATTAGCCCAACAGTCATCCCAAAGGTGTTCGAAAATGCATAAGCCGTTTTTTATTCGGCAGAGGGCGGTGGACAGGAGGGGATTGAAGAGGGAGGGGGGGGGTGATTTTTTTTGTACAGTTTTGTGTGCGCATGGCGTCGACCCGTCGTCGTCGTCGTCGCGGTAGCGGAGCGAAAACAAAAACGCATCGAAATCGGATTAAAATCCATCATTGCACATCGCGCATGCGCACAGAACGCATGCAACGGTGTCGGCGGCCCTTCCTCCCCTCTTCACCCCCCCCCCCCCCCCCCACCTCGCTTCTGCCCCCCTCTCTCTCTCTCTCTCTCTCTCTCTCTCTCTCTCGCTCGCTCGCCCTCTCTTCTGTCTATTCAGCCCTCACCCCATTTTTTCCCCCTTTTCAATCTAATTCGCATGTCGAGTGTGAAGGGAACAGGCCAATTCCGCGGCCCCTTGTTGTGCTGCGGACCGTCGGGAGGCCTGACTGCAGCTCCAGCAGCCCCTCCCCTCGCTGCCCACAAGTAACACATACACGCATTTCCTTTTTTTTTGCTACGTCATAAATTGACAATTAATTTCCATTCGCACATATAGTATATGTGATTTCTCGTCGCGACTGATTCGCAACGGGCTTGATGGTATCTCTCTCCCTCCAGTGCAATGAAAAAAAAAACGAACAATTGCTTGTGTCAAATTTATTTTGCATTTTGTTAAATTAAAAGAATCGCGACAAGTATACAGTCGAAAATAGCCAAATCGCGACTCGTCATGAAAACAAAGATAGAGCCACATAAGAATGGTTCACCGAGCACGGAGCACTGCACACTTTGCCGTCGTTCCACTTTTACGTTCCCCATTTCGTCGCAGCGTGGCGGCGGCGGCAGCGGTGGCCAAGGCCGAAAATATGCACCCCCGGGCCGCGCAGTTAGAGAGCGTGCCGCAGCAATCAGCCGTCCGCGGCCAGCCCGAGCAGCCAGCCAGCCGGGCGGGCAGCCGGGCGGGCAGGCGTGCTGCAGTGCTGACCACGCTGCAGCCCTCCCTGCAACACCCCCGCCCCCGACGGCCCCCGACAGCCCCCGGCGGCCTGCGCCGCCTCCGAGCCCGCCTGATGATGAATTCTAGCCGGACCCGCCGGCTCCGGCAGCTCCGGCAGCCCCGGGGGGGGGAGGGAGGGAGGGAGGGAGGGAGGGAGGGAGGGAGGGAGGGAGGGAGGCAGGGAGGGAGGGAGGCAGGGAGGGAGGGACCGGCCGGTCCGGCTGCCGCCCGGGATAATCCGATTCATGCAGGGCTATTTTGCGAGGTAATTGCGGACGTCTGGGCCGCCGGAGTGGCGACTTGGACGATGGCGACCCGCGCGCGTTCCGTCCGGGGGGGCCCCGCAGGGGGTCCTGGGGGCGTCGTGCGGTCCGGGAGGGGGCACGTCGACTTGTCCAACTTGGAGGCGGCAGGCGGCACCGGTCAGCCGCGCCGCTCGCCAAACCGCAGCAGCAGCCCCGAGTATAGTTGGCACGGGGCGTTTCCAAATCACGTAACGTGAGTGCCATAGATCCGGTTCGGCCTCACCCAAGGGCCCTGGGGTGGCCTATGGTACTACAGTACAAGAGAAAACAAGGGGTTGCTAGCCGCAATGGTTTCGCAGAGACGAATTCTTTATCAAGCGAGTTTGTGTAACACGGGCCGTGCGTGGGGCGTGCCTTTGCGTTCGGGGTAAGAGTATGCGCCGGGACATGAAAGAGAGAGGGGGAGAAAGAAGGGTGGGGTGAGTTTTGCGGTGTTGAGGGGTGGTAAACGACGGGCCAATTATGTGACCGCCACATCGCGCTGACGTCCAGCCTGCTGGCCCAGCTTGCTCCAGCTCCAGCTCCAGCGGCTCCAGCCCCGGCCCTGCGGCAGCCTGCGGCCGGCCGCCGCTGTTGTCCGGGCGCCCCTCTCGGCGTTGGTATGCACGGCGCCCCGCCCGCGTACGCGACAGTTAGGTGGCACGCAAGTTGCTGCCGCCCGGGCCGTGGCCGTGTCCGTGCCCGTCCTCATTCAGGTCGCCGCTTAGGACGTGCACCGGGGGCAGGGGGCTGCCGCCGTGCCGCCCGGCCTAGCGATTGGCCACCCCGGCGGCCTCTGCGGCCCGGGCGGCGGCCCGGGCGGCCCCGGGGGAGGGATTTGGTCTGACAGCCCGGCCCGGAGGACGACGGCGCGGTGCAGGCCGGGAGGCCGGCCGGCGGTCGGCGGTCAGCGCGCGCCCGCCGGAAACTAAACTCCCTCCGGCGACGGCGGCGTCGGGACGAGGGCCTCGGAGGGGATCCGGAGGAGACACGGCGGGACAGCGGCGGACTCACCGTTGCCACCCGCCCCTCGCACTCCTCCCCGCCTCGCCGTCTACACGAAACCGCAGTCCGGCGACGCCTAGCCCAGCCGCGCCCTGGCCGCGCCAAGTTGTTGGAGGGCGGCAAGCTGTTTGACGGGGGCCGTCCGAGTCACCCCCGCGCCCGGTAAACAATACGCACCGATGTTGCCAACCCCGCCCTGCTGGAGCTGCTGGCGCTGCTGACGCGGCGGCAAATGACGAAATAAGGGCGGCCCGGACCGGGAAATAAGAAACGGGGGCACAAAGGGACCGCGATAGCGGCTGGGGCTGCGGGGGCTGGGAGGGGCTCCGGTCATGCGGAGGGCCCCAGCCGGCCCGAGCCCCCGGCCCGGCGGCCCCCGCGGCCCCGCAGCGGACCCGCGGCCCAGCCCCCAAAGTTTTCAACTAAAGGGATGAGGGTGGCTGGCCGTGGCCTGCCGAGCCAGCTGTGCGCCGGCAGCGGCTAGCAGACGACGGGGGCTCCTACCCGGTGACATCCTGGCCGCCCCCTCAGAGCCCCCCCCCCCCCTCTCCCGCCCCTCCTGCCGTACCAACACCACCCAAATTACCACACTCCTCCTCCTCCTCCTCCTCTGTCGGGCGCGCAAAAAAAAAGGGTTGGACGCGGGGAGGGAGCAGCAGCAACATTCTCGATTCGCAAAACACGATCCGGTGTGTAGCCGCGATGACGCACTGTGGCCCACAAGCGGAGAGGCGGAGAGAGTGCGGCAGAACCCGGCGAGCCCAGCAGCCCAGCAGCCCAGCAGACCAACCGCCGAGCCGAGCGGATCTCGCAAGTCGAATACAGCATACGTGGCATTGATTGCGGAAGCTGTGTGTGTGTGTGTGTGTGTGTGTCTGTGTGCGCGCTGGCTTCGGCGGGCTCCAACCCCTTTACCGCCTCTGGCTGTTCGCGGAAGAGAGGGGAAGGGGTGGGGGTGGGGGGGTGAAAGGGAGAAGGAGGACGGGGGGGGGGGGAGGGGGGGGGAATAAAAGGGGTTGGGCGTGTCGTCGCGCGCGGTACGCGGCGCGCTCGCGCGCACACACAATTCCGCTGCGAGCAATCCAATTCTGAACAATTACGTGCTAATTACAATAAAGTTACATTAGGGCGTCCGACTCAGTCAGCAACGGCACAGCCAGACGAGCAAGCGCCGCCCCTTTAGGCGCCACCCCGTCAGCGCCCCCTCCCACATACGTGCACGCACGCACGCTTACGCACGCGGACGTGATATCTGTGCCCCTCCTCCTCCTCCTCCTCCTCTTCTCCTTTTCCTTCTTCTTCGCCACTCCAATTCCTGGCCACCGCCACCACAACCACAATCTTCATCAGCATGAACAACCTTCATAGTCATGACCAAAATCTTCATGATGATCATGATCTACAAATCATCTCTCAATCTCACAAATAAAACCCGTATTACAGCGCTGGCCTCGCGCGCTGGGGACGGTCCAATCACACGAAGCGATGGCAGTCGTGTAGTACTCCTCTCACTACTTGTCCTCCTCTCGGGTCCTGGACACTTGTGCACTGGGCGCGCGCTCCCACCCATAACCCTTCTCGCATGGCCAGAAGTCGATGCCGGCCGCCGGAGTGCTCTCTCTCTCTCTCTCTCTCTCTCTCTCTCTCTCTCTCTCTCTCTCTGCTGCGCTGCTTGCTGCCGCGTCCCGTTGTTCAAGAGAGCCAATAATTTGTTTCTTCGGACGAGAGCTTTCCGATAGTTTTGGGGAAATGGCCTGCAATGTTCCGTCTCGCTCTTTCTCGCGCGCTCTCCCTCTCTCTTTATCTCTCTCTCTCTCTCTCTCTCTCCCTGTGCCCGCCGTTCTCGCTTACTGCTTCGCACTTGCACAGCTACGAGCAATCGCTTGTGACTTTCCCCCCTCTTTTTCGCGTTCGCGCTGTTCTCATGGCCTCTCCGACTACATCGCAACGCTCGAATGAAAAAAAGGATGCAAATAAATTGATGAATTGATGAGCTGCGGCGACGCAAAAGCCTAAAAACCGTTGTCATTTTTCTTCGTTTTTTTCATACATATATTTTTTGTTTTGCAAGGGAGATGGCGAGGTCTTCGGCGACGTGGCAGGGAGAAATATACAAGGCGGACAAGAGATAGTTGGAGAGGGGTGGCCGTCCGCGAGGGGTAAGAAGTTGCGGCGCAGCTGAGACACCCGGGCTAATTATGAATTATATCTCCCATTTCTGCCAAGAGAGCCTTCACTTTTTCTTCGCCTTGCCACCCTTCGCGCGGTCGGCTGGGCGGAGCCGAGCGGTGCCGGAGCGCAAGGAGTGATGGCGCGGCGCGTCGTCACTTGTTTTTGCCTCGGCAACTTGCGAGCCGCGTCGCGTGGCTGACAGTGGCAGGGACCGACCGCGATCGGGACGAACAGGAACTCTCTCGCAAATGAGTATTTCGGGCGAGAAGTATCGGGCAGCACGGTGACTGGGGGCAGCAGCAGCAGCGCTAGCAGCTTGCTGACGGACGAGGCTGGCGGCGGGGGCGGACACGATGTCGCGACAGAGCCCAATAACGAGTTTCGATGCCGCGGTACTCCCTGTCCATCGGCAGGCCCTCCAGCAACCCCATACGACCCCACGTACCGCCCCGCGCCCCTCTCACCAAAACTCTCAAACTGGATGGACCGCTCCTCCCAACGACGCTATATTTCTTTTTCCCTCCCTTCTTTTTATCTGTCGCAACTGTTATTTTCCTTCCCGCTCCAATTTCTGCGCGGCCTCTCATTCTCTCCCCCATTGAGGGCGGCGCCATGGACAAGATACAGAGTGCGATATAAATCGACATATATACGCACTCATTGTGTGCTCCTGACACTCGAAGGGCACCGGACCATGTGCCGTGGCGCGGCACTAGCTGGCCTGGCATGACCAGATAGAGGAAGCTGCGCGCCGCGGGCCTACGGCTGCCACCACGCCGGCCCACCCCTCTTGTGCTACACAAACGTGAGAATGTGTGCGGCCATAATACAAAACCTTTCCTCGGAAGTGCTTGTACAACAGTGCGGCGGGATACTTGGATCCCTTGGATCCGTTCGAAAAAAAAAAACTCGAAAAAAAAAGAGCGGCAGCAAAATCGCACGACAATTTCAGTCTGAAGGAAATTGAAAAATAGGTGGAAAATAAATGGAAATCGCAAAAATAAATAACATAGGAGAAAACCAAATTCTGATTTAGAATCATGGTGTGCTGATGCATCACGGGAGAGGAGACCGCCGGTTGGACCCAAACGGCGACTCTGAGCGAGACCAACGCGAGGGTGAATGGCGGGGTGAGGGCCGCCGCCGGGCCGCCGCGGGGGGTCGCTTCATTCTCTCGCTCTCTCACCTCCATAATTCTGTATTTATTTGTCCCATACGGAAGGCCGGTCCCGGGGGTGGATTTTCGGGACAACGGGACTCCCCCATGGCCACCCCACAGCGGCATCAGCGTCCCCCTCGCCATAGAGCCGCTTCCCCATTCGAGTGCCTTAGTACACACACACACAGGCATTGTGCCGAATCGTATAATTGATATTTATTGGCAATCGCGGTAGGGGACCAAATAAGTCTCAAATCCCACGTCTACTTCATTACGAGTGGGTGATTAAAAATAGCAAAAAAAAAAGGGTATGGGGGCAGAGATAGATGGAACAATAACGAAAGTGGGTAGGACGTCCAATCATCCAAAGTTGCTGAGAGCATAAACGTATTCTCTGAGCAGCTTTTGTGGGACTTCCAGGATCCCGTTCACTCACACAGACGCCGAGTGCTCGAATCCCACCTGAAATCCCGTCGAGCGCGCCCACATCGATTTTCTCATGAAATGCACACACTGATTGGAGACGTTGCGTTTTCCTCCATTTTCCTGCTCTCGCGGCGTTTCTGTTTTTCTTATCCTCCCTCCTCGTGCGTTTTCCCTTGATGAACCTCCTCGCATGAAAGGGGGAGAGAGACGGAAGACGCGTGCTCGGCGGGCGCGAGTGAGAGCGCGAGAGGGGGGATGCGGCGCTCACTCCTTTATACTGTTCTTTGATTGCTTTCTGCATCATTTAGCATCGGCGGCGGCTGCAGAGGCGGTGGCAGCGGCGGCAGCGGCGGCGGTAGCGGCGGCGCACGCAGCGCTCAAATTGAAGGAAAAGACAGCGGAGAAGCGGCGGCGGCGGCGGCGTCTGCGGCGCGGCGGGAAAAGGGAAAATTCAGCAGTGCGGTGCGGCGGCTCTGCGGATCCGTGTGACGCGGCGGCGGCGCATTGCGGATGGAAGCACAAACTGCACTGATTTTTCTCGTTGCCGAGCGCCGGCGTCAGGCAGGGCCTGCCGGGGGGATGCTGAGGCGGGCGGGCGGGCTGCAGCGGCAGCGGCGGCGGCGGCGGCGGCGGCGGCGGCGGCGGCGGCGGCACCACGGCGGCGGCGGCGCGGTGTTCATCGCGGATCGCCGCGCCCCGCAGCTCCGCAGCCCCGCAGCAGAGAGGGATTTACCAAGGCGGAAAGGCGTCCGATAAGACAGGCGCGGCCATGAATGGGGCGAGCGCAGACTAACAATGTAAATACTCGAGGCAACTTTTTATTATTAATATTTTTTTTTGCAGCCACGACCGCGCTGTCCCGCCCATAACCGCCAACAAGACCGCTGCTTTTGCGATCTTGAGTCGTATTTTTCGCTCCCAGAAAAATGTGCCCCTAAAAGCAGCAGCCCCTAAAGTATTGCCGAAAGTGTACGCACCGCTCCCTAAAAACGAAAAAAAAAAAATTATTATGAATAAATAAAAATAAGATAAGTTGCTTTGTGTCCAGTTCACTCACACACGCGCACTGCTCGCACACGTGCGCGTGCGTTGCACGTGCGGCGCACGTGTCACGACGGCGAGCGGGACGGTCCGCGGGGGGCGGCGTCTCGAAGGGTGAACGCGCCTCCCTCTCTGCCAATTTAGCGGTGCGCGGGAACGGGCCGGGGGGGCGCTATCCGCGCCAATGGCTTAGAAAACGAGGTGGTGTTGTCCGTGCCGCGGCCGCCGCGGCCGCCATGGCCGCGCCCTGCGTCCCCCGCGGCGGCGGCAGGCCGGGCACTCGTCGCCCGCCCCCGCGGGCCCGGACGGCCTGGCCTCTCCACTTTCCTCTACCGCCGCCCCGCAGCTCCCCGTCGTCGCCGTCGTCCGTTCACCTCCCCGCCGACCGGACCCCGAACACAGCCAGCGCCGCGCTCTCGGACCTCTCAGCCTCGGTGCGAGCACGAGCCTTTATATACTACCTGCCCGTTTCCCGCCGCCGCGCCACACCTCCTTCTGTTCCCGGAGAGCCGCCAGCGACGGGTGCGGGCAGCAGCAACTGTCAGAGAGTACCCGTGTTCGGCGGCACCCTCACGGACGAGGGGCAGGGGGAAGGGGTACCGCAGCACCGGAACACAGTTTTTCTCAACGATGTTTTATGTGCAGCAAAAAGAATGTCAATTTTGATAAGAAAAAATGAAGCTGCATTGAAAAAGGAATTTAAAAACTACGTTCGGTTGTTAAAATAAAAATAAAAATCGGAGGGGAAAAAGATGGCGAAGAAGAAGCAAAAAGACTACTGACACTCTCACAATTTTCTCGATAACCTTTCGACGGCCGCGCACTGCTATGGGGTGCAGGGGGTGGTGAAGGCTGCGAAACAAGTGGCTCATTTGTCGGGTGGCTGCGCAGCAGTGTGCGCAGCAGTGTTGCGCAGCAGTGCTGAGCGGCAGTGCTGAGCAACACCATAGGGGAAGGCGGCCGCGCGGCCAGCTGGGGCGCGAGGGACAAACTTTTTGAACGATACCAAACCAAGCTTCCCGAAACAATTCAGGCGCGGGGGCGGCGGCGGCGGTGCGCCAACAGGGGGCGCGGAGGGCGAGCCCAGCCAGCGGCGGCCCGCGGGGGGAGGGAGGCGGCAATTGTAAGTCAATTCTTCGGGCTCCGTCGGCCGGTGCGCCGCCGGCGAGTAAAGCACCCCGTCAAGCTCCCCCCCCCCCCCCCACACCTCTGCCCTCCGCAGGCGCCCTGTCCGCCCCCGCGCGAGCGTAACTCAACCTAACCGGGGCATTTTTCACTCGAATGCCGCAAACAAACTTGGGCAACAGTCGTCCCCCGCGCGGGGTGCGTCGTGATGAATGCAAAATGCGTTTGTGATTGGTGCCAAGCGGCGCGATCACCAGCGCCGTGCCGCCGGCGCTTATTAAGACAACTTTCCCGCCCTGCAGCGCTGGGATAACCCCAGGAAAAGGCCCGCCCTCCTACCTCGTAGTACCGCCCTATACCCGTGCCGCGCACCGCACGCGCCGCCGCCGCCCCGCAACCTTCCGCCACAAGAGGCTCGTTCGGATTTGGCTAATTGCTTGGAATTAGTGGAAGCGGTGTCGGGCGGCGCGGCGGCGGTGCGCCGACAGCCAGCCGCGTCCGTACACCGCGTCGCACCTCCCCAGACTAAAACTGCAAGTACCTGAAAAATGTAAGCACTGTAAAGGAAGGTGAAAGAAGAAAATTTTCTAGCCTGAATTTAATAATACAATTTGGTCATTTCTCGGCGTTTCATCACACGCCCAGTCGTAAAAAATGAGTTCGGTGTCAAATCTCCCCGCGTCGAGGAGCGGCGTGGGCGCCGCCGTCAGCGGCGGCCAGAATAGCGCGGGAGATTTCGAATGCGGACGACGTTGCGCGACGCATCAGTATAAGAGCGGGTACACACGCAGCGAGCCGCGAGCCCCCGTAACGACACAGAGAAATAGGAAACTAGTAATGCACCGTTCTGTCTCTCCCCCCCCCCCCTCTCTCTCTCTCTCTCTCTCCCTCGCCCTTCTTTTCTCGCTCTCACGCACGGGCATCTCTCCCATCTGCCCCTACTTTTCACACACACACACACACACACACGAGGCAGGGCTACACAAACACAATAATGGCGATATTTGTTGTGTTTCAGATTGGATGTCGGGGCTCACTCGCGGGGAGGGGAGGTATCGGGGGGATCGCATTTGTTAACGCCACCTCGAGGAGCATCTCTCGCACACATGCCCTGCCCTCTCCTCCCCCGTCCTTGCGGTGGTGGAGGACCCCCCCCCCCCCCCTCCCACCTGCTTCATCATCCACACCGTCAAATACCGCACCCCAACGCGCGACAGGGCCGCGGTGACAAAAGGGAAACTCCGTGACGAATCGCCTCGTCACAGAGACGTGACACAAACGTGACGCACGTCATGTGATGCGTCACTTATCCGTCCGACTCGTAACGTATGAATCGTTATGGCGTCAAGGAAGACGAAAAAAAAAAGAGAGCAGGGAAACTCCAATTCATCTTGTGCTTTCTCCGACACATCGACGAGGAGCAGAAGGTGGCAGAGTTCGCCCCAAAACTGACATAAAACACTGTCGAAACAAATTTCGAAACAACAAAAATTTTCCTGAAGAAATTTTTGTCACTTGTGACTGTGACAGGTAGCATCGTCACAAAAGCAGTTGCCCCTCAGCAGAAATACAATTGTTTTTTAAGCGTTTCGCCCAGAAGTGATGACACTTTCGTCACCAAAATATCACGCCAAGTGACGAGAAAATTGTAATACTGTGACGATACGCTCGAAAATTTTCTGTCACATGATGGAATATTTTCACAGTGAATTCGGACACATCCTGTTCGTAGCGGACTGCCGGCCGCCTGACAGCCCAAGACTTGTCCAACAGTGCCGGGAGCGTAATGGATTCTAGTCGACTGGCCCCGTTTCCTCACATGACCCGGCGCCGCTAGCCTGCAGTGCATCGATTGGCCGAGGAGGGCGCGGGCCGTCCTTCCCACACGGCTCGTTAGAGAGCGGCGCCATCTCACACGCAGCGCATCATTCAGATAAACTAAATATATATATTATATATATTTTTGTCTCGAAAGGACTGCGTTCAATATGGATTTTGTGAGGTGTCCCTCAGACGGCGCACCGTCTCCGATTCGGTCGCCACAACTCTCCCCAAGTATGTCACCCTTGCGGGAATGACTTGACCCGGCGTCGCCGGCTCGGAGCCCCTCGGCCTCCCTCCCCGCTATTCATTCCGCCCCCCTTGTCTTCGGCTCCTCTTCGGTCCGCGCGGGAAATAATGAATGAATTTTCCATGGCCGCATGAAGCCATTTGAACACGAGCGCGTGGGTCGTGGCGGGTCGTGAAAATAAATATAATATTTCACCACGGAGCAGCGGCGCAGGCTCGCGGCCATCAGCTCCGACTAAAGCAGTTGCGGGGTGGGCAGGATGAATCGCGAAAGGATGGGGAAGGAAAGGGAGGGGGGGGGGGAGGAACCGTGCTTCTAAAAAGAAGGGCTGAAAAGAGAAAGGCAAAGAGAATGACGGGGAGGAGAGGGTAAGAGGCGTTGTTTGAAAGTGTAATTACAGGACGACTCCGATTATCATATTATTCATATTGCTGTACGGGGCGATGGTGTATTTCTCGTGGAGCGGAAAAGAGGTCGGGGGACGAGGGGGAGGGGGAGGGGGAGGGGGAGGGGGGTGATCTCTTTCGTTGCTGTCAGGATGGGGATGGCCTCCCCATGCCGGCTGTATGATTTATGCAAACTGGTACCGCCGCCGCCGCCCAGAGAGCGCTGCCGTCGCTGCTATCGGACCCTCCGCCCCCTTTTTGCGGAAGCGAATCGTCGCGCGCCGCGCCTTGACTGACTGGACAAGAAGTCGAGATGTTTCGAAAACGCGGGGGGCCGCTGCGATGCCGCGGGGGTCTGCGGGGGCCGTGGGGGGTCGCGGGCCGCGGGCCGCGGGGTCTCCTGAATAATGGGCAGCAGACGGCGTGGCGCCGGCGCAAGCGGCGCCAGTACCCGAGAGGCGCCAGGACGGAATGAAACTCCTTGGTATGGGGAACCATGCTAATGCCATGTGTCCGTGGCACGTCCAGACCACGTCGCGAAATGACCTTTCCAAAGCCCAACCCCCGAGAAAACAACGCTATTTAGGCTCTTGTTTTCTAGGTGAAAAATAATACAACAACGCTAACTCATTTTTTAAAAAAAAATTCTATAATCCTTCGATCAATTGTTTTAAAAATCGAGTTACAAAATTCCCCATTGCCACTTTATTCGCTGTCAAAAAAATTCTTCTCGTTACCGTGGCTAATGTTCCGCAACCCGGAAAAATAAAAAAAAATTGGTCCCAAATTGTTCGGGTCGGTGGTCCCTTAGCGGCCCTTCTCCCGCCTGGCGGTGATCCCCGTGCTCTGCCGTCATGTCGCCGGCCCGCCCCCGTCGGCCGCGCCGCCCGCATTATTTCAATATGAACGGGCTTACTCCTGGAGTGGCACCGGCCCGACACAGCCCTGCCTGCCCTGCCTGCCCTGCCGCCGGGCCGTGGCGAGGGATCAACAATTGTTTTGCTACGCACTTGCCGGGCGTCTCCACGTGCCCCGGCCGCCCGCGCCGCCCGCGCCGCCGCGGCAGAGATTCGCAGAGCAGCCCAAGCCCGCCGTCGACTAGAACAAGGCGCGCTGGCCGGCGCTGCCCGGCCCGGCCCCGTTGTTTGTCCTTCTGACAGGGGATTTCGGGGCAAGTGAAGAGGGCCTCAGTAGTGGCGTCGGTGCCGGGGGCCCGTCGGCCGCCCTCCGCCCTCCTGGGCTGCCCTGGGCTCACTACGGCCTCCGGAGATCATGCCCTAACCCCGGCCTGCCAAGGCTGCGGAGCCGCGGAGCCGCGGAGCACTGCGGGGCCGGCAACATTAGACTGCCGCCTCCTCCCCCTGCCGTGACCACAACCCTCTCCGATACAACACCGGCCGCCGCCCCCCGCCGCTCGCTGGTAGTAGTACTTCGCACTCTCCTTTGCGTGAGCCGAAATCCAATTAGACTTTACTTCCCTTCTTGCGCCCAAGTGTTTAGCGAGGGCCCCGATGATAGGGGCGGGAGGGGGGTGGAATTGGGGGGGGGGGGGATCAAAGCGTACGGCCGGGGTCGGACTGATCCCGGCAGGTGTCAGAACTCGGTGACCCTGATGCACGCTCCGGGTCACTGGGCCCGCCACGCCACCGCCGCCGCCAGCGGCCAGAGCGGCGGCGAGCCGGCGGGGCCGCGCACCGTGCCGACGCCATGGTTTATTTTTTTCATCTTTACCAGCGCCGATAACTCAGCAGCCGCGGGGCCTCCCTGTTCGGCGCGGTGACAAACTGCCGGCCGCGTATTCCAGCAGCACGGAGACACGGCGCGGCGGCGGCGGCGCTGCAGCAGAGGCGCGCCCCCCGCGGCCCCCGCGGCCCCCCGCGCTGCGCCCCGCCACCACCCTGTCACTCCATTAGGTCGGACTCCACCCCCCCCCCCCCCTGCCACCCTCCCCCCTCCTCCTGTGCACCCCGCCCTCTTGTCACCGGCTGCCGACTGGATGTTTTACTCGTTAGGGGAATGTTTCGCCGAGCCCGGTGGAGTGCGCAGGGAGGGCGCCGTAATAAAATCAGGATCTCCCTCTCTCCCTCTGTCTGACTCTCACCCCCCCCCCCCCTTTCTCTCTCTCTCTCTCTCTGAGCTGGGCCCGCACTGCTGCAGAGGTAATTGACCGATTTCCTACCGGCCGGGCATAGCTGAGCAGCGCTTGGGGGGGGGGGGGGAGGGAGAGCAGGGCGTTAAGAAGTCCCCGGAAATACAATGGCCGTGCCGGCCGCTCCCGGGGCCTCGGCGGCGGGGTCGCGGGGGCCTCCCGTGTGCTGATTAGTGGCGCCCCCGCGGAGGCCAGGCGCGCCCCTGCGGCCCCCGCCCCGAGGGCCCCCGCCGCCCCCGCCGCCCCCGCCGCGCCCCCCTCCAGCGATTTCCGCGACTTTGCCGCGTCGCCGAGCGTGGCTCATTCCCGCGGGGCGACAAAGCGACGACAACCCGGCCTAAACGAGGCGTGCAAAAGACGGCTCAATCCTCCGCCCCCTCCAACCCCAACCAGCGGCGGCGCGGCGGCGGCGGCGGCGGCTCGCGGAGAGGGCGGTGTTCCACAAAATCACGTGGTAACAGTGCTGGCGTTCCGGTCAGCTGGCGCGCCGCTGTGCGTTCCACTTTGAACATAAATGCCCTCAACTCTTAACAAAACTCTCTCCGTCCTAACTTTAGAGGGGAACAGGTATTTTTGTGTGGAAAGTGTGGAACAGCGCAGCAGAAGCTAAACCTAATATTTTGCACGTTGTGATGATTCGGGACGTGACTGAAGTCTGCTTTTGCCGTGTAAGCGGGCCCTGCGGCCCGCTGAGTGGGGTGCCTACCTGCCAGGCGCGGCGGAGGCGGTGGCAGCTCTGGGCATCACAAATAGGGTAATACCGAGGCCACCGGGGCCCGGGGCCGCCGCGGCTCCGCTCCGCCCTTGGCACGGACCCAATAACGAAAGCAAAGTTGTTTGCTTTGACACTGCTGCCACCAAACGATCTCATGCTAGACAACTCAATCAAGCGGCCCCCTCCAGTCCCCGGGCCGCCCCCGGGCCGCCCCCGGGCCGCCCCCGGGCCGCCCCCCGCCGGACGGGTCCCTTGGCTCCCGGCCCGGCCCAGGCCTTTTGTTGTCCGGCTCGCTCCGCATCCTTTGGCGACAATGAGGCCAGAGGCTTTGGCCCGGGGCCGGCCAGGAGGGGCGCCGCCGGTGACAGCGGCGGGGGGAGCTCGCCACGCCCCGTCGCCACCACGCCCTTGGTGGCGTCCTTCGGGGTGCCGCCGCCACCGCCGCCACCGCCGCCACCGCTCATTCAAAAACTTGCCGCGAGCGCGGACATTTAGCGGCGCGGACGAACCTGCGGAAATCCGCCGCCCACCACCGCGAGGTGCCGCGCAGCCGCGGAGCCGTGGGCCAACTTTTTGAAGAGCGCGCCACATCACGACGCCACCGCCGCCGCCGCCGCCGACGGCTTCCGGTGACACTCCCGGGTTTCCCGGCTCCCCGCTAGCACCCCGCGCGCGATACGGTGCGTTTTTGCCCCCCTTCCGCTGCTCCGATCCGGAAGGGGGGTGGGGGGGGGGGGGGGGGGGCTCTTGCAGTGCTTAGCGAACGGCAGCGGCCCCGGCCGCCCCCGCCCCCTCCCCTCCCCGAGCACAACTTGGCCGACTGTCAATAGGTGAGCACAAGTTGGCGGAGCTGTTCCAGCAGCACCCGGCTGTCCCCGGTCCTCCAACCCCCGCCGATGGGGCCAGGGGGGCGTGGCGGGGCGTGGCGTGGTGGCGGCTGCTGAAAACTGGGGGGTTATGCGCGACCCTGCCCGCCCCGCTGCCGGCCCCGCCGCGCCCCGCCGCGCGTTGTCGTCGCGGGCATTCGCTCATGGAAGCGGCAAGGGGCAAAGTCCCTGGCAGCAGCCCGACGACCCCCCCCCCCCCCGGTATGCTTTCTGCGAGCTAATTGCTTTGTGTGTCCACGCGCTGCCAATGCTGCTCGCTGCTGGCTGCTTGCTTGCCGCCTAGAGTTCGGGCCGCGAGGAGGGTCGCTGCCGAACTCGAGAAAAGGGGCCCGCCTGCCCGCCGCCTACGCTCGTGCTCCGCATAAAAGTTCAATAATAACAGCATCGCAGCAGCTGATTTATTTTTAAAATAACCCTCTTAAACGCTCGTTATTTTTAGCTGTGCACCTTTGACTTTGGTACGCGCACCCCTCGGCTCCACGACGGACCTTCCCCCCCCCCCTCCTCTTGTGTCTCGCCGGTATACCGCCGTCTCTCAGCGCTCAGTACAACTGCGTGCCAAATTGTCTCCCATGCGGCGGCGCGGACTCCCCGCCCCCCCTCCCCCCTCCCCCGGGGACGGCTGCCGCACACTGAACCCGCCAGGCCGCCGCCCGACACACGCCCCTCCACTCTCCCGCTCGCCCTGTCTCTCTCTCCTTCTGCACTAACACGGTATTACCCGGGCGAGTTTTCTTTCGCCCCCTCCGCTCTGCCAATCCCGAGTTTTCTTCGCGTACTTTGTTCAGCGGCAGTCGACTTGCGCCGCCGCTTGCAGCATACCAGAGCCAGCGAGCGCGGCGGCGATACACGCAAAAATGAGGTTCTAAGAGTGGCGCTGCCCCCAGATTAACGGGGCTTAGCCGGCGCTCGAGGGGGCCCCCGACCCCCGCGGCACCCCGCGCCCCGTGGCGCCCCTGCCCTCCCCATCTCTGTCTGCTATTGAGTCGTCACTGCCGTCGGGGCCAAGTGGCGGTCCCTTGAGGGATTCTGCGTGGGATCGCCGCACCGCCACCCCGACCCACCCTCCAGGATGCCCTCGGCCCGGGAGAGGCAGCCGAGCCGCACACTCGAGGCGGGACGTGACACGGCAGCCGGGGGCGGCCGGGGGCGGCGGGGGGCGGCGGGAGATTCCTCAAACTCGTGCCCTGCACTCTGGACAAGGACGGATCATGGAACTCGTAATGGGAACACGGATTGACGAGGTGGCAGCGGGGGAGGCTGGGGGCGGCGGCCGGGCGAGCGGCCGAAGGGGTGTGCTGACTCGGTCCGGCGGAGCGGCAGCAGCAGCGGCAGCAGCCTCCGAGAAACCGTTTACAAAGTGAGCAAAGTTCGGCAGGCGTCTACAACGTGGCTCCGCGTCCAAATCCCTGCCAGGCAAGCCAGCCAGGCACCCAGCCAGGCAGCCGGCTGGGCTAGGGGAGGCAACAGCAGCCCAGCCGGAGAGCTCTCTCTCTCTCTCTCTCTCTCTCTCTCTCTCTCTCTCTCTCTCTCTCTCTCTCTCTCCCTTTGGAAAAGTAATTTTGCTCGCTCTTCTTTGAGAGGTAGTTTACTTAGCTTGTTTCGGACGAAATTGTCCTGGATATCCCTTCAAACGGTCCCGAGCGCAGCCGTATAGCAGCCGGCCGGGGCTATAGCAGGTCAATGAAAGTGAAGCTGCTCGGCGCGCTGCCGCCGCCGCCGCCGCCGCCGCTGCTGCCCGGCAGAGCCCACCTCACCTGCCCACCTGAGAGGGGCGGGAGTCCAATCAGCCGCGGCGTGTGCCTGCTGCTTTGCTGTGCTCAGCAGACAAGAAGAGAGTCGGAGCGAGCGGCAATATAAAGACCAAAGCGCCGCCTCATTCGCACAGTATAGTGTGCGGCGCCAAAGAGGCGCCAGCTCTGCTGCTGGCTCTAACAGCGTGCGGACGTAAGCCCCGAGTAAATATATATATGCCCCACTCTTGGTGGAGTAGTGTTGAAAATTACACTACAACGGGTTCCCTGAGACAACAAAAAAATCATCAACAACAATTTTTTTGTGGGAAAAAATCTCCCCCCTTCCAAAATAAAGTAAAAACATAATTCTGATTTTTTTATTCACAAAAAAAGAAAGTAAACTTCTAATAAAAACATTTCTTCTGTTTTTTATTTCTTAAAATTTAGTGCGGGTTGGCAAATGTTGGCCCGGTTTGTTATGCAGCAGTAGCGGCGCAATCTTAATGTATGGGCATATAGTGCTCCGGGGCGTGGCGGCGCGTGGCGGCGCGTGGCGGCGCGTGGCGCGCTACTGCTTATCGCGAGATCAGCGCACACTTTGCCCGGCAACAAGTAGCGCGCAGCTGGCGGCGCCCGTGGGCGGCAGGTGGGGCAGGTGGGGAGCTGCAGGTGCAAACATCTCCCCGAGCACCCGCGAGAGAGGCCGTCATGGCCCGCCTGCCTCGAGGAGGGGGGGGGGGTCGATTTGTCTTTCAATCCCCTTTAAGAAATGAGAGGGCAAGGACGAAAAATTGACGAAAAATAAAATAACGCGGGTGTGTTTGGGTGAGAGAGACAGCGCGAGACAGAGAAAGGAGAGACAGAGAGAGACAGACAGAGAGAGCGGGCTGGTGAGACAAGAACGAGGAGAGGTCTGGGGGAGGATGAGCGGCGGGGACGACAGGAGAGGAGGTTGCCTATCACGGGGAGAATCCGCGAGGCGTGCACGCGAGCGCCCGCCGAGGAACTTGCTAAAAGGCTTCATTTATCTCAAATGTTTACAACCACCCCCTCCCCCTCCTGCTCGCCCACGTCGCATTAAAGAGCCCCCCCCCCCCCTCCTCGTCCTATCACTCCCCCTTCACCACCTTTCCCGTATAAGAGGCGCACGGCGGGCGCGGGGCTCCTGGGCTCCTCTTTTACAGACGGCTCCCTTAAGGGTCTCCAATCGATCTTTTTTTTATTTCATGATTCGATAGTCCAGAACGCGCTGATTCCAACAGTATGTGTCTTAGACCGGTGCGCCTTCTAGTTTTTGCTCTAGACACGTTCAAAACTTCGGATTTTCCCACTTTTCAGCACAGAAATCTCGAGAATTTGAATAGCGAGAAGAATGAAACTTTACAGTACTGTAGTACTTTACTTGGACTGTGTTTTGAAATATTTTTTGTGTCCCTACGACTTCCAGGAAGACTCCTGGAATCAACTGAAAGTCGTCCGATATTGAACCATATTTTCTAGTAGACGGAGCCCGAAAACCAGGTTTAAATTACGTTCACAACATAGCCTCATCTTTCATCTACAAGTAGAGACCCAAACCATACTTCTAGGTCAACTGCAATTTGAGATTTGTATGCCGAATGAAGGACCTGTTTTGAGTTCCAGGCATGAGTAGAGAGAGACAGGCTACAACTTCTCTCTCGCACGTGGCGGGGTGAGGCGGTGCGAGGTGCGGGGTAACCGTCCCTCCCCCTCCTCCCACCGCTGTGACAATGCGCGACGTCCGCCGGAGCACCGGAGCCCGCTAAACATTACAATAGGATGGATTCGACGCGGCCCGTCCTTTTAAACCTGACGAAAATCAACTTTTGATGTTCAAACTTTCAACACTTAAAATTGACACCAACCTTTTCGCCGCCTCGCAACAGTGCGCTTTCGTTTTTGAATCGTGATCGTGCGAGGTTTTAGAGTCGACTTGTGGTCGCTAAAAACACGGAAGAAGAGCTAAACGGAGCCAAACTCCGGTCCGGAAAGCTGGAGCTGGCCGGTGACACCGACTTCAGCGGTGTTGCAGCGGCGTTGCCACCTTGGCTGTTGGGGAGGAGGTGGTCAGCCTACCCACCCCTCCCACCCCCACTTTTGACTAATAAGCGTGACGATTCCGAGAGTACGAGAGCGATTGGAGACCCTTAAATCCTTTGGCGCGTGGAGCAGCAGCCCGCCCTCCCCCCTCAGTATCGCACATCGACTTTCCGAACGCTCTAACTACGCGATGGCTGCGCCTGGCTGTGCCGGCAGCGCCGCGTTCAGGAGGCTGTCGGAAATAAGGCCCGCGGAGGTGAGCGCAGCGGCGGAGCAGCGGCCCCGGGAGAAAAGGGGAGCGATGGCCCGAACACCGCAGGATACACCGCAGGATACCCCGCAGGATACACCGCAGGATACGCCGCCCTGCCACTGCAGTAGGGAAGGCGCAAGCTGGAGAGGGCACGGCTTCATTTAAAATGCGCAATACTTACGGCATCTGCTTTCTCTCTCTCTCTCTCTCTCTCTCTCTCTCTCTCTCTCTCCCTCTCTCTCACTTTCGGAGAAACAGTAAATAGATCGGAGTGCCTGTGCCTTCTATCTCTCCGCGCTTGTCATGCAACGGGGACGCCTCCCTTCTCTTCTCTCTCTCTCTCTCTCTCTCTCTCTCCTTCTGTCTCTGTCTCTCTGTCTGTCTGTCTCTCTCCCGATTTCCACAGGACTGTGATTCCGTGGGGCATACAGTCCCTAAATCGGCAATGCGCATTGGCATGCGGTCTGTGGCTCCGCGTGCGGCCAAAACGACCCCCTCCCCCCCCCCCCCCCCTTTCCCTTTCCTTCCAGCCTCCAAACCCCCTACCCCCTCCGACCTGTGTGAGCAGTTCATATATATTTCCGCTCTCGCGACGCGGCTAAATTTGGACGAAGGCATTTTTTTTTTATCTGGGTCTCGCGGCGAAGAACGCAGGACAGAGTTGGATCCGCTGCCGCTGCGGCACCGAGAATTCAATTTTAGCGCGGTGAACTCTGATCGGCGGCCTTCTGCTGACCGAGCCGCCCTCCCCACTTCACTGCGGAGACGACGACGAGGCGGGGACAACTGCGCTCCGGATAGAGAGAGAGAGAAGGAATTTCCTAAATTCCGGCCGAGTTTGCAGTTTAAAGCGCGCGCCGCCGACGTGGCCGCCGTGCTGCGCGTCCGTCTCCTCCCGAATATGCAGCGGAGCCGAGCGGAGCCGAGCGGAGCCGAGCGCACCGGGGTCCGGGAATACTTGGCCGTCTCGAAGCAGAGGGAGGGCGGAAGCGGGACCGGGGGGTGCTCGGTTCGGAGAAGAAAAAAAAAAGAGAGAAAATCAGAAGAAGGAGGAAGAGCGAGAGGAAAGGAAAAACAGAGAGTTTTGCGCGCGCCGGCCGTTCAGACGCGACGATCAAAGACGGCCGTGGGGGATCTAACGCGATTAAAATGCCCCAAATCACGTGTGTGTTTGGCATGTGATTTCTTGAATGGTCTGAAACTCTCGTGCCGCCACGGCAGACGAACCCACGCCTCCTTTCTTCCTGCTGGACGAGGCGGAAACGCTTTTGTTTTCGTCGTCATCGGGGGGGAAAAAATCACTCTCTGTCATGACTGCTGCGGTGGTGGTCGACAACCAGACTGCGAGGAAAAAACCTCCCCCGGCCGCAAAGCCCCTCGCTGTCCCTCCACCCCTTTCGGCAACCCCAGCGCCGGCGCCCTGCCGCCGCCCTGCCGCCGCCACGCCAGCACCGCCCCGCCCCGCCCCGCCGCGGCACCCCGCTGCCCTCGCCTTCACCAATATTTACTTCGCGCGGAACCCCAAAAGCGCAAAACCAAAAGTAGCCGAGCAGTACAGAGCGCCCGGAGCAAAGGAGCGACCTGCCGGGTGGAGGGCGGGGTGTGGGGCGGGGCCTTGCTTGTATTTCACGCACTCAGCATTCTGACTGCAAGTTTAGTTTCGCCTTCCGGCGGGGCTTGCGGGGGCTTGCGGGGGCTGCTGGGGCCTCGGCATCCCTTTCCGAACGGCGCGCGCCCCGCCAGTCCCGTCCCGTCCCGTCCCCCGGGGCCCCGGCCGCCTTCCCCCGTTTCCTGCAAACCACCATCAATCGTTCCTACTTATTCGCATACCGCTGGGGAGGCTGGCGGCGGCGCCGGGCGCGGAGCGGTGCGGCGCGGAGGCAGCAGCGCGGCGGCGCCTGTCCGGCCCGGGCCGTGGCCGTGTTAGCTGACGGGGACGTGCCTCACCTCGCCGACCGCACACCGGGGCGACGTCAGTCAGCTGCGCGGGGGAGCGGGCGCGGCCTCGGCCTGCCGCCTGCCGCCTACAGCTGCAGCGCCGAGCCGCCCGCGGGAGCCGGGGTAGGCCGGCCCGCACGACACGCGTGTGCGCGCCGAGGCCGCTCCTGCCCGCCCAGCAGGCGCCGTCCCCACCCGGCCCGGCGGCGGGCTCGGCGAGTCCGACGGAGGAAACTCGCATCCATCGCCGCCATTAGGGGCTCCCGGGCGGCGGCGCCCTGGCGGCGGCCCCGAGGCCCCCCCCCCCCCCCCCCCCGAACCCTCTTCACGGCACGAGCAGCAGCAGTGCGAAATCCTCGGGCTTTGGACGCGCTGACAAAGTGTAGCCATAACATCTAATTTAATTACCGGAGGGGCGGGCCGGAATTAACGTCGGGATGCTTAATTGGTTCAGATATTGATTGAGAGTCCCGCCGGATTGCCGCCGCTGCCGTTGCAAGGTGTTACAATCCAATTACCAAGCGCCGCCGCCGCCGCCGCCGGGGCCTCGGGCAGACGGCCCCCTGCAACCCCTTTCCTGCCGCCTCGGGCCGACTTTGTGGCGGGGGGCGCTAACTGGCAGTGCGCCGTGGACCCGCGGGGCCGCCGCGGGGCCACAAGGCCCGGGTCCGCGGGCACCCTGCTGCCCCGCGCGCCTTAAGCCGGGCCGGGGCACTGCTTGTTGGGGGAAGAAATTAATTCCCGGCGATTTATAGTGATGGGCCTGATCGCAGCGAAACACTGCGCGGGGCGGCGGCTCGGCAAACGGGCCGAGTTTACCTCCGCCAGCAGCAGCACCGGCGGTGCATCACGGCCCGTCGCGGGGCCGCGGGCCGCGCCCGCCGAGCTCATTTACTCCGCGTTGTGATGACAGTTCCGCGGAAAGCACACAAACGCGGTATGGCCTTCCGTACCGGATGCCGCCGCCGCCGGGACAAAGAGTGACCCTGCGCTCAGGCAGGTAGGGTAGGTGTTATTGAATTAGTACCTCCTGGAGGGCGGCCAAGACGGCGGCCAAGCCGGAGGCGCGGACGGCACGCGGGTCGATGGAGACGGGGGTCTCGGCGGCGGCGCCGGCCTGAGCAGCAGCTCCTTCCGCGCCCCTCGCCGTGATGAGCCCGGCCCGCTCGTGATGTTCATGTCGTCCTTGGGCGCAAATATCGGGGCCGAGGGGGAATTAGCACACGAATGTCCTGCCGGGGATGAAGACGAGCGGAGCCGGCGGAGCGGGCGGAGCGAGGGGAGTGCCGCTCATTGAAACAAATTGGAGAGGGCGGTGGGGAGGAGGGGGGGGGGGGATGCACGCCGCTGCCGTCGCGGGCCGCGGCCGCCCTCCGTACCGACACGGACCGTGTAAGCCCCGGCCCGGCCCCTATTACGCGAGCACACATGGGGCTTCACGGAGGACGTGTGTGTGTGTTCCCGCGTGCGTCGGCCGGTTACAGCTGCACCGTCCGAGCCACCTTCAGAGGCTGCCGTCACAGGCTGCCGTCAGGGGCCGCCGTCACAGGGTCGCCGTCAGAGGCCGCCGTCAGAGGCCGCCGTCAGAGGACGTCAGAGGCCGCCGTCAGAGCCGCCGTCAGAGGCCGCCGTCAGAGGCCAACGTCAGAGGATAGCTGGGACGAACAGGACCCTTCCCGGGGAGAACGTCGCGGTGGACACCCAACAACATCAACAAGGGGGTTGCGGGTGGCTATCTTTACATCGCTCCCCCGCCGCGCGTGCGACCCCCTGCCGCCTTCCGCCGCCGCTGCCGCGCCGGGTCACGGACCGCCGCGCTGCAGTCGTAACACTGCGAGCGGCGGCGGCGGCGGCGGCGGCGGCCACCGCGGCGCCCGGGCCCCTGCGGAGCACCTCCGTCCGCACCGCACACCGCAGCGCGCCGCCGCCGCCGCCGCCGCCCTCCGCTCCCCCATGCGGTGTCGTCTCCCTTATCAGCGAGGAATCTCCGCTCCCCCTTGTATTCCGTCCCCTCTCAACTTTTCATCTTGCAGCCCCGCGCCCCTCGGCCTCGGCCCGCCCGCGCCCTCCCCGCGGTGAGGCCGTGTGCCGCGGGCCGGCCGAGGCCTCCGCCGTGTGGGCAGCGGCCGGCAGCGCGGCAGAGGACTGAGCGGGGTGCGGAGCGTGACATGAAACTTTACGCTTTGATGTGCGCTTTAGAAAAAGACCAAAAAAAAGTTGAAGAAGAGGAATGAAAAATAAAGTAGCCGTAGAGCATTTTCACCGGGAGGGGAGGCCAAGTTTGAAATACACAAAAGCCCCGCGTGCGTTTCTTTTTAAAAGCCCGCGACAATTGCTTTATTATTATTTTTTTCACGCGCAACGATTCACAAATTCTCCGAGCAGAGCAGTTTTTGTTTTTCCGGAGGCATTTATTCTGCAAGTACGAGTGTTGTGCCGCTGAAATTGCTGGCAGCTCCGCGGAGTTAATGGCTCCTCCCCTGTGGCGCCGCCGCCGCGCCGCCGCCGCGCCGCCCTGCACCTCGCGCACCGCGGCTGTGGCGGCCACGGCTCCGGGCAGAGATTAAGCAGCGCCTTCGGATCGTCTTCATTAAGATAAAGAGTTACCGGCGCGGCCACGCAATCACGGGCAGAGAACGGTAAACAGCAGACGGGAGGGCGGCGGTGACACTGATGAGCAGAGCAAGCCGGGAGCAATCCGGGAGCAAGCCGGGAGCAAGCCGGGAGCAAGCCGGGAGCAAGCCGGGAGCAAGCCGATCGGATCCAGAACGCGATCACCGGATTTATGATGCGCAGCCCGGAGTAAAAGTGACGGGGGCGCGCGCGGGGGCGTGAGAGAGAGAGAGAGAGAGAGAGAGAGAGAGAGAGAGAGGAAAGGCAAGAAGTGTATATATCAAAAGAAAATGAAATCTTTAGCAGAGAGAGAGAGAGAGAGAGAGAGAGGAGCGACAAGAAGTGGAAAGGAAAAGAGAGACAGCGAGTGGCAGTGGAGGGGATGAGATTGGGCCGTAGGAGCGAATTATTGGGGTCATTCACCTCGTCTGGCGCCCCCAAGCGCCCCCAGCGCGCACCGCAGCGCGCGCGCGGCCACGTGGACTGGGAGCGGCGGCGCCGGCGGGGTGGAGAGGGAGAGAGATAGAGAGAGGGAGATAGAAGAGCACCACTCCGCCGCCCGGCCCCGCCCCGACCCACCGAGCTCGCTCTGCCCTTCACCCTTCGCGGTTTTGCAGGGCTCGGCGCCCCGCGCCGTGCCGTGCCCCTGTTGTACTCTATGGGGTGCGACCAGACGGACTTTCACACAGGGCTGACGCCGCCGTGCTGATGGGTTCTGGCGCCCCCCCCCCCCCTAGCGTCGCCGTCCTAGCGCGTTGTCCTGACGCCGTCCGGGACGGCCTCCACGCTCATGGACTCATGGCCGCGCCCAGTATGCCTGCCGACGCCATGGTAGTGCCCAGGGGGGGGGGGGGCACAGGGGCCAGCCAACAGCGAACACCCCGCACCTTTGATCGTGGAAATTGCTTGGGATGAGGTCTGCGGGGCCGAGCCGTTTGGCAAGTGGGGTGGGGTCGGGGTCCGCTCCGGTGCCCCGCACACCCCCGCAGCGTGTGCGAGCGAGTGAGTGAGTGAGTGAGTGAGTGAGTGAGTGAGTGAGTGAGTGAGTGAGTGAGTGACTGAGTGAGTGAGGGCGTAGCACGCGTGGCAACGCCCCCCGCTGCGCACAGCGCCAATGCTTTGCTTCCAGACAATGCACTCTGTCGCCACATAGGGCCAATGTGCACCGAACACACACCCACACACACTCTCTCTCTCTCTCTCTCTCTCTCTCTCTCTCTCTATCGCACGCTCTCCACGCCGTTCTATCGAAGAAGCGAAATTAGGCCCACCAAGGCATGCGTGGTACGCACACACACACACACACACACACACACACACGAATAACAAGCGGCAAAGCTCCCTCCCGCACGCCAGCACTACAGCCCTCAGACGGGACGCGCGAACGCCGTCCGAAATTATTGTTGGCAGCCGAGCGAGAGCGAGTATGTGTGTCTGTATATGTGTGTGTGTGTGTGAGAGAGAGAGAAAGAGAGAGAGAGAGAGAGAGAGAGAGAGAGAGAGAGAGGAGAGGGAGGGAGGGAGAGAGAGAGAGAGGGAGCGTGAAGGCGGCGCGCGGGGCGTTGTTGGGGGACGTTTGCTAATAAGTTTGACTTTGACGGCGCCGATATAAGCTGCGCCGCGTGCTGGTCCGCACGGTGCCGCGACGTTCTGTTGGGCCGAGCTGGACGACCGCTGACCGCTGACCGCAGCGCAGCGGACTGGACGGCCGCGGACTCCGCGGACTTTGTAAGGGCGGCGGCGGCGGCGGCGGCCTGCCCTGCAGGGTTATGGACGGCAAGCCGGGTGCCTATCGGCGAGGTTGAGCCGCCGCCGCCGTTCGGGGAACGCATTAACTATACGGCTGCGCTTTCCCGACGCGGAGTGGCGGCGGCGGCGGCGGCGTCACAGCCACTCCGCGCGGCGCATTTATAGCGGCCAAGTGCGGCGCTCACCTGTGGAACCGATACCGTGACGTCATCGGCCATCGATTTCCGCCGTCGCGGATCCGCGAGGATCTTGCACGCGAGAAATTATTTGCGCCCGAAGCAAAATAGCAAAAAATCATAAAGGAGTAAAAGTACAAGATTTCCAGCTGCAACAGTTTATTGAGCACGCATGCCGATTTCTTCAGCCCCTTCTAGCCCTCACGTCTTCTGCCGTGTTTGATTTTTTTTAGCACCGCAGCAAAAAATTGGATTCCTCGGTGAAGAAACAAATGGATGCAGCCATCTTAAAAATTTGGCACAGATCATTATTTTTTAATTTTTTTCGTGTGGAAGGTACACATATTCTGTGCAGCAGACGACAGAGAGTCGCGGCGCGGCTGTTGGCATTACCGACCCCTCTCTGCGGTGCGAGTCGGCATTCCCGCAGAGCTCTCCGCTGACCCGTGCCGCCGGGGGGCGTGCCGCGGGGGCGTGCCGCGGGGGCGTGCCGCGGGGGCGGCCGGCGGGGAGGTATAGGTTACCGCTGCGGTGGGGCGCCACCCCTCCGCTCGCGTGCGGACGTCGCGGGGCCGCGGGGCTGCGGGGGCGCGGGGTCGCGACGCGGGACACAGTCAGCAGGACACAGTCTGGACACAGCGGGGGGACACGGACGTGGCCGAGCACACACAGGCCCGCCGCTATAAATGGCGGCAGCGATATTTAGCCGACAAGGAGTGCGGCACAAGTCCGCCTAGCTTTGCGTGTCTCTCACGTTCGCTCTCTATGTTCGCTTCCTATTTATAACCTTTCCGTATATTTTCTTATGCGTCTTTGTTTTTGCGCGTGCACCCGGCCGCTGCTCGACCTGTTTTTGTGTCCGATTGTGTCGCAGAAGTACAGCCGCACCGCACTCGGACAATCTTAGCACAGCACGGTGGATTCTTGTGAAAGTCAGAACAATCATCTAGCGGGCAGTGGCTCGCCAAGGGCGTTGCGGCCCCTTCGGGCAGCGCCGCAGCGCCCTCAGAGGGCGGTGATGCCCTGCACTAACACGCCACAACTCCACCCTTCACTTTAAACTTCCCGCCCGCGGTGTCTTTTTCATTTCTTTTGCGGCAAGTGAAAATAATTCGGTGTTGGCGCGTGCTCTGGGCGTTGGTGTCGGAGGGAGAGAGACATGCGATGTGACGGAGAGGGCAGAGGGGTACCCAATCAGCATCGCGTGCGCCCGGCCGGGGTGATGGACACACAACAGCGGGGCGATAGCCCGGCGCGACGACCCAGAGCCGCCCAGAAAATGGAGCATCTGTTCAAATACTGACGACGCGGGTTCGAATACAACCGAATCAGATCGTGGGATCGAATACTAGTACGGGCTGTAATATACTGTATCTGATTCGGGATCAAGTACAGTACCGCGGGGTCGGGTTCAAATCCGATTAGGCAAGTCGGGATCAAATACCAAGTATATAGGTTTCGGATCGGGTTCAAATACCGAGTCTAAATTCAAATCGATTCGCGGCTTCAAACGTCAAGTCGGGCTCGAACACTACGCAGGTTCAAGTACCGAGTGGCGGGGTACCGGCGAGGCCACCGAGGCCGCGTGCTCACGCCGCGTCCCGATATCGGAGCCACGCAAGTATTTGCGCCGACTCTGATCGGAGGGCGATAGCGGCACAAACGCCGTGCATTAAGGAAGGTATCCGATAGTATTGAGAGTGTCGCCGGGCGGCGCGTGTTGTCGTAACGGCTGGCGCCCGGCAGGCGGGCAGCGCCGGCGGGCCGCGGGGACGAGCAGGCTGCCTACCCGACAGGCGCGAGGGCACCTGCAGCAGCAACGCCGCCGCCGAGCCGCCACCGAGCCGCCGCCACCGCCGCCGGGGCTGTAAATTAATCACACAATGTGAAACTGACACCGAATACGGCCTCACACCACCTTTCCGTTAGTATTTTATCTATATATTATTATATTTTTTCTGAAAAAAAAAAGAGACGCGACCACACATAATGAACCCCGCACGCAGCGGGCTCTCCCCCCGTGCGAATGATGGATCATCGGCGGCCGGGGCCGGCGGGGTGCGGCGAGCAGGCCAGCAGCGGCCTGAGGCCAGTGGCCTGAGGCCAACAGCGGCCTGAGGCCAGCAGCGGCCTGACCTCCCCCGTGCTGTGCCCGGCCGGGGTCAGCCCCCTGCGGCCCCGCGGGGGGGAGACATCCTTACGGCCCCCGCACGGCCTAGGCAGGGCTCGGAGCCCGCCGCCGTGGCCCACCGCCACCTACGACCGTGCAGTACGACAAAGGCCCCTTTCGTGCGGACTCCCCCTCCGTTTAACCGGCAGCAGATATCGCAATCAATCAGTGTAGGCCGACGGCCTGGGCAATGCCGCGCCCGCTGCGCCCGCTGCGGCCCCGGGAGAAAGGGGTTTTGGGGGGGGGGGCGTGGAAAGTGTACGCGGGACGGTGCCGCGCGACTCGCAGTGGGGCTTCCCGCCGCGACAACACCTTGCGCGGAGTGAATATGGGACACAGACCGCATCACACATTTCAAAATGAGTTTCACAATCGTTCGCGGTTTTACAGCGAGTTTTCGTTTTTACGAGAAGTCACGAATTTGCAAATTATTAATACTCTGTGCGGCAGATTTTTCTTCGCGATTCCGCCACTCCCACGGGTCTTCTCTGCAGGAGATTTACTCTTTTTTTTTTTGCAGCTGAACGCACGCACGCGCGTTCGCCCTCTGTAACCGTGATCACGTTGTAACCTGGCCGCTCCCTCCGTTGCCGCTGAATTTCATAATACTCCCGGGCTCCCGCCGCCGCCTGCGCCGCCCCGCTCGCAGACGCCGCCCCGCGTACGACGTCCGTTGTTTGGAAATCTGGCGGCGACGCTCCCCGGCACCCCCTGCTGGTGCCGCTGCCGGTCCGTGCGTGTGTCTGTCCGGCCGCGTGCGTGCCCGCGTGCGAGTGTCTGCGCCCTCTGCAAGGGCAAGCGGCGCGGCACCGCGCCGAGGAGAGCGTCGGCGGCGCCCTCTCGCAGCTAAACGCGCAGCACGGGGAAGATGAAATCCTCCTCCAACCTCGTGGGGAGCGGCGCGGCCGGGAGCGGCCGGGGGCGGCCGGGGGCGGCCGGGGGCGGCCGGGGGCGGCCGGGGGCGGCCGGGGGCGGCGCATTTCGCTGCGACAACACGGGCGGAATATTAAGACGTTTTTTCTCCCTTTCCCAGGCGCGAGGCGGCTGGCGGACCGGCGGAAGCCCCCGCGACCCCTGCGCTTCTTCTAGAACGGGTCCCCTCTGGCCACCCGGTCTGACTCCCCCCCCCCCTCTCTCTCTCTCTCTCTCTCTCTCTCTCTCTCTCTCTCTCTCTCTCTGTCCCTCGGAGGGCGCGCGGAGTAGGAGGGCGCAAGGAGTTGCCCTCAAGTTGGGGGTTAAGCGACTGCCAGGGGAGGGATTCCACAAAAATGCGCCCGGAGAGGGAGGGAGGGTGGGAGGGAGAGAGGGTGAGAGAGAGAGAGAGAGAGAGAGAGAGAGAGAGCGAGTGGGGGTCAAAAGCGCATACAACGCGGGGGTGTCAGTGGCCGCGCCCGCCGCGCCCCCGCACTGGACCACCCGAGCGGCATCACACACGCAAGCGAAGCTGCTCATGTTGGCGGATGGACGCGTGTCGCATGCGGGTCACACCTTCACCCCCCCCCCCCCCCCCCTCCCCTTCTTCTCTCCTCCCCATAATGTTTGGAGAGCACGCGGTTATAATGTCAGGCCTCCTCTCCAACCCTCTCCTGGCCGCCGGCCTTGCCCCTCCCCCCCTCAGAACAGGCCGGGCTGTGCGAGGGGCATCGTTACCCAAGTTGTTGTTTATTGCCACCGCGTGTGGCCGAGATGGCACCCGCACACACACGCGCGCCCTCGCACACCCACACACGCGCACACTCACGGACCGTGGTGCAAATAAGTCCACCGTGTTAGTAAGTATGTCCCTGGCCGCGGCGCCGATGATCCCCCCCCCCCTCCACTCTGCGGGGCTCAAGGCGGACGTCCGAGGCCGGGGAGGGCTGACGGGGAGGTGCTGGAGCTCCTCGAGCCGACATGCGCCGCCCGGAGAGGAAATGAGTGTCGTCGCCGGCGGCGGCGGCGGCCCGGCGGCCCGGCGGCGCGGGGGGCGCCGAGTGATGCCGACCACACCCTGCGTGTATATTGGAAAACTTTAGCAGGAAGGAAGGTCCCGGTCGCAGCCGGCACCGCCGCCCCGCCGCCCCGCGCACTGTCTGCCCGCCGCGGCCCCGGACGCCGCCGCCGCGCCGCCGCCGGCCTCGGGCCGCCCTCCGCCGCCTAATACTGCTTTGGCACGGTGTGAGCCGGGGCCGCCACGGGGGGATATTACTACCTGGCCGTCGCACCCTTTCGGGAGTCCCTGCGCCCTGCAGGGGCCCCTTGCTATTTGACCGCCCTTCTGGCCCCCCGAAAGGACGACGGGACGCGCGCGCGGGGCTCCGGACCGGCGGCGGGCTCCGGGGAGGGCCCCCGGGGAGGGCGCCGTGCCGGGCGAGCGGCACTTTGGCGGGCGGGGTCCGTCGGCCCGTGCGGCCCCGCGGTGGCGGCGGCGGCGGTGGCGGCGGCGGCCCGGGATGGACGAATGGCCGCGGAGGCGGCAGTGGCGGCAGCGGTGAGGAGGGCAGGCGGCGGCGGGCGGCAGGGCGGGGAGGGGGGCGTGTTCGCAGCCCCGACCGCCAACTTATAAAGTCGCTACCGTCCCCGATAAAGTGCATGCCGATGGAGCGGCCGGTCTTATCTCCCGTCCTCGTCGAGGAGGGGAGGGCCGCTGGCAGCGCGCGGGCCCCGATGGTCCCCGACGGACCCCCACGCGCACCGCGCACCCCTCAAAGCCGGCGGCGGCCGCGGCTCGTCCGAAAGAATGGCGTGGACCCCCCCGCCCCCACCCCCCTCGGCCCGCACCTGAGGGGCGGAATGTCGTGAGAAGAGGGGTACGCGGGGGCCTTTGCATGCCGCTCCTCAGTCGGCGGCGCAAACGACTTCACCAAAAGACTGCAACAAAGTTGCTGCATTTTTTGTCGCCCCCCAGGGCCCCCCGGGGGGCGGCTCCTCTGCGTCGGCCCGCCCCCGTCGTCGCGCTCGGACTGACCAATCGCTCATATATCGCCGTCGCCCGGCTGCGCCCTCGGCTGCGCCCGGCCTCGCCTCGCCCCCAATAAATACCCCGGGGCGGTCCGGCGGCCACGGCCGGCCGTGGCAGTCATGGGCCGAGGGGTGCTAGTGTGACAAAACTTAATAGGCGCGCTCCCCGATATTGGTTCGGTCCGGTCCCGGGCTGCGGTCCCGGCCTGCCCGCGCCAATGCCTGCGCCCAGGGCTCTTTTATTTGTTCTGTGGGCATTCACGCCCTCCCCCTTCTCCCCTCTCTCTCCATCCCACTCCCACACTCACTCACTCACTCACTCACTCGTGGTATTATTCGATTGGTATCGCGCCGTCCTCGTCCCTCGCCCGGACGCCCCTTCGAGGCCCTGCGGGTACGAGTGAGACGGCCTGATGCGGGTCTACGAGGATCGCGACGACGACGACGACGACGGCGGCGCGACAGACCGGGCCGATTTCATGACAGGATTGGATTAGTCGGGCGGCTGGCGGCCGGTTTTTATCGCCCCCGAGGACCCGCCTCGGCCTTAAATTACATCTGGACGATGATTACTGCCACAAAAGGAGCAGGACGCTCCGAGCCGAGCCGGCGGGGCCGGGGCGGGCGGGCGGGCAGGTCGGGCGTAGCCTCCGGCCCGTGGCGGCGTCCCGGAGCTCCCCGCGACCACCGCGGCCCGGCTGCCGCGCTCCGGCACCTAGACTGGCGCTGAATTAGAATAAGGTGCGCACGAAAAGAATTGTTAAAAATTTCTCTTTTTTTAAAAAAATACATTTTTTTTGAATCGATCTGTTGTGGTAGGAAAACAGGCTTTCATGTCAAGGGTTGGCCCACAACCACAGTACTCTAGCCCTCTTCGGCGTGTCACACACACACACACACACTCACACACACACAAACATCTTCGCCGTGACTTCGGCGACGGCCTCGACGCCCTCTCAGATGTCGTGTAACCCTACCTGGGCGCCCTCCCTATCGGTGTGCGGCCATAGCCGCCGCGGCCGCCGCGGTGCGGTGGCGTCCGTCTCCCCGGAGCCCGCCTGCCTCCCCTCTCCTCGTGTGTAACGCGCTGCTGGGGGGCTGACCCTGACCCCGTGGCGCCCCCCGGCCCCGCGGTACGTCCGTGTACTGTGTGCGATATGCGGTGCGGCCGCCGGCCGGGGACCCCACGGGGGGACCCTGCAGGGGGGACCCCCGGCGCCGAACGCCGCACTACAATACACTACAGACGGCCTGCTTTGTGCCGGCGAGATAGCAGCAGCAGCAGCAGCACTAGTGCCCCCTGCGACGACCCCGGCCGGGGCTCCCCGGAGGCCGGCGATAGAATCTGACCGCGTCCGAAGAGGGCGTTATCCCGGCGGGTTGACGCGTGAGGGGTCGGCGAAGCCGGCCTCCTCGGACTCCACATCCGCGTTGTGCGCCGATGTATCGACGCAACGCCTCGCTGCATTCGCGCACTCGGTACAGCCAGGGCTCTGGGACGCGGGGCCGCGGACACAGGTACACGCTGCTCGCGGAACATTGCAGCTTTCAGTCCCCCCGCCTTCCCCCCCCCCCCCCTCCTCCTCCCTCCCCTGTCTTTGAAGGGGTGCCGGGCGGGCGGCACGCACGTACCACCGCCCCGCGGCCCTGGCCGAACCAAGCGCCCGGGCCTGGCAGCCCTCAACCCTTTTCAGCAGCCTTCCCCCCCCCCCCTCCCCTCTCCGCTTGACCCCAGCAGCGGCGGCAGCAGGCACACCGCAGCAGGTGCCATGTGGCGCGGCCACCGTACCCCGCCCGCGCGCGCTCGGCCCCGCGGAAAAGTTTCCAATACGTATCAGGGGCGGTATAAGGGGGGGGGGGGGGGGGGGGGGGGGAGAAGGGGAGGGAGGGGGAGGCGCCCCGCGCGCAGCGCCCTGCGCCGACAAGCCTTCCACCGCCGTGACACAGGTTTTTATAGGGGTTGGTTTATTCCCCCAGGAAGGCAACTTTTTATATATACGTGTGTGTGTGTGTGTGTGTGTGTACACGGAAGCGCCGCGGCGCTGCCGCTACCCCGCCGCCGAGGGCCAACGCGCCGCCGCCCGGTGCCGGCGGCGTGTTGTCGATCTCTGTAACGCGATGACAAAACGCTTCGCCGTCACGCACGGCTCGACAGAGACACGCACGCGGACGGCCGCCTCGATCGTTCACGCAAAACCGCCACGTTGTAACTGAGACGCACGCTCCGCGGCGGGCCCCGCGGCGGCGTCACGTGGTTAGTGGACCTGACGGCTACCGCGCCGCCGCGGCCCACTGCCGCCACTGCATGCAGCACCGCGCCGCGCACGGCCTGCCGACGGCCTGCCGATACGTGTCCGCCGGCCCGGCAATCCATCAAGCGCCGCTAATACAGGTCCTTAAAATGATTAATCGTCCTGGAGTGACCGCTGCCGCGGCGCCGCCGCCGCCCCCGCGCGCACATAAGGTGCAGCTCCCGCAGCGTGCTGCCCTACCTCCTCGGCCCACTCGGCAGCGCGGCAGCAAGCGGACGCGCGCGGCTGCTGACCCAATTAGTTCCCGTTCGTTATTCATCGCCCGCCAATCACGATTTTATTGTGTGTGTGCATGTGAGTGTAGGTGTGTGTGTGTGGGGGGGGGGGCGCTAATCCCCGGGCGCACAGCGCCGCGCAGAGCCTGCCGTCGTCGGCGCGCGCTCCCTGGCGCCGCCTCTCCCGCGCTGGCCTGATGTATCTCTCCTGGCACATTATGTGAGTGAGCCTCGCCTCCCGTACTACGCTTTTGACGATACTTCCTCTTTCGGGCCAGCAGCGACGCAGACGTCGCCGCTGCCGCCGCCGGTCCTTCCGCCTCCGGATTGAGCGGAGTGGAGAGGTTCAAGCTCAAGCCCGCGGCGATGGCGGTGAGGGTCCTCCTCTCCTCCGACTGACACTCCCTCTCCTGCAGCATTCTCTCTCTCTCCCTCTCTCTCTCTCTCTCTCTCTCCCCTGCTGCCGTGCTGATCGCGAAATCAATTAGGCTCCGACTCGCAGGCCTCCGCAGACGGTTTAGCTCGGTCCGGGGGGTTTGTTCTGCTGTTTCCTTGCTCCCCTCTGCGGGCGGGGCCGCCGGGGCTGGCAGCCAGGCGGCCAGCCAGGCAGCCAGCGGTGTGCAGCAACAGCAAAAGAGGTCTGCTTTCGGTCGCATGGGACATCATTAAGCACTTGCTGGAGGGGCCTAGCGGTCCTAGCGGGCCTAGCGGGGCCTAGCGGGGCACGGACAGAAATTAGCGCCGATGTGGCAGTACCATAAATCAAGCTACCACCGGCACCCCCGTTTTTCTTTTCACCCTGACGCCCCTCTGCGCTGGAGAGAGGGCGGGAGGAGAGAGAGACAGAGACAGAGAGGGAGGGGCAGACAGTCGGAGTGAGAGAGAGATGGGGGACTTGTTGGTTTGGACGAGAACGGCGTGAAGGGTGGGTCCACATAAGCTTTTCAATCCGACCCGATTCCGCGTCCAGGGGCGGCTTGTTGCGTTAGCCGGCGCCAAAGTCTCCTCGGGTCGTGGCGTCGCCCGAGGCCGCCGCCGCCGCCGCCGCCGCCGCCGCCGCCCCTGCCTTTCTAATCTACACCAGCGGAGTGAGGGAGAAGAAGAGAAAAAGGGAACACTGCGTTTTTTTTCTCCTTTAAACTTTGGTGAAAAGAATAAGCTCTGAAGTCATCGGGACGAGGGATGCCGTCGCGGAGGCCCCGGGGGCCCCGAGGGCCTCGTGCACCGCTCTCATTACAGGGGCGGCGTGTCGCCTGCAGGCCGCGCTGCGGCGGTGGCTCGTGTCACACTTTATGCGCCTCGCGGACAGTACCTGCGGCGAGGTCGCGCCCGCCGTCTGCAGCGGCGTCAACAAGCTGTCTGGTTCCGCGCTGGAGGCGACCTGGAGGCGGCCTGGAGGCGGCCTGGAGGCGGCTGGAGTCCACCCTAACCTAGCTTAGCCCGGCCCGCGGCGCGCGGCCCCATGGCAGCCCATCGAAGACCCCGCTGGACGCGCTGCTCCGCGCTGCTTGGTGCCCCCCATCCGTGTTTACCTTGGCCCTCCGTCACTTCCTCTTCATACCGCCCCAGGTGCCGCTCCGCCCCCCCCCCTCCTCCCCTCGCCCGCGATGCGTGTGGAACTTTTCCTCACATCCAGGTGGTTCATCACACATGTCACGGCCCGCATGTGTGTGGTGCTGTGACGAGGTGTGGGGGGCGTGGCCCGGGCGGGGCCGATCCGATGGGAGACTTTATTCCTGACTTCCGTCTCGTCCGCACTCACAAAAATGATGGCGTGAAAGAGGGGATCGCGGTGACAACGGGGGCGGTGTGTTTGGCGAGTGTAGCTTGTCAACGAGTTTCACAAAAATGCACGTAAAGCGAAAAAATTAGAATCAATATGTTGTTTTGTGTTTTGCTTTTCGAAATAATTCAATCTCATTCGACCTCACTTTTTCCCCGGGAGTGCCTCCGCTGGCGTTGCGTTGTCGGATTGCATGCGGCGCCGAAATGACATAATAGCCCCTGCCGTGCAGCGCGCGCGAGAGGGCGCTAAACAAGACTCCTGTGTAAACGGTGTTGCACTACCATCACGAGCTGCACACTACCATCATCAGCTGCGCACTATCGTATATTTTTTTTCCACCCTCGCACGCCCGAGTCGCTACTGCTCCCAATCAAGCAGGTGTGGCGGCAGGGGCGGGTCGGGGTGGGGCCGAAGGGGGGAGGGGGGCGGTGACTCGGTAGCTTCAGTCGGCAGCGGGACGAATGCCTGGCCGTGTCGGATCGGTGGCTTCCGCCCTGCGCCTCCGCGCCGCGCCACGCCGCGCCACGCCGCGCCGGCCCAGGAACCCCAAAAACACATAACACCGCGCCGCATTTGACTGCACAGTCATGTGTTTGCACTGCGGGCCGCAGAAGGGAAGCGGCGGGGGCGAACAATGCGGCAAGCCGCGCCGCCTGCGCGGGCCGCTGCTGGAGTTATTACGAAAATAAAACGACAGGAATCCGACGGATTCCCACATATATATACATATACCGGCTCCTGCATCTGAAAAGTTTGATGACGAGACTCGACCGTGCGACAAACGTCGGCTGCGCCGCCCACGCCGCGGTTTTTCCCGTTTGACGACAAACTGTCATCGGCAAAACGAATATACGAAAGACGACGGCGGCGGCGGGGACGACTGGAAGAGGGAGGGGGGAGGGGGGGGGGGCGCCAATCACATCTGATGCATAAGCGTGTATGTGTGTGTGTGTGTGTGTGTGCCTGCGATGGAATTTATCCTCGGCGCAGACTTTATGTCACGGAATCGTCGTGATAGGGGTCGGACGACATGTCGGCGCGGGGAGTCGACGCGAAATTGAAAGCGAGGCGGACACTCGGTGTTTGTCCTCGGCCGCACTCCCGCAGGGCGCCCTCAACATTTTCATTATTATTTTCTACTTCAAATATAATTTTGCGGGGATCTCGTCGTTGGTAGTACTACATAAGTCGCCGTATTGCACTCTGCAAGAAACGTTTTCCGCTCGGCAGTCTGAAAAAGGGGCATATTCAAAAGCTACAGGCGCAAATATGTTTTTTTTTTTTAAATTTAATACTTCACACATGGTGTCAAACAAAATCTCCAAACCTCCTCAAAAAATATATTTTCTTTTTAAAAATAAAAATAAAATTGCACAACAGTTGGCGTTTATTTTCTGGGAATTTGTCCCCACAAAGTTCCTCGTGCATCGTGATCCTCTACATGCGGTACGAAATTCGGCGATCGAAACCGACGAACAGCAGCAGCAACAGCAGCAGCAGGGACCCTGGCTCATGTCGGTGTAGTGCCATGATAGGTCCCCACGGCGTTCCCACAGCGCTCCCGTACATGGCGCTCCCATGGCGCATCACAGCGAATGCAGAGCGCAGCAGCGCCGGCCGCCGCGGACGTGTTATTTATTGAGTCTATGAATGAAAACCGGGGAGCCGGCACTTCCGGCCGTGCACCAGCCATATGCACATTCACGGGGCTTTTCGCGCACACGCCGCAGACCGCGCCCCGCCACGCCCCGCCACGCCCCGGCGGTGTCCGCCCATGTCCGGCCGGTGACTCATGAGAATGACATGGGGGCCCCGCCGCCACGGGCCGCCACGGGCCGCCACGGGCCGCCACGGCACGCCAGGACCTGCCACGCTTATGGCTCTGATCGCGCGGGGACACACGGCGAATAAATCACCTGCTGCTCGCTGCGCGCGCACCGCCATAGGCCCTGTACTAACACATGGCTGTACAGTCTATTGCATACGCAACGAGTGTCATTACAGAGGACGCAGCACTACTGGCACTATACACATTGTCAAGATGGACCGGGGCGGGCGGTGCCAGTCGTCACATACGTCGTTTGTGCAATAATGTACACCGTGCGGCACGCTAGTTTTTTTTTATTTTTCAAAATGTTTCTTTCTGCGGACACTCGCAACAACGTTAGTTTCGAAATACTGTACGGGGGGTGACGCTCGCGTCCGCCGCAAAGCAGAATGAAAGAATGAATGAAATCGTCGAGATTTCGCCAAGCGCACCGCACTACGCTGTTAGCATGTGTGTGTGTGTGTGTGTGTGTGTGTGTGTGTGTGCGCGCGCGCGAGCTTTGTGTTCGGGCGCGCGCACGACACGCAGAATTGATCATTGAATGAGAAGCCGCGAGGGAGAGAGACAGAGAGAGAGAGAGAGAGAGAGAGAGTGGAGGCAGAGGGGAAGGTGGGGAAGGTTATGGAGCATTGAGAGGAGATGAGAAAAAACCTGGAGTGGCAGGAAACACCGCCACGGGGACGGGCAACCGCCGTGGATGAGAAATACTACGGCCACCGCACGAATCCGTCTCCAAGCCACATCCCCCCCCCCCTCCATCCCCCGCTCTCTATCTCCATCTCTCTCCCACTCGGTGATTCCCTCTGATCCCGCCATCGCTGTCCTTTCGTCTCGTCTTTCCGGTCAATTACACAGAGCCTAGACTCGAGTTTTCGAGCGACAATGGAAGGAAGTACAGGGAAGGAGAAAGGAAGGGGCCGGGGTGGGGGAGGGAGGGGGGAGGAGGGAGGGGGAGGAAAATAAAATTGAAAATGTTGAAACCTTGTAAGTGTTGGTGGGAAGGGTGCGCTTCGTCGGGAGTTCAAGTCATTCCGATTCGAGAGAAAATAGTAAAGGACACCCGCCGCGCGTAATCCCCACCGCCCGCGTAAAATAGTTTTTGTGAAGTTTTTAAAACTCTTTCAAAAGTCATCCACGCGAAATATTTTTCTTTCTTTTTTTTTGTCGGTGGGAGGAAATGACTGACACGAGAGACGCGCGTCGACACACTACACCGCGTCCGCGGTGTCTGCGAGCGCCGGCCGGCGTGCCGCGCCAGCAACATTCCAGGGCTGCGGGCAGCCAGGCTCTGTTCCTCTCCGTCCGCGCCCAGTTTGGCGCAGGTGCGACATTTTAATATGCATTGGAAGGTTAGGTTAGCCCCGTGACAGTCTTTAGGGGTGAGGGGGTGAAACGTTGACCTGAAAAGCGTGACGTCATTTACGAACAGCCCCTAACGTGCCTCCCCCCCCCCCCCTTTCCTGCCAGCAGTCGGATCCCAGCTGCACCGCCGCTGCTGCCGCGCCGCCCGTATAAGATGCAAATGCGCAGCAGCCGGGCTCTGCCGCGCTGCCGCCTTGCTGCACTTGCTGGGCTCGTTAGAAGGCTTTAGCAAGGGTAGGGCGCCAAGTCATTACTGGGCGGCCTCCTCGCAGCCGGGGACGCCGCGGGCGGGGAGGCGGCCGCCCGGCACGGCGACGTCACTCGGCCGCGCAGTAAATCGGCGCACGTATGACGGCGGCGTGTTGGAGCCGAGTCCCGTTCGCGGCCGCTTTTCTGGCCGAAACTTCTGTAAGTTCGCGCCCGGAGCCCCATGTTTGTAGCGCGTGCTGCTGTAAGTACGTCAGCCGGGCCGCGTGTGTCGTGCGTGTGTGCGTGTGTGCGTCGGCCGCGGTACGTCGTCGTCACACTCGAGGCGCCGCGCGCGCCTCATCCTGCCACCGGCCGGTACTGTCGGGGCCACCGCCTTCTTCAAGCCGTTTTACATTGTCGGGGCGGACGTTGATGCATGCGAGACAAGGCGGCGGGCGGGCGGTGGCCGGCGGTGCACGTCGCGGGGCCTGAGCCGCGCCACGCTCTGGTTCGCTACGGGGCCAGCGGACCGCCTCATGCAGCGCGGACCCGACCTGACCGGTTCGCGCGCACACACACACACACAGACACACACACACACACACACACACACACACACACACTGACGTGCGGGGCGGATGCGACGACAGCGGACGACGGCGGAGAGAGGATGCGCTCCTCCTCGCACTGCTGCCGCCGCCGCCGCTGCAGCTCATGTCTGCGCAAAACCAGGGATCGAAGTTTTCATGAAAAATATGAAAAAAAAGGAGATTACAACCCACCAGACCATTACTATTTCACACTTCAGATATGCCAGTTACTCTTCATAGTTTTAAAGAGCTCCGAAATTGTGTTAGCCCATTAAAACGTAATGCAAATGGCTCAAAAATATAATTTTATTGTTTTTTTTATTGAAAATGTAGCTCGGAAATTTTTCAGAAAAGTTTCAACCTTTCGAACCTTAGCTCGAGCCTTCGTTTGTGCCCCGGCTGTGCCCCGGCTGTGCCCCTGCTGTGCCTACGGACGGTCTGCAGCACGGAGGTGGTCTGCAGGCGCGTGCACCGTTCTGGAACACCGCCCGCCTCTCCTCGCCGCACGGCGCCTCACCGCCAAACAGCGCATGACGCATGACCGAGACATGGGACCGCGTTGTGATCATCGCGTATTAGTAATTTTTTTGTTGTTGCGGGGATGGCTCTCGTGCCCTTGTGGACGGCTGCAACGCAGGAGTCGCACTACACACACCCCCCCCCCCCCCCCCCCCCGTTGGCGCGGCGCCAAGAGGTTCTCCAGGCCGCCGCTATCCAGGCTGTTCCAGGTGTTCCAGGTCGCTCCAGACCTCTCCAGCCCCCCCTCCTTTCCTTCTCCAGGACCTGCGCCTGCCCTGCCGCTGGACGTGGCGCTCATAATTTTCCTCCCACTCAGGTGTAATGGTCGTCGCGTACTACCGTGCCCCCCTCCCCCCCCCTCCCTCCATGCTGCTCCAGTTCCCTGGTCACACAGCCGCGCTTCCTACCGGCGGACCCACATATTAGTATTCTGATAAGACCTCCCCCCCACCAGCGCTCCATCTCCTGGACACCTCCCCCCTCCCCTCTCCTTTCTGATCAGCAAGGGACTCTGAGCCCCCCGCGGGGCCCTGGTCGCCCTTTGCCTCCGGTTCTTGCTGTGCCCCGCGCCCCCCCCCCCCCCCCCCGAAGGGCAGGGGGGCGGACCACAAAAGGGTTATACACGGGGCATCTCAATAGGAGTGCCCCGAAGGCAGGTCGGAAAACTCGCAAACGGCAGGGGGACCACGGTCCATTTCCAGTCAATTTAACCACGTGAAGAATTCATCGCTGTAGGGGTTCGCTGTTATCCCCCCTCTCTCTATCTCCTACACACACACACACACACACACACGCACCACACGATGGACACAGCGCTCTATACCCCCTCCCCCCTTCTCTGTCTCTCCCATATCCACCGCGTCAGCTGATCCGTGTTCCCCTCGTGTAAAAATAATTAATTGAAAAACCCGTTTCTGCGGTGGCAGCCCGGCCTCGCCGGCCGCCGGCCCACGCCTACCGCAGCCCGCGGCCCCGACAGCGTGCCACGGCGGCCCACGGCGGCCCCGCGTGATGCGTGTACACGCCATGATTCATGGCCGCGAGGAGGGTGTCTCTAAGCCCACTGCTGCGCCGCGCTGTTCATGTCCCGGAGCCTGGCTGTGCCCATGGCTGTGCCCATGGCTGTGCCCATGGTCACCCCTGGCCGCCCCGCCCCCGTGCTGACACATCTCCCTTGTCAATCCATCTCTCTGTCCTTATATTATTATTTTTCTCTGCGCGGGTTTCACAATCCCCAGCCCGGCCTGAATGAGCGCGGACTGACACACACACACACACACACACACACACACAACACACGGCAGTCCCCTCTTCATCCTCCTGCTGTTCCGGGGGGGACGCGACGCGGAGACGTGGGGGCCGCTGGAGGCCGCTGGGGGCCGCTGGGGGCCGCTGGGGGCCGCGGGGGGTCCGGCCATAGAATTAATAAAGTGCTCTCCGGCGCTATTTATTGGAGCATAAAACTAAACTCAGCCAATTATACGCAGCGGGCTGGGTGGGAGGGGGGGGGGGGAGGGGCGCATCACCAGTGCGGATTAGTGGAGAGGAAGGGGAAGAGGAAGGGGGGGGGGGGTGCGAAGCCTGGGCCGCCGCCCGCGTGTCATAATATTTGTTTATCCGGGTCGTTTTGGCGTGAGGGCGGACGGACGGCGGTGCTGACGGGGGGGGGGGGGGGGGATGTCCTCCCCAGGGTGAATCACGGTCATGTTGTCGTGTGTACGACGTGTTTGCAGGAGGTGCGGCGGCCGCGGGAAGGGGAGGAGCGGGGAGGAGGGCAGGTGCTAAATACTCACCTAGTGCGGCGCAGCGGTCGTTCAACCCCCTCCTCCTATCTTCTTCTCTCTCTCTCTCTCTCTCTCTCTCTCTCTCTCTCTCTCTCTCTCTCTCCCTCCGTGTTTATTTGAACAAACTCCGCTTCGCTGGCTCGCTTTGCGGCTCCGCTAGCCCGGTAACGCTGGTATAAACTTTAAACCAGGTGACAGCTCGCCGCACTTTGGCCGCGGATGCCGGCAGATGCGCGTCGTCAGATGTGTGCGGCGCCTCGCTGCCCCCCCCCCCCCCTCCTCCTCCTCCTCCTCTTCCTCTATCTCCTCCTCCTCCTCCTCCTCCTCCTCCTCCTCCTCCTCCTCCTCTTCCTCTATCTCCTCCTCCACCTCCTCCTCCTCCCGCGCAAAACCGAGTGAGTCTTCATCAAGCCCCCCGCTGCTCGGCGGCCTCTAATCGAAGCCTGCAATCCCTGCCGCGCCGCCGGTGCCGCCCCATGCGGCTCGGGCTCTCCGCCGCCGCCCCGTCGCCGCGCGGCATTAGTCACGACGCCGACCTCTAGGACGTCCCCAGGACGTCCCCAGGACGTCGTCGTTGTCGTCAGCCGGTGGCGGGTGGCGGCGGCGTGGCGGCGGCGTCCCGTCTTCGGCCCCCGTCAGACGTCGTCGTCTACGAGGAGGCCGCCGCCGTTGTATCGGTTCTGGATAAGTATGAGAAATGCATATTAACACCCCGGCCGGCGCGGGCGTCGCGTCGCGTGACGCGCCCACTCCGCGGCGCTCTGGCGCCGGGTATGGAAAATCGATGATGCCAGAGCCGGCCTAATCACATTACCAGTCCCGCCCGCTGCAGCGCGCCCAGCATTTCAAGGAAAAGCGCGCGGGCCCGCGCGAACCGGAAGTTCGGCGACGCTGCGCTTCTGGTTCACGAAATTTGATTCGGCCGGGTCGATAGAGTGAGTGCTGTGGTGACAGTGGGGCCGCGGGGGCAGCGATCGGAGTGCGATTCGGTCCGTGCGAACGAGACAAAGAGATCTGCACCGCCGCAGCACCCGCCGCGCGGACCTCGCCCCGCCGGCGCCCGACGCGAAAACAGCTCTTCTCCTGCAACCGTTGGCACGAAAATTGGATGGCTGTTTCAATTCAGAATTTCTGCACGGTCACAGGGTACTTCTGTCTCCTCGCGCCCCGCCTCTCTCTCTCTCTCTCTCTCTCTCTCTCTCTCTCTCTCCCTCTCTTTCACTCTCTCCCTCTCTTTCTCTCTCTTTCCCCGCGCCCTCCTCTCCTGGCCGGCCACCATATGAATTGTGAACTAGCGGCGGCAGTTGTGCATCTCCCACTCATGGCATGTGCCGCGGCCGCCGCCGTATGAATTAGTCCGCGGACCGCGCCAGAATTACGTTTGAAGAAATGTGTCAATCGATGTGGAGTGGCGCTCGCCGCTCGCTGTGGCCGGCCGCCACCACTCTCTGTGCGGCCGCCTCGCCGGGTAGGCAGGCCCGCGCGACGCGGGTGCGCGCGCCGGCCCGCGGCTGCCTACCCCTCAGGCGGCACGGAACGGAAGAGAGAGAGAGACAGACATACGGACAGAGATGGCAACGCAGAGGGATAAATAGATATGGAGAAAGTAATAGAGAGAGAGAGAGGGAGAGAGAGAGAGAGAGAGAGAGGGTAGAGAGAGAGAGAGAGAGAGAGAGAGAGCGAGAGAATAGAGGCGGGGAGATACAGAGATAAAGAGAGACAGACGCGGCGTGAGAGAGACACGATTGTAATATCGAACGCGTGCAATTGACGGGGCCTGGCTGGCTGGCTGGCTGGCTGGCTGTCTGGCTGGCTGGCTGGCTGGTCATGACCAGCATGCTTCGCCTGGCCGCCGCCGCCCGCCGCCGCTTGTGTATACGGACTGAATGCAACGCTTCGATTATTTGCACTGTGCGCGCGCGGCCGAAAAGCCCTTCAGCCAAACGCTGCTGCCGCTGCTGCAGCCGCTGCTATGTGGGGGCCGCGGACACTCTCTGTCTCTCTCGCTCCCCCGTCCGCTTGTACCTAACCAACCGCGCACAACAGCCCCGGTCGGCCGGCCGGCAGCACGGCGACCCACCCGGCCGCGGATCCCGCGTCACCGCCAATAACCGCTGATTACTGATGGAAAAGCTCTCCCCTCCCCTCCCTCCCCTCCCTCCGCTCGCAGCACTACGGCGCGTACTACAGCACCGCCCGCGCCAGATTTCGTTTGATTGCACCTTATTGTTAGTGGAGCACACCTCCGTCGTGACAGCAGAAAGGCCCGGGCCGCCCGGGCCCCGCGCGCGTTACGATTATGTTATGAGTGCCCCGCAGCCGCTGCCACTGCGTACAGTGCGGCCCGTGATTATTCGCACGACAAGGCTTTATTTATGGTATTCGCAGCAACGTGTTATAATGCCGCGTGTTGTGCGACTCTTTATTACTACAACTGCGTCCCCCGCCGCGCCGCCGCTGCCGCTGCCGCTGCCACCCCCACTCAGGATATGAAACGCGCACACGGAAAGATTCGCCCACGCTGCTCGCGTGCGAATCAGTTTTGTGTTTCATTTACAAAAAAAATGGCGTCCCTCCTCTCTTTTCTCTCTCTCTCTCTCTCTCTCTCTCTCTCGCCTCTGCCGTTTTTTTTTGGCATCGCTCACACATATGTATGTAAGCACACGGTTCATATACATACATGCATACAACATACCAGGTAATTCAGAAACGCCGCGCTTTTCTCTGACATAGGCAACCAGTATCTCCGTTTCTCTCTGTCTCGGTGGGATATACGTGATACAGAAAGAGACGGAGCCTGCGGGATTGCCTATCCTGAGAAATGTGCGTCGTTCATAAATCACCCGCGGTGTATTTATGTACATACAGCATACCTGCGTACACGTATAACGCAACACGTTTCCGCTGCGATGGCCAAACACAAAGCGCTTCTCCCTCGGCCATCATAAGTAGCGCCGTGCGGAATGATTGCGTCAAGTTCGCGCGCTTGCCCTGCTTTTGTGTGCGTGTGTTTCTGTGTGTGTGTGTGTGTGTGTGTGTGTGTGCGCGCGCGCGCTCGTTTCGCTTTCGAAATATAATCATCCATTGCCCGGTGGGAGAGCCCGATCTGCGAGGGGCGCCGCGCCGCCGCCACTGTGCGGTGTGTGCGCGTGTGCGTGTGCGCGTGTGCGTGTGCTCGGCCGCAGTCAAACGGCGCGCCGCGCTGCGGAAAAAAAATGGGGTAGCAAGGGGAAGGGGAGCGAGCGAGAGAAATACAGAGCAGGAGAGAGAGAGGGAGAGAGAGAGAGGAAGAGGGAGAGAGGGAGAGAGGGGGCGGGGCGCCGGGGCGCGCGCTGTCTGCGTGGGTGGGGCCTGCACTGCAGGGGTACGTACCCGGGGCTTAATCGTGAATCGATAAGATGGCAGTTGTCACGATCCCTCAGCCACCGGACCCCCTCCTCCCCCCCCCCCTCCCCGCACACACACACACATGCAGAGCGTCCTGCCCGCCCAGCGGTGTGCCGCGGTACAGTGCCACCCCCACCACTACCACCACGCCGTTCCTATGTCGGCCTGTCTGCCGGGGCTTAGGAGGGTCCCGGGCCTCATCAATCCGGCGGAGCTCTCCGGAGGCCCCCCGGAGGCCCCCCGGAGGCCCCTGGAGGCCGCGTAGCAGTAGGCAGGCAGCCGGCCGCACGGCCTCTGCACCAGCAGCCGGCCACACGACCTCAGCCCGCGGCATCGTACATTTGCGGCAAATCCCGCGCGACGCGACGGTCGTGTAGGGCGGCCGGAAGTAGCGGGCGGGCGGAAGGGCGGCGCGGCGGCGGCGGCGGCGTGTGAGCGGTTGGCGTGCGCGTGCGTCCGGCGCGTGGCTGGCGCGTGGCGGGCGCGTGTCGGGCGTGTGGGCACGCGCGCCCACCGCGCCGCCGCCGCTATTAATCCGCAGTCTATCACACACTCTCTGCGGCCCGCCTCACGCGACCGGCAGGGCGGGGCCGGCCAGGGCGGCCAGGGCACCGGTGCCGGGGTAGCGGAATCGATGCTGACTAGGGCGTCATGCCGGCGACAAACACGCCGCGGGGGTGCGGGGGCCCACACGAAAAAAATATGTGATAGTTGGTGCGACTAATCTGTTTGTTGATTTCAAAGACAAACACGGGAACTAATAAGAGTTTTCTTTTGGAATTTGAGGACACTCTTTTTTTTCGTTTCCACTTTTTTTTGAGTGCAGTGGTAGACGGGACGTAATCGCCGTTAAGCGTGTTTATGCTGGCCTGCATGATTTAATGGATTTTTCAACGCAAGAGTCCGCCGCGGCCCCTCCCAATGCAACTACCCCCTCGACCTCCCACCCACCCCTCGCACGCACAGTACGCCTGGCCTGGCCCTCTCGCCTTCCCTCTCTCTCTCTCTCTCTCTCTCTCTCTCTCTCTCTCTCTCTCTCTCTCTCCCTCTCTTACTCTCTCCCTCCCTCCATTTTCTCTTTTTTTTTCGGGCTCTGATCCGCGTAGCGATCTGTGTGTTGCGTGCACTGCCTTCCTTTAGTTAAGTTTTGGGGCCATATATTGCCACCCCGAGACGTGGCGGCGGGGAGAGGGTGGGGTCACACGGGTCACCGGGGGGGGGGGGGAGGGGGGGGGGCGTCTGACCGCCACTGGCCGCCGTCGCCGCGCCGGGCTGGTTGGAGGGCAATGCGGACAAAAGTGTAGTGCGCCGGCCCGTTTGTTTTCTACTTTTTAGGCACCGCGGAGCATTGCGGAGCGCTGCGGGGGGGCTGCGGAGCGAGCGCCCCGATTGCTTCGCTAAAGCCTCACGCCCTTGTTTTCAGGCGCCGCTCTCAGAGGAAAGCGAACAGTGACGAGGGCGTCCAACCCCTGTACGTTGGCGAATACTTCGTGTGATTTTCTTCTTGAATTCGCTGCGCGGATAAATTCGTAAATCCTTCCACCGTAGGTGAAGATGTAGTAGAACAGCAGACTGAATAGCAGCTCGTGCCGACGGGTCGGGCGGGCTGCCGCCTCTGGAGGCCGCAGACAGTGGACGTAACTGCAAAACGCCCCCGCAGCCGATGCCGCTATATTTAGGTGCGCTGCTAGCATATGTGCGCGCGAACCTTCAGCAACAGCAGCAGCCCTAACACTGTGTAGCCTGTCCTACATTACCTCCCCGACCCCCCTCTCCCTCCCTCCCTCTCCCCCCCCCCCCCCCCCCCTCTCTCTCTTCTCTCTCTCTCTCTCTCTCTCTGACGCCACAGGCTAATGTGTTATTTTTCACCCGTTTTATGGCGGCGCCCCGGATGCATAAAGGCGACGCCACCAAAATACGGTGCGATGCGCGCGATATGGCGGCAAGATGCGCGCTCCTGGCCCTGTGTGTGTGTGTGTGTGTGTGTGCATGCATGTGAGGGCGAGAGAGATGGGATGCTCCATTTGACCATGGTAGTGCGAAAGAGATACCCCAGCGGGCGTCCCCCGCGGTTGGGCATCCCTCTTGCACCACTACTGTCAAATGCGGCGTGCTCGGGCGTGCTGCGTCTCCTCTCTCTCTCTCTCTCTCCCTCTCTCTCTCTCTCCCTCTCTCTCTCTCTCTCTCTCTCTGTGGCGGCTGCGGCCGTGACCTGGAGTCGGCCGCCCGCGTTACACCCGAGGCTCATTACTGCGTGTCATGTAAGTACCGCGTGTAAGTACTGTATGGGTACGTAAGGCGCGCGCAGGGGGAATCCATCGTGGGGGAGCAGGGGCTGCCGGGCGGCCATGATAGGCGCTGCCGAAAAGAAGGGATGGGGCGCTCGTAAACGTGCCTGCAGGGGCCACCCCGTCGGGGGCCCATGCCGGCCCATGGCGGGCCGAGTGGTGCTAAACTGAAAGCTCTTTCGAATTACGTACTTAGGAAAGTGATGGCTCTTAATCCTGCAAGGCCAGCGGGGCGGGGCCGGGCGGGGCCGGGCGGGCGGGCGGGGCGGGGTGTCCGCAAAACGCTGCGCGGATCCAGATGAGGCGCAGCAGCTTTGGGGGGAGGGGGAGTAGCATCGCTGTCGAAGAGATGTGCCCATACTGACGTCGTAAGGTGGTCGGCGCGATGGCTTGACGACAACGGCCACGTCGAAGGATGCCATGCCCAAGGTCACCGCTGCGCCCCCGCGCAAGGGTGTTCCCCCCTCAAGACGATGAGGCCCCGCAGGCACCGCAGGCACCGCAGGCGTGGTGCTATAAGCCTCGTCACCTCACAGACACAGTCCGGACGGAATTTCTTTTTTCCGGCCTCCCGGACCAAAATCCCCGACACGATCAGTGGGGGCACGTCCCTACGGCCGCTGCCGCCGCGCGGCATGTCCACGACGTTGTCGTGTCCCCGTCTCTCTCTCTCTCTCTCTCTGATGTTTGTGTAGGAGCTAAGCGTGTGTGTGTGCGTGCCATGTAGGCTGTGCCACCCTCATTTATTACGGCCCCCCTCCCCTCCCCCCGCATCCCCGCTCCTCGGCAGGCACGCTCAACCTCCTCACCTGCGTCTACCTGGCCGACACTTCCTTTCCTTTGTCTTCTTTATCTACTCCCCCCTCCCCCCTCCCCCGCACCGCCAGGTAGGACCGGCCCATTCATCCCGGCCGAGTCACTAAGTCTGAGTCGTACGGCCTGCCTCACCTGCGCGTAGTATCACGCCGCACACGTCCCGGAGGAAGCACGGACCATTCACGACCCCGAATTAGAGGCCTATCAGAGGGGGGGCGGCAGAGACGACGCGGTGCTCAGCCGCCCGCCGCCACCGGCGCCGCCACCCCGACGTCCCCGCGACCTCCAGACGCCGCGGGGGTGGACTGTGGACTCCGCGAAGATACAGCTAAGGAATAAGAGGGCGCTATACAGACGCGTTTGGCCTCCCTGCAGAGGTGCTCTTTCTTGTCACCTCCAGGCCACATTTTTCATGATATCGGTGCCGGACTTTCTCACATTCTAGAAAATGGTTCCCACCACCCCGCTATGAAGTTCAAATTTTTAATTTCAACTCGGAAATATTTTATTTGAATTTTCAAAAAACATCGAAATTGCGCATTTTGTTAGCGTGATATAACGCGATACAAATGAAATATTAAAAATCGGTCTTCATAGCGGGGTAGATGCATTCATTATCTACAACACAGTAAAGAGCTGGTTCGAATATCTCGAAAACTAAAGCGTCAAATTGACATGGAAGGAGGGTGTTTCGAACAAAATATATTTGGGCGAGATGCGTGGTTCTGGCGAGGGCCCGGCAGCATCCCCCGGCGTGCCTGGGTCGGTGCAGCCGGGCCGGGCCGAGGACCGTCGCCTTTTGTCTCGTTTATTGCTTTATTGCGGAACGCCTCCTCGAAGGTGACTCCTCCTCACCGGAACTGATGGGGAGCGCATCTCATTATTTTCATCTCACGAAACCAGGAAATTTTCAAATTTGAAGGAAATATGTAACTTATCTTACTCGCGGTATTTTTTCAAGAATTTCCGTGCAAATCCCACTTCACTGCGAAGCCGGGGGGCCAAGATAGAAAAGTCGTGTTAGTCCGGCAACGTCCCTTAGGCACCACTCAACTCCGTCAAAATTGCACTACAGACATCATTCAAAATTATTTCCCGCCTATCTAAAACCGAGGAAGACTATGGGCGACCTCTAAAATTCGTCACTCTAACACTTGACGATATCGTCATGTCGACTCCCTCCACAGCCCCCGCTCCGCCCCCGCCCCGCGCATGTGGTGTCTCGGAGCGCTGCGGGAAGACAAGGACGCGCCCGTCTGCCGGAGGAGCATAGACAATAAACGACCCTTCGCCATGGCTGGTCTTTCGACGCAAATTTCTAAAATCTCCAAGGAGAAATTTTGGAACTTTTAATTGTTGACCATTAGCCTTGTGGTGTTGCGAGACGCGGAAAAAAATTTCGAATCATATTTCTAGCCCGATTTTGAGCTCTGAAATTGTCACCGGAGTGCCCCGGATCTCGCTCGGAGCCCGGGCGGCCTGCCTCCGGACCGAGCTCCGGCCGGGGGCCGCAGCAGCCCCGGCAAGCAAGGCAACGACCTTCCTATTCATTTGCTAACAAGCGTGCGGGGCGGCTGGCACTGCTCGTCGCCCCCGCACTACCTAGCCCAGGCCACCAAAACCTCCCGAACGTATGTCTCCGCTGGGCTCCTTCCAGCCGATCCGGGCAGAGGAACTTTTCGTCTGTATAGCGCCCTCATAAGGAGAAAAGCCTAATGCGGGAGACATCAGAACGGGGCAAACATGGAAAAGGTGGAGGATGAGGGCGGAAATGGAGAGAGAGAGAGAGAGAGAGAGAGAGAGAGAGAGAGAGAGAGAGAGCATTGTGGGGAAGAGAGGGACCGGCGGGACCCCCCGTAATGGTGGGCTAAATGAATGTGCAGGTAAGACGGGCGGTGGCCGGCCGGTCCAGCCCAGCGGTGCCACACCGATGCTGCGTGGGTCCGGCCTGACCGAGACCGGCGGCGCGCTGTTGCCGCATGCTCCCCCCCCCCCCCCCCAACCCCACCGCTCCACCTACATTATTCCCCCCGCCGGGGCCACTTCCTGCAAGACGTCGCCGTCGACGTTGTGCGCGCAGCCTACCTGGCGAGAGCGAGCGAGAGAGAGACAGAGACAGAGAGAGAAACCGGAGAGCGCGCAGCGTGTTGCCTACCCTAACCGGCTGCAACAAGCTCAGCACCATCTCCGAGCCTCCATTTCCTCTGCCCCCCCCCCCCTCCCTCTCTCTCTCTCTTTCTCCCTCCCCCCTCTCTCTCTCTCTCTCCCGCCGACAGGAAGACGCGGCCATAAAGAGAGCCCCGTGAATGAGGAGCAAGGTGCGCTCTGCGCTCGCCGCCGCGGGCCCGCAGCCCCCCCCCCCCCCCCCCCCCCCCCCCCCCGCCTGCCGGCCTCCCATCGGCCTGCAGTCATCAATGGGTGGTGGCCCCGTGGTGCCGTGGCAGCCGCTGTCTCGCCTGGTCTCTCGCCGCTCCGGCCCGCCCGCGTCTCCCACGCTTTCTGTTCGCCGGTCTGCTGCCTCTGCACGGTTTTGCTGCCGACGACGCTGATCCCCTTGTTCTCTGTTTCCCCCGTGTCGTTCGGCGGCCGGGAACCAGACACCGGCGGCGCAGGCGGCGCGGCTGGTTGTGTCATCGGAGCACGGAGCCGCCGAGGGGCCGCGGGGCCGCGGGACGCAGCCGCGGACCCCAAAGTGCATTTGCGCCGACGCGTCGCGTGACGCGGGAGACTCTGTCGCGAGAAATAAAAGATGAGAGGCATGGCGGCGGCGGCGCGGTGGTCGCGTGTGTCCCGGCTGGTTTGACATTTTGGCAATAGTGGATGCGATCCCGGCGGCGGCGGGGGCGGCCGTGCACCTCTGCGGCGAGCGCCGAGATTGTTTTTCTCACTTGTCGTTACTCTGACGTTTTTTTTTCCTGAACTTCATTTTATCCTGTGGGTAGGTAGTGCCGCGAGGGCTGGGCACTCGGGCGCCCCCGTCCGAGGCGGCGTCGGTCGCTGACTCTCCTGGAATGTGGCGGGGCTCTACGACTTCGCAGGGGGCGCTCCGGTGGCTCCGCCGGCTCCGCGTTGACCGCGCGCGCCTCAACAGGTGCACAGCGCTGCCGCAAATCAAGGGGGTCGGCCAGGAGAGGGGGAGGGGGTGGCGGAGGCGGTGCGGGGCGAAAAGTATAGCGCGGGTGGCGGCGGTATTTACAGGCACGCATAACATCCATCTCCATCGGGGACGGGGGCGGCATGGAGGGCTGCCGCAGGGCCGCGGCGCGGCTCCCCGATCGCCCGACCCGGAGGCCCTCTGGCCCCCCAAATAGAGGCGGAGGGCCGGCGCGGCCGCGCACCCCGAAAAGTGTATACACATTTACCATCGACCCGACCGCAAACATTGAATGTTGGCGTGACCGGAGCGTGGCAGCCACGCGTGCGTCCGCAGGCCGGCGGCGCCGCCCCCACTGCACCACGTACTACACCGCGGCGCGCAGCACGCAGCACGCGCGGCGCACGGCACGTGTGGTCGGGTATCGATCCCGATGCCAACGGGGAATCCCCGTGTTACCAAACCGGAACCGGAAGGACGCATCACGAGACCACGATGCACTGCATCCCCGAGGAAGTCTGGATGTAGGACTCTTCTCCGGCCCCATAGCCGAGTATCCTGTATCTGTTCACTCATAACAACCAAATGAGTGCGAGAGTGACAGAGCCTTGCCGTGCCAAGCAGTGCATGCCGCTCCGGCCCGGACCTGTGCTGGTGAGGTGCAGGACCCGCGGCCGCTGGCAGAGAATTCCGGCAGGGATTTGAATGAACCCGCCGGCCTGGCTCGGCTGGCGGCCTGCGGCAGCCTGCGGCCAGCCGGGCCCCGCCTCGGCTCACCGGATGCCGGCTGGTATTTACCTGGCAGCCCCCCCCCCCCCCCCTCCTGCGGCCCCGCCCCGCCGCCTCGGGCCCCCGATCGTGCGCATCGTGCGTGCGGCTGCCAGGCGGTGGCCGGTGCGTGCCCCACGGCGGCGGCGCAGCGCCGTGCCCGGCCGGCGCTGCCCGGGCTCAGCCGCTCAGCCGTTCAGCCGCTCAGCCGCTCAGCCGCGCACACTGCCGACAACGCCGCCGCCCTCGTGTTCCGAATTAGCGACAGTGTAAAAACGGCGTCTAATCCGCGCCGTGTTGTGTTTTGTGGCGGCGATAACTGCGGGCCCGGCACCGGCCGCGGGTTCTGCGGAGCCGAGCGCGCGTGGGGGCCGCGGACCTGCGGACAGCCGCCGCGCCGCCGGGCCCCACGACTTTCCTCGCGTTCAGCAGGGGCGGCCGGCGGCGCACACAGAAACGGCGAAAGTCGAGCAAAATCTTGATCCGCCACCACCGCCGCCGCCGCCGTGCGCGATGCCGCCGCCTCCTGAAGAAACGGCAGCATTTTTCCAGCCGTTGTTGGCGAGGGGGTGTGCTGCTCGGCCACGTGGCGGCGGCGGCGCTGATGTGCGTTTGGAAAGCGTGTTTCCTCTCAGACGATGATATCGTTGGTGGCCGTCGGAGCACGGCGGCCGCGGCGGCGCGCTGTTCTCGGTGTGGCACAGCGTCGGCGTGCTCGCGGTGGCGTGCAGACGGCGACGCCGTGGAACCAGATGAGGTGGGCGCGGGTGCGTCCAGGTGAGACAGATGCTCCCCTCCCCCTCCTCGCCCCACCAATTTTTATCCTCTGCTCCATCCGCTCACACACACACACACACACACACACACACACCAAAAGGCCCAGACAACACTGATCCGCCCGGCCGAGACCGGGACCGGGGCCGGGAAGGGACAGGATGGGACTCGAAGGTGGAGGCACAATGAACGAGCGAGCGAGAAAGAGAGACGGTGAGCGAGAGAGACGAGAATACGCCACTCTCTGAATACACCTGAATGAAGTGGGCGAGGGACGTTGGGGAGCGAGGGAGACGGAGCGATGAGCGGGGAGGAGGGGGCAGGGGACAGGGCCGCCGCGGTGGGTGGCGGGGCCGTGGCGGGGCGCGCACACCGGAAGGGGCCGTGCCTGAGCGAGGACCGTTTCTTGTGCTCCTCCTCGAGCGACAAAAAAAAATAATTGATTTGTTATTTGCAGCCTGTTCCAAAGGGAGGTTCTGCGGGAGCTAAGGTACTGAAAGGCAAAACAAAATGGCTTGAATTTCATCCACATTGGTGAAGATTTGTTTTATTGTCTATGCCTATTGGACTCGAACTCGGACTTGAAATCTTTAATTTTATGTTTACACTGTATTTTAAAATATTTCACTAATACATAGTTTAGATTTACTCCTGCAAGAACATATTCATTCGATTCTACATTCGGTTATTTACTCAGCTACCCACGCGTCTATTCATTTGTCAATTCGTGGACTTACTTCGTACTATTATATATCTGTTCACTGATCATTCAATCACAATTCATTCATGCAGTATTGTACAGCACACGTTTTTGGTTCCGCTCTAAAGAAGTTCTCTTGTCTCTGTACTTGCTTTAGTTTTGTCCGGGAGTGTACCGCGGTACCCAAAGCACTCGTGGTTTATGGATGTGCCCTGCCGGCCCAGCCGGGTGAGGAGGATGGGAAAGAAAAAGAGAGAAACGCACGGAGGAGGGAGTGAGGGAGAGAGAGTGAGTGAGCGAGAGAGAGCGAGCGAGCGCCCGCCGTGCCGTGTGGTGCCTTGCGGTGGTGGGGGCGGGGGCGGACGGGGGTGGGGGCCGGAAGGAGACTTCGAGCGCGCTCGGCTCCGGTCGGAAATGTGCCGAAGCTGGCCGGAGCCGCAGCGGTGGCGGCCGAGCGCCGAGAGCCGAGCGGCGAGGGCGGCTCAGTCAGTTCTCCACGAGCCGTGGTTGAGTCGAGTCGTCTTGCCGCGTGCGCCGCTCCGCCCGACGCCGGCCAGACCGACGGTGTGCCGTAGCGCTCGCCGCGCTGCATAGAGGGAGAGAGAGAGAGAGACAGCGAGTAGTGTGTCCGCGCTTCCCACCGCCCCAAGGATTACCGCGCGGGTGGATACACTTGGATTATCTCGTGCTGTGCTTCTCGTGATTTCCTACCGGACAGTGCATGGATAATGTCCCACGCCGACGACACTGGATGTCTGCGCGCGTGTTGTCAGTGACGAGTGATTTCTCTGTGCGATTTACAAAAAGATAGCCTGGCAAGAGGCCGTTGTTTTGGTGCAGTGCCGTTTTTCTGTTTTTTTCGTTTGGTTTTGGTGTGTGTGGGACGTCGATGACGCGACCTGAACTCCGGTAGCGCGCGCCCCGCCAGGGCCCAGCCCCGCCTCGCCATGGCCAGGCTCCTCCTGCTGGCGCTGCTGCTGAGCGGCGCCGCGGCCTCCAACTGCCCGTCCGTGTGCCTCTGCAAGTGGAAGGGCGGCAAGCAGGCCGTCGAGTGCGTGGACCAGGGCCTCATCACCACCCCGGAGAACGTGGACCCGGAGACGCAGGTGCTGGACATGTCCGGCAACAACATGCAGATCCTGCCCAGGGACATGTTCGTGCGCGCGGGCCTGCTCAACCTGCAGCGCGTGTACCTGCGCAAGTGCCGCATCGGCCAGATCGACGACCGCGCCTTCCAGGGCCTGACCAACCTGGTGGAGCTGGACCTGAGCGAGAACCTGCTCACTTCCGTGCCGTCCGCCACCTTTAACGACATGCCCTTCCTGCGCGACCTGTCGCTGGCGCGCAACCCGATCCAGAAGCTGGAGGGCGAGGCCTTCAAGACGGTGCCCGGACTCGTCAAGCTGGACCTGTCGCGGTGCGAGCTGCAGTACATCGCGCCGCGCGCCTTCGAGGGCGTCGAGCTGATGGAGTCGCTGCGCCTCAACGGCAACCGCCTGGCCGTGCTGCAGCCGCACACGGTGGACCGGCTCAAGCGGCTGCACGGCGTCGAGCTCCACGACAACCCGTGGCACTGCGACTGCCACCTGCGCGCCGCCAAGCTGTGGCTCACCAACAACAACATCCCGTACCCCGTGCCGCCCAAGTGCATCGGCGGGCCGCACCGCGTGCACAACCGCTCGTTCGCGGACCTGCACGTGGACGACTTCGCGTGCAAGCCGGAGGTGCTGCCGGTGAGCCGGTACGTGGAGGCCACCACGGGGGAGAACGCGACGGTGCTGTGCCGCGTGGGCAGCGTGCCGCAGGCCCAGATCCACTGGTACTGGAACGGGCGGCTGCTGCTCAACAACTCGGCCTTCAGCCCTTACCAGCGGGTCTACGTGTTCGAGGAGGGCACCTTCGACAAGACGTCCGCCCTGGTGCTGACCAACGCCCAGGAGACGGACTCATCCGAGTTCTACTGCGTGGCGGAGAACCGCGCCGGCAGCGCCGAGGCCAACTTCACGCTGCACGTGTCGATGCGGCTGGCCGGCATCTCCACCCTGGGCTCGGGCCAGATCGCGGGCCTGAGCGCCGCCCTGGTCGTGCTAGTCCTCTTCATCCTGCTGGTGGTGCTGGTGCTGCTGATGCGGCTGCGCAAGCCGCCCGCGTCCGAGACCAAGTCACCCGGGCAGCTCGAGGTGGTGGCCACCATGAACGGCAACACGGTCACCACCAACTGCAAGGCGGCAGTGACGGACTCGTCCTCGGAGCGCACCACCGTCACCACGGACTCGCTCATGTCCAACAACCCGATCCAAAAGCCGCCGCGGCGCGCCGAGATCTCGTACTCTACGAGCCACTACAACGGGCACGGCAGCGTGCTGAGCGCCACCCACTTCTCGCCGCCCACCTCCAACCCGGACCTCATCAATGACACACGCCTCAACCCGCCGCCCCCCGCGCCCAACGGCCACCTGTCCATGGGGGCCATGGGAGGGGCCATGGGGACCGTCAACCCCATGATGAACGGGCCCCTGGGCGGCCCGCTAGGCGGCCCCCTGGGTGCCGTGCAGAGGCCCGGCAGCGGCGAGTACAGCCGGGCGGGCGGCTGCGACTCGCTGTACCCGTCCGGCATCTGGGACACCCAGTCCCCCGAGCACTACATCAGGAGGACCACCAGCTCCACGGCCGCGGGGCTGCACTACGACGCCTCCGACAAGACCCCCATTATCGGAGACGGTACCAGCATGGGGGGCGAGTCCGAGGACGACCTGGATTACCGGAGTCGGACGCTTCCCAGGCCGCACGGCCACCCCCACGAGGAGTACCCCCCGGACTACGGGCTGCCCATCCTGGATAAGGCCGAGGGCGCGCAGAGCCCCTCCGCCACCTCCCCGACGGGCAACGCCCCCCTGCCGAACGCTAAAACCCTGCGAGTGTGGCAGCGGGGAGTGCCAGTGTTACCCCCAGTGACCGCCCTAAAGCGAGTGTTATCAAGCAATAGAAACTCTCCAGATGAAGGATACCAGGAAGGCTGCGGTACGGACGTCTAAGGTAAAAAGAACGACGAAAGCTCGTTGCTAAGTGCTGTGTTTCGTGTCCAGTCTTTCCTTTACCTGTCTCAGTATTGATCATAGTCGATCTTAATTCGCAGCAGCTCAATGGCTTGCCAAATTTTGTAAGACTTTCTCTGCGCCGTGTTGCCTAATGGCTCCTATAAACGCGCCAGAGACACCTTCTAAATACTGTAAAAGTAATGACTGGTGCACCAGAACTGATATACGATAACTTGGCCTAGAGAGCTTTTTTAGTTTGATTTCCCCTCCTAAATAAACCTTTGTGAAAGTCACAAGGGAGCTCACTGTGATATAGCTCGCGGAACGATGAGAAATCATTTCTTGGGCTGACATGTTTTGTATATGGTAGGATGGATTAGGGTCTATTTTCGTCTGAGGCAGACTTGTAAACCCGGCTTAAGTTATGCCAACGAAGTTCTAAGCTTGAATCTCGTTTCATTGATCTAAGGGTAACCAAAGGTCTCTTCTATTTAAATCTAATCCTGACTCATGCCTGAAGGAAGATTTCTCACTCTAGGAGTCCTGTAACTCTTTTTGAACCTTGATGTACATTGTGTATAAAGCAAGCGCGCAAGAAGTAATATTTCCTACTTCAGTGAACTCACATAAATGTGAATTCGATCTAGTCTCGATTGTCAACTTGAAAGAGATGGGGAGGAATGAGCCAACAACTTTGTTTATATCAGAAACCAATGTCTTCCTTGATCCCCTATCTGTCTATTGGATAATGGGAACAGGCACAGGGCGTGAATAAGATATCTGTTGCTCAGGCCCTTGTGCCTGTCTTTTCTGCAGTTCAGTCAATCACATGGGTAATAGGCCTAGATTGTGCTGTTAGATCATTTGCTTTACTGCTTTCTTAAGTGACTTTCTGCTGTGTTTACAAGCCTGGAGATGATGTACTGAAATTTCTGAATAGATGAAACATATCTCTTATCCAACCCTTGCAATTTAGAGGGAAAGGTTATTTATTTTAAAAATGGAGACATTGCCTCGGATACAATTATTTGAGACTGAGAAAGAATGTACACAAGTACTTAATTTGAGGGAGATAATTATGTGTTCAACTTCTCATTGCCGTTGTGACTTGTGTGATAATAGACTACTTGGAGTGTTGTCAGCCATGAATAGGTGTACTTTGACTTGTAAAAGATTCATTTTAAGTGTGCCCTTAAGTTATGGCGATGTCTCGCATGGGAATAATAATGCATTACAATCGAAAATATCACACCCCTAGCTTTGAGTATCTTTTCTTTTTGCTAAGTTATTTTTTTTCCTTTGCTTACAGTAGCTTAGTAGATTAAAGCACATTTTCTTCATTTTAAGTTCATAATTTGCCTGTATTTTGGATTCATCTGCGACCAGTGAACGTCATCCGAATTATCTGAATTGTAATGGGCTTCTTTTTAAAAAGGTTTTTTGAGCAACTGCATTGAATTGCCATGCGTGACACTCGCGCCACGTCTGATTGTGCTGTACGTATCGTGTTGTGTATTGAAACAGACGCTGAGTGTCTTGGAATTGGATCTGTAACGTGTAAAGGATAATCATGAAGGAGTAAGAGGGCCAAACTTTGCATAATATATTTCTCACTAAATTTTTATTTGGCAAGGAATAATGTTTGGCCATGACTGGATCCAAACCGTGCAGTACATAAAATACATCTTGCGGCTATAGTTCATTAATTTACCAGCTGAAAACCAAAGGTTAGTCATTAACGTAGTTTTTAAATTGATGATATGAACACGATTAATTTGATGTACATTGTGCAAAATAAGTCTTCTTCCTTCTTATCATACTTTTCTATTTTTATATCTATACATAAATATATAATATACGAAGCAAATCTTTAATATCTATACATAAATATATTTTTGTTGTACATTTTTGTTGTTGATTTTTAATTAAAGCCCAAAGTGAAACTTAAGTTTTGTTTGACAATTTTAATTTTGCCCATCTATTCCCCCAGTAGAGCAAGCACGCAGAATCTTTGTACAAATGCTTTTACTTTCCTCTTCCAACCTCAATAATTTACTAAATAACACGAAAAAAAGTGCAAATGATTTAACTACTTTTGTCAAAGATTCTGCCTGGCTGTTTAAAAAATCAGAATGATTTGAAAAAAAAAAAACGAAGAACGCCATGCAAACTTGGCAAACACCTACATATATATTTCGCGAAGAGACCTTCAACAAAATGTAACCGTAGGGGTCAACAAACACCATCTACCCTCGATGTTCAGAGAACTGCATTGAGCGAAGAAAACTACCACAAGAGCACACACCAATCAGACTTTAATATGCATGCCTGTATTCTCTACATTGGTTTCGCACATACCTTCATACAATGAACTGCATTTAGCTTGCTGTGTACGCTTTCGTTGATGTCACGCTTGCATATCATCGGCTGACGGGCGCTCCAGTCGACATCATTCATCCCACGCCACCGAATTTGCAGCATCATCTGTCATCAGCGCCGCAGAACGTGGCAGTGGAGTATGTTTACGGGAGGGTGGGTCATTGAGGCTGAAATTCCACGGAGAACAAGCATGATAAGACACCTGGAGGGATGCGTGAATAGGTAAACCTTCCACGCTTGGTATTTGAATCATTCCCCCTCCTCTTCCCCACCACACTGAGTACGGCACAACAGCCGCATTTTCCCAAAATCGCCCTCCTCCCCCTTTTGTAATCTCCTTTTCCGTCCCCGTTTCCATAATGGCCCTGCACATTACGTGTTTTGCTGATTGTCGTGCAGTAATGGCCGGGGCGGTGCAGTGATCTCTCCCGCTTCCGCCGGCTCCCGCCGGCAGCCGCCGCGCCCTGTGAGATCGGGGCCCGGTTAGTACACCTCGTTGCCGTTACTGACCTGACCTTTTGGTCAGAGCGTAAATCGGCTATCAGCTCCGAGCCCCCTGGGAGGAGCGCCTTCACACCGCCCGACCTTGAACTGACCCCCATCCATCATCTGCTCGGAACCATCATTCGCGGCCTTTGCGCCGGATTTGAGGAAGGCGGCGGCGTCTGAGTACAAGTCTGGCAGCCGGAACGACGGCGTGGCATGACGAGATGGGGGAGGGGGAAGGGGTGAGGATTACCGCAGGTCGTTCGATCCGCCGGGCAGCCAGTCTCTAATGACTGGTCAGTAGGAGAGGGGATATCAGCGGCCAGCTCGTATGGAGCACCCGTCCCGCACAAATAGGACCCCGCCAAGTCAGGCACGGTTCCTCGCCCCCGCCCTCTCCATTTTTTTTTTATAATAACGAGGAATAACTGCGGCTAGGCTACGCTTCGCAGGGGCGTCAGTGCGGGAGGGTGGCGGTGCCGGGGCGGCCGACGCGGCGCCACACACCAGCCCCTCCCGCGGCCCCCGCTTCTTTCTCCTGCTCCTGGCGGCAGAGTTTCGCCCTCAGGGGGATTGCCCCCGCCAGCCAACCCCAACCCCGAGACTGCTATGCCGTACCGCCTTATCGTTGCGGTTGTGCGGGACGCGAGCGGGACGCGGTGATAGCGCTGACGTCGGAATCTATCCATCCATCCACCTATCTACCTGTGCCCATTACTCTCCGGACGGCTGACGAGCGCCTCGCGGGGTAGGCAACCCGGGTGCGTGTGTGCGTCACGGGACGGGACCCGGGGGCCCTGCGGCCCGGCGGGCGGCGCACGACGAGTCGTCAGACGGAATGAGTTTGTCAGAGAGCTGCCCCACGCTGCCCCGAAAAAGCTCCGTCCCGACGGCGGGCTCTCTCTCCTCTCTCCCCTTGCCCGGGGCACCCAGGGCCAGCCGCGCAGCCGCGTCCTCCCTCCCTGTCCCGCACGCGTCGTGACACGTATACCTCGGAGCGCTGCTGGCGCTGCTGGCGCTGCTGCTCCACTCTTCTCTGTGCAGAAAAGAGCTTTTTCTTAAATTCGTTGTCGCTGCGATGAGGCGGTCGTGTCGGAGGGGCCTCGTGGCACTACAGCAGCGACTGTGCGCTGTTTACTCGGCCGGCAGGGCACGCCAGGGGCGTGCCTGGGCACGAGGGCGGAGTGGCAAACTAGGTGAACAAACAGCGGAATTGGTTTCTTTTGTTAAAAAAGACAACGCCGAAGTTAAAGCGGCGCGCAGTTTATAGGGCGAGTTTGGCGGCGCGGGAGTCCCTCTATTACAGGACTCATCACTTGGCTCGGGAGGGAGGGGGAACAGAATTGCCGAGGAACAGAGAAAAGGTCCAGGGGAGATAAATTCTGGTGGCGCTTGTCACACTGCACTCCATTGACCTTCGGAAAGGCGCGGAGAGGCGCCGCACGGGGCGGCTGGTATAAGCACTGCTCGGTAAGCGCTTTCAAGGGCTTAAAGCCTTTGCCCCGAACGGACGACCGAGCACCGACCGAAAGTGTAGCAAGGACGACTAAGGGGAAGGGGAGGAAAGGTATGGGTGTCCCAGGGAGGTCCCGCCGAAGGCTCTGCCCAAGGCTCCGGGTCTCTGTGATTGAAACGCATTCCTAAGAGAGGGGGCGCCGGCCGCTCTCCGGACCCCATTTTATGAGCTGCCTGAGGTCCTCTGCGTGGCGGCCGCCGAGCGGGGCGGCAGCCGGAGGCCGCCGGAGGCAGCACAGGTGAAGTGGAAGTTACTTCCGGAAGCCCGACCCCAACTAACTCGGACTTGCTCGTTTCTTCCCGACGGTTCCGGGCGCCTGCCACTCCGCTGAGCAGGAATGACGTACTTAGTCGCAGTTAGAAGATCCTTTTCCTCTGTCTCCCGGGCGAAAGGAAAAATATAAATGAGAAAAAGAGGAAAGGGGCAAAACGGGGAAAGTCAGCGTTCCTTTATTCTGCTTCTTTTCCTTTCCGTGTTGACAGCATCGGACTTTTGCTGAGCGGGCTTCATAGTATTTATCGGGGCACCAACAGCGAACGAACTCCCGGCTTTGCCCGCTTTTCAACTCCTGGGCAAGGGAAAAAATTACCCTTCACCATGTCTCTCCCTCTCTTCGATCCTCACCTGGCGCTGTGAGTTCCGTGCGATGCTATTTCGATTTCACTGCTGAAATGATTTAGGAATGTCAGGGGGCTGCGTGATGACATCTCCCAAACGAAGGTCGCCCCCCCACCAACCACCTGCCCCTCCCTTTCCAGCTTTCCCTTTCCTCCCTTTCTTCTCGTCTCTATCTCTATGGTCTGCCCTATTCGCAGTGCTACATGCTAATGCAGCAAGGGTGACATTTATAATTCCAGCCCCGTCAACTAAACGCCCCCTCCCCCTCTCATCTCTCTCTCTCTACCCCTGTCTTTAAAGCCACGTGACGAAAGCACGAAAGACGACCGCACAGGTCCCCCGCGAGGCTCTGTAGTTATTCTGGCCGCTCCGGCCCTCCGCTGCCACTTCGCCAAAAGGCCAATGCGGCCTCCGATATTGTCAGATTGAAAAAAAAACAGCAGGTAGTACTTTTCTTTTTTGTATTGCATTGTATATTTCGCTTTCTTTTTCTTCTCCTCCATTCGAAAACCCGCGCCCTGATAAAGGAAGTGAAGGGAGGGGGCGTCGTGCGGCCGGAGCGGCGGCCATCAGCCATTCAGCATGAAAATGAATATCACGGAAAGGAATCACCCCCCTCCCACCCTCTCCTCGGTCCGGGGCGGGGGTGGGGGATGGGGGTGGACTCGTTATTACGGATTCTTGGCATATCAACCATGATGGAGTGTCCCGCGTGTTTTCGGATCACGCAATGAGACTTGCGGAGAAGCAGCAGCAAGCCGTGGCGCTTCCCAACAAGGAGGAATCTCTCTCTCTCTCTCTCTCTCTGCATTCCCTCGACAAATATTTTCGTCCCACGCAGCAGACGCCGCGACGCCACTGATATCTCCAGTCTCATCATCCCCAGTCGCGGGGACGGCCACGGGAGCGAGAGAGATAGCGATAGGGACAGTGCGGATATAAGTGTTTTCTGTCCCGCGGGTGCGTGCACCTCCCTAAACACGGACTGTTTTCGTTTCTAATCAGGATTTTTTTCCCCGCTGACAAGACGATGGGAAATGTCGTCAGCGTCAGGTATGCTGAAATAATAACACGCGCGCTCTCGTTGTGGAGATGAAGGCGGGCCCTTGTCCAGCTTCCTGGCCGAAGGGAGCCGAGGGGAGTGGACAGCGGCAGCGGCCTGAATGAAGACTTGTGTGTTTGGGCACTGACTGCTGCGGGGCTCGGTGTTTGCTTAGCAGCGGACCCTCCTCCCTCCCGACCGGCGTGTGTGTGTGTGTGTGTGTGTGTGCGGGCCGAGGTCCGGCCTGTGTGTGTGTGTGTGTGACGTTACCCTCTTTAAACCATCAAAAACACTTTTGTAGCACGTTCAGAGCAGGCCAGGTTCCCCGAGGTTCCCTGAGCTTGTCCGTGCGGAGAGGCTGCGAGGGACGGCAGTGCAGTGTAGTGCGGCCGGGTGGCTCACGAGATCCCGGCCCGGAAGTCTGAAAATAACGTAGTGCAGAAACGTATTCCTTTTTCCCGGCCGCTCCGCAGCTCCGCTGACCCGGAGTGGTAGAGTCGTGCGTCCGCGGCCACCGCAGGGGCACTCCGCTCTATGCGCCATCTCAGGAACGGAATTTCGGGTCGTGGCTGTGGCTGTGGCGGCGGCGGCGGCGGCGCGGCCGGCAGGGCCTGGCACTACATGACGGCGTGCAGGGTCACGGCGACCGCAGCTGCTGCAGCGAGCCCTGCAAGGCCCTGCAGGGGGTGACGGGAACGTGGCGCCGCCACGTATCACGCGGCCGGGGCCGCTGAATGGAGTGGCGTAGCGTTTCTCTGAATAAAATAAGGCTCCATCTAGAGCTCCACCTGGCGTGCCGTGCCGTGCCCTGCTGTGCCGCGCTGCCATGCCCCCCCCCCCTCCCCTACCGGCACACCGGATTGACCCGGCGCTATGCTACGCCGGTGGCCTCCACGATAACCCTCCCCCCCCCCTCTGCCCCACACTGTACCACGCCGTATGTCTGGAGCCCCAGCTCCTCTCCTCGTGTCTCGTACTCTCCGCTGCAGTCCACGCGAACCTCGCACCCCGCGCGAATCACCGGCCGTCGGCCGTCGCGAACCCGCGAATTCTTCAGAATATCGTTGCATGACCCCGCCCCCTCCTTCCCACCGCCTTCCCCTGTCCGTGGAGCGTTATCAGGCACAAACGGCGTCGCGTTCGCGGGGGCGCGCTCCGCTTCTGCGGTATTTAAAGAAAGGCAGTCATGCGACGGAAATAGCGGACCGGCAGGCGAAGTGAATGCCCTCTCGAAATGCTCGTGACGTCACTGCCGCCGCCGTCGCGGCACGCGAGTGGCCACGGAGCCACCGCCACTGGCTGGAGGGGGTGGCCGTCGGCGGCGGTGGCCCTGGACGCGCCGTCCGCGCCGAGGTGAATGGGGACGTCGCCGTCGTCACCCGAGGCAACCACGCGGACGTCGACGCTCGCCCACACACGGCACGTCGGCGTCCTGCCTCGGACACGGTGGCGTCATCCCCCGGAGCTATTCGGGCCCCGGCGCGACAGCCACCCACGGCCGGGGGGCGGCGGGGGCGGCGCAGCGGGGGGCGGCCGTGCACCAGACACGTGTCCGGCGGGGGCGGCGCGCCGCCGTGGGAAGTCGCCACGTGCCGGGGCCTCCCTCCACTTTGAATGTCACGGAAGGAAAGTTATTGCTGGTCACAGCTCTTTTTTAAGGTGATTTTCAGACACGCAGTCCATATTCTTGTCTGCTGTTCTCCGCCCTTGCAAACGAGCCGGTTCTGCTGTCTGTAACGTCCGGCGAATGCAAAATGCAACTCGAATGCTGATCGTCCGAAAAATCATTCCCCTCACGTCCGCCCACAACCTCTCCGCGCCCCGCGCCAGCGCGCGCCGGCACAGGTGTCATCCCCTCGGCAAGAAGGGCCCGCAGGCGGCAGGAGGAAGGGCTGGGGCGGCTGAGGCGCGTGCCCCGGCCGGGCAGGGCAAGGGCTGACTCCCCTGTCAACCTGCCAGCCGCCTTGATATGAGCTAATCGCTAAGCCCAAGACGCCACAATGAGATATACGAGGCCCATACCCCTCCGGTCTCAGATCCCCTCCCACCCTCCTCCCTCACTCCCACCTACTCTTCCCCTCTCCACCCATATTCCCATCCGGGGTTCGCGCTCGCAGCAAGTGTGTGTTCGGATTGCTTTGTGATGCTCGGCATTGGTGATACAATTTATCAACCGTGTCCTGTGTACTCTCTACCACAGCCTCAGGACGCCGCCAGCCAGAGTGTGGGTGCGTGTCTGGAGGGACCCAGGGGGAGTATGTGTGTGCCCTAGTATGCGACAACGCCCCCTCCCCGGGAGACGCAACTCGATGAAGCGAACATTTAAATAGAGCCATCATCAGCCACTTAGTACACCGCTCGCCTCCCATGCGGTTTTCTATATGCATTGTTTCGGAAAGCGCAGCAACTCCTCTCTCTCTCTCTCTCTCTCTCTCTCTCTCTCTCTCTCTCTCTCTCTCTCTCTCTCTCTCACACACACTCTCTTATTTTTGTGTTTTTCTATTATTTGTTGTTAATTATTATAAAAATGTAAAGAGCTATGAGATCGATGCGCGACGCACGGAGGACTTTTCAGTCCTGTTGTCCCACACCTTACAGAAAATCAAAAAAATCAATCAATCCCACTCTCAGCTGAATAAATTATTTTTTCTGCATTTGTGGTATCGTTAAAAGAGAGAGAGAGAGCGAGAAAGAGCGAGAGGGTAGGGGCATTCCTCACAGGGGGCCTATCCTATGAACCGTACACCACCGTCATCGATCTGGTGCCGTATGCGCTCTTTTTGTCGGAGGGCCACCGTCGAGCGCGATTTCGCTCCCCTCTCCACGGCCGCCTCGGCTCCGGCTGCCCCCGGCCGCCCCCCGCTGCCCCCCCGGCTGCCCCCCGGCTGCCCCCCGGCCGCCCCCCGGCTGCCCTCAGCCCGCTTCGACCTCAGCTCACCTGTGACGTGTACCCGGCTGGCATCCCTGGCCGGCCTGTACTGCCGCCGCTGCCGCCGCCAGTGGCTCTGTCTAGCGATAAATTGTTCACTCGCACAGAAAGCGGCCTGGCGCGCGCTGGAACGAGAACGAGACGAGAGAGGGGGAGGTGGGGGGGGGGGGAGGGAGGGGGCTTGCAGGTCTGCGGGGGCTTAGGGCTGTAGAATGGGGAGGGGGAGGGGGTCGGGGGTTGTGCTTAGCAAGTAGTGCGTGGCGCGGGCCGGCAGACAGAGCCCCCTACGCCCGCGTCCGGGATCAAAATATCGCCGGCAACTTAGTGTGTGTGTGTGTGTGTGTGTGTTTATGTGCGTGCGCACACACAGCAATAATGTATGCACGCGACACCTCGTGCGGAAAATCGAAAGATCCACATGGATCAGGAAGTGTAACAGTACGCATGAAATTACGGCTTTGCATCCCAGAGAGCCCCGTGCTTACACGCACACACACACACACGCACACACACTTGCATACCCATATGAGCGTGACGGGCTTACTCTGTTACCGCATGACGCCCCCCCCCCCCTTCCAAAAAAGATCTTCCCGAGTTTGAATTTCTCATTTCTCTCACGCCCCCAGCGGATGTTGTTCACACATCCCCTTGCGCCCCCCACCCCAACCCCCCACCTCCCACTGCCCCGCCCAAATCTCCCTCCCTCTCTCTACGCCCCTTTCTCTTTTGCACACACCTCTCTCCCCTGTGGCGTTCAGTAAATGAGGGGTTGGCGTGACACTACGTCACACACGCACACACACGTGCACTCTGCAGTGGTGGCACGCGCGTGTGTGTGAGTGTGTGTGTGTGTGTTTGAGTGTCTATGTGTTTGGTTGGTGTTCAGAAGCACAGAGATGACCCATGAACGTCATTGTGTATTGATACGACGTAGTAGCGATGTCGCTTCCGCACCGCTCCCCCCGGAGGGCCCGCGCTGCGCTCTCCCTCCCTCTCCCTCCCCCCCCCCCTCTCTCTCTCCCTCTCTCCCTCTCTCTCTCTCTCTCTCTCTCTCTCTGCCTGGGGCGCACATCCTACACGTGTCCGCCTACAGCACCGCGCCCTCCGGCCTATCAGCTGCCTGACCTCTCCCACACGTGTGCCACCTCCCGATCAGCTGGCCCTTACATAGTGCATGGGGGTGGGCGGCCCGGGGGGCGGCCGGGGGCAGCCGGGGGGCGGCGCACCGGGCCGTGCGCTAGCGTGCCAGGCTGCACTTCATCGTGCCATACGTCCTTGACACCGGGCGTGCGGGGGCCGCGGCAGCGGGAGGGCAGAGCCGAGGGGGGCGCCGAGGGGGGCGCCAGCTGATAAGGCATGTACCGCCTGCAGGTTGCCTACCTCGGTGTGCTACACCCCCTGCAACACACCCTCGCACCCCGTTCATCTCCTTGTGTCTCGGGGCCGCTCTTATCTCTCTCTATCCCTCTCTTACCCCTCCCCGTCCTCGTCCCACCCCAACCGGTTCGCACGGCGGCGCGGCGCCCCGGCCGTGTGCCCCACATAACACTGCCGCACATCCGGAACCAATCGGCGCCCGGCGGACGCGGCGGTGGTGGAGGAGAGGGGGGGGGGGTTTACGTTGGGGCAGGTCGGCAGCGCGGGTGAGCGCTGCTGTCTGATTAGATCCTCATCCAGAAAAAAATATTTACAAGCCGGAAAAAGCAGGCAGCCTCAGGCGAACAAAATTGAATTTGGCGTGACCGCTATAGCAAAACAAAAATACTTGGCTATCTGTTTTTGAAGTCGTTGCCGGGGAGAGTAGTGGCTGGAGGTGGCCGTCGTGACGTCACTTGCGCCTCGTTAATGAGCTGACAAGCAGCGTCGGGGGCTGACTAGTAGAACAGGGCCCCGGCGATGATTTGCACCGGGGCACGGTGTGGAGGACGGGCGCGGGGCAGCGGGGCGCGGAGCGGCGGGGCGCGGAGCGGCAGAGAGGCGGCCCAAAGCTGCCCGCCCCGCCGGCTCCGGGACCAACCCCCGCTCTCGCATTGCCAGGGAAATCCCTTTCCCTTCCCTGCGGCTTTGGGTCAGAGCGACGAAATGATCGATATCACGCTCTCATCCTCGCGCCTGTCTCTGTCTCTCCGCACTCCCCTTCCCCCTGTCTCTCACTCGCTCTCTCTCTCTGTCGCTCTGCCTCTCTCTCGCGCGCACGCACTAACCCATCCCCCCTTTCACTCTCTCTCTCTGTCTCTCTCTCCCTCTCTCTCTCTCCGTGTCTCTCTCCTCTGTGGACATGGGGGTCAAACTCAAACGGAACGGGCGCCGTGGAATGATATGAAAACAGTCGGCCCGCAGGGCCTGCTCTCTTATCAGGGGTCTCTTATCGCTGAGGGGTCAAGGGCAGCGGCGGCGGCGGCAAGCGGGCCGAGCCTGTATACGGTCACGCTCCACGCCGGGGCCCTCCAGGTGATCACGTTACGAGAACACTGCGCATGTGCACGGGTCGGCACACCCATTCTGGTCCCCGAGGAGTGTCTGTGCTTCCTGGTTACCTCCGCCGGCGCGGGGAGAGGGGGGGTCAGAAAAGAGGTCTAGTTGAACACTCGACTCTGCAATGCACGCTGCAAGGCCAGCAGGGCCGGCAGGGCCGGCAGGGCGGGGCGGGGCGGGGCTGGGCCACGCGGGGCTGGGCCGCGCGGCGAGGTCAGCCCGGGTCCGCAGGCCCGTTTCAAAAGCCTTTCATAGGTAAATTTCCGCGCGCAGCCGCGCGCGCGCCCCGCCTGAAAATTTGAACAGTGAACCTGACGAATTCATGAATACCCCCCGGGCAGCGCGTGCGCCGCCGGTTGCCGCGTGCGCTGCCGGTTGCCGCGCTGCCAGGGGCCTGAGGGACCGGGGCGCGGCGGGGCACGGCAGGGCACGGCAGGGCACGGCAGGGCACGGCAGGGCACGGCAGGGCACGGCCGGCAGGGGCAGGACCAGGCACTCGAACGCGGTGCGCAGAAAACGAATCGCGCAGTGAGGGCGTGGAGGACGTGGGGGAGGGGCATGTTGGTTTTCCCCGTGAAGCCTTGTTCCTGCCGCGCGGCGTCCGGCGGTGCGAGGCATTCGGAGAGCCGTGTGGCCAAACTCGGCCGGTCAGTCGGTCAGGCCTTCCTCTGTTTTTGCGCTCAGCCGTCCACCCGCGACCACACAAAAACATAATTTTCGGGCTGTAGGAGAGAGTCGGCAGCAGGCAGCGGCAGACCCGCGACCCGGGCGGTGCGGAGACCTTGACCCAGCCCAGGACGCGGGGGGGCTGGAGGGCGGGACGCTGCGCGCGGCAGCGGGGTGGGGTGGGGGCGCGGGGACGGGGTCTGATTCAAACTCGACAGCCAGCCACGGCAAACAGAGGCCGAGGGGATGGGATCCGTCCGTGTCGGAGACGGGGGGACGGGACAGGCGGACGAAGGGACGCTCCTGCCCAGCTCACGCCGCCGCCGCCGTTCGATGCCGCGCGGGGCCCCCGGCGCTGCAGCTAGCTGGAGCTGGAGCTGGAGCTACAGCTAGAGCTGGAGCTGGAGCTGGAGTTGGAGCTGGAGCTGCAGCTGGAGCTAGAGCCGGAGCTGCAGCTGGAGCTGGAGGGGGACGCCGCCGCGCGGCCTCCTCCCGTTGGTCGGCGCCGATGTAAGGTGACTAAAGTAAGAAAGTGTGCGTCACACTCGTTATTTTTTTCTGCGCCATAAGGAAACGCGTGGCGGGCGCCGTGCGGATTATATTCCAGCAGCGCGGGGCGCAGGGAGGGCGCCCTGCCCGGAGACACGCGGAGAAACCACACCACTTCCCAGCGGAGGGTCGCCGTCAAGGAAGAGAAAATGATGTTGGCCCTTTTGCCGCCCCCTCTGTCCTCCCCCGCCGCCACCACCACCACCGCCGCGCCGCGCCACACCTGATCCTGAGCGCCGCCGCAGGATTTGCACGCCGCCGCCGTATTTCTATCTCCCTCCCGCATCCCTGCCTCTCTGTCCGTCTACCGATCTCCCCTCTCCGTCGCGCCCGAGCCTCGTGCCTGCGCCTGAGTGATTTTCGTCTACGCTCTCTCTGTCTGATGCGCGTGTGGGAGAGGCGGAGAGAGAAAGAGGGAGAGAGAAAGAAGGAGAGAGCGAGTGACCTCCCTCCCTGGGCGAAGGTGTGTGTTCCACCACGGGCGAATGTTATGGGGTGGAGCATGCTTTTTTCCGTCACCCGCGGATTAATGTCTACGACAATAAAAATAGCACCTTCCCTTTGCGGTGGGCAGGGCGGGGAGCCCCGCCGGGTGCGGCGCCCCCTCAGGCGGGCCGGCGGCTGCCCCCCCCCCCCCCCCCAGCCGGCCGGCCAAAACAAACGGACATATAAAAGAGACTCTTTTAAGTAATGAAACAAATTCCTGGGGGAGCATGTGCTGCGAGCCACGCCAGCGGCGCCAGCGGCCGCACGGCTAGGCCGGGCGCGTCGCAGGGGCGTCGCGGGGCGCGCGCGCGCGATGTGGGGCTGGGGGGCATCATGGTCCCCGTGTGAAACGCAACCTGGCGCACAGAGGGTGGGGCCGCAGGGCAGGCCCCCGCTACCCCCGCGGCCCCCCGCTACCCCCGCGGCCCCCGCGCGGCCCCTGCCGGCGGCGTACTCTCTACCCCCGCAGGACAAGGCGAGGTCGGAGCCGAGCCCGGAAGATAATATACAACACTTTGTACGGTCCGTATTTGAATAATACATTTATTTCCGGGGGCTATATTCCTTTTCTGCCGGGGCTATGATAGCAGTAGTAGTGCAAGTCCTTTCTATACGTATTTTATTCTGCACGCGCCTGCCTTTTTTTTGGGGGGGGGGGGGTAGAGGGGAGTTGTTTTTATTTTCACCATACCCCGTCTCCTTTATTTCGGCTGCCAAACAAAAGAAAATTAATTGGCACACGCTATGAGCGAACTCACGGGGCACCACAAGGTGCAGGTACCTCTGTATATTCCAGTGCTTGCGAACTTCCCGCTGCAATGGGCCTAACACACCCACCACCGATTTCCGTTATCACGGAGGCCGATACTCCGCGGCCGCCAGCCCACGCCGCCCACGGCGCTGGCACCGCGCGCCGCGCGTCTGCTGAATTTTTCATCGCAGAAATGGGCTTTCCGGCGTCGTTAGCTGACGTGCGGAATGGCTAATGGCTGGCGTGTGCCGGCGCTATAAATCGGCGTCGCGCGCGCCCGCTTTCTGGGATGGCCGCGCAGTACTTGACTGTGTTCGAGCAGGTCAGGTCGATGTGGGGCTCGTCGTGTCACAGCGGCGGCGGCGGGCGGCGGCGCGGCGAGCGCATGACAAGCGCACATTCGGAGGCGCGCCGCCGCGGAGAGCCGCCGCTTCTCGCCGCTTCCCGCCGCCGCCACGCCGCCCCCCCCCCCCCCCCCCCCCCCCCCCCCCCCCCCCCCCCCCCCCCCCTCTCCTGCCGCTCCATCCGGACGCCGCCCGGCAATACCGGGCTTCATCGTAACGTCGTTTTCCGCAAACGGAAACCGAAATCTTGGAATAGGCCCAATGAATGTGAATGTGAGGAGAGAGACAGAGACAGAAGTGGTGGGACCGCGGGCTCGGGGCTCAGCCAAACGGCTATCGCGGACCATCCGAGGAGGGGCACCGACGGCACGGCACGCCGCCGAGCCTTTACGACCGATCGCCTGGGATTTCCTCCAGGAGAGTTTCCGCTCTCTCTCTCTCTCTCTCTCTCTCTCTGTCACTCTCTCTCTCTCTCATACACTAGCCGCTCTGCTGCTTCGGCTCCACGGGCGCCCTTTCTCCCCTTCCCCCTTTTCCCCTCTCTCCAGCTCTCTTTCCGCGGGGGATCGACGAATGAAAAATCGAGTGTAATGGAAACGAATGGAAACCGCGGCACTTTGGCAGCGGCGCCGGAGCCCCCCCCCCCCCCCCCCCCCCCTTCACTCCTTCGGTCAGGCCCGTCCTCCCCCAGGTGGCCGTTGACACCGACATCCCGCCTCCGGCAGTGTGCCAGGGGGCTCCAGGCGGCCTCAGGGCGACTGCGGAGGCAGACAGAGAGAGAGAGAGAGAGAGAGAGAGAGAGAGAGAGAGAGAGAGAGAGAGAGAGAGAGGGGGGGGCACGGGGCGAGCAGGACAGACAAAGTCGTCAAAATTGGAATTGAGGGAGTGAAGCAACGCACACGGGTTCTATTTTTTAGGCACGAAGTTGCCTATTGCATTCTTTAGGATTCGGATTTTTTTTTGACATGGCCCCATATGGACTTCTCCGAACGAAATTGTGCGATTTCGATAAGATTTATTATCTATTTTTTTTTTTGTTGTTGTAGCCCCTTCCTACCTCACCACTACTTTTGGGAAGGTACGGCGGCCGTGCCAAAGTCGCAGAAAAAATGGAATGAAGAAGAAGAAGAAAGGAAGAAGAGGAGGGAGTAGTAGAGCTGTGACTGCGAATGTGTGGAGTCGTGCGTGTGCGCTGCGGACGGGTGGCTGGCGGAGTGGAGAAAGACGACATTCATAAAGGGAGTATGAATCAGCTGGGCTGGGGGGGGGGGGGGGGGGTTAGTCATCAACCCTTCAGGGGGAAAGGGGGAGGGGGAGGGGTAGATTAATAAAGGACACGCCGGGAAAACTTCAGCAAGGCGGCAGCGGGTGGAGTCTCCGGAGCGCCTGACGACCCGGGGGTAGGCAACACGCGGCACAGCGCCGCGCTGCGGGACGGTGTGTGTGTGTGTGTGTGTGCGTGCCTGTGTGCGTGCGTGTATGTCACGGTCACACGGAGACTCATCAGGGCACTGCAGCGCCACGCCGTCTGCCCTGGCTGTTCCGTCCTGTCGATGTCTTATGGACCCTGTACGGAATCCTTGCGCAGTTATTTTTGAAAAAGATGACAACGGTCTGAGAGCACCGGCCGCCCCCACCCTCTCCCACCAGTAGGATTACAACGTGGAGGGTGCAGTGCCGCCGCCGCCGTCATGTGTGGAGTGGAATGCCTCGCTGCGAACTCAATGTTCCGTGGGGCCGTAGAGGCTGCACTTTCTTTTCTCCCTCTCGCACCCTCTGCTATTTTTACATTATGCCCTCTCCCTCCCCCTTCCCTCTTTCTCTCTCCCTCTCTCTCTCTCTCCAATGCCCGCTGTGCCGCCCCTTGTCGACCCCGCCCGCGCCGTAGGCAGCAGTAGGGGTGGCGGGCGCAGCAGCCGTAACGATTTATTGCAATTGATATCAATAATTTGGAAGGTCGATGGAGTGAGACGGGAGAAGTGAAAACTGCGCCCCTCTCTCTTTCCACCCTCTCACTCGTTGAGCCCGCCATCTAACCCCATCTCCCTCGCGCGGTCCTCTCTCTCTCTCTCTCTCTCTCTCTCTCTCGCACAGTGCGCCCCCAAGAGAAGTAGTATTTCGCCGTCGTTAGCAGGGAAACGATCGGGAGTTTTTATGGAAGCGGCCGGTACGACTCCCCCGCGGCGGCGGCAGTGGCGCGGGCGCCAGCAGACGGCACGCCCCCGTCACGTGACACCAGGCGGGGCACCCGATTGGTCGCGGCCTCGTTTCACTATTTCCGAAGGACAAGTCGATAAACGCAGCGCCGCAGCGGCAGCGCGGAACGGGTACGCCGAGTAACATTTGGCGCTGATGGAATTCTGCTCCAGGTATAAGGCCCCGGCCGGGCCCTCCGGTGTGCACTTGGCGGCCGCGGCCCGCCCCGCGTCCCGGGAGAGGGTTCGGGGGTCTGCCGCGAGAGGGTCTTGAGGGCGCTGCCGACGGACCCGCACGGACCGTAAAGGGCCGCGCCCCGCGGGCTGCTGGCGGGGGGCGTCCGCAAACCACGAATAAGAAATATAACAAAAAATAAATATTATTATTCTATTTTGAATCGTGACGGAAGTGGCAGTGGGATTGGAACCGCCCGTGGGAATCGAACCCACCAGACCCGGAGTCGTGACCCCGCGGCCCGCGCCAGTGACAGTAGCTTCTCCCCACACCGCGCACTCCAGAAGACCGACAGATGTCAACGTGGTTTGTGCCCGCTCCCCACGGCCTCATACACTTTCCATAGAATTTTCTCCCCATAAAAATATATATTGCTGTGTACATAAATGAAGAGTTGTATAGTGCGTGTACCCGTCGGGGCGTCCCCCGAGCCTCCCTCGCAGCGGCGCCCTCCGCGAGCCACATTTCTCTGAGCCCTTACACTTCCTGATGTCGTTGGGGCCCTTCGTTTGTACACACTCGCTGCTCCCGGCATCCTGTCTCTCTCTCCCACTCGCACGCACAATGGCAGGCTGCGCGTCGTTTCCTCTTCCTGAGTTTATGTAAGATATTGCTCTTCTAGCTCTCTCTCTCTCTCTCTCTCTCTCTCTCTCTCTCTCTCTCTCTCTCTCTCTCTCTCTTTCCCGCAGACCCCACCCCGGTATCTCGCCATCCTTCACCCACGCCCTTCCCTCCCCTCCCTACCGCCCGACCGGGCCAACTCCTTCGATTCGTCTGGGGCGCAAATCGTTCGCCGATCTGAATGTTGGGGGCAGCATAGCAGAGGAGGGGTAGGGGTTGAGGGGGCGGTTTTTGCAAATCGCAGAGCCAGCAAGCAAGCGGGAAGCAGTGGCAAGGGGTGGAGGAGCCCACCCCGAGAGAGAGAGAGAGAGAGAGAGAGAGAGAGAGAGAGAGAGAGAGAGAGAGAGAGAGAAAGATTGGGGGGGTGAATCGACTGAGAAAGAAGATTACGAATCGAAACAGGGTGAGGGGGGCGGGGCAGCAGCAGCAGCAGCAGCGGCAGCGGCGGCGTAAGCCCGGTGCGTGGCGATATTCACTCTGATCTATAATTCAGCGAATCCCCCCAGCCTTATCAGAGCCGGCCTGATGTATGTATCGACTTCCCTTAGCACTACTTTGGGGCCGCCCCGCCTTCCGGCCGCACAGACCGCTCCGCCACAAATTATAGAAATTCTTTCGCGTCGCGCGCCGCCGTGATTTTTGTGTTATCGCGGCTACGGCTCCACTCCCCTCCCCCCTCCCTCTCTCACTCCTTGTCCATAAATAACGTAACAAGGTCCTCCTCGGTCGATACTCCACGCGCGCGTGCGCGCTGACCTCCGACGAGTCACGTCTGGGAGTGACGCGCGCGACACGGAGCCGTCGCTAACGATGCCCTTGTCCGCGGGGTAGCGTTACGGCACGCGTCACGGCGTTTGTGGACGCCGCGTGCCGCGTCCGTGTGGGGGGCGGAGAGGGGCCGAGCCGCCCATCACATCACATCACATCGCGGCCCAAGCAGACGACTGCAGTCTCAGCAGCCGGCGCGGAGTCCCTCGAGCCCGTGGCTGCCGCAACCCTCCCATGGCGCTGCTGGCTGCGCGCCGTCGAGGGAGACAGAGGCAAGAGGGAGAGAGAGCGAGAGAGACACCTGATGTGGCCCTTGCCATGCATCGGGTGGTCGTCCCATCCCGAACCCGCGCTCGCTCGGGTCCGGTCGTGGCGGAGATGGAGTCCACCCGAGTCGGCAGGCGTCAGCGGGCGTCAGCTCCCCACGGGACCCCCCGCGGGGAGCGCGTAGGCGAGAGGGAGAGACAGAGAGAGAGAGACAGAGAGAGAGAGAGCGGTTGGTATGGTCGTCGCATCAGTCGGACAAGCAACCGCTCAGACCCAATCAAACTTCACAGCAATCATCTCCCCTTCTCTATATGCTCCCTCTCTCTCCCGCCCCCGCGCGGCATCTTCCTCTCCTTCTCCCGCACCGCCGCGCACCCGCCGTCCCCACAATTTTCGTGGTCCCGCATCGTCACGTAACTCGTGGACACGCCCCCGCGCGCGGCTCCTGTGGGAGGGAGCGAGAGGGAAGATGAAGTAGTTGGAAGGACTGCCGCGCCGCCGCACCGCCTCTGCCGCCGCCATCCGCGAAGGGGGTGTGAAACGGACAGTATCAAATCTTTTACGATGGCCAGGCGCCCCTCCTGTGCCTCCGCCTCCCCTCTGCCCCCCCCCCCCCCCCTCTCTCTCTCTCTCTCTCTCTCTCTTTCACTGTCCTTCTCCCACTGCCGAGGTCCTCTCGTTGCCGTCCGCTCGTTTTCTCTCTCTCTCTCCCTCTCACTCACGCTCTCTCTCGCCAAGATTGTAATGATGGCGAAAAGACGGGAGGGAGGGAGACAGAGCGAGCGAGCGGACCATCCCCGCCATAACCCCGGTGGCCGGCGGTGCCCGGCCGGCGCGTCAAGCACACTCCGGGCAGTAAGGGCGGTTCTGAAAGGCGGGCTAAGGTGGCGGTGTAAAGGCACTTACTGCCTCGTGGGCCCTCCGCCCCGCCGCGCCACGCCACGCCACGCCACGCCACGCCACGCCACGCCACGCCACGCCACGCCACGCCACGCCACGCCACGCCACGCCACCCGGCGGCGCGCAATGCTGGGCGAACTGGCGCAGGAAATGAAATGATCGGCCACACTGCGTGCTGACGTGCAGGTCTGCAGGGGGCGCCTGCGGGGGCGGCCTCCGACGCCGACGGCCTCCCCCGGGGTCGTCGTCGTCGTCCTGGCGGCGGCGGCGGCGGCGCCGCGGCACGTCGTCTCCGCGGGCGCGCGTGTGCGTGACCGTGCGTCGGCGGGCTCACTTATCGAATCAATAATGAGGAACTACTGCCGCCGCCCGGCCCAATTCTAAAGTTGGCCGCGGCTAGTTTTAGCACGAGGTCGCGGGGTCGCTAGCGGTGACCGCTGCCCGCCGCCGCGTGTCCGCCGCCGGCCCCCTGGAGCCGTGTGCGCTGCTCGCGCCCGCTCCCCGGGAGCACGCCGGTCGTAAACGGAGCCGCCGTGCCTGTTCCGCCCGCCGACGCCGCCGCCACCGCCGCTGCCATGTCGCCGAACGGAATCCTTGACGCCGCAAGCGCTGCGCTGTTCCGCTGCCACCCCACAGCGAGCGTCGCGACGGGACCCGAACGCTATACGCCGCCGCCGGCAGGCAGAGCGGCAGCGGAGGTCGCGGTGGCGGTCGCGGCGGCGGTAGCAGCAGCTGCGGTTGTGGCAGCCAGCAGCTGTCAATGTTACGTACGCACCGTAAACCGGGTTTATACACACTGCTGACTGCGGACTGCTGGGGGGGGGGGGGCGGCGGACGTACTACAGCCGGGCCCGTTCTGATCCGCAACGGAGGCAATTACCCAGAGAGAAACAGAGAGAGACAGTGAGTTAGATTGAGGCCGGAGAGAGAGAGTGAGAGAAAAAGAGCGAAAGAGAGAGAGAGAGACAGAGAGAGAGAGACAGAGAGAGAGAGAGAGAGAGAGAGAGAGAGAGAGAGAGAGAGAGACTAAGGACTGTGTCCATTCGCGCGCAGGTGGGGTGTCGTCCTTCAATCCGATGGCGGTGCTTTGACACAGAAAACTCGGCCGTCGTGTCCAGCCTTCCCCCCCCCCTCCCCTCCCCCCGTTAACCCCCCGGACCGTCAGACAAACGCACTGATGAGGCGCCAAAGTATTGGGTCCGCCCTCCTGTTGACCTAGGGGCGGCGTTTAGATCGAGCTGGGAGGGTGAGGGGGGGGGGGGGGAGGGGGCGAGGAAGAAGGCACGGCACGGGGGGTCCGGCCGAAGACAGAGCTGGTGAGTCGAGTCCGCGCACGCCAGGCCTCGCCAGCCGTGCCCGGCACTCACAACTTTGCCGTGGGAGAGGTCTGCGGCCTCTGCAGGGGGGGGGGGGGGGGGGGGAGGGGGGGACTACCCTGCCATATCCGCAAGCGCCAAACTTCGCCCCTACTTTCGAATCCACACGTCCGCCGCGTCGAGCCGCGGACAGTGACGGCCGTACCGCGGGGCTGTCACTGTTTCCGGTGAGGGTCGGCCTTATAGGCGAGTGTCGGCCTTAGGTGAGCGTCGGCCTCAGGTGAGTGTCGGCCTCAGGTGAGGGTCGGCCTCAGAGGTGAGCGACGGCCTCAGGTGAGCGTCGGCTGATATATGAGCGTCGGCCTCAAGTAGTGTCAGCCTTGCGGAACGTCTGCCCCAGGTGAGGGTCGGCGTATCGGCCTTAGGTGAGTGTCGGCCTCAGGTGAGCGTCAGGTTCACTCAGGTGTGTGTCAGCCTCACGGGCGAGTGTTGGCCTCAGGTGAGTCGCCGGTGTGTCTCTGACGCTAGGTGAATGTCGGCCGCAGTGTCAGCCCGCGCTGTCGGCCTCGAGTGCCTACCCGCCTCAGGTGAGCGTCAGACAGTGACACGACCCCCCGCAGAGGCGCTCCACCAAGGGCCTTTTCCGCCGTCGCAAGTGCGTTTCATTTCAGAGGCCGCGCCTGGCTGGTCGCCTCAGGCGACAAGGGTCCCTAGGGCCCCTAGCCCGCACCTTTAGGTGCCCTTTCCCTCGACGCATTCATTAAAAAAAATCGCGACACGGAGCGCGACACAGCGGCAGGAGTTTTTTTTTCCTGCTTTTCCGGAAACGAACGCCTCCGAGTATAACGCAAAATAAACGCAGAAAAGATGAGGGGAAAACATGGCGGCCTCGTTATACGTACGTAACTTGCTCTCCTGTTGCCACGAGAAAATGGCGAAATGGTCAATTTTTCTTGTCCAAAAACTTGTGGGATCTGGATCGTGTGATTTTGATAGTTTCCTGTCGCAATCTTAGCAGTAATGCGTGATGGATGGATGAAATGAATGAATGAATGAATGAATGAATGAATGAATGAATGAATGAATGAATGAATGAATGAATGAATGAATGAATGAATGAATGAATGAATGAATGACTTGTCTTGCGCCTTGCCGCAAATAGGAGCGGGTCGGTGCGTTCTGGCAGCCGGAGCCTTCCCGCGCGGCTCAAGGCCGACGCCCCCTCCCCTCCCCCTCCCCTCCCCCTCCCCTCCCCCTCCCCTCCCCCTCCCCTCCCCCTCCCCTCACACCTGTCCTCCAGCGGCCTATCAACCCTTTATGCTCACCACCGCGGAGTGCTCCTCAAACTCCTTCACACGTCCTTTCCCGCCGCGGTTTCTCAACTTTATGCGTGTGCGTGTGTGTGTGTATGTGTGCGTGCGTGTGTGACAAGACGCGAGAGGGGGGGGGGAGAGAGAGAGGGTGGGGGAGAGAGGGAGGGGCAGAGTCGGCAACAGTTATTTAAAGGAAAAAGACACTCATGTCCCAAATCGGACACCAGCTAGCGCCGTACTCTTGTGAGGAGGCCCCGCCGGTCACCCGGTTGAACTTGCTCCCCCCCCCCCCCCTCTCCTCTCCCGCCCGCCCAGCAGCGCGCTCATTACGAACCGCAGGAATTTTAAGCTTGTAAACTCGCTTCGACATGGAGGGGGTTTGGACGCGCAAGTTTCAACTTTGGGAGTGGAGGGCGAGGGTGAGGGAGAGAGATACAGGAAAGAGAGAGAGAGAGAGAGAGAGAGAGAGAGAGAAAGCAAGCGGCACATCGCGTACGATGTACACCGCACCCTCAGCGGCATTGCTCAGCCCCCACCCCTCCCTCTGCGTGCGCCAAAGCCCCCGCGCCCCCCTGCCCTGTACACGCCGCCTAACCACAACAAAACCAGCCCTTATTAGGGAAATAGAGCGGCGTGCGTTATGAACTGGGGCTGTTTCGTCTCCAGCTGCAGACTGGGCGGCGGCCGAGGCTCACAGCGGCTCCTCCCTGCGTGCCGCTGGTGCCGCGTATCCTGCGTGCTCATGTGAAAGAAGTGTAAGCCGGGACTCCGGGACTCGCGGCGTGGAGCGCTTGCTTCACAGGCTGCTCGGAGGAGATCGCCGCGCGCTCCCTCCCGCACACAATCCTCCCCCCCCCCCCCCCTCTCTCTCTTTCTCTCTCTTTCTCTCTCTCTCTCTCTCTCTCTCGGAGACACACACGCCGGACGAGCTCGAATACGCGAGCGCACGCACACACACACGTGCGCGCACGGCACCTTCTGAGCACACTCGCGAGGCGTTCGCGTGCAGGTGGCGCACACACACACACACACACACACACACACACACACACATGGCGCAGCAGCGGCGAGAGGCGCCGAGTCTCATTCATGGCTGTGCCATTGAAACACATTCCCGGGCGCAAAAGTTTTGTCGGCACAAGCAGCTCCTCCCCTCTCACCGCCCTGTGCTCTTCTCTCTCTCTCTCTCTCTCTCTCTCTCTCTCTCTGTCTCTCTCTCTCTCGTTCTCTGTCTCTGTCTCTCTCTCGCTCTCTGTCTCTCCATACCTGCCGCGCACGCCTTGAGGCCTCGAGGGCAGTAGTGCGAGAGAGACGGCGAGCGGCGGGCGCGGCTCGGCAAACTGCCGCCACTGAATCCATGGCAGCAGTTGAAACTCGTGCGGCGGCGCCGCTGCGAGCCACGCGTGTGTGCGGCGCGTGTGCGGCACGTGTGCGGCGCGTGTGCGGTGCGTGTGCGGCGCGTGTGCGGCGCGTGTGCGGCGCGTGGCGCGGCCCAACGCGCCGGGCAAGGTGAAGAGTTCCAGGGCAAAACAATGGAAACAGAAATTGACACACATCCGCCGCAGACCCCACCTTCTAGAATCCACACGACTAATTGTGGTCTCTAGTTTGGAGTCTGAGGTCATGTTCCTCTCCAAATCGCGTCTCCAAACCCCTTTATTGCACGATATTGGGGTATGATTGCGATACCCTCTCATTCTCAGCGGAAATACGCCGCCGCGATAATCCATATTCACGAGCGCTGAACACTCGATAGATACGATGACGACCGCCGCTCCCGACCTGCAGGCGGCGCATTCGCCGAGAGGTCTTGCAGTATTAACACGGCATTACTGACATGAGCGGTCGAATTTTCCTCCCGCCCCCCGCTCCCCCTCCCCCGGAGCCCATCAGTATCACATCCTCAGGGATAAGCGGAATGTAAATCGTGAATGCCGGCCCGCCACTCCAGCATCAGCAGCAGCAGCAGCAGCAGCACGGTCGTGTTGGGCTGCTCCGGCTCCGAGGCCGCCCGGAGCCGCCCGGAGCCGCCCGGAGCCGCCCGGAGCCGAGCCGTCCTGCCGCGGTCCTTTCCATGCATAATGGGATGAGGGGCCGAGTTATCGATGCAGCCAACGATGCGTTGCAGGGGCCGCGGGCCCTGTCTCAGAGCAAGAGAGACAGCGACTGGAGGGAAGGGGGAGAGAGAGAGGGAGAGGGAGAGCAGGTCCCACGCCGCCGTCCGGTGCAGGGGTCATCACCACAGCACGTTGTCACAGGGCCCGCGTCACAGTCGGTGCGCGCGGAGGGCGGGTCAGAGGTCAGAGGTCAGAGGTCACACTGAGGGGAAGCTGAGAGCAGACGTCGGCAAAATCAGCGAGTACCGCCCACAGCACTCCGCGTCGAGTAGAGTGCCTTGAGAGTGCTTCCGCTGCCCCGGAGTGCGTTTGAGTGCCCCCACGCAGCCCGACGCTGCACGGACTGGTCGATGTTTGCGACGCCCAAAACTGCTCGCGTATATCGTACAGAGCCCCCCCCCACACACACACCGTCCACATATGAACTGAGAAGACACTTGCCCGACTCAAAGTAAGGGATGGAACTCCCCGCGCAGCAGTAAGTACACGTGGGGCGGCGGGGGCCAGCGGGGGCCGGCGGGGGCCGCTGAGCCTCTCTGCCATTGACCCAGCAACCCAAAAGTTTAGATCCTACTTCCATATAACTTGGCCGCTTCATAGCTTTCGCCGCGCGGCCCGGGGGCCCCCGGCGGGGCTGCGGGGGCGTCGCGCTGCAAAACCACCCCCCACCCCCTCCCGCAGGGCGAACGCTCCCCCGCAGCATCGAAGGAATACAGCCCCTCTCTCTCTCTCTTTCTCTCTTTCTCTCCTGTCGATGGTTTACCGCGGCGTAAAATGAAACCGGAATGAAAGTTCGGTAAATATCCGCGGACGATACGCGTGGGAATACAACAAACCTGGGACTGCTGGCGGAGCGCGCGAGGACGGTGTGTGCCCTACTGCGCACCACACTCCCTCTCTCTCTCCCTCTCTCTCTCTCTCTCTCTCTCTCTCTCTCCCTCTCTGTGTGCCGATAATGGGTTGAAATTAGTCCGCGGGGGGTTGCGGCGGCCGGCTGCTTGGCGCGGCCCGGCGCCGTTGCGGTGCTGCTCGCAGCCAACCTGTGCGCCGCCGCCGCCGAACGCATCTCCGGAGACCCCCCAGGGACCCACCCGGAGACGCCTCCACCCCCGCCCCCCGCCCCCGCCCTTCTTCGTCCTCCCCCCCCCCCCCCCCCCGCACCTCCCTCCCGTTTCTTCTCCCTGACGTGTCTCTTGGCTGCGGCACGCTAATCTCTTCCACCAGGACACGCCGCGACTGATAGGGACCATAAACAACACGAGCGTGTGGGGGGCGTTGGGGGCGGCCAGGCCGGGGAGGGCGGCCGAGTGTGGGGGCGGGCCGTGGCACCGCAGCGGCAGCGGCGGCGGCGCAGAGCCAAAGGGGCCGCGAGCAGCGCGGCAGCGCGCGCCGGCAGCCGAGCCGTTTGTACGTGTCGCGGTATCTTCTTATAGTCCAGGATTCCTAGTCAAAAAAGGGCCTTTTGGTGGAAAAAAATTCTGGAGAAATTCGAACTAGCGTTTCTGATAGATCTCGATGCGCTGAGTACGAAGATTTTTTGTCTACCGCGCTAGCCCTTGAGCGTTCCGAGATATTTAACGTTAAAAATTTTTTGAACGCCTTCCGCTTTTAACCTTGTTTTTATTCGTAGCTCCGATACTATACATCCTAGAATGATGAGGAAGGTGTCAAAATGATCGGAAAAGAACAGCGAATGCAACGCAATTGTTCCGATTGGGATTAGAGGATATCTGCCAGTTCAAATTCGGTGCGGAATGCGAATGTCAAAATTTCGCGTTTACCACTTTTGTGTTATACTCGCCGTATCTTTGGAATGAGCAGTTATAATGGAAATTGGGCTTCTACAAACGCTGTTCCCCCATTCATTCTGAGTGTGTCGGTATATTCTCCTTGTCAACAAGCGTTATGGTTCGTCAGATATTCGACCTGGAAAATACCAGTGCAGGGCTCCGCCGCCGCTCCGGGCGACGCTCCGCCGGCGGCACCGCTGGCCCCCCACCACCTCCCACGCCCGGACCAGCGCGGCCGCATCCCAACTGCGGTGCTCTCTCTCTTTCCCTCCCGCCTGAAGAACAAGGAGAGACGAGCTCTGCGCGTTTCGGAGCGGACTCTTTCCTCTCTAGGAGGGACGCGCCGCACTACGGCGCTACCAGGGCAAATCCCGCGTATTCCATAAGAGATATCGTTACCGTGAAAACGGTATTGGAACCAGCATGGTCTAAACTGCAATTGATCAAAATTCCAGCCTTCTCAATAAAAAATTATGTGGTGCATGCCCCAAAACGTGTTAAATTCACAAATATAATATTTTTTAAAGAAAAATCCCAAATTAGTGTACCATTTTAACAATATGCTAGGATGCGCTATGTCACAGGCTTTCCATTAATGCCTTTAGATTTGCCATAAGTGCAATGGTTCAAAAGTTAGAAAGCAAATTGAACGGTGTGATGCGTCTGCCAGACAGGGCGCGCGGCGTCGCCGCTGGGCCCCATAAGTGTTTGGCTAACGGCATAGGCTACACCCGACCAGGTGGAGATTGTAGTGTAAATTCTCAGCTTCGTGACGCTGTGCTCGGAATTTTGATTGCGATTATTACACTGCGATCTAGAGCCCCGAGAAGTCAGCGATCATTCCCGCCCGGCCCCGCCCGCCTCGCAGCGGCCCCGGTACCCTGCGCAGCGGCAGTTAAGATCCTCCTACTCAATGGTTTCTAATTTTAAACGGTGGTTGTAAGCGAGGCGACTGTAGGGTAAATTGTCAGCTTCATAATGCCGTGTTCAGAATTTTAATGCGACACTTGTACAACAATCTAGAGCCCCGAGAAGTCAACGATCATTCCCGCCCGGCCGCGCCCGCCTCGCAGCGGCCCCGGTACCCTGCGCAGCGGCAGTTAAGATCCTCCTACTCAATGGTTTCTAATTTTAAATGGTGGTTGTAAGCGAGGCGACTGTAGATTAAATTGTCAGCTTCATGTTGCCGTGTTTAGAATTTTAATGCGACACTTGTACACCAATCTAGAGCCCCAGTAAGTCAACGAACAACCCCGGTCGGCCAGGCTCGCCTCGCAGTGGCCAGCGCCGCTGGTTCCACGGAGATTTCTCGAGGCTCTAGATTGGTGTACAAGTGTCGCATGAAAATTCTGAACACGACATCATGAAGCTGACAATGTACCCTACAATCGCCTTGCTCACAACCACCATTTAAAATTAGAAACCACTGAGTAGCAGGGACTTATCTGCCGCTGCCCGGGGTAACCGGGGCGGGACTGCCGTTGACTTCTCGGGGCTCTAGATTGTTGTACAAGTGTCGCATTAAAATTCTGAACACGGCATTATGAAGCTGACAATTTACCCTACAGTCGCCTCGCTTACAACCACCGTTTAAAATTAGAAACCATTGAGTAGGAGGATCTTAACTGCCGCTGCGCAGGGTACCGGGGCCGCTGCGAGGCGGGCGGGGCCGGGCGGGAATGATCGCTGACTTCTCGGGGCTCTAGATCGCAGTGTAATAATCGCAATCAAAATTCCGAGCACAGCGTCACGAAGCTGAGAATTTACACTACAATCTCCACCTGGTCGGGTGTAGCCTATGCCGTTAGCCAAACACTTATGGGGCCCAGCGGCGACGCCGCGCGCCCTGTCTGGCAGACGCATCACACCGTTCAATTTGCTTTCTAACTTTTGAACCATTGCACTTATGGCAAATCTAAAGGCATTAATGGAAAGCCTGTGACATAGCGCATCCTAGCATATTGTTAAAATGGTACACTAATTTGGGATTTTTCTTTAAAAAATATTATATTTGTGAATTTAACACGTTTTGGGGCATGCACCACATAATTTTTTATTGAGAAGGCTGGAATTTTGATCAATTGCAGTTTAGACCATGCTGGTTCCAATACCGTTTTCACGGTAACGATATCTCTTATGGAATACGCGGGATTTGCCCTGGTAGCGCCGTAGTGCGGCGCGTCCCTCCTAGAGAGGAAAGAGTCCGCTCCGAAACGCGCAGAGCTCGTCTCTCCTTGTTCTTCAGGCGGGAGGGAAAGAGAGAGAGCACCGCAGTTGGGATGCGGCCGCGCTGGTCCGGGCGTGGGAGGTGGTGGGGGGCCAGCGGTGCCGCCGGCGGAGCGTCGCCCGGAGCGGCGGCGGAGCCCTGCACTGGTATTTTCCAGGTCGAATATCTGACGAACCATAACGCTTGTTGACAAGGAGAATATACCGACACACTCAGAATGAATGGGGGAACAGCGTTTGTAGAAGCCCAATTTCCATTATAACTGCTCATTCCAAAGATACGGCGAGTATAACACAAAAGTGGTAAACGCGAAATTTTGACATTCGCATTCCGCACCGAATTTGAACTGGCAGATATCCTCTAATCCCAATCGGAACAATTGCGTTGCATTCGCTGTTCTTTTCCGATCATTTTGACACCTTCCTCATCATTCTAGGATGTATAGTATCGGAGCTACGAATAAAAACAAGGTTAAAAGCGGAAGGCGTTCAAAAAATTTTTAACGTTAAATATCTCGGAACGCTCAAGGGCTAGCGCGGTAGACAAAAAATCTTCGTACTCAGCGCATCGAGATCTATCAGAAACGCTAGTTCGAATTTCTCCAGAATTTTTTTCCAGGTAAAAACCTTAGAATCCTGGGCTATTATTTGGAGGCGAAGGCAGTCAGCAGCCGAGCCGAGCCGAGCCCCCCCGCGCGCTGTGTGAAAGCCGAAAGCCGTGTGCTCACGGCGGGGCCCCCCGGAGGCATCGGGGAGTGAGACAGAGAGAGAGAGAGAGAGAGAGAGAGAGGGGGGGGGGGGAGAAAGGGGAGAGAAAGGTTTCTCGGGGGCGCCATGCCGCCGGAAGTCAGCCAATTCTAACGAGCTTCAGATGTTTCTCGGCAGCGTCCCGGCCCCTTCCTTCCCTCTCCTTTCCCGCCGCTGCTGCCGCCGCCTTTGTAGCGCGGTGACGACGCGAGTCGCCGCTGTGCCGGTCGCTTGTGCACGGCGCCGGTCACGCGGCGGCTGTCGCCAATGCAGTACAAATAAATTCAGAAGAGAAAATTGAAATATTTCAAAAATTTTTGATTTTTTTTAAAATCGCACTTTTATAGCAACCAGGCAGTGTGCCGCGGGCACGTCTCGCGTCCTTGGCGAGTCCATGATTGTATACCCGCGGCGAGGTCAGACTGAAAGAAGACACACACAGACACACACATCTTAGGGTTTCCTTTTCAGCTGTACCGATCTGCCCCTCAGTTCCAACCTCCCCGACAACTGGCCGCTTGACCTTGACCCCTCGCATCCCCCCGGATCCCTCGACCCACGTCCTGCTCAAGTCCTCGCTGTGCCTGAGCCGTGAGAGACGCCGCCGGGTTCGAGTACCGCACCGTCCCCGGTTTCACTGCTTTATTTTTCCAGTCGGGCACGAGATCTGGCGGGTGGCTCCCCGGAGTGACACACAACGCAGCAGCACCAGCAGCAGCGGGGCCCGCGGCGCTCCGCTACTCTGCGATTTGATTCGATTCGGCCGGGAAATCAATTGGGTCGGATGCTGATGCGATTACACATATTGGAGCTAAACTACGGCGGCGTGCATAATATGCGGTTGGGTGGGGGGCGGGCCGCGGACCGCTGGTCGGCCGCCGGACCCGCCGCAACACCGTACCGGCGTCAGCCAGCCGGCATCAGCTGGCATCAGCCGGCGCCCAGCCGCTCCCAGCCGCACCGCAACCCTCGCAGATGGCCGGCTCGCCGGATAGACATGTCGTGTACATTTCAGATGCGCGCTATTTTATTCAGTTTTTTTTTGTGTCCCAGTTTGTGTGTGTGTGTGTGTGTGTGTGTGTAGGGGTGGGGGGAGGAGGAGGGTGATGGTGGTCGTCATCGGAGGATGCCCGTGTGCGCGACCTTTCCAGAGCGGCGGCACGGCACAGCGGAGGCCCGTCCGCCCTGCCACGTTCCCCCTCCATCGCCCACACCCCCCTACCGCCGCGCCCCGCCGCGCCCCGCCGCGGGCCGTTTCGCATGTCGTGTCTGTGAGGCGTGGCCGGGCGCCCCCTCCCCCGCGGGGCCCCCCAGCAGGGCCCCCGGCGGGGTCCGCGGCAGGACGCGGGCGTAACCGTCCACGCCCCGCCGCTGCCAGCCGGGCAGGGCTGCGCGGGACGCTGCAACACAACTCGGCGGGGGCGGCGGGGGCCGCGGGCGGGGCGCACCGCTCATACCCGTCGTGTCCCTCATTACTACCACGGGCCTCCCGGGGCGGGGCGGCGGAGGCGGGACGTTCAAATACGACGTAACGCCGCCGGGGTCCGTCAGAAGTCGGAGCGGGAGCAGCATCTCAAGACATGCGGCGCCGCGGCAGCGCTCGGCGGAAGGATAGCTGACTGGAGCTGGGCCCCAGGAGGCACGGCACGGCACGGCGCGGCACGGCTGGCCCGGGCGGCCAGGTCTCCTCTCTCCTCCTCTGCTAATTAATATTTGACTCCGTCAGGAGTACGCCGCCGCCCTCTGCCGGTGTCGCGGCGTGTCCCCCTCCCCCGTCCCCTCCCGCTTCCACCGCTGCAGAGTTTATCTATCATTGAATGAAGTGATAACGTTGGCCCGTGCCAACTTGGGGCCGGAAGCGGCGCGCGCGGCCCTGGCGGCCCTGGTGGCCCGGGCGGCCCCGGCGCGGCGGGAGGGGCGACAGGATTGTGCCGCAAAATATATATAGGAGGTGCGACGCGGGGGGTGCCCTGCGCCGCCGACGCCTTCAATAGCAACGCGCGATGCGCCGTGAGGGGGGAAGGGGGAAGGGGGTGGGGGGAATTAGCCGAAAACGAGGGGTGGGTGGCGCGAGCGGCGCGCGCGGGGCTCCGCAAGAGTCTTGATGACAAAACCCCCGCGAGCACGCCGCACCGCCGCGCCCCGCACCGCCACCGCGTATGCTCACATGGCCGCGGCCGCGGCGCACACACACGGCGCGTAACGGAAGCGGATGTTTGGCCCCGAGGGAAAAGGGGTGGGAAAGGAACCTATCGCTGTGTGTGTGTGTGTGTGCGTGTGTGTACCACACGTGTGGGCATGCCGCTGAGAAATAATATTCGGGGCGTCGTTACCACACGCACGTGTTTGTGTGTGTGTGTGAGCAGGTGGAGGGTTGCTCCCTTCTCCCTTGCTCCCTTTCTCTCTTACTTTTCCTGTTTGGCCTTTCGCGACGACCTCTACCCACCGACACATACCTACTCACACACACACACACACAAGACGACGGTGGCATGGAAGCCCTATGCACACGCAACCCCTCTGCCCCGCCCCCCTACCTACCGGTCTCTCTGCACGCAGGAACGTCCATGTACAGTATGAGGCAGCGCAGGGTATCGACCAGGCAAGGCGCTCGAGCGCGGGGTATCGCCCACATTCGGTGCTCGAGCGCAAGGCATCGACATCGGCCAGGTGCATGTGGTTCCAGTGCACAAGGTAGTCGACCAGGCATGGCGCTCGAGCGCGGGATATCGATCGGACATGGCGCTCGAGAGCAGAGTGCAGGGTGTCGACCACACATGGCGCTCGAGAGCGGGGTATCGACGAGACACGGCGGCGCTCGCTGCGCCCGCCCGCTCCGTCCCCGTCGATGCGAGCCTTCGATACGTTGGATACACGCGGGGCCGCGCAAAGCATGCCTGATCGCCGGCCCCGTCTGTGTCGTGATGCGGCTGTGGGCTCGGCGAAATGTCAGTACCCGCCCGATAATGTATTCCGGCCCGGCCGCGCCCCTCCGCGGCCCGCCGCGCCCCGCCACGCCCCGCCACGCCAGACGACATCCGCCCGCCGCCGAGCCGAAGTCCGAGTCGAGCCGAGTCGAGCCGAGTCGAGCCGAGTCGAGCCGAGTCGAGTCGAAAGCCTCCGAAGGGCGTTGTGTTGTATTGTGTTGCCCTCGGCTGAGCGCTGAGCTCGGCTGGGCGGACGGTGCCTGCCTGCCAGCTCGGCCGGTGCCGACAGGTACCAACGTAGATGGGGGGGCCCCGCCTGCGCCGCCTGCGCCGCCAGCCTCGTCTGTCCGGCCCGGTCTGTCGCCGTGGGTGGCTGCTTCCTGTTGCAGCGGCGGCGGCAGCAGCAGCACCGTGCAGCCACGCTCGCTCCGGTCGGCCCGACCCTTCCTCCGGCGGGCTCCAGCAACGGGCTCCAGCCAGGCCTCCGAGTCGAGTGTCTCCAGCGGCCAGCGCGAGTGCTGACACCAGGACAGACCTCGGGATTTATCCCGGCAGCAGCGCCTCTCTCCAGCAGCCGCCAACACATATACGACTCCAGTACATCACCGAGGAGCGACCCATTTCCTGCAGCGGGGGTTGTTGCAAGAGCGTCGACCCCTCCGGCGGGGATTAAACCCCCACTGCGCACTAGCCAAAGAGCACGGGGAAAATAAAACAAGCCGTGCAGCACACACACACACACACACACACACACTGCATTCTCTGCTAGGCCGCCGGGCCACTGTTGAAGCGGACCGATCCGATTGTGACCTCTGAGAGGAGATCACCACTTCCCCTCACCTGAAGCAAGAAATACGCAGCAGTGCAAGCAGAGAGAGAGAGAGAGAGAGAGAGAGAGAGAGAAGGGGGGAGGGGGAGGGAGACTAAGATCAAACTCAAACTTTCTCTATCGTCGAAAAGAAAAAGGTTACCCCTTATCCGGCAAACGGGGTGGTCTGTGAACAAAAAGATGGGGAACAAGAAGCGAGTTACTCGTGCCTCTCCACGCCTTGCACCCGCACGCCCCCCTCTCCTCCCCTGCTCTACTCGCTCCGCCGCCCGATTGCATGGCCTCTCACCTGGACGCACCCTTCACCGCACACACACACACACACACACACACAAACACACACTGTTTAGAGGCCTGCGCTTTCTCCTTGCTGTGAGGGATGCTGGAGGCATGTGATGTGAAACCACACCCCACTCTTCTCTCTCTCTCTCTCTCTCTCTTTCTCTCTCACACACACAACAAAAGAAAGGGATTGAACGAACGGTGCGCGCCGCACGTCCACCAACGACGCCCTCCAATCTCCTACCCCCGCGTTCCCGTTTCGGCGGGCAATCAGGCGGCACATGGCAGTGCAACAAGCGCTGGCAGTGTACTACGTAGCGGCGGCGGCGGCGGCTGCGGCGGGGGAGCGCGGACGCGGGGTCAAACACCTGCAACCTAAAACCTAACCCGCCCGCCACCCCCGCGGCGCCAGCCCCGCCCACCGCGCCCACCGGCCGCCCGGGCCGCCTCGCCTCGCTCCGATCTGAACCGAGAGGTCAGCAGGTAGGTACCACACATCATGTTGGCAAAACTGTTTGCTAGAATCCGACGCGTTTGCATAAGCAGTTTGAAATGGCAACGGCGGTGTCGTCCCACGGCGACTCTTGGAGAGACGGTGCACGCGTATGGTTCGGGTCCCCGAGTCCCCGCTGGTGGTGGCGGCTCGCGGTTCGCGGTTCCGATGCTTCCGCCCAGAGACAAGACTGCGTGCCGGGCCGCGGACAGCCGTGCCGGGTAGGCCTCCAGCAGCGCGGGCGGACGGAGGGCCGGGGGGGGGGGGAGGGAGGGAGAGGTGGAGGGAGTGAGGGAGGAGGGAGGGAGGAAGGAGGGAGGGCGGGGGGGGGGAGGGGTGGAAGGGGGAGGGAGGGGGGGGGGGGGGCGGCTAGGACAGTGAGAAGGCCTGACCAGGTCAGGTGGTCCAGAGCGGGCGGTCGTGCCAGCGCGGACTTGTTGGCCCCCTAAACGTCTATATATACAGCGTGCCGGCTTCCTTTCCAGCACACACACACACACACGCACACACACGCACACACACACACACACAAGAGTACAAGGACCACCGCAGCCGGACCCCAACCTCCCAACCCGACCTCCTTTATTTATCGAGGTGGAATGCAATTGAATATCGGGAATTTGGGGAGTCACTGGCGCCGGCGCCTAGCCGCCCCCCCCCCCTTCCCCTCCATCCCATCCACCACACGCTCGCTATCTCTCTCTCTCTCTCTCTCTCTCTCTCTCTCTCTCTCTCTCTCTAAGCGGCCGACCCCTGACGTCCGGCGCGTCCTAGGCGAGGCGGACGATGAGTAGACTAAGAGGGCCTCCTCCGACCCCCCCCCCCCCCCCCCCTCACCCTTCCAAGGGCACCAGGAAGGGGGAAGGGGCGGCGAGGGTTATACAGGAAGCTGGGCGTTCAAGCCTGGCCGGCCTCGGGTCCTGTCGGGTCCTCTACTCCACATAGCGGGCATTCCATGCTCTGGGCACCACTCGTCTCGACCTCCCCGCACCCGGACGGCGGCAGAGCACACTCGAGTGTGAAGCACGATATCTGCAGTCATCCGTCCTGCACGGCATATTGCAGCGGCGAACGCACTCAGTGCAGGGCAGGGCGGCGGCAGGGCTCGAACCCGCGGGCCACTGCTGCTGTGAGTGATCGTCGGTATTTGAACCCGCGCAGGATGCGGACATCCTCCGGGGGTGGCGGGGGCGGGGCGGGGCCCTCTTGGTGGGCCTCCGTGTGTGTGTGTGTGTGTGTGTGTGTGTGTGTGTGTGCGCTCGCGTGTCGGAAGTCATAATTAACCCCGGTCGGGCCCGATTGCCGGCTTTTTGAATATTAATCACATTGAAACAATGAAATGAATACCCAATGAGAGAGGCGGCGGCGGTGTCTTGTCGCACCGTCATAGTGTGTGTAGGTGTAGTCCTGCTGTGTAGTCCCCCCGGCCCTGTAGTCCCCGACCGTGTAGCCCCGCGCAGCGTCACACCCACGGCGACCCCCCGGTTTAGGTTGCATTTTAATGCGGTCTGGACCGGGAGGCTATTAGGGGCCGGATGGTGCGGCACGCGCGCGGCACGGCCGGACACGGCGGCACGCGACGCCGTCCACATACCACGTAACACACCCGCCCCGATAACCCATAACAATACGCACTTACGCCCGCACACACGCACCCTTTTCCTAAAGGATTATAAAATATTAACGAGGTCTCTTCCCCGCCGCCCGCGGGAGAGCCATTCCGCCCGCGGCCCACCCCGCCGGCTCCGCCGGCCCCGCAAAACCTGCGATAACGCCAAACACGTATCCCAAATCTAATTTCACATTCATTTCTTGTTTTTATTTTTTCACGGTACATCTGGCTGAAATCCACTCCGGCGGGGGCCGGCGCACACACACACACTGAGGCCTATACACCGCGGCGCGGCCATCGTGTCTTCGCTCCCCTTTGGTCGAAATATAAGGATTAGCTTTACGCAACGAAATTGCCAATTCGATTTAATCCCTCCCTCCCCACATACCGTGTCGTGCTGCTTTCGCGCGGTGCAGGCAGTTTTTTTCCCAAGTTTTTTTTTTCAAACAGTTTATTTTTTGTTTTGAAAACGTTTGGTGTCGGTACGCAGAAACCTCTACACTCGGCGATCTGTCGAAATCGCGGGCGCGCGGCTCGCGGCTGGTTTCCACGCATTTAGAGGGCGGCGCCGACTATTTGCACACTCGCGGGAGTACAACATCCAAACTATGTGCCGTTAACCCTCCCGAACAACCCTCCCATAACCGTCAAAAAAAAAGGAAAAAGAAGAAGAAGGAGATAAAAACACGCAGCAAACGCCACGGCACGCCACGCGAAGGCCGCGCTGGCACCGCTATCTCACCAATTTATCGGACGCCTCCCAAAATGCCTGACTAAACCTTCATCCACCACCAGCGCGCCCCTCAACCACCGCGGCCTACCCCCGACCCCGTCCCCGCCCCCCACTCTCTCTCTCTCTCTCTCTCTCTCTCTCTCTCTCTCTCTTCCTCGTCCTCTGTTTCTCTCTCTCCCTCTCTCTCCGTTAGGCTCCCTTTGTGGGCGCTAAGGGCCGCATTGCGCATTAAAAACGATACGCCCCTTGTGTACGGCGCTGCTCCGCCCTGACTGCGCCTTGGCTCGGCTCCGCCCGCGTCGCCCCGGCACCGCCCCGGCTACGCCCGCAAAGACACCCCGCCCTCACCTATGTGGCCGCCATCCGCCTTATCTGCCCCTCATTTACTCCCCTCCCCCCCCCCCTCTCCCACAGCCCCAACGCCCTCGGCCTGCTTAATTTCTCATCGAGTCTCGCGCGCGCCGCGCGCCGCAGTTTATAAATGTAACCCATCTCCGCCCCACCCCCAATTCCTCTTTTCTCTCTCGCTCTCGCTCTTCCTCTCTTTCCACCTCTCTCTTTCTGTCTCTCTTCCGCGTCTCTCCGCGAGGCACGCGGCCGCGACATCTCTACATTATGAAAAACAAGCGCGCAACGCCCGCGGCGCTCATGGCTTCGCGGGCGGCGGACTGTTGCCGGGCTCTTGCCGGTATTCGAACCACCGACCACCACCACCACCGCGGTGAACACGGCGACACGCGGCCGCGGCCGCAGCGCTCCTATTAATGCTTATAGGATAAAGTTATCCGGGCGACATGCGTTGCCCCGCCGGCCGCCGGCCGCCGGCCCCGCCTCGTCCCCACTTAGATTACGTTATGTTCGCTGGACCGACGGCACGACGGTTAATTCCAATCTCGACCTTTTCTCGGCCGGTCGGGGCGCTGCACTGTCGTGCTGTCTGCGCGCCGCTGCTGTTGCTTCGTTTTCCGTCCGTCTGTCTCTCTCTCCATCTCTCTCTCTTTCTCTCTCTGTTTGACCATCATGGGGAGCTCTGCGGAGAGAGAGAGAGAGAGAGAGAGTAGATACAGAAGAGAGACAGAGGAATGGGAGAGAGGGGGGGGGGAGGACTTTTCGCGTTTCTGTATACCCGCGCGCATTTATCCGGAAAGCAATGTCAATGCTACCAATAATAATGTTCTCTCCCTCCTTTCCCTCTCTCTCTCTCTCTCTCTCTCTCTCTCTCTCTCTCTCTCTCTCTCCGCCTCTCCCCCTCTCTGTCGCTCCCACCCCTCCCCCCGCAGCTCCGGATGTGGGTGTCGTGTTGCTGACTGCTGAGCGGCGGCGGCGCGGCGCGGAATACGAACCCCGCCGCCAGCAAGGTTTGCGAGGAGTAATCCCGTGCACTTTAGAGAGACCCGCCTGCCCCCCCCCCCCTCTCTACGCGGGGCCACCCGCAGCTAGAGAGACACAGCGCCTCTCCAGCGCGCATCCGGAGCCCAGCGCCTTGCGGCCGCCTGGGGGGTAGGCTGCCCCGACGGCGGCGTGCCGTGCGGGACGGTGGGCGCCGCGGGGTTCCGTCCGCCCTGGCACGGCTGTTCTCGTGTTCTCGCTACTCTGACCGCGTCGAGTTCGGTTCGGACGGAAATTGTGGAATGCTTTTCCTGCCAGCAGTGCTCTCCGTCGGTATCGGCACGTATGCCTGCTTATACACACCTCCGGGCCCGTGACGCATGTTCTGGCACGGCTCCTCGCTCCCCCCCCCCCCCCCCCCCCCCCCCCCCCCCCATCCCACTCCAGGTGTCCACACGGGACGCTGCCAAACAGCTCGTCCTTTAGGCAAATGGCCAAATCCGCGATGGGCGTCGGCTGTACGTTCGTCGCGCTCCCCAGCAGGCGGTGTCGGGCCGTTGCTGTACTGCGGCCACAAGACTTTTTTTTTAATTTAAAAAACATTTTTTTAAATATTTTAAGACGTCTGTCGTGGTTGCCACGCGCACACAGACGCAGTTCCTGGCCGTTACGTAACGCTGTCGGGGGGCTGGAGTCTGAGCACCGCTGGATGGCCGTCGCGGGGCTTCGGCGAAAGCGGCCGCCACCCGCCACCACACACACCTGCGCGTCGTCACAGGGTAGCTGAGCTGGCTCTCCTTGGGCTCGGGCCGGGCTGGAGGCTGGAGGCTGGCTAGCCCGCCGCTGCCCACACTGTCAGCCGGGCCGGACTGGACGCGGGACCGGCGCCCGGCGGGTCCGCAGGGGTCACGCTGGACCGCGTCCAACAGCCGCGCGTCGTGGCTGTGCTAGAGGCCGCGCGCCCTCGTCGACGTCGTGAGCTTACACCGCGAAGCTCCGCCGGGCCTCACCCAGCTGCTGCGAATACCGGCCGCAGCGACAGCCAGCAGGGACCGCGCTGCCAATAATAATTGCATTTCCTGTCGGGCTCGGGGAGCTCGGGTCGCCCGGCCGCCGCCTCTCCGCCCCGCTGACGGGCCCCGGCGGCCCGCGGCCGCTTACCCTGTTGGCCGAGGCCCCGGCCACCACACCACGGCACCTCGGCGTCATGGTCCGATCGCACCGCGCCGCGGGCTTGCGTACACCGCCTGGCAGTGCCTGCGCATGGTGACGGACGAAAATACAGGGAAATAAAAACCGTCGACTCACTCTTATACGAAAAAGTTTCTGACGTTGACGTTGCGTATTTTTTGACCATCATTTGTAAGGTTTTTTTCGTCTCTTTTCTTTTCACTTTCTTTTCCTTTTCTGGCAGTGTTCGACGGGCCGATGCTGTTGCTCTGTCCGAGCCGAGTCGAGCCGAGCCCTCCCACCAGTCCAGCACGCTGCGGGCGCGGCGGCGCGGCGGAGAGAGAGGGAGAGCGAGAGAGCGGGAGAGCGAGAGAGCGAGCGAGAGAGCGAGCGAGAGAGCGAGCGAGAGAGCGAGCGAGAGAGAGAGAGAAAGAGAGAGAGCGAGGGGGGGGGGGAGTACTGGACCGATCAGGCGTGCTCTCTCGGCGCTGGTGATGTTCAGTATTCCGTCTTTCAGGCCTAACCCATTCATAATGGCCGGCCGGCCCGTCTGTCGCGCGGCAACCCAGCCTCGCTTCGCCGCGCGGCGGGTACCCGTCTTCTTCCATTCTTATTCGTTTCTCCATCTTCTCGTCCTTCTTCCCCCTCCCTGTCTCTCTCCATGCTCTCTCTCTCTCCCCAGCTGCCCCCTTCCTCCCTCCCTCCCTCTCTCTCCCCCGCGTTCTCTCCCCGCCAGTATCGCACGTCCGGTTCTGTCTTCCGTCTCTCTCCCTCGCTCGGTTATTACGTTTGCCCCCGCGGGCTCGCGGCTCGCGGCTCGCGCACTCCTCGCGACATGAGACAATCAGGTCCTGCATTGTCGGGGGATGTCGCGAGATACAGCACGGCACGGCACGGCACGGCACGGCACCGCGGGCCGCACAACAGCCGTAGTTTACACGCCCTTGGCGGCGCGGCTGCGACCCGCCAGGCCTCCCGTGACCTTTTCTCCTTTCTCTCTCGCACCCCGCGCCGCAAACAAAGGCGCGGGCCGGCGCGGGCGGCGGGGCCCGGCCCAGCGGGGGCGCCGTCGGGGGCGTCGGGAGGTACCGATCCCCACCCTCAGAGCCTCGCATTGACTCATGGTTCAAATTGAATTCGGTACCCGGGTAAGCCACGCCGCTGCCGCTGGCTGCCGCCGTCCCCGCCGCCGCTTTATCCCGCCGTCATACATATTTCACCGTCCGGGGGCGCGCGGGGTCGCCCCCCCCCTCCCCCTCCCCGGGACAGGTGCGGATCCAGGGGAGGAGGGGGGGGGGCAGCGTGCCCCCGCCTTGAGCCGCCACTTTCCATTGAGCCTCCATTCCACGGACGTTATCCGGGTGATCAGCCGCCCCGCCGGCCCGGCCGGAGAGTCCGCGCCGCCGCCGCCGCCGCCTCCGCCTCCGCCGCCGCCTCCGCCGCCGCCGCGCTGCACCCGGAGCCCCGGACCGCTGTTGGAGTATGGAGAAAAACACTCGGCCAAAACACAACTGGACGCACCGCGCTCTCGCTCGAGACCCTGACGCATCCGCACCGACCCTCTTCACAACGCGCACCGAAATGGACTAATTAATTAATGCGAGCCGAAGTACGGGAGAGGCGTGCCGCGCGGGGAGGCGAAAATAAAAATGGGAATAACTAAACGGTGTGGTGCAGGCCGGCGAGTATTGTTCGGACCCTGGATGCTGGATCGTGCCGGAGCCGGCCGGGGCCCCTGGAGTCGGCCTGGAGTCGGCGGGGCCCCCTCCCTCGCTGGGCCGTGCCTCTCCAGTCTCTGAATGGCTCAGACCTACCTGGCCCGAGGAGCGGCCCCTCCCCCCTCCCTCCCCCCGCTCAGGAAACCTGAACGCCCACTCCTTACGGGCGCGGCGAGGAAAGAAATACACATCGAGAAAAAAAAATGAAAAAGAGTAATGTTAATCCGCGGCGCGTTGGTATTGCGGCTGAGCCGTATTCCGATACCAATTCACAGGGCCGAGTGATGCTTGTAAAACTGTACGTTCCTTTGGGATCGAGGCGGTGGCGGCGGGCGGGGGCCGCCGGGGGCCTCCTGAGGTCCCCGGCGCCATACGGCGGCCACGGCGCGGCCACGGCTCGGCCACGGCGCAGCCACGCGCTCCCTTTCATCGTACAATAACACACGCATGCGCGCGCAACGCGCGAAAAAAAAAGAAGAAAGGGGGAAATATACTACATTCGGCAGAGAGGCAAATAATGTATTTGCAGAGCAAACATGAGCGAGTTGCCTCTCTTGGAATTGCTGCAGCACACCGCCCTCTGCCCCAATGCGCTGCGGGGACGCATCCCCGCCCGGCCCCTGTCGGGGATGGGGGACTCCGGCAGTGCACGCGGGCGCAGAGAAACGCGCCAGCCGTACCCCCTCCTCCCTACGTCTGTCTCTCTTTCTCTCTCTCACACACACATTCTCTCACTCTCACTCTCTCTCTCTCCCCCTCTCTTTCCCGTACAATTCCCAACTTTGAAATTCAATTTTAGTTGCAAACGGTCAGTGAGTGAGTCTACATCGAGGGGCGCCTGGCCGACCAGCTGGGCTCGCTGGTGTGGTCTGGAGTAGCAGAGTCGCTACCCCGACCGCTACCTATCACCCCCCCCCCCCCCCCCCTCCCCCCCCCCCCCCTATCCCTCTCTGCCTCGCCGGGAAAAAAAGTCCGCGACAAAGGTTTCGGTTTCAGACTGACAGCGAGCGCTGCCGCCCGTAACAGAGAAAAAAAAAACGTAGAGCGGACAGTTGTCAGTAAAATCTGCGACATTTGTTTCTACACTGGTTGTTCTTCTCCGACACAACATACAGTAGCAGCATGGCCCGATCCCATTGGCAGACGAGTGACCACATCGCGACACCGATTACTGTGCACTACTTTTTGCCGCGCGCGCACACACACACACACAACACACACATTACTTTGTCGTCAAGGGCGCTCCGCCTTACCGACAAGTCTCCGCGCCCCGTGATCCGTGTGGCGCCGGCCCCGCAATCCGATGCACGCACTCAGACAAAAGATACCGAAGCCGCCGCCGACCGCCGCCCTGTTTATATGCGGCTGGAACACACCGGCTGCCCGGCCCGGCCGCGGCCCGCCTCTGCATTACTTTTATTACGGACCTGTGGCGCCGCCGTCGCTGCAGTGCCTCGCTTCCTCTGCGGGGAGGAGGTTGCCAAACGTTTCAATCCCCATTGATTTCGGCTCCTGGCGCTGTAAGAGCGGCTCCGGCTCCCGCTGGACCTTTAGACTTTGCTGTGTGTGCCCTCGCTTGGTTGGTGCAAGCATGCAGTCCGCTCCATTCACGGAGCGGGGCGGCCGTTCTCGCCAGCTGGCTCCTCGCTGGAGCCTCCAGCCCGCCTGCAGGCCGCCTCCAGGCCGCCTCCAGGCCGCCTCCAGGCCGCCGTCCTGACCTTGCTGGGTCCGCCAGCCGTCCGCTCCGTGCTCGGGCTCATTCTTCTTCCCCCTCTCCAGCCCGCCGCTCCAGCAACGCTCTCCAGCAGGCCGGAGCTCTTCTGGAGTCCTGCCGATCGACTCGTCCATTGACAAAAAGGGAATCGGCCCCGACGGCCTAATGGCTGCGGCGCTGCGGCCGCGCGCACGTCGTCGTTTCTCCAGCCGCGGCTCGATGCTTCCAGTATTCCTCCAGCAAATTCTTCCAGCGGGTGTCGCAGTGCCGTGTCCTCAATCGGTTTCCACGCACAGTGTGCTCTCCAGCGCACTGGCGTCGTGCTCCCCCGGGAACGCCGCCCCGCACGATTCTCCAGTGCGTCTCTAGATTTTCTCCAGCTTTTCTCCAGCACCGCGCGCTGGACCACGCACGCACACACCTGGCCCGATGCGCACACCGACACACTGCGATGCTGGGGAGGAAACGTACATTTTTTTTGTAAACACACGCCGCCGGCCAGGAGACAATAACCAACGGTGTGAAGAAGGAAGTGGGCGAGAATAAAGAATGAAAAGGGGGCCCCACGACCAAAGGCTCCGAGCCCCGCCGGCCCCGCTGGGCCCCGCCGGGCCCTATGGGGGGCTCCGGGTCTACCTGGAGGCCGCACGGCCAGACATCTGACCCACAGCGTAGTATAGCGGTGGCGTAGCACCGGTGTCGTGGCCATGCAGCCGCGCTCGGGGACGCGCCGACCCCGGCCCGCCCGACCTGACCCGACCCGGAGGCCGCGACAGCGGAACCTAAGCAGCCACTGTGCAAGCTCCCCCAGCTACACAGTGCTCATCCCATGCTAAGAAAACACAAATCCGTCGCAATTATAATGGCAAAATTTCAAAGTATTTGTTTTCTGTAGATAATTCAATTTTTCCCACCCTGCCGTAACTAAAGTTTGCTGCTTGCGAGCCGCGTGACTTCATTCTCCAAACAACCTGTCTCTCTCCTCTTTTTCCCCTTTACACATTGATTCCAAGCGCGCGTGGAGGCGCTCTTTGTAACGACATTCCGGACCTGAAATCATTATTATTGTCATCCGCATTTCGGATTCACGTCATGGCATCGGCATCAGCAGCGGCGGCGGCGGCGGCGGCGGCGGCGGCGGCGGCGGCGGCGGCGGCGGCGGCGGCGGCGGCGAGTGAGAGAGCGGCAGGGTGTCCGGGGGGGGGGGGGGGGGGGGGGGGAGCCCCGCGCAGCCCCGCGCCGCGGCAGACTTTGATGAATGAAATGGCCCCCGCAGCGGCGGCGCGGAGCTACGCGGCGGAGCTACGCGGCACGAAGCTACGCGGCACGAAGCTATACGCGCGGGGGCTACGCTGCTGCTGACCGGCCGGGCCAGGCATTTACCTGCAGATGTCAAACCGTCCGCAATATCCTGGGTCCATCCCCCCTTGCGGCCGGCTCCAGCTCCAGCGGCGAGTGCGGCCCGGAGGAGCCGGGCAGCCGGAGGCAGGCCGGGCCCCATATATCTTCCGAATAACACCGCACACACAGCGCTGCTGGACCCGATACACACACACACACACACACGGGAGGGAAATACATTCTGGGCCGCGCCGCAGAATCTGGGGGCGCAAAGAAAGCGGCAGGTGGCCGCAGCGAGGAGAGCGCTTAGCGGGTGAGTAGTGTCGGAAGAAAGTGAAGTAGCGAGGAGTGCGGTGCGAGTGGTGTGCCGAAAACCAGAATCCAAGATCATCGCGCACGGCCGGGGTGACGAGCAGAGGAGGTTCCTTTTTCGGCCCCACTTATGTTTGCGTATGAGTGCGTGTGTGTGAGTGTGTGCGTGTGTGTGTGTGTGTGTGAGGCAGAGGGAGAGAGACGGGCTGAGGTGGGGGGGGGGGAGGAGGATTCAGAGTCCCAGCAGAGAGTACCGCCGGCACAGGAAGCGGGCTTACCTGCCGACCGGAAACGGAGCCCTTCTCCTATCTACGTGAACGACGGGTGGACGGGACACGGGAGTCTGTCTCTCTCGCTCCCCCGCGGCTCCGCTCGCCCCCCCCCCCCCTCCTCGCCGCACTACTCACTCCTGGGTCTAAAGCGCCTTTGTGTGTCCTGCTGCTACTTAGGGAAAAAGACGGGGCCGGGGGGGGGGGGGGGGGGGGCTGGCGTCGAACCCGCGTATCTCGTGCGTGGACGCGGCGCCGATGCCGCCTCGGCCACTGCGGCGGCCGCTCTGGCCGCCGGACCGGACTCGAGCGCCCTCCTGAGTCAGGCCGATTTGCTGCTTTGCCAGGTTGCCGCGTCCCGGAGGGACACGTAACTGTGCCCACGACTCCCCGGGCCGCGCGGCCCCGCGGCGGTGCAGTCCCAGAAAAATTGCTACACGCGAAAACAAGACCACGCCGAAGACAAAACAGCGTTTGTGTGCGCCGTCTCCGCAGACGGCACGGGACACTCCTGCCGGATCCTGCCGGCTCCTGCCTGCCCGGCGTGTGATATGGGCCCGAATAATTCAGCAGGCCGTATTCGTTTGCCGGGAAGCGAGTTTTCAAAATAAAAAGAAAAACAACGTCGCACAACAACCCGACCCCGCCGCCGTGTACACGTCTCGTTAGGATGACACCACCGGCAGCAGACGTGAGCCGCGGCCAGCCGTGCGCTACCTCTCTGTCTCTCTCCCTCTCTCTCTCCGGCCTCGTGTTGTGACATTTTCCTCACAAGTTTTGTCCCCTGACCTCCCTCCGCCGGCGCAGCAGCACGCAGCACGGCTCTGACACGACGCCTGCCTCTGCCGTCCTCGCCTCCCGTCCCGCCGCCGCGTCCAGGTTTTGTCCGGCTCCTCTGTCGCGCACCGCTGCCAACCGCCTCCACCACCGCCTTTTCGAAACGAGACCGCCGCGGTTTCGCGCGCCGCCGCCGCCGCCGCCGCCGCCCACCGGCGTTTCGTCACGTGACATCTTTTTGTCCTTCTTCAGCGCTGCCACCGCCCTTCGCGGGCGGACAGTTCTGTTGTTGTCATCTCCGTCCTGTGTTTCGGCAAAATGCACGCGCAGCCGGAGCGTCGCCGGGGCGCGCAGCGCAGGCAGACACACAGCGAGCGCGAAAAACGGCGCGTTTTTTTTCCCCATTTGGGCGAGGCTGCAATTTTCCGTTGATCGTTGTGTTGGCCACTTCCGGCATTTTGGGGGTCTGTCTCTCCACCGGAGGGCTCCGCCACGCGGTAAACTCACAGCAGCGGCGGCGGCCCTTAGCGTCCCCCGCTAAGGGAGAAGATTGGGAGCCGCACCGGCCATCACATCGGCATCACCGGGGGAGGAGGGCCGCAGGGCCGCAGGGCCGCAGGGCCGCAGGGCCGCAGGGCCGCAGGGCCGCAGGGCCGCAGGGCCGCAGGGCCGCAGGGCCGCAGGGCCGCAGGGCCGCAGGGCCGCAGGGCCGCAGGATCGGTACCGAACGCCGCCATCATTCCCAGCGGCCTCCCTGGCGCCCCACTCATACCGGAGGAAGCGCACGAGATTGGACGAGCGGACGGATAAACCGTGTGGCGGACAGACAGACAGACAGACAGACAGACGGACCGGGGGGCAATTCGGTCTAATTATTTCGTGGCGACCGGAGAAGGAAGTCTGAGCAGGCTCGGCGATGCAGCGCTCGCCTCGACCCTTACATGGTTTGATTGTTTGGGTCAGAGTTCCTTCCCTCCGCTCTCACTCACTCATTTCTCCGTCTCTCTCTCTCTCTCTCTCTCTCTCTCTCTCTCTCTCCCCCCGCTCACGTCCCGACGTGATGTGGGTGGGATGGGGCCCAGTAATGGCCACCTGATTGTGTCCCTCAGGTGATATCATCGCAGCCTTCCGGGAAAGCCAAGAGAGTCCTGGAGCAATGTTACTGATTTTCCGCCTCTGCGCTTCGGGAAGCGTGGTGCGTCACCTCGCCCCCCCCCCCCTCTCTCTCTCTGTCTCTCTCGCTCTCACTATCTTTCCCCTTTCCCTCTCTCTTTTTCTGGGCGACAAACGCGCGCTCATACACGGCCCCCCCGCAACCCCTAGGGCATAGAAGTACATTAGCCAAGACATTTTTTATGACGTTCAGCTCCCCCCCCCCCTTCCCCATCTCCTTTTGCCCCTTCCCCCTTTTTCCGCTACTGACGGAATATACATTCGCCTGCGAGTTTTTCATCTTTTTCGCATGCTGCCTCGCGGAGGCGGGCGGCGCTACTGCCGTCGTGTGTGCGTGCGGGCGAGAGAGAGAGAGAGAGAGAGAGAGAGAGAGAGAGAGAGAGAGAGAGAGTGTGTGTGTGTGTGTGTGTGTGTGTGTGTGTGTATGCGAGGGGTCTGTGACACAGCCGCGCTGAATGGGTTGCCTACCCAGCGGGCTGTGCCACACAGCAGCAGCTGCAGTGGCATACATGTGTGCCACGGACGTCGGCGCGTTGGCCGGTGCTGGCGGACCCTATGCACTTCTTGTTCTCCACGCCGCTCGATCCATGACCTGTGCAGTAGCGCCGGCGTGAAGCCAGCCGATGCCCACGTAAAGTGCAAGTCTTCCTCTCTCTCTCTCTCTCTCTCCTCTCTCTCTCTCTCTCTGGCTGTGCTGCGGTGGCCGCATTGTTCCCCGTATTCCGCCCGGATCTGGTCTATACGCCGAATGGGTTTGTGTCGTTGAGACTGCGGGGCTGCGGGGCCGCAGCAGACGGCGGCGGTACGGCGCGCGGTGCACGGCTGCATCCAGCCGTGTCGGCCCTGCCGTCCGCGCCGCGTCCTTGTGGCCGGTGGGCTTTTGATTAACCCGACCATCACGGAGCGTCGCTGCCGCGCCGCACCGCCTTTTCACCTCACATTTCCCCGCTGCTCCTCTATGCTTTACTCCTCCCACTCTTTCTCGCACCTCCTCCTTTTTTTCCCTCCCTTAATTTCCCTTCCCGCGCCGCCGCCGCTGCCGCCGCGTCGCCCGGCCGGCCGGCCGTCGCGCCTGCTTGTCACTTACCAGCACTTACCCTCGCCATCACGGGAACCCCGCCGGCTCCCGCCGGCTCCCGCAGTCACGTCATTTCCCTCTCTTCTTCTCTTTGTCTCTCGGCGCGAGCGTGATTTTGTTTTTCCCGGTAGTAGCGGAGGAGTTGGTCTGCGGCCCGGCGCGGCGGCCCGGAGACAGAGTGAGAGAGACAAAAGGGAGGACAATATTACCCGCAAGGCGGGGGCAAAATTATATCACTTTGAGTGGGCGTGATGATGGCTCCATTCCTGGGAGGCGGGAAAGCGAAAAGGTCAGGCCGGAGGCTCAGACGTGTAAGTCACTGCGGAGGGTCGCTGGAGACACTGGAATCACTGGAGACGCTGAGTCGCCAGAGTCTCTGCAGTCGCTGGAGCCTCCAGGACATCCGGAGCCCGCAGGGACTCGCTGCGCTGCGGCGCCAAGCTCCACTGAGCCGCGTTAAAAAGTCAATACCCCCCGCGGAGGGGGCAGCTGCTGGGCCGGGGCTCGCGGGCGGGCCCGAGGTACAGCGCTCGGCGGCGCGTCAAACCCGCAGAGCGCCGCAAATGACAAAAGTTGAAATTATCGGGCGGTCGGCAGCGGCGGGGCGGCCGACGGGGCTGGCGGGCGCCGCCGAGGGCGCCGCTGCACGCGGGCACGCGGACGAGCACGGCCCGGGTCCCGACCGGCATTCAGCGACTGAATGCCGCAGCAATCAATGCCTGCGTCACTTCCGCCAACACACCACAACACACAAACGCCACGCACAGGTAGTGCGGCGAGCCCTGCTGCGGCACGCTGTGGGGGAGCCCTGGGGGTAGGGGGGGGGGGGCTTCATAGGGTACCCTACTGCCGTCGCAGCGGAGCGGCGCGGAGCGGAGCCCCCGCAAGGGCTATTACCAAATTACACCCAGTGACGGCGATGAGCCCTCACGGCGGAGTGGACGCGTCGGGCGGTACCCATCACCGTCATCCCTCCTCTCTCTCTCTCTCTCTCTCTCTCTCTCTCTCTCTCTCTCTCCCTCTCCTCTCGCTGTCTCTCTCGTACTCAAAGCGGGCCGGTCTGACTCGGCGCGCGCACACACCCGACAAAAGACGGAGAGAGATGAGCAAGGAAAGTCGTTTTCCGAACTGCTCTGGTGCGGGGCCAGCGGCGGGGGGGGGGGGGGGGGGAGTTAGGGGGAGGAGTTGGGGGGGGGGGGGGGGGACACCGTGCCGTGCACGTCACGAGACGGGGACCTGACAGCTCCAAACAGGAACGCGGCCGGCCGGACCGGGACGGGCACAGCGCGTGCTGGGGAGGTAGAGGTAGGTACTACTCGACCTGCGTGCGTGCGTGCGTGCGTGCGTGCGTGTGTGTGAGCGAGCCGGTGACCTGCGAGAGTAATGCGGCCATTATTTATTCATGAATGAAACCCGTGTAACGCACCTTCTTTCTCTCTATCTCTTTCTCTCTCACACACCCGCTCCCCGCGCGCCGGACGAGTGTGTGTGCGCGTTGTCTCATTACCGCCCGATGCAAGTCCTCGTAAAATGAACCGCTTCAGTGGATCACACGGTGAGAGGGAGAGAGACAGAGACAGAGAGAGAGAGAGAGAGAGAGAGAGAGAGGGAGGGAAGGAAGGAGGGGGAGGAAGGGGTTTGTACGCTGTAGTACTCTCCCCGTCCGAATCCAAGTCACCGACTCGGGGCTGAGGCGGTGGCGCGCAGACTTCTCCGGGTTGTCCTGCTGTGGCCGCACCGCCATTGTTCCGTCGCTCCTTCATGTGCGTGTTCTCCGCCCGTCGTTAAGTTTGTCTGTCATTTCTGTTTTTCCCTCCGAACGCCGCCGCCGCTTCGGCTCCGCAGCGGCGGCGGCTCATCCGCCGCGGCGTCGGCGGCGGCGACTGTGTGCGCAGCCGGGGCCGCTGCAGCTGCGGCAGCTGCGGCAGCTGCCGCGGAAGCCGGGCGGCAGCGGGGAATGTCTCGGGAGAAAAGTAATTCCAAGTTTGGCCGCGCCGTGTGCCGCCGCCGCCGCCGCTGCCGCCGTTGGCAAGTGACGCGTCTCATGTCTCGCGGCTCGCACCGCCGAACTCTTTTCTGCTGCGGCTTATGTCCGGACAAGAGAGGGAGAGAGAGACAGACAGACAGACAAGACAGAGGAGACAGAAAGAGAGAGAGAGAGAAAGAGAACACGGTCTGCGCAGGGAAATAGTTGGGGCTGCGCCGGTGTAATGAAGTTCAAACTTCGCGTCCCAACACACACGCAGCGGCCGCGGGGTCGGAGCGCTCTGCTCCAAGCCCCGCTCCGAGGCCGACTCCGCCTGTTCCGGTGCCTCCGACGGCTCTGCTTGTCGTCGCCCTGGAGTCGGCGGGCGGGGCCGGCGGTGGCAGTAATCTCGCTCGCTGGAGAAGACGCGCGCGTCATTTGGTCCAGCTCCAGCAGCTCCGGCAGCTGGGGACGCTGGGTCCGCTGTACTGCCTGCATAATCCCGGGGGGGCAAGCGTTTGCGCCGCACGCTGTTGTCCAGCCTTCCGTCGCCACCTCCCCCTCGCCCGCACCACCCCCCTGTCCCCCTCTCGCTCCCTGCTGCTCATGACTACCAACTTACAGCAACAAGTTTCCTAAATCCCACGGGTCCAGAGAACAAAGCCGCTATCATCAGTGTTGCTTGCCGGCTCGCTCCAGATTACAGGAGATTAGAATTGAAGAGAGTGTACGACGGGCGCCGCGGCAGCGGGCAGCGCCGGTGCCGCCTGCGCTGATCTCCGGACCCCCCGCGGCCCGCCGGGGCCCGGCGCTGCCGCCATTCATATAGCGCCAGCACAGAAGCCATATCCAAAACCGAAAACGTGAAAATTCAGAACGCATTGCGAACAAATGGTGTCGGAGCGCGCGGATAGCGCCTGGTGGGTAGGCAGCGCCGCCGCGCTGACGCACGCCTGCCGCGCGGGCCGGCCTACCCCGCCGCTCGCAGGCGCCCCGCCGACCCGACCACACCGCACCGGCTGTAGAGAAGGACGCGCGCCTCCATGTCGCAGCGGCACAAGCACCATTACTTTTGAATGTTCGCGCGGGTAGAGCGTTGGTTAGCACGAGGAAAAGTGGAAGCCGGCGCGGCCGCTGATGTGCTTGAGGCCTTCAGCCGCCACTCGAGAGAGAGAGAGAGAGAGAGAGAGAGAGAGAGAGAGAGAGAGAGAGAGAGAGACAGAGAGAGGGAGACAGAGAGAGGGAGAGGGAGAGAGAGAGACGGCGCCCTGGGTTTGTGGCTTGGAGTGTACCGCGCGTGTCGAGGGGGGCCGTCGGGGGCCGCAGCCGCCGTGCCCGCCCTGCCCGCCCTGCCCGCCTCGCCCCGTATGGCCGGTACGACACGGCCGCGAACCAGGAGGAGGCTTCGCCGACACTTCATAGTGCGAATCAAGAACCTTTCTTGCTCTTGGTGGTGAGGCGGGCGCTCACACGAGCCGGACAGGGGACGGTCCGGCAGGCCCGGCAGGTCCACCGCGGACCCGGCCTATTGTATAATTCATCTCATATTCATCAAGAGGGAGTGGCTGTAGCGAATGCCGCTCCCTTCCTCGTGGCGACATGGTGAGTGGGAGGAGGAGGAGGAGGAGGACGATACGACGGAGAAGGTCCACGCGAGAGAGGAGAGAGAGAGAGAGAGAGAGAGAGAGAGAGAGAGAGAGAGAGAGAGAGAGAGAGAGAGAGAGAGAGAGAGAGAGAGAGAGAGAGAGGATAGAAGGCAAGGTGGGGCGTGCGAGCAAGAGGGGACGAGAAGGAGGAGAAAATAATCTTTGGGTTTCCGATTCATACTACTCGGGCTGGTCGCGGCCGGCGGGCGGCCTGCGGGGGCCGGGGCCACTCCCCATTCAGTAGCCCGGCGGCTCCAGTGGCTCCAGCGGCCCCGGCGGCTCCGGCGCGATGCTTATGCCGGCCAGGGCCGCGTTTGTTCAGACTCACGTCGGGGGGAGATCGTTGTGGCGTGGAAATTTTTCATACGTCGTTGCAGAACATTTCAGCGTGCGGTGATATTATTGGATTTCTCCAGGGACGGTGGGGGTGGGGGGTGATCTTACAGAAGCTGATTAATGCGGGTGCGGGAGAGGCCGTGTGGGGCGGAAAGAGAAAAAGAGAGAGAGAGAGAAAGAGAGGCGGATACGAGAGTCGGTTCCCTCATTATATGCGAGCGCGCAGCAGTGATTGCGGTGCGCCTGGAAACGACGACGACATCGAAGAGAGACCGACGCGTAATGGAGGACGAAAACTGAAGAGAGAGAGAGAGAGAGAGAGAGAGAGAGAGAGAGAGGAGGGGGGCAGAGAAAGGCAGAGTGGAGAGGGACGGGAGAGGCAGAAAGGAGAAGAGACGGGCGAAGAATAGGAGGAATATAATAATAACAAGAAGAAGGGAAACGGGCTATTACCCCCAGCCGTAACGGAGCGGTACCGGCGGGTACCGGCGGTACCACACCCGGACGGTGGGGCCCGGCAGGTACCGCCCGGCACCGCAGCGCCGTGGGTTCTAATCCCGGCCGCGGCGCGCCGCCGCCGACCGTCTCCTCCGTGTTCGTCGGCGTCCTCGTCATCGCCGGCCGCCTGGCCCGCGGCCCGCGGCCCACGGCCCCCGGCTCGCCTACGCGCTGCAGCGAGGCGGTCCGCTCGGCCGATAACGTACCAGTTGACACTGGGCGGGTGCGGCCGTGCCGCGCGGTGCCGCGTGTGCTGCTGCGCCAATCATTACGCCCCGCGCCCCACGCAGCGCTGGAAAAAGACTGGAAGGCTATGCCGGAGCCGGCGGAGCTGGAGGAGTGCTGCGCTGGAGCGGTGCCAGTGCGCCGTGCTGGAGAGGCCGCGCCGCCGCGCTCCCCCCCCCCCCCCCCCCCCACCTCCGATTCAGTGGAAGCGAGGCGCGGCGGCGGCGGCGGCGCAGCGTTGTCCGGCTCGGGCGCTCCGGCGGTGTGCATCGTGCTGGAGAACTGGAGAAGCGGGCGGAAGGGGAGAGAGGTGGGCGTCTCAGTGCGCTGTTGCCGCGCCGTCCCCCCCCCCCCCCTCCCGGCCCCCGCGCCGCATCCGCTCGGCTCTCGGCGCTCTCTCCGACCCACGCAACTGCAAGATACACTGCGCCACATCTTTTCCGTCTCTGAAAAACACCCTCCTCCGCTCTGATCTGTGGAATTATTTCCCGTGGGTGTCCCCTCCCGCGCCGCCCACCCGGGTGAACCAACTGACAGAGCTACGCGCCGTTCAATGACGAACGAATGAATGGAATGACCGGGGGCAGCCGGACTCGTAATGGTGACCGATGCGGGTGGCCGGCCGCTGCCGGGCGCCGGGCGGGGCGCGGCGGGGGCCGGGGAGCTAGCCGCGGTGCAGCGGGAGGCGCCAGGCCGCGGGCCACCTGCCTACACACATATACACACTTACGGCCGGACTTGTTTTGCAGAGGATTCCGATGCTGAAAGGCCTTTTGGTAGTCAACCGCGGCTGTCGCCCGCAGGCGTGCCGTCGTTGCCTACCGTTGCACGCACCAGCGAGTGTATTGGGGCCGGGCGCCTGCGAACTCTAGCGTAGGCAGCCCGCTGCACCGCCTGACTAGGCGGGCTGCCTACCCGCAGCTGCTATGTCACACGGCCGACAAACGACGAACGCGAGGAGAGGGAGAGAGAGAGAGAGAAAGAGACAAACAGATTGACAGAAAAAGAGCGAGAGGGAGACAAGAGGGAGAGAGAAGCGAAGAAAGAAGTGAGAATTAGGCGGAGCTTGAAGCTGCGTGACAAAAGAGGATGACAAAAAAAAAATGAGCGCCACTTTCCTCTCTCGCCTTGTCATTTTCTTTTTCCCTTTCCCGCTTCTCCTCTGCCGTCACAAAGTCCGGCCGTGGTCACGCTTCATTGCAGGGTCCGGGGGCCGCCGCCGCCTCCGCGCCGCCGCCGCGCCGCCGCACAGCCCAGCAGCGCCGCCCGCGCCCTCCAATATTCTCCAGAAACGCATCCGTTTCGTTGTTGTTGGCGTTGCTGGCGGTGAGTCGGCCGGAGTCGGGTCCGGGGCCGCACGGAGACGCGCCGCCGGCCGGCGCTGTCCGTGGCGCCAGTGCACCGGGTGTGCCGGGCCGCGGTGATCATTGAGCCCGATTGCTTGTATCTCCCTCGGTTATGGTAATGAGGTAGGCGGCGGCCGGGGCGGGGCATGAAACCCGAGCGGAGCCGAGCGCCGCCGCCGCACCGAAAACTGGACCACGGCGGCGGCGCCGGCGGTCAGGAGGAGGCCCCGCAGGAGGGGGAGGGCCGACGGCGTCCTCGGGCAGGGCGCCGGCCGCCGGTCCGAGGGCCGGTCCGGACGCCGCCGACGTCGCAGATCCAACATTTCGGCGAAGCAGTCCCCGCCACGTCCCCGGCGCTGCCTCCGAAGGGCCGCCACGGAAACAACTGGCGTGTTTCGCTTCAGCGCGAAGGATTTCCGACCGCGCCGTTTCTCCCGGTCCGCAATCCCGGTGGCTTGGTACTGTGTGCCCCCGGCTGTGCCCTACACGACTGCTCCCTGCCGGCTGCCCCTCGGGCCGGACAGCGGCGGCGGCAGCGGCGCCGGCAGCCCGCCGAGGACTGTACCGCTCTCGCCGCAGTCCGTTCTTGAAAAGTAGTGTACTCCGAAGCAGTGCCGCGGCAGCCTCTGCGGCGTGGCGTGGCGTGGCGGGGCGTGGCGGGGCGTGGCGTGGCGGGATAGTTCGGCCGAGGGCGCTGACCGGCGGCGGGGCGGTGGGCGCCGGGCCCGCCGGGCCGCGCGGTGCAGTGTGGGTACCTCCGGTGCAGTCGCTCCGCCCTGCCTCCTTCTCGTTCTCCCCCCCCCTCTCTCTCTCTCTCTCTCTCTCTCTCTCTCTCTCTCTCTCTCTCTCTTTCTCCCTATTCTCCTCCTCCGTTCTCCTCCTACACAATACTATTGCTACCTCTTCACGACCCAGCAGGATCCATTGCGCACAGCTCACGGCGCGCCCCGCTCCGCCTTCTCGCCCTCTCTCTCTCTCCCTCTCTGTCTCTGTCTCTCTCTCTCCCTCTCTCTCTTTCTCCCTCCTGTCTTCCCGCCCTCCCTCTTTCCCCCCTCCGACCTAACCGATCGGAACGAGTCCGCGCGGGCACAGCTACTCCTGCTTGACAGTGTGCACACAGCGGCCCCCCACGGCCCGCTCCCTCAGGTGCTTCCCTCACTGTGTGTGTGTATATACCTACCGGGTTGCGGCTTGCCAACAGTTGTTGCCGGATGTCTCTCTCTCTCTCTGTCTAACGCACACAGAACCGCCAAGGCCGCGGCGCGGTCCGCGGGGGGGCTAGACCAGGCAGGCCGGCTGTTTTGGTCGGTTTCGGTGGTGGACCTGGCGGCTCCTTCGCCGTGCGTGTTTCAGCTGCCGGAGGAGGTGCATAGTGCTAGTGGAGCGCACTTCCTCCGACCAACACACCACACACACACACACACACACACCTTTGATGTTCTCCTTTTGCTTGCATTCCGACGGCCTAACTACCCAGCCTAACCTCTATCGGGGAGGCGGGCGGGTGGATGGGGGCCACGCCGCCCGTGCCACGCCGCCCTTACAGAGAGCAGCGCACGCGTCGTAGAGGGGGTGGCGGGGGCGGCTGTGACCGCAGCGGTACAAGTATGCCGCGCTGGGTTAAACTCCCCTCCCCTCTACTGTACACCCTGCGTACCTGTGAGGGATGGGGGGGGGGGGGGGGGGGTAATGAAAGGGTAGAAATCAGCGGAGTGGACTCTCTGGAAATGTAAATTTACATCCCTGTGCCGCCGCTGCTGCTCCGCTGCCCTGCGCGGTGCCCGGTAGCGCTCGAATTTCAGCTCCCCCCCCCCCCCCCACCTGAGTGTGCTCGCAGGTAGGTGTATAAGGTACATGCATACGCGCTAAACTTTCTGAAAAGAGTGACGGGTGAAAGGAAACAAAATAAGGAAAAGGAGGAAGAGGGAGGGACGGAGGGATGGGGAGGGGGCAGGAAGGCGGTGAGGCTGCAATTAAGATATTGCCCGGATAGAAGGCGGCGACGGCGCGGGAGGCGAGGCGACTCCGTGATTCCATTGTCCTGCCGCTGCATCCTGTCGGCCCGCGCGGCCCGCCCTCTCGGCCCCGGGACCCCGCACCTGCTTCCGACGGGGACGCGCGTACAGCTAATCCCCACCACACAACAATCTTACAGCTCCAATGTATTATTTTTTTCATAAATAAAAATCGCATTAAAGCCTTAAGTTGTTTTTCTTTAAACATTTTCAAACGTGAAACGCCGCTCTAACCTGAACAGTTTTCGGCTACGGCCCACACCCCGCACCCGGTACTGGCGGCGCCGCGGTGCGGCCCCGCAGGCGGAGACGGGCCGTACAAAAGCTCGGCGGCCGCGGCAGGACCCGCAGGACCCGCAGGACCCGCAGGACTGGCGGGAGGGAGCCGGACTCGGCTCAGTTCCTGCCGCCCGGCAGCAGTGCCCATTGTTCCGATGTGACCAGTAGCCGATGCCTCCGATCCCCGCCTCCTCCCATCTATTCTTTCTCCAGTCCAGTGCCCATACACTGGGGCCCCGCCTGGGGCCCCCTGGAGCCCCCTGGAGCCCACCGAGGCGAGCGCCCGCGCGCCCCGCTGTCCAGCAGCGGGCTCCGGCAGTGGGCTCCAGCTGTACCGCTGCGTCACAGATATTGCAAAGGATTCGAGAGGGAAGAGGGGAGGGCGCGGCGCCGCCGCCAGGGCCGCTGGGCCAGAACAATGAAGGGGGGCGGAGTGAAGGGCCCGCGATGCGGCGACACGCGGCCCCCGCGCCCCCGGCCCCCGGCGGCAGTCCCCGAGGCAGTCCCCCCGCAGTCCCCGAGGCAGCAGTCCCCGAGGCAGTCCCCGCTGCCGCTGCACGGCACACCGGACCGCTGCGGCAGCGGCGCAGCGCCGCTCCGGCTCGTTTGAATGGCGACCTGCCCTGCGTCCCCTTTTTCCGGGTCCACTCACCAGCAACTGCTACCCGCGGCGCGCACATCGTTCGCGGGTTTGAGTGTGCGTACGCCGCGCTACCGCTCCACCTCATTCCTCTATCTCGCCTCCCTGTCTCTGTCTTTGTTCTGTCTCTCTCTCTCTGACTCGCTCCCCCTCCCTAAAACAGGCCGCTGTCGCCGCCGCTGTTGCCGTCGGACGTTTCGGTAGCATTATCGCATTAATTAAAGGACGTATTATTTAGCTGTTTATTTTTTCTCCTGTTGTGTTCTTCAATTATTCCCCTCCCCCCCTTTTTTCTTTGGCCTGCAGGTCCACAACAGCAGACGGCGACGGTCTGGTGTTCGAAAAACGACACGTCCGCGATCGACTTGTCCCATGATGTCGACACGACGTGCCCCTCGTCGTTAATGACGGATGGATCGAACATCGTCGGCGCAGAGTGCGTTTATTTTTCGTTTTCGTCCCGGCGTCGTCTCCTCCGCATCGCGGACAACCCTTACAAAAACGTGCGCTCACACACGCACACACGCGGCGCACACACACACACACACAAACCACTGAGAGAGAGAGAGAGAGAGAGAGAGAGAGAGAGAGAGAGAGAGAGAGAGAGAGAGAGAGAGAGAGAGAGAGACTTGCTCCGCTCGCTGCCGCGCTGCACCACTGATGTCACTCGGAGAAAATGGTCGCTTCGTTTCGTTCGTATTGAGGGCGAGTTGTGGGAGTGAGACAGAGGAAAAGGGAGGACTGATTTCTGTTGGCCTCGCGCAGAGTGGAAGGGATGGGGAGGGATTGGGAGGGGGGGGGGGGGGCGGCCCCGCCCGCTGCTTCGCTGCCTCGGCCCTCACAGTCGCTCCGGGCGACAGCCTCTGCATTTTCAAACAGAACGGAATTGATTGCCGGCCAGAAGTGTACAGATAAATCTGTCAAGGATGATTATGGAAAGCTGAAATCGAGCAGCGGCGGCGGCGGCGTCGGCGGCAGCGGCGGCGGCAGCGGCGGCGGCAGCGGCGGCGGGCAGCGTCTTCAGACGGCTTGTCCTGTTATCGTGGACTGTACCGGCAGATTTATACGAGTGGCCAAACACCAGAGAGGGAGGGGTCGTTCGAAGTGGAAAGGCTCTGAAATCGCGGGGGCAGGAGGAGGGAAGGCCGCCACTGCTCCTGGATGCGGCAGTTCACCGGCACAACTAGGGCGTGACAACAGTCGTAGTCTGAGGCGTGAGGCACACGGGCGGTGGCCTTGATCCCTGCGTTTCCTGTAATCCTTTTTTGCCTTTGCCGATATGACACCAGTATGGCATCGGTTCGGTCACCGAGCGTCCGTATCCGCCACACTCACACACCCACGATGTACGGTGACAAACGCTCGAGGGGGCAATGCTCGCGGCTTGCGGTAAACCGGCGCGGATATAAAGAGACGTACGCGAATCAAAAGCGGGGCGGGGAGTGAAAAACACGGGAGCATACTCAATATCGGGAGAAAACAAGAAGAGGAGCGGCGCGGGGCCGATGCTCGGCACTCAAAGATCTCAATTATTAAGTTAATGGCGGACTTGTGCGCTGGCGGCTGACAGCGGGGAGTGTGCCGTGCCGTGCGTGCGCGTGCGTGTGCGTGCGTGTGCGTGTGCCGCGGTGCGACCAGCCCCCCTCCCCCCTCCTCCTCCTCACTCGGGGAAATTAATTAAAACGTTAGTGACTTAGGTATAAATCAAGATTGTGTGTATGACGACACGGGTGCGCCACCCTCCCCGCCACGCACCGGCACGGCCGGCACACACCGGCTCGGCACCGGGTGCATACCGCGCTCCGGCGTCCAACGGAAGCAAAGCTGCGGAGCAACGTTAGTCATGCCGGCTGAAAAATGTTTAAAAGGAAAATATCATCCGAGCCGCACGCACCTCCGACGCGTCCGTCAAAATCGCTAAAAAGACAAAACATTTAAAAGAGTAAAATTGAAGTGCGTTTGTCTACTGTGCTGGCGAGTTGTGACCCCGCACACGCGCGCTCGCACGACGCTGCCGGCTTTCGCGATGAGTTAGAGGAACTGCAGCAGAACAGGCTCCGGCCCTGGAAACGAGAACAATAAATCCGACCATCCTATTCGCCGTATAAATTCATTTCGAACAGACGCGCGAGCGGAAAGCCTTTTCATTTCCTCTTCTTCTTTTTTCGTTTCATTCCTATTGCTCTCTCTCTTTTTTTTAATTTTTTTTTGGGTTGGTGCAACTGCAGCGATTGTGTGCGCCACTGTGCAGCTAAATGGCGTGCATCATCGTGCCGAGCGAGCGCAGCAGGAAAAGTCGGGTAGCACCCCCCCCCCTCCCCTCCCCCCCCCCCCCCCTCCCCTCCCCTCCCCTCCCCTCCCCTGCCCAGCGATGTCAGTCAGCCTGCAGCGGGCGGTGAGTCTAAACATGGTCAAACCATTACCCTGGGCTCAAGGCAGAAGATGTTGGTGGTGGTGGGGAAGGGAGGGGGCGTAGGACGGAACAGGACGGGGACAGTCTGGACCACAACTGCTTCCTGACGTGGGACACCACCATGTGAGGGGGGGGGGGGCGTATCGGAGGGGATGCTGCCGGTGCTGGCGGCGGGGACGTTCCGGCCCGACGCAGCAGGTGTTGCTCCCGGCCGCCATGTCCCCCGTCGTCTCGCAGAGGAACCCGTCTGCTGGCCGCACACACACACACACACACACGGCCGCCCCCGTCGCGTGCGCTCGCTTCTTTTCAGCTCGGACTGTACCCCCTCCCGACTTCGTTCATTACATTCGCAATGAGAAATAATTCTGTATGCACCACGGATGGGCAGCGGCGGCCGGGCCGGGGACCGTGCGGTGAGCGCGGAGCTGCGCTGCCGGGGCTGGGCTCGGGACGGCGGCCGCGCTCCGCAAAAAGGAGAAGAGACTGCCGGCGGAGGAGGGGAGAGGAGGAGAGGAGGGGAGGGGAGGAGGAGAGGCCGCCGCTGCCTTTCGTATTTGGTCATAAGGCTCTTTTATGATTGCGCCGGTCTTCTCGGAACAACGACCTCCGTCCGTACGTCGTCGTCGGGGGCGGCGGCGGCGGCGGCGGCAGAGGCGGTGGCGGCGGCAGCGGCGGCAGCGCGCTATATGGGGGAGAGGAGCCCCCGCCTGCCTAGGCCACCGGGGTGGCAGCGGCGGCAGCGGCGGCCGCAGGACTTCCCGCTGTCACACCCGCAGCCACCACGCGCCCGCAGGCATGCACATACGCACACGCACAAGAGAGATACAGTGCGAAAGGTAGCGAGCTCAATGGAAAGGGACGAGAGACACAGGGCGAGAGAGAGAGAGAGAGAGAGAGAGAGATAGCGAGATAGCACAGGATACCGTAGCGAGAGCGAAAGATAAAGAGGGCGATAGATAGCGATAGCCGGGAATAGCGAGTGCCAGAGATAGCGAGACAGAGATAGCGATAGCCGGAGATAGCGAGAGACAGAGACAGCGAGAGACAGAGATGGCGAGTGTAAGAATAGAAGCTGCTTGCGCCGCCATTGATGAGCCATCAGCGCCGCAGCAGCCGCCGCGTGACCGCCGCCGTGGTCCGCGGCACACCATCACGCTGGAGCCGCTGGAGCCGCTGGAGCCGCTGGAGCCGCTGGAGCCGCTGGAGCCGCTGGAGCCGCTGGAGCCGCTGGAGCCGCTGGAGCCGCTGGAGCCGCTGGAGCCGCTGGAGCCGCTGGAGCCGCTGGAGCCCCCGGCAGGTAGGCAGCGGCCGGCCCCGCAGCGCACGCGCGCCCGCCGGCAGGCCTACCCTCGCAGGCGCTCCACGCAGCCCCGCGCAGCTCCGCCCGCCGCCGCTGCCTCCTACGTTTACCTTCTGCTCCGCGCGCACCGGACGCGCTTCGCGGAATAACATCGCGTATTCCAAATACTTTCTCGCCGTCGAGTGCCTTCGTAAAAGTGCCCTCGTAGAAGCGCATTAAGTAAAAAGGGAAGCTCACCGCCCGCTGAGTACTTCATTATGCAAGAAACAATGTGAATGGGTCATGATTTTGTTTTGTTTACTTATTTATTTTTCCAACCTGACCGGACCTCCTCTGCGTATCCTCATTATACATTTCTGCGCTGTCAATCAGAGGCGGCGCCCAATCGGCTGCTCCGGGGGCATCCTCCAGGCATCCTCCAGGTATCCTCCAGGTATCCTCCCAGGTATCCTCCCAGGTATCCTCCGGGTACACTCTGCGGGTATCCTGCTCAGGGTATCCCCACCGCCCAATAACGGCTTGCATACACACAATTTAATGACTTGGCAAAGGAAATAAAAGGAGACGCCACCACCACCACCACCGCAAGTACCGAGTAGAAATAAACTCTGTGTGTGTGTGTGTGTGAGCGTGTGTGTGTGTGAGCGCGCGCGCTGTCCGCCGGACAAACGATTTAAAATGCAGAACACAGCAGGTTTGTATTCCCGGACGAGAGAGAGACGAACCAAACCCGGAGTCGTAAAGAAGGGGCCTGTCCCTGTTGCCCCCCCCCCCCTCCCCTTTTCCAGTCCCGGCTGGACGACTGCCCCTTGCCACGCCCCGCCACGCCCCGCCACGCCCCGCCACGCCCTGCCACGGTCTCAACAGGCACTGTCTTGGTCGCTCGTCCGGCGATTGGCAATGTTTGGTTTCGCCGCTTGACTCCTCTCTCCGTCCCCCTCGCCCATCTCCATCCCTCTCTCTCTCTCTCTCTCTCTCTCTCTCTCTCCCTCTCCCTCGCGGTGCGCCTGGGAGCACGCAACGCATGCAGTATGCAGTGCACGTCCGCTCTCCAGCTTCTCCTCTCCCAGAGTTGCCAACCGCTGCCGCCGCCGCGATGCCGCGCGCTCTGCGGGTTCGAATTTATTGGGAATTTTCCCTGTGCGGCGGCGGCGGGGGCGCTGGGCTGCGAGGCCGCTGCCGCCCGGGCGGTGTTAGTGTTTTTGCCAGCGTGTGGCGGCACTGGCCGGCTTATGGTGTTCGGGTTGGCAGCAGCGCGGTGGCCGGGCAGTTGGCACTGCGGAACAGACACGGGTCCGATACACCCGCCGTACTGCCGCACACGGTTACCAACGCAACTTTATTTTTTCTGCAGCGGGCATAAAGCCGGACACCGCAGTACGCCGCTACGTTCGGCGTGCGCGGCCTTTGCTGGGGGTCCCTCTGCGGGTGGCGCCTCTACGGGGGCGCCTCTGGCGCCGCGGGCGCCACCGCCACCGGACGCACCGCGACGCGGCGACGCCATCTGATATGCAGGCGGCGCCTAGATGCTGCCAATAGTTCGCCGCCAGAATTAATTGGCTTCAGTTCGGATAGCGATAGATAAGAGGCCCCGACAGGAGCTCTCAGCTGCGCCCGACGCTTCTGAAACAAATAAATACCAGAGTCCTTAATAAAGCGCCGAAAAAAAAAGTTGGGAGCTCCGGGGGAGTCTCAACCGGAAGTGAAGAACATAACCGCGGAGCCGCACGAGCGACTGAAAAACTTGTGGGTCTTAGCTCTCGCTGATGATGCGTTTCGACGACTTAGTAGGCCATCGTGAACAGCCACCCGGCCAACCCGAACAGACCTTTTCAGACCGCGTGGAAGCGATCTGTGCCGTGTGACCTTATGAAACGGTCGTGACACATCGTCAGCGAGAGCTAAGCCTCGCAAATTCTGCGATCGGCTCTTGGCTGACGCCCGCGGCGGAAATACTCCCTGCTATGGTACCCTTCATAATACGGCGATATTTATGTTCCTCTTCACGTCTCTACTTCCGGATCAGACTTCTTCGGAGTGCCCTATTCCGAAGCTTTACTGTTTTGACGATGCAGCTTTTCAGAATGTCGAGTAACTTGCTGAGAAGCTTCGGCGGCAGCAGAGGTGAGGGTTGCCAACCTCCCCTCCCCCACTCCCTCCATCACCGCCCCCGGCAGCGGCCCTGTTTTCGGAGCGGCAAACACCACCACCAACAACCTTGTCATGTTCCGTAGTCATTTTCGTTGGTGAATGCGTACCCGATAATGTCATGTTATGAGGAGCCGGCGGGGGTGAGGGGGGGGGGAGTGAGAGGGGTGTTCTTTCTCACTCCCCCCCCCCTCCTCCCTTCTCCCCGCCGCACCGTCTCGGGGTGTGAGCACCGCCCGCCGAGCCGAGCCAGCCGCGCCTATCGGGCACATATTTACTTCGTGTCAACTTTATAAAAGGCGTACAGACTGTGTCTGTACTACTGATCGGTTCGCGCCCACTAACGCGCGCCCCGTATCTTTCCCCCTTCTCTCTCTCTCTCTCTCTCTCTCTCTCTCTCTCTCTCCACTGGCAGCCTATCTGCTCATGAAATCACACAATGTGAAGGGAAAATTAAACGGGGAAATATAGCTTTCCTTATCTGCCGCCGTCCGACAGAGAGAGAGGGAGGGAGGGAGGGAGGGAGGGAGGGAGGGAGGGAGGGAGGGAGGACGGAGAGGATCGACATGCGGGACTGAGAGGTTTGCCGCGCTGAGAGAGGCGCGGAGGGGCAGGACAGGTCCGGCCGGCGCCGTCGCGCGGTCTGTCTCCCCGATGACGCGGTCATTAGAGCCAGCTTATCGCCGCGCGGATGTCAACGCAGTCATCAAACACCAGACACGCGGGGCTGACGTCACCATCGCCACGCGGCGCCGCGCTCACAGAACGCACCGCCGACATTTTATCATTTTCGTCTTTTTCTTTATCGGTATAGGAAGCGGCATACAGCGCAGCAAGTGCGTACGCGGCGTGCGGTGCGCGACCGCACAAGTAAATGCGCGTCGCCAGCTCGGGCGTGCCGCGGCGGGTGCTGCTCCTGCTGTTGTGCGGCCGGTCAGACGTGGCTGGCAGCCAAGCCGCACGTGTCACACCGCGGCGTACTGTAGCGGGCCGCCCCGCCCCGCCCCGCCGCCGCCCCGCCGCCCCGCCGCCCCGCCCCGCCGCCCCGCCACCCCGCCGCCCCGCCCCGCCGCCCCCGACCGCACTTTTTAGGTCGATTTGTGGGCGCGGGGCGGCGGGCGCAGCGGCGCTGGTGTCGGGGGCGTATCTGAGAACCCGTATCTTAATGCAAAAATAATAGTGACGGCGTGTCGTGGCGCGGTGCAAGCAGGGAGGGGAGGGGGGGGGGGGTTGTAGAATGCAGCGGCAGCGGAGGGGCGGAGCAGAGAAGGTGGGGCAGGGGCAGGCAGGGGCAGAAGGGCTGGTTGATGAGGTGCGCCGCACGAGGAGTGCTTGACTCTGATGCGGCGAGGAGTTAGAGGGGTGAGATGCGGAGGGAGTGAGAGGGAGGGCGTGAGTGTGTCAGAGAGAGGGAGGGTGATAGAGAGAGAGAGAGAGAGAGAGAGAGAGAGAGAGAGAGGGAGAGTGGTGACGGTGGTTTAGGAGGGAGGTTATTCGAGGGGGGTCGGGCCTCGCGGGCCTCGCGGGGGTCGCGGGGGTCGGGGGCGGGCGTGCTAGCTACTGCGTCTGCTTGCGCCGAGGCTAGGCCCCAGCGGCGGGGAGGAAGCGAAGGTAATCCCACTCAGCCCCGTTTGTTAAACTCGCGCGCAGCGGCGTAGCCCGGCGTGGCCCGGCGAAGCCGCACGGCGGAGCGGCGGCTGGAGGAGAGGGGCCGGGGCCGATGGCTGAACTGATGGACTGGCGCGCCGGCGTACCCGGGTACGTCACGCCGTGTCGAGGGCAGAATATACACACCGGGTTCCATCAAACGATCGGAAATAAAAGGGGAGTGAGAGGGGCAGAGAGAGACAGACAGAGAGAAGGGGGGCCGGGGGGGGGGGATTGAAAGAGATGAGAGTGTAGGGGAAAAGGGCCGCGGAGTGGGAGAAATTAAATAAAAGGGTCCAAACCGAGCTGACAAATGAATCAATTGTGTTGTTGGTCTCCTCGGGGGGGCTCATGGGGGTCTGCCCTCGGGTCTGCCTGCCCGGCCCTGCCCAGCCGCGGGGGCCGCCCGCCCGGTGGGTACTTTGTTGATGAATTCGGTGCCAAGGAGGAAGGGGTCTCCCCGACTGGCTATTCGAGGAGGACAGATGACCGATGCTATCTGGCGGGCCTGTCCAGTCGGTCCAGACCTCCTGCTGCAGCCGGGAGGGTGGCCCTAAAGGAGCGAGAGAGAGAGAGAGAGAGAGAGAGAGAGGGGAGAGAGGGGGGGGGGAAATAAAGCAAGAAAGAAGATGGGAAGCGGGGTGGGGGGTGGGGGAGCGAGGGGTGCTGTTCGTCTGATTGTCCGCCGTCGCCACTCGCAGTGGGTCAAGGGTCGGGCGCGAGCGGCGCGAGCGGCGCGCGTCTCCTCAAATACCGCGGCACCTAACGAGCCAAACCTCCCTCTCGTCCCTCTCCTCCTCCTTCTCTTCCTTCTCCTCATTTCATCTCCCTCTCCTTCTTCCTCTTGTTCTTTCCAACAGCTCATCCGCCTCCCCCGCCCCTTCCTCCTCGGCCACCCTTTTATCTTTCGTGACCCCGAAAAATGTTATAAAGACATGAGGGAATGACTGATGAGCGGGATTTGCAAACCGTCCAGACAACGGTAATGCTGGCCGGGCGGCGAGGCGAGGCCGAGTCCCGGGGTCGCTTCTGAGCGCTGAAGCAGCAGCAGCAGCAGCAGCAGCAGCAGCAGCAGAGCCCCCGCCTCGGAGCGGAAACTGCAAACGCGGCGCGGCGGGGCCGGGGCCGGTATTCGAACCCGCGGAGCTCTGCGCTGCGCTGCGCTGCGGCACGGCAGTGAAGCGCCGTGACATCGGGGCGGTGGGAGGGGGTCGCCTTAATGAGAGGATGTGTCGGTTTGATCGCCCCGCTCCGTCTCCGCTTATCGACGAGGATCTCCGGAGCAAGAGGGAACGGCGGCGGGATAGGAGCCGCTATCGCCGAGCCGCGGCCGAGCCGTGCCGGGCGCAGGCCGCCGTACACCGCTTCACGCCACACACATTGTGTTGTCAAGGGAACCAGTTCTGTGGCCGCCGCCGCCGCCGCCGCCGCCGCCTTCGTCGTCGTCGTCCCGGCCCGCGGCGGCGTGGCTTCGCGTGGCGGGGCACTAGAGGAGGCGCGGCGGCGGCGGCGGCGGGAGGTCGCCGTCGTGGAGGTGGCGGCAGTACTGGACCGCTCGCGGAGGAGACGCCGCGCGCCGATCCGTGTGTGCCGCGTGCAGTGCACACACACACACACACACACACACACACACTAACATGAAATGAGTGAGCCATATAAAGGCAACGGGATCACTCGCTGGCAGAGATGATATTTAAAACGGCTGCCCATTACGGGCATTACCGGCAGGAAGGGGGCTCCGTAGGGCTCCGCGGGACTCCGCGGGGCTCCGGGCGCGGCCTACGCCTCCTATGTGTAGTACCTCTGGGGGCCCGGGGGGGCCGGGGGGCCCGTGGGGCCCGCCTGTCTCGGCCCCGCTGCCCTGGCAGATATCGTAAGGGCGTCGGCGGGCTCCGGGACCGGTTCTGAGAGGCTGGGCTGGGCTGGGCTGGGCTGGGCTGGCCGGGTAGTAGACCAGGCCGGGCGGCCGCGTCGGCAACGACCAAGCGGCGGTCCTGGTGGGGAGCCGAGCCGCCGAGCCGCGCGCCCGGTCCGCCCACGAGCATACGCCTCTGTACAGTCTGGGCAGAAAGCTATCAGAGCGAGAGAGCCGCGCTGCCCGGAGGGGGAGGGATAGAGAGAACATGGAGAGGGGCGGTACATACAGAGAGAAGGTACTACAACTCGGTATGTTACGTACTCGAACCCTCGGCTTGGAATCGGCACTGGGTTCGAGTACGTGCGCGTCATCGCTGTGGCGTCCCGAGACCATCTCCGACGACACAGAGGGAACAGAGTGAGATATCGAGAGAGAGAGAGAGAGATATATCGAGAGAGAGAGAGAGAGAGAGAGAGAGAGAGAGAGAGAGAGAGAGGGGGAGAGGGGCTTCGAGGTGTGTGAGCCTCGGGATAAGTTTGAACTCAGCATCGGGTTCGAGTACCTCTCGGTCCCTGCAGTGGGTGCGCTGGCGCTGCGCTGCTCTGGCTGCGTGGCGCACCGGCACCTCGGCGGCACCTCGGGGCCTCTGCCCCTCTGCCCCGGCCTCTGCCTCGGCCACGGCCGCGGGGGAGCAGCGGCGGCGGCTCCAAGGCGCGCCTCGGCTCAACCCATCCGGACCCTAACCTAGCCTAATCCCACCGCGCCGCGCCGCGCCGCACCGCCTCTGCAACGTTAACTCCCTGACGGGGGGCTTACGTGTTCCACGGCCGGTGATCCTCAAGGAAGCTGCCCTGCCGTACCGTCCCTCTAGCGGCACCGGCACAGGGGTCTGCGGCGGCAGCGGCAGCGGCAGGGGCCACGGGGCCGGCAGCCGAGGCCGGGAGATTCAAATTGCAGTAGCATGCGCCGGCGGAGAGTAATCGTAACTTTGCAGTAAGTGACCCGGGTGACACCCGCCGTTACCGAGCTGCCCCCGCGCGCCGCAGCGGCAGCCGGCTGGTACTGGGGCCGGGGTCAGGGCCCCCGCCGCCCCCGCCGCCCCCGGAGTATGAGCGCGCCGGCAGCGGCGGGGCGGGCGGCAGTCACCCGCAAACTTTTTCACCTGCCTTGAGGAGAGTTGAGAGTGCGCGAGGGGTCGCGGAGAACGCGGGCCGAGCTGAACTATGCAACAGCTCACCCGCCCGCACGCACACACAGGCACACACACACACACACAGGTACACACCTCCGTGTCAGAACCTCTCGCGCACATGCCAGAAACAATATTCTTGATCCACGGGTTCGGAGTCAAGCACTTTACCGAAACTCGTGATCACGGGCCCGACTGCGTGATGTGGTGGCACGGTGGGGAAGGGAGGGCTGCAAGAGGCGGCGCAATTGCCGATTTTTTTTGAAAAAAATCGCGGAAACGAACCCAATTTGTCAGTAGGAGAGTGGGGAAGGGAGTGGGAGAGGGGGAGGAGGAGGAGAGGGTGCTAGCGGCGTAAGGAGGCTGTGTACGGCTCGCAGATTTCTCTCCCGCCTCGCGGCTTTGCTAGCCGTTTGCAGAGCCGGAGTGTTGCGCGTGGTGGCGGTGGCGTCCGTGAACACGGTGCGGGGTCGCCCCTCCACGCCCACGCGGCCGAACTGGAAGTGCGTACCTCAGAACTAGGAGAGCAAGAGAGAGGGAGAGAGAGAGGGAGGGGGCGGAGAGACGGCAGTCTGACGACGTCGTGATTACGGGGGGCCAAGTTTGATTCGCGGGGTTGATTAAAGATCCGATGTATAGCCGCGTGCGCCAAAAGGCACTGCAGCAGCAGGGAGGAGAGGGCAGCACCGACAGCGCGGTAACAAGGCACGGCAGGCCACCGCCACCGCCGCCACCGCCGCCGCCGCCGCCGCCGCCGCCGCCGCCGCCGCCGCTGCGCTGTACTAATTAATAAGGCACGCCTGGCTACGCCGCAGCGCCGGCTGCCGGGAGGGCGCGGCCAGAGGGCCGGAGGGCCGCGGGGCCGCGGGGCCGCACGGGGGTGGAGCGAGGTATGTATTTTCGGCAACATTTCTCCCGCATCCACTCGGAGTGTCTCTGCGGCGAGGCGAGAGGGGGAGGAGGTTCGGGGGGAGTGTGTCCGTGGCGGGGTCGGCGAGGTGAGCCAGATGATGGGGTCGTCGGGGTCCTCCGGCGGCCGTACGGCTGGCTGGCTGACGCCTGCTGCCGCCGCTGCCGCCGCCCCCCGTGACGACGAGGCGACGCGGCGCGGCGGCGCGTTACGTGCTTCCTGCACACGGCGACACTGCGACACTGAGGCCTGGGGGGCCCGCCGGGCCGCGGCGCCGCGGAGCCGCGGGGGGTCAGGGCGCATCGCGGTCGCGTGACAGAGCTTCCTGCGACAGTATAGTGCGCGCGGCGCCGCTCGCGGATCAATGAACTGCGCCCCCCTCCCCCGCCGCCCACAACACCCCCGTCCCGTCCGCGACCTGCCTCGAGAGGGGTGGGGCCGGGCGGGGGCGCCGGGCGTGCGGGCGGGGCCGCCGGTCGGGCGGCCTAGCGCTCCTCTGCAACATATTCGTCACTCCTCGCCGCCCTACCCCTGTATCCGTCTCTCTCTCGCTCACCCTCTTTCTTTGTCTCCCTCTCTCCTCTCTCTCTCTCTCTCTCTCTGTCTGAAGCTCATACAACGCCCCCTCTGTCATCCACCAATCCATCCTGCACATCCACCTCCCTCCTCTCTCTCTCTCTCTCTCTCTCTCTCTCTCTCTCTCTCTCTCTCTCTCTTTCTCTCCCAGTCTCACCCCCGCGGCTCCAGGCCCCCTCCGGTCCGCTGTGCTTCTGTGCTTCGACAGCGCGAGCTGCCAACTGAGAGTGAGACGGCTCCAGGGACAGCGAGAGGAGGCCGGGGCACGGAGGGCAGGTCCTCGGGGACCCCGCCGGCAGAGCCCGCAGAGCCGGCAGGGCCGGGCCGGGCTACTACAGCGGACTACAGCGGACTACGCCGGACTACGCCGGACTACGCCGGACTACGGTGGACTACGCGGGGGGTCGGCGCGACCTACTGTGCGGGTCTGGGCCAGGCGGGTCGCGCCCTCTCGCTGTAACACCACCGTACAGAGCGGGAGAGACGGGGGGGGGGGGGCTTTTAAACAATGAGGCTTGTAACAATCGGACCGAACCAGGCAGGCAGGAGGGCGCCAGGCGCTAGGCGCTAGGCCCCCGGCCGGGGGAGGTCCGGGCTGGTCGCTGCTGGTCGCTGCCTCTCCCCTGGCTGGCTCTCTATCCCAAGCGACGCCCTGGTCTACCCGCGGGCTGGGCCAGGCCGGGACCTGACACCCCCGAAGAAACGGATGCTGCGCTCTCTCTCTCTCTCTCTCTCTCTCTCTCGCTCTTTCTTGGTCGGCGCCCGGTTTTCTCGTTAGCGGCTGCTAATTATCGGAGCACAACACGGAGAGAGAAAGAATGAGAGGATGTACGAGAGAGAGGGAGACGTAGAGACGAGGAAACTTCTGTGTGGTAGAGGTACTCGAATGACTCGAATCCGCGAAAAAGTGGTGGGGGGTGGGGGGGTGGGGGGGGGGGATTGTGTGTGAGGCGTCGTCAGGCCGGCCGAATGAAAAAGAGAGCGGGGGTGGGCCGCGCCGGCGTTAGGATGGGGCCCGAACCGCGGCTCGCAGATTGGACGGAGCGAGCTGAGCTGTCCGAGTCCGTTTGTGTGTCGCAGCCGGCCCCCGCACTTGAGTGAGTGAATCCACGGGGGAGGAAGGGGGGGGGCGGAGGGGAAAGGAGAGGGAGGCATCGCCACGCGAGTCCGCGCCGCTCGCTCCGTCTCTCTCGCTCTCACGTGACATTCCGCAGGCGCACACGTGTGCGCACACGTGGCCACGGCGCGCCGCCGCAGCATCTCCGCAAGCGTCTCCGCAGCGCGATGCTCCGCATACCGCGCATCGCCCGCGGGGCGCCAAAGCAGAGCCCGGCAGGGACCGGCAGGGCCCGGCCCCCGCAGAATGCCGCCGCCGCCGCCAGCGCGCACGCGCACGCGCGCGCGGGTTCGAATCCCGGCGGCTGCGAAATAAAAGAGGCCCGCCGCGCCGTCACGTGCGGGTTCAAATACCCGCGGCGAGAGCTAGGGAAGAATCCTAACGAACGACAGGGGGGGGGGGGATGACTGGGGTCTCAGCCGGTGCCCTGGGAGGGTGGGCCGCCCCCCGACCTGGGGCTAGGCCTGTCGCACCTGCTCCACCTCCTGCCGCTCCCGCCGTCGCCCGTCTCTCTCGCACCCCCTGCGGCCCCGCGAGATGACAAGCGACGGGAGAGTCCCGGCTGAGGCCTCGCGCCCGATCCGGAACACTGGCTCCCACCCGAGGGCCCCGGCGGCGGCTGGCTGCGCGGCTCACAGCTCCGGCCGGCCGGCGCCCGCAGGAAGTGGCCGAAGCCCTCTGTGGTGGCCGAGGCCCGGGGCCCGGGGCCGGGCTGGCTGCGGTCACCGGCGGCGGCACGGGGGAAGAGACCGCCGCTCAACGCGCTCACACGGGTATGCGTGGACACGCACTCTCCCACGTGTGGCCACGTGTGGCCACGGATCACCTGCTCCGGGAGGGGGCCGCTGTCTCGTCACGCCAGCGCACCGTACCGCGGCGCGACATTCAAAACAAGACGGACACAAAGAACGCCCTCTCGCGTTCTTGCGGTGCGGACTCTTTCTGCGCGGCATCGCTGCGGTCCGCGCCACGACGGTATGAACAGCCAGAAAAGCGACCGCGGCCCCCCGCGCGCGAATAGCAAGCGCGACGCTGGAGCAAACCGTGGCTGGCGCGGCCCGCGACCAACCGGCCGCCGCCGCGTGGCGCGGCTGCCTCGCGGGCCCGGCGGGTTCGACTCCCACCTCCGGGTCCAGCGGCGCCCTGCGCTTCCGCGCGCCCCGTACAGTACATGCAAACCCCACAAGCCGACGCCGTGCCGCACTGCGCCTGTGACGGCGTGGCACAGCAGCGAGCCCCACGCGAGTGTCCTCACAGCCCCTGGCTGCTGAAGAGCTGCTGAAGGGCGTGGATGCCGCGCCAGAGGCGACGGCCCGCGGTCAGCGACCGTCGGCTCCCCTCCCTCTCTTGTCCCCGCCACTTCTCCGTCCTCTTTTCACCCCTAATCACAGACGGCGGCCAGTGAGCGGAGCCCCGCACGCTCCGCACGCCCCGCCGCACCCGGATTGCCTATGCGACAGGCGGTTGGGCCACGTTAGGCCAGGTTAGGTTAGGCGTCGTGCGGGGCAATTAGCCCCTGATTAATCATTATTGCCTGCGAAAGGACGCTGCTGAGCGACGCCCTGCGTTTTAATCCCGGTTAAGGCCGACGAGGGTTTAGGCTGCGCGCCGCTGAGCGTGTCTCGGGGGCAGAAGGAGCGAGAGGGAGAGAGAGGGAGAGAGAGTGCGGTACGTATGCTCCAGAAGGAAACACGAGGGGTGGGATATAAAAAAAAGGTGAGAAAGAGGGGAAAAAGGTATACATCGCTCGCTTGGTGTTTGTGTATATCCACACCCGTTATTCTTGATTACAATAAAGACTTTATGGGTGGTTAAAACGTAATAGGGCGGGTGTTCGCAAGCAGAGAGGATAGAGCGAGAGAGAGATAGAGGTTGGCGAATGAGGGAAAGAGCGAGAGAGAACAGGTTGAGAAGTGCTTTTTGTTTGCGTGCGAAGCAAATGCGGGATGCGCAGGGACGACGACACAGCCGCGTTGAAGAAGAGAGAGAGTGTGTCAGAGAGAGAGGGGGGGGGAGGGGGAGAGAAAAGGGGGAGGGGGTCCAGGCCCTTCCCAGTTAGGCCCCTCAGCGCAGTGTCCATTATTCCCCAGTAATTATTCTCGGCAATTACGCTCTGCTAAAACTGGGAGGACCCTCCCCCCCCCCCCGGCTGTCCTCCCTGCTCCGCTAGACATCCCCCCGCCAGCATCCGCCTCTTGCTGCCGGGGGGGGGGGGGGGGTCAGTCAACACACCGGCGTATCGTATCGGTCGCGGCCCCTGTCACAGGGTGCCGTGCACATTGTGGAACGAGCTCACATTCGGGGCGCGCTTCCGCTTACCTCCGACTGTCGTAATCTTTTCCCTGCGTTCCAGAGATATACAATATCGGATGCGTCGCGTGTGTATTTTTGTTATGCTATCGGAACGTCGTCGTGGTGCTGCGTTTACAAGGGGATCTGGTGATTGCGCGGAGCAAGTGGCGGCGGCAGCAGCAGCAGCAGCGGCAGCAGCAGCAGCACAGGAAATGCGCACTGCACTTGACTTGCCTTCAACTTCTCCGCTGAAAAAGCATGCAGCATGGCAGGGAGGGGCAAGCAGCAGCAGCGGTAGCAGCGGCAGCGCCTTGGATAGCGTCGTCGGCGGCGGCGGAGCGGAGGAGTGGGGGGGGGGGGGGGCGCACGGCAGGAAAGGGCGATGGCTGCGACACGACAGCGCGGGGGGGGGGGGGGGGGGGCTGCGGCAGCAGAAGCACTTCCGCCAATTACATGAAGACAGTAGAGCTGGACGCGTTATCAGATGCCGCTGCGCCGCTGCCGCTGCTGCAGTCCTTTTGCCCGCCTGCCTCTTGCCTGCCGGTCCGCTCTGCCCTTCCTCAGAGCACCCCCGCCTGCGTTGTCAGGTTCTGCCTCAGCTCCGCCTCAGCTTTGTTTCAGCGCTTACCCCTCATCCAGATGGACGCCACCACCGTACTTTTCACGTCATATTTTTCATTCTTTCTGTCAGTGTAATACAGTTAGACGTTAAGACAATCCTTTTTTCAGTGCCCATAGTCTTGTTTGGTTTTCTAGCGTTTGAAATTATTGCACTGTTTACTTTGGCTGGGAGTTTTTTTTTTTCCAACGAAAAAATATGGATCAGATCTTTTTCATAGAACTCGATAAGTCCCGTTGTCTGTCGGCGGCGGTATCTCTCTCTCTCTCTCTCTCTCTCTCTCTCTGTCTCTCTCCCTTCCTCTCCCTCCCTCTTCCTCTTGCCAGTTTGCCCAGCGTCTGGCCCGGTGCTCCCCGCGCAGCTCTGCCCTGGATGCGATTATGACCCTCGTTACCGGATTTTAAAAGATGAGTCCATCCGGCCACCGCGTGCTGCGCGCTGCGGAGATGCAAAACAGAGGGGGATCCTGTCCGCGCTCAAAAACGAACCGCAACAAAACCATTTTTTCAAGAGAAATATTTTTAAAAAATTCTAAAAGTAAATTATTAATTTCACCGTCTTTTTTGTTTTCTAATTCGGCATGTGCGGCAGCCTGTGTGCCCCACCACGTCAGGGTGAAAGTCTGAAAAGTAGTTTCGTGGACAGGGCGTTCTTCAGCAACTTTACTCGTACAGCCTTGCCAGGCCGGGCCGGGCCCCCGCGCCAGCCCCCGCCAGCTCGCGTGGCCCGCAGTCAGTGTGTGTCGCCAAGGTCGGGGCCCGGGGTCGGGTTGACCAGCGCGAGTCCCGCAAGGGGCCGCCGCCGGGACCCCCAGCAGACCCCCCCCCCGCAGACCCCCCGCAGGGCCGGCGTCGCCCGGGGGAGGAGCACAGCGGACGTAACGCGCACGGACCGCAAGAAAATGACTCAGATTCCGTAAAAGGACGCACGCTCAAAATTTCATGGAGCAGGTGTGTCCTGCAGTGGCTCTGACGTCGGGAAGGGGAGGGGGGGGGGGCGGGCTCTGCGACAGGGGGTGTTGGGGGGGGGGAGGTTATATGACGGCGCTCCCTGGTCCCTCTGTGGTGTGCCCCGGCGGTGCCCCGGCTATGTTCGGCCGCCAGCGTGCTGCGTGGGCGGTGTCCCGGGTCAGCGGTGCCCTCCCCACTGCGGGCCATGCGCCGTGCCCCCTAAGTCTCTGCTGGGCACAACGACTGCAGCCCACGACGACGCGCCGATGACTATTACAGAACGTTACAAACGTATCGCGCAACGAAAAAAACGTTCATTGTTCGGAGGGCAGCTCAGTGCTCGCGTGGCGCTGGAATTTCTTTTTTCCTTTTGTGTGTTTCGGTGTGGCGCGGCGCCCCTTCTGCGCGGCCCGCGCGCCCCGCAGCCCACAATCACCGAGTGCGAAGGTCGGCCGCGGGTTCAAATACCGAGCAAATTGGCGGTGGCAGTGGCTGGACTCGCGTGCCATTTTCAAGGGCTTGACCTGAGGGGTGAGAGGTTGGGAGGGGGGGCAGTAGAGACTTTTTGTCGCTGCCGCGTCAGCAGCGCTGGTCGGGGCGGGTGGCTAGGGCGTTAGGGCCGACGGGGGCGGCGGGGTGGCCAGCGGGGGCGGCCCCTGTGTAGCTACTTGTACAGAATGAGCCGGAGTGGATGCGAATATACGAGTTGACGTTGCGCCTCAACAGGTGCCGCGGGTCGAGTGGGCGGGAGGAAGAGCGAGAGAGAGAGAGAGAGAGAGAGAGGGGGGAGGGGAGGGGGGAGGGGGGAGGGGGGAGGGGAAGAAGCGCTACCCCATACATTAGGCCTGCACGCAGTGCGTCGACCGGAGGCCGGAGGGTTTTTGAGCAGCGTCATGTCCAGCAGCACCAGCCCTCGCTCTGCTTGCGTCGGCCGCTGGCTTCCAGCAGCGCGCTTCCAGCGTCGTGCTTCCAGCAGCGAGCGGTGCGGGGTCCGGGCGGGGGACGGGGGGGGGGGGGGGGGGGGAGGGCTAGAGCGGACCCGCAGCGCGGCGCGGCGAGGAGCGCCCGCCGATCGGAGGGTAGGCAGCCCATCGCACGGGCCGGCGGCGCGGGCGGCCCGCCCCCCCGGCGGCTGCCGGCCGCCGGCCGCTGCGTCGGGTGAGCACTGCGCTGTGGGGTTGACCGGTGACCTAATCCATCCGGGCCGGCAGCCCGGCGGCTCGGCTCCGGACCTCGCATGTATTGGTCACCGCGCCGCGCCCCGCCCCGGCCGCAGCCCTGACCACGGCCATCCCTCCACGCCGGCCCCGGCGCCAGCCCCGGCGCCAGCAGTAACCGGTTCAGTTGGGCGCCTCTCTCCCAGCACTGCCGTGCCGTACATACCGGCAGCGGCAGAGGGCCCCGTGAAATAAAGCGGGCCGCGCTACATCACCGCCGCCACAAACCAAACAACCCAATTAAATCTTAATTAATGACGGGCCGGGGCTGCGGCGCGGCAATCCGTTCCCGCGTCGTGCCTCGCCTCGCCGGGCGGCGGCGGCGGCGGCGGCGGCGGCGGCGGCAGCGGCGGCCCTCCCTTACATCCCTGCAGGCCGCCGCCGCCGCCGCCGCCGGACGCCGCAGCGCTGGGAGCGGCCGGGAGCCCCGCGGCCCCGCCTACACCGGCTCAGCTACACCCTCAACATATCCGCAAGGCCGGCGCGGTCTGACTGACGAGCACCCCCATGCATCAGGGGGGGGGGGGGGGGGGGGGGGTGCAGCCCTAACCTGGCACAACCCGCGCGGGGCCGGCGGGGCCGAGCCGAGATATCCGACCTGGGCCCCATAATCAATACGACCGCAGTGGCACGGCGTGGCGCGGGGTGTGCAGCGGCGGTCAGTACTACACCATGACCGTGGCGGAGGCGGCGCTGCTACCCCCAGCAGCCCCCACAGCCCCCCCCCCCCCCCCTGGGGGGCCCCACCCGCGCTACTCGCGGCCCCACAGCAGCGCACCACACCGCACCGCGCCGCGACCCGGCCAAACCACCTCTCTCCTCTCCAGATAACCTGTTGTGACCTTCGCCGATACGGTCAGCGGCGCAAACAACAGTTACCCGGAACGGCGAGTCCTGCAGCTCACGGGTGGTGGTGGTCGCGCGGGCTGTCCTGCAGTTGCGGTCGGCGGGAGGATTGAAATGCGTCGGATAATTATGGTGCTCCCCCCCGAGGGGGGCGAGGGGGGCGGGGGGGGGGGGGCGCCGGCTAGCCGAGCTCGGGGGCGTCTGGTCACACACGGGGCCCGCCCAGTGTTTAGGAAGCTCTCCCCTCCGCGCCGCATCGACAGCCGATGGACAATGGCAAGATGGATGGGCGCGCGGATGTGTCCGACCGCCCCCGCAGCGGCCCCGCCGCAACCCCTCGTTACCACGCCCGGCGCTGCCCCCCCCCCCTCCCCCTGCTTTCTTTTCTTCCAGCCCTCCCATTCTTCTCCTTCCTCCTCCTCGTCCTCCTCCTCCTCCCCTCTCCCTCGCTCCTTCCGCGGCGCCTCTGCAAGGAAACACACGTGACGCAGGACCTGATTCACCACGTGTGCAGACTGAAGTGCAGCACGGCGCTGCACTCTTCAACGCGACGCTGCCAGGGCCGGCCGTGGGGAAACCCACGACTCCCAATTATAGCAGCTCAGGCCTCCCGCCCGCGGCACCGATAATATTGGAACTTGAAAAGTTTAAGCTGGGCAAACTTTTCCTCGGAGCCGGTCGAGGCGAGGCGGGGGGATCAGTGCCCAGGCTGGCGTGGCGTGGCGTGGCCGGCGTGCGTAGGTGTGGGCGTGTAGTGTGGCGCCGGACGGCCGAGGCTGCTGGGGGTCAATATTGACCGCTCCATTGGCCCCCGGGGCACACGGCGGCGGCGGAGGCGTGGCGTGGCGCAGGCTGCACTGTGTGCGTGTGTGTGAGCTCCTTGCGGGCAGTGGGGGCAGGCAGCCCGCGGAGAGAGGGGGAGGGGCACTGCCAGGCCTGCGTCTCTCTATCTCTTTCTCTCTTTCTCTCCCACTACGTCGTCCCTCTTCTCTCTCTCTCTCTCTCTCTCTCTCTCTCTCTCTCTCTCTCTCTCTCTCTCTCGAGACGTGAACGTCAAAACGTCAAGCGGCAACACCCATGCAAATTTTTATTTACGTTTACCCCCCTGCTCACACTCAATGCGTGCGGGGGCACGTCCCTTCTCGCTGCAGCCCTGCTACCTCCTCCTCTCCACTGGGTTTGTGTGTGTGTGTTCTTTTTCCTCCTCTTTTGCACGAGATTGGGCAGATGTTGGTGATTGTGTCTGAGCCTCTTCTTCACTCGCCCCGTCCCGTATCGCTTTCCTCTCTCCTCCTTCAGCCCGCAAAGTCTCCGCTGATGCCTGCTGGAGAACAGATAGGATCGATTTCCTCCTAGAGTGCGAGAGAGAGAGAGAGAGAGAGAGAGAGAGAGAGAGAGAGAGGGGGGAGTAGGGAGACCGATGGGAGGAGAGCAGTCAAATCGAATAAAGTCAGGCATAAGGCCAGACAGCGCGGCTTACGTTCATGAATTCTGGAAGCGCATAGCTAGCCGCAATATCCGGCCGATGAAACACCTGGCGAGGCTATTCAATCACGGGGAGCTAATTCTATGGCGGTCGGCTGATGAGTATGGATCTCTCTCTCTCTCTCTCTCTCTGTCTCTCTCTCCGTCTCTCCCTCTCTTTCACACTACTACTTGATGAGATATATAATAAAACCAGGGCGCCGGCCAGACGGATGATTTCCCAGTATAAACGCCATATGTGCTGCCTCCACCGCCGAAAGTTGATCCTTAGCCCCAATGAAAACGCGCCATGGGAACGATACAATCGTTTCATTCCGAAAAGCTCGACGGCCAACTGGAAAATACTGCAACACACACGCACACACGCCCACACACACACATACACACTCAGACACGCTCAAACACGTGCGCGCTTGCGCGGACAGACTATAAGCGATACGATCTAAGCCTCTCGGATATGCAGCGCTGCCATTCAAACTGACCCGGACAATACCCCGGCGTCCTCGCCGAGGGCACCCGGGCACCCGCCTCTGCGCGGCCGTGTGGGCCGGGGGCAGCCGGGGGCAGCCGGGGGCAGCCGGGGGCAGCCGGGGGCAGCCGGGGGCAGCCGGGGGCAGCCGGGGGCAGCCGGGGGCAGCCGGGGGCAGCCGGGGGCAGCCGGGGGCAGCCGGGGGCAGCCGGGGGCAGCGGCGCGCCCGCGCACCGCCGGGTAGGCAGTCCGCCGAGCACCTCCACGGAGCACCGTGCCCACCCAGCGCCTTGTGAGCCGCACCTAATCGTTCTCCGAAGGCGGCGGCTCTAAAACTACAATTCCCGGTGTGATTTTTCGGATGGCCGTGGACAGAGAAGCCCAGCGTTCCGAGCCCCGGCAACACGGCACGGCCGGCAGACCAAACGCAACCTCCCCTGCGGTTTTATTTTCTGCGCCGATTCGCTCAACGCGCTTCGCTTCTGTGGTGGCGGCCGCATGTATTTCTGTGTGCGCACAACAAATAGACCAATCTTTTCCTCTCTCCCCCCTCTCTCTCTCTCCCTATCTCTCTGTCCCTCCCTCTCTGCCTCTCCCTCCCTCTCCCGTGTTCTCACCTGCCCGCTCCGCTATGTATGGCAGATCAGTCCGCCACACACATAGGCCCCCGAGGAGTGGGTTCTGCTGCGCCACACTGTGGTGCTGTGGGTGATAAGGTTGGGACAGGTGTGGAATCAAGCCGTCTCCGGCTCGTCTGTGTGTGTGTGTATGTGTGCGTATGCGCGCGCGCGCGCGTGTGTGTGTGTGTGTATGCGTGCGTGCGTGCTCGCCATACCAAACAGCCCGGCCAATCAACGCACGCGTCGGCGTGGCGTGGCGCAGTGGTCCGTTTACGGTATGTGAGGCGCCCCGGAATCCTTGCGTGCGTGTGTGTCGTGGGCGTGCGCGTGGCGGCGCGTGCGTGCCGCGTGCGCTGGCCGCCCGAAGTGGTCCGAAAGGACAGGCGGAAGGGCCGGCCCTTCCCCCTCCCACCCCGGCCACGGCAGTTTGAGGGCCGGCTCCGGGGCTCCGCGGGGCCCCGCCGCGCGCGCGCCCTCGGTTTTACTGGACCTGGCCAAACACTGGATCGTGCAAGTCAAGGTCGGATTTTGTTGGGGCGGGGCGGAGCGGGGCGGAGCGGGGCGGAGCGGAGCGGAGCGGGGCGCGGGGATTCCCGTGAGTGATTCGGACGGTGCGGTCGCGGCCACGCGGTCCAGCGGCCGGCCATCACAGGCCGCCTTCCAATTCTCACAAAATATTTATTTTTTTGAAAAATCCAGAGGCCAATTTTTTTATATGCCATGTTGTCCGCGAAGCTCTCAACCAATTAGGGGTTTTCTGAAAAGAAAATCGGGATTTCCTGAAACAGAAACTTCAAGAAGGTAAAACAAAAATATTACACGTATCAAAATATTTGGTTTTGTTTTCTTTTTAAGTACTCCATGGAAAACGTTTCGTTTCCACGTTTTCGTTTTAAAATCAAAACGCGGAATCCACCCCCCCCCCCTTTTTTTTTTGCTGACGGTGGTGCGCGGCGTGGCTTCGGCGGCCACGTCGTTTGCGGGCCGTTGCGCACCGCAGGGCCGAGAGGCGAGGAGGGCCGCGGGAACGTCGACAACGGCTATCCTCTTTAAAGAACGGTGCGGCGCCCGCCCCGGCAGCCCCCCCAGGGCAGCCCCCGGGCAGCCTCCCGGCAGTGTCGTGCCGCCGCCGCCGCCGTTACCCTCCCTAACACACGGCCGGCGCGGACGACTCGACCCGGACTCGGGCCGGGCCGGCCAACGAGACCACTGCCGCGGCCGTAAGCTGCCGGCCCTCCGTAAAGCCAGTCAGCAAGTGCCACCGCCCCTCCAAAGCACACACACACACATACACACACTCTCTCTCTCTCTCTCTCTCCCTCTCTCTCTCTCTCTCTCTCTCTCGCTCTCCCCCTATCCCTATCCCTCTCCCTCACGCTCACTCTCTCTGTTTCTAAGAAAGAGAAATGCGCCAAAGAGGAAACAACCGGTTTAAAAATTATCGTCTAATACCGCAGTCTACGCCTCTCGCTGCTGCTGGTCTTCTCTCACTCTCACCCTGGATGCTTCTGTTGGGGGCGTTTTCACCGCGGCGGATACGCCTGCAAGTACCCACCCCCTCCGCCCCCTTCCCCCTCGACTTGAGCCCCCGAAGGTAAATGTAGGGGCGGCTCTGAGGCGGGGGGGGGGGGGGGGGCATCCTCCGGAGGTAAGGTCCGAAACATCCTGCCCTGCACGGACTGCCGTAATCCCTCCTTTTGTCTCGCTGGTACAACATCGCCGTGCCCGGCGGGGAGATCCGGTGGCGATAGGATAGGGGAGAAGGTCGTCCGGGAGAGAGCGAGAGAGACAGAGCAACAACAGCGGTAGCAGACGACACAGCAGACGCCGCCGCGGCCGTTTTCACTGTTACTACGCGGAAGCCCCGTCGCCGCTTTCCCTTATCAGAGGAGGCGGGGTGCCCCCCCCCCCACCTCCTGTACTCAGCTCCCCCCCTTTCTTCCCCCCCCCCCCCCCCCAGAACGTGCCACTGGGGCCAAAGGATCCATCCGGTGTATAAGCCTATCTTTCCGTTTGTAGTATACGCCCGTCTCCACCCGCGGGGCGCCGCCGCCGGGCCGATATCTGGCTGCCGACGCCACGCCCACACCTCCTTCCTTCCTCATAGCCACCGCCGCCGCTCTCTTCCTCCTTTCTTTCCTCTCGTCGTGTGTGTGTGTGTGTGCTGGTCAACTTCCTCCTTCACCTCGCCGTCGTGCGCGATATGCCAAGGGACACTCTGATAAGAATGGGTTTTGTTGAGCAGCGGTTAGTATAGACGGGAATACGGCGTGTATTGTGGTGCGAGCTGGTTGACACGCGACCCTTCCCGCGCTTATGCTTATGCTGGTCGCCGTACTGGTTCCCATAAAATTATGCCAGGCGTTGTTGTTGTTCCGTTATTGAAACGACACGCGCTGGGAATAATGCTCGGTGCGCGGTACTGGTACTCCGCGCCGCCGTGTCCTCCCCTCCCCACCCCCTCCCCCACCATTAGCCTACCTGGTTCTGCTTTCTGCAGCGCACGCATAATGGAGCTCTTGATTACTTGGCCCGCCCACACGCGCTGATTAGCGGAATACCAGATTGGACGTGTGCACCAAAACCACGCGCCCTCTCTCTCTCTCTCTCTCTCTCTCTCTCTCTCTCTCTCTCTCTCTCTCTCTCTCTCTCTCTCTCCCCCTCTCCACATATGCAGGCACACACTGAACACACCACCGAGAGCTGATAATACAGAGGTGAGTTAGAGTCGCCGCCGCGTACTGCTCTGGCAGCATCATCGTTATCGTCTCTCTTCTTCTTCTTCTTCCTCCTCTTCTTCTTCTACTTCTCCTTCTTCGCATAATACTCACTAGCACACTTTCTTCCCCTCTTTTTTTCCGCCCCACCGCTTTACAGGCAGACGCGCAGCAGCGCAGTGCGACTGAGAAAGAGGTGGCGGCGCTCTGCTCTTGCTCTCTCACCCCCCCCCCCCCCCCTATATGGCCCTCACTCGGCCCATCTCTCTCTCCCTCTCTCTATTTCTCTCTCTCTCTCTCTCTCTCGCTCTCTATTTCTCTCTCTCTATTTCTCTCTCTCCCTCTCTCTCCCTCTCTCTCTCTCATACACACACACACACACACACACACACCACCGCCGTCCTGCTTCGGAGTTCATTTCCTGCGCTGGCTGTGCCGTCACTTACTCTCCCTGACATGCACACACACACACACTCACACACACACACACTCGGTTAGGCCGACCACAGTCCGCGCAGCCTCACGTGAGCGCCCAAATGAGAGGGAATCCCCCCGAAATAAACTAAAGAACAAAAAAATCTACAAATTTTCTGAATGAAAACGGTAAGGCGAGGACCTGATACCCGAGTGACCTCGAAACCGATCGATACACCCGCGTGAGAACATTGCAAATGCTTCGAACAACTGAAAGTCAATCAACTCCTAGGCCGTATGACCATCAATTAGCCGATTGACTTGACTGCATCTTGTCACACGGTGCTGGCACAGAGGCCACCTCTCTCTCTCTCTCTCTCTCTCTCTCTCTCTCTCTCTCTCTCTGTCTCCCTGTGCGCTGAGTGCAGCGGCCACGGCCCGGCCACGCCCCGCCACGCCCCCCCGCAGAGAAGGCGGGCACCACTAGCTCCTCGCATTAGCAGGCCAATCTCCCCCATCAAAGGTGGCTTTGCCTTGCTTTGCCCTGCGTGACGCCCCCCCCCCCCCCCCCCGACACCACCTGGCGCCGGGGTCCCTGATTACAGGACAATGGTCGGTGGAGTGGACAATACCGGACCGGGAGCGAAATTCTATCCGCGGCCAGACAATGCCCCGGTGTTGCGCGCAGGTGTCGCGCAGGTGACCCCACCACCACCACCACCACCACCACCACCACCACCGCCACCACCACCACCACCACCGCCACCACCACCACCACCGCCACCACCACCACCACCACCACCACCACCACCACCACCACCACCACCACCACCACCACCACCACCATGCCACCACCGCCACCACCACCACCACCACCACCACCACCACCACCACCACCACCACCACCGCCACCACCACCACCACCACCACCACCACCACCACCACCACCACCACCACCACCACCACCGCCACCACCACCACCACCACCACCACCACCACCACCACCACCACCACCACCACCACCACCACCACCACCACCACCACCACCACCACCACCACCACCACCACAGGACACCATCATTATCACTGTCACCAACATCATCGTCATCCTATCCGGTGGGAAGGAGTGTGGAGGCGAGGTAACCCGTGCGGCTCGGCCAAGAGCGATATGTGATTAATGAACATCGGGACGGCGGCGGAGGCGGCGGCGGCGGCGCCACCGGGTCACAGATACTAGCTGCGCACAGCAGAGTTGCGGCGGCGGCGGCGGCGGTGGCGACCTGAGCGAGCAGGCTGGCAGGCAGGCAGGCAGGGGGCGACGACCAGAAGAGGTAATTGTTACAACGCGGCGCCGCCCGTAACGAGGCCGTAACTCCTGTACCGGCAGCAGGCGATGCAGGTCCCATTACCTGTGCGGGGGGTGCCTGGGTTGCCTCTGCGGGGGGCCTCTGCGGGGGGTCGTGGGCGCCCCCACACAGCGAGGATGTGTGTGTGTGTGTGTGTGCGTGTGTCGGGGTGGCCGTCATACGCGCGGACGTGTCCTCGGCGCGCAGGTGCATAACTATCCCCCGGCGGCCCCGCGGCGGCCCCGGGGCGGCGGCGGCGGCGGAAGCGGCGGAAGTCAACTCTGCGCCGCTCTGCGCTGCGGGGTTAATTTTCGGGGCAATTAACCTCCCGGCCGCCGCAGCAGCAGCAGCAGCGGCGGCAGCAGCGGCGGCAGCAGCGGCGGCAGCGGGTCGACGCATGGCCGGGGTGTGTGGGAACGGGCGGGCTCCCAGCCAGCAGGGTGGTGGCGGTGCCGGGTCCGGGGCCGTGCCGCCGTGCAGGCCGTGTCCCGGACGGCCCTGGCCGGCAGCAAACACTACGGCCGCCGCCGCCGCCGCTGCCGGCCTCTGGTAATCAGATCTTTGTCTATCACACGCCCGTCTTGTGAGTGTGTGTATGTGTGTGCAGGGGGGCCGGAGGGTAGAACAGGCCGAGGCCTGGGATGCAAGGGTTGGCCGAACCGCACCATTGTAGGCACTCCCGCCCTTTTCCCCACGACCCGCCCATAGCTAGACTCCCTGCCTACCTTGTTCTCGGCCCACTTGTTGTGGCTGAAACAACACACACACACACACACACACACACACACACGGATCCTACTGTGTACCCATGGCGGTAATGTTGCTTTCCACCAAGCAAACCGAAGAGAAGAAATTGAAATGAAATGGCACATCTTGCTGTCCGGACTGCCTATTCGGGCTGCCATCGCGAAGCTGGACTGACAGGTGTGGGTAGGGGGGGGGGGGGGGGTGTACTGCTCTCGGGGGATTAATCGCTTCGTTTGACTTGAGTGATGGCTGCAACATCGGAGCACCCCTCTCCCAGCCCCGATACGGTGCAGTCCGGCCGAGACCCACTGCTGAGCCTCCGTCGGGGGCTCGCCTCCGCACTGCAGGCGGGGCCAGAGTGAGTGAGTGAGGAGGGAGAGAGAGAGAGTGTGTGTGTGTGTGAGAGAGAGAGAGAGAGAGAGAGAGAGAGAGAGGCTGGGAGCCGGGAAAAGAACAAGCTCTGTCGGCGGCGGCGCAAAGTCGCGCGGGTAAACGGCACAGAAAAGAGCAGTAGTATAAGCGGGGCGCAAAAGCGTTCATACGAGGAGAGGGGCGGGACGAGGGAGAGGGAGAGGGGTAGAGCGGGAGAGGGAGAGAGATAGAGAGGGAGAGAGAGAGAGAGGAGGGGAGGGAGGGAGGGAGATGGAGGGATGGGGAGAGGCAGCACAGAGCGTATATAGCAGAGAGACACTCCTTGTAGTGCCCCTCACGAACTGCGCCGCACCAGAGGCGTTGGCTTTGAGATAGTGCGTCGTTCAGTATTCAATTTATTACGACAAAGAATGAGATGGTCCTCCTGCCCGCGCTCCCCGCGGCCTGGCGGGCACGGGCGGCCGCCGCCACCGCGTTCGAGGGGGGCCGCGGAGGACGTGTGTGTGTGTGTGTGTGTGTGTGTGTGACCCCTGCCGAGGTGTGAGATGGCGGTGATAAGAGCCGCCTTTACTGTGAGGCCGCGGCGTGTGCAGGGCGGTGCGGCGCGGTGCTGCGGCAACACAGGAGAAAAGCAGGGGACTTTTAATTTTCCGCACACTGTTTTCCGGATGCACGCTGGAGAGACAGAGAGAGAGAGAGAGAGAAAAGAGCGAGAAGATTCGCAGACGGAAAGAGAGAGACACACTCACACAGACAAGGCAGAGAGAGAGAGAGAGAGAGAGAGAGCGAGGGGGGAGCGGGCAGGGGGAGGTGCAGATAAGACAATGGCCGTCGGACGCGCGCATTTTCGCGCTCACCTGCCTTGATGTTACTGCGGGGCGTGCGAGCTCTGTGTTGAGGTGGCAGAGGGAGAGAGAGAGAGCGTGAGAGAGAGAGACAAGAGAGCCTGCGGGGGGCTGCGGTATAGAGGCGGAGGTGGTGGAGGAGGGAGCAGGGGCTGGATTTCCGCTATGCCGAGTTGCGAAATGTTGGGGCAGAAGTTTGAGCTCGTTTCGCAGCTAGGTGCCGACTATAGCGCGGCCGCCACCGACTGTGCGGCCGCCGCCGCCGCCGCTGCGACCGGCTCGGGTGGGTGTGTGTTCAAACACGGAGATCTCGTCCGTAATTGGGGTCCGAGGGAGGGAGGCGGGGACGCGGCGAGGCTGGCCGTCGGTGTGCCCCACACGGCCCCGCACGGCCCCGCACGGCCCCCACGGCCCCGCACGGCACGGCCCCGCACACCTGACGGCCGCCCCGCGAGCTGATGAAGACCGAGTTGGGCGACACGCGGCTGCCGGGGGGGAGGGGGCAGCAGGCCCCCTGGTGGGCAGCAGAACAGGCTGCTCTCGTCCTGCCCTGCGTCTTTATTTCTTCATCTCTCCTCGCCTCCCTCGCGATCTTACAAGTAGCACACACACACACACACACATCGTAACTATTGCTCTCTCTCTCTCACTCCCTATTTTACTCTCCCCCCCCCCCCCCTCTCTCTCTTTCTCTCTCCCTACTACCCCTCCCTCTCTCCGAAATAAACATCCACCATCAAAGTCGAAAGTGATTGCCAATTTTGGGAGTGAAAGCGGTGATTTCCGGCCGGGGACAAGCCTCCCCCCTCTCTCTCTCCCGCATCCACTTCCCCCTCTCCCCATCCCCTCCTCTCTCTCTCCCTCGCTCTCTCTCCCCGAGACTTTTGCTCTTTGTGTCACACGAGTTTGGAGGCCGCTTTGTAACGCGGCGACAGGAAAATTGGTGTTCCTTCGTAAATCACGGGCAAAATAACATATTGAGAAAATTCCGCACGCAGAACACGTGAGGAGGGCGGGAATGGTAGGGGCGGAGGGGAGGGGGTCATGACACCACCGGAATGCGCACAGGGGCGAGGTTACTGATCCGAGGGCCTCGTAGCCATGTCTGCTTGCTCAGCTCACATCAATTGTTTTTTTTTTAATTTCTTTTGTCGCGGCTTCAAAACAGTGTAGTTGTCGTGCGGTGTGACCCTCATGGCCTGCTGGCTGTGCGGTGCTGTGCGGTGCGGTGCGGTGGTGGTGGTGGTGGTGGTGGTGGTGGTGGTGGTGGTGGTGGTGGTGGTGGTGGCTGCCGCTCTGCACAACAATCTGCTCAGCAACAACAACAACAACAACAACAACAACACGCAGAATCAGCTAGGCGACAGCAAGCAGCAACAGCAACGGCAGCTGCTGCTCTGCGAAAGGTTCGCCGTCGCGGGCCGCCGTTGTCATCGTGTATCATCCCATCAAAGTTACACACCAGCCAGCATCCGTCACGCTCTCCATTTGAGGCGCACGCCAAAGTTTGGCGCCGTGCTGCGCCGCGCTGCGCCGTGCTGCGCTGTATGTGCGGGGCCGCGCCGCGCCCGCCACGCCACGCCACGCCACGCCACGCCACGCGCAGTCCGTGTGCCCCAGATTGCGTGGGTTGGCTAGAGGGCACACGGCATGGCATGGCGGGATCGTCACAGAATACAAGAGAGGTGTCGCGTAGCGTTGGAGCATCGCTGCGCGCGCCGTTTGGTGAAAAGTAATAGAGGAGGGCTACGTAACGCGGAGGCAGGCGAGGGAGTGTGTTGCTGTGTGAGAGAGATAGCGAGAGACACAGAGTGAGATACAGGGAGAGATAGCGTGAAGGGTGGAGGGCGGTGACAATTGTCGACAGCGCAAAACTTTCACCAGCGTGTGTGTGTGTGTGTGTGTGTGTGCGTGCGGCGCGTCGTGTTCGGCTCGCTGTGTGAAGTCACATGAGCCCGACCCAGTCGTTCAAGCTCGCGGGTTCAAGTGGTGTTTAACCTGTTCTGCCACTGGTCGCCATGCGCGCGTGCACACACACACACACACGCTCACACACGCACACGCGCTCACACACACACATGTGTGCGTGTGTGTGTTGGGGGTAATGGCACAAACATCCCCTGCTATACGGCTCCTCTGCTACTACACCGGTTTTGCCCCCCCCCCCCCACCGAGCGGCAACGTGGGACGTCGGAGTTGCGTGTGTCCGTCCGGTCCGGGGGTTTGAGCCGTTTGGGGGAGAGGGGAGGGGGGGGGGGGGGGGGGGGGGGGGGGGGGGGATGGGAGGGGGCCCTCACTAACGCCGCGCTCACTGAGGGGCCACACACAGGGGGGAGGGGTGGGGGGCAGTCAGCCAAATCCAGTTGTTGTGTGTCCAGATAGTTGTTTGACCATGTGTGCACTTCCCACGAGGGGGTGTGGGGCCGGCCCAGTCCGGCCCATGTCCGTCTCACCTCTCCCACCCCCGGCCGACGTGAGCCCACTGCCAATACCGCACGCGACTCATTACATGCAGCACGCAGCGACAGGTGCTCCCCCGCCCCTCGCCGTCTGCGGGTGGAGTGGAGCAGGAGGTGTGTGCTCGGGACTCGACCCCCCCCCCCCCCCCGCTGCTCTGCGCCCTGTCGTGCTCCACGTGCTCGTCGAGTAGGTGTCGGCGGCGTCCTCGCGGCCGCCGCGCGGACCGGCTAGCAGGGCCCGCCGACGCCGACGTGCGTCAGACTATGAGAATGAGGGCGGCCGCACCGCGCCGGGCACTCCTCGCGCGGCAGCCGGCAGCGCACTCTGTCGGCGGCGAGGGTTGGCGCTTTGTGGGCTAAGTTTGAGAGCTATAGCCGCAGCAGCGAGCGAGAGCCGGCGAGAGCCAGCCGGCCTCCGGAGGGGCGGATCTGGGCCGCACGGTACGGTCAGGGCCGGGGCCGACGGGGGCCTCAGGGGATAACATCAAAGGCCCCGGCCGCCTGCTCCGGAGTACATATATTCCCCCGGCAAGGAGTCGGCGGCGACGGCGGCCGCGGTTCTGGCCGAGGGCCGGGCCGAGGGCCGGGCACAGCCAGCGCATAGCTCCTCTTTATAGGTTTATTGTGGACCCGGAAGCGGTTGCCGCGGGGCTCTTATTGTGGTGCGGAGCGCGGCCGGAAGGGTTGTGCCCGTGAACAGAGAGCGGCGGAGGAGGAGAGAGAGAGAGAGGGGGGGGGAGTGTAAGAGAGAGAGAGAGAGAGAGAGAGAGAGAGAGGGGGGGGGGGAAGGGGAGTGAGAGAGAGATCACCGCGGTGCAGCTGTACACTCTGGGTAACCGAGTCTTTGGTAATATAATCCGCGCCTTGTCGCCCGAGACACACATGCGCCTGAATCAAACATTTCGATGTATGTGTGATGTTCGCCCCCACACACACACACGCACACACAAACACACAGGCTGGGACGGGTCCTCATGGGCGGCCTGCGTCACCGCGCGGCCTGTCAAGGGGCTCCTTGCGTGCGCCGCCCCCCTGCCGCCCCCTGCCGCCCCCTGCCGCCCCCAGCCGCCCCCAGCCGCCCCCTGCCGCCCCCTGCCGCCGCACGCCACGCATGTCACAGCGGCGGCAGTGCCGGCACCGACGCGGCCCTCCCCGCTGTCACACGACGTGAACGTCACACACAATCGGACCTGAAGCAGCGCCGTGCCAGTCAACCGGAGAAATTATCATGCATGTCATGTATGTGTGTGTGTGTGTGTGTGGCGGGGGACGACAGTGTGTCAGAGGGAGAGGAGAGAGAGAGAGAGAGAGAGAGAGAGAGAGAGAGAGAGAGAGAGAGAGAGAGACACTCTGCTTGCGTCGGCCAGTTTCCAGAAGGTGCCCAAACACACACACACACACACACACAAGCGCACACAAATTGGGTTGGATAGGCGCTAAGGGTGGTGACAATGCACTGGGACAGACCGCCGCCCCCCGCCTGGCCCAGGCCCAGGCGCGGCCCCGGCGGAACCCTTCTCCGCCGACGCTCTCGGGGGAGACCACGAAGAGCGTGCGGTGCGGCAGGGAGCGGGGGCCGCGGGGGCTGCGGGGGCCGGGGGGGCTGCGGGGGCGCGGGGCTGCGGGGGGCGGCTGCGGCGGGGCGGCGTGGAGTGACCCTCGCGGTGAGGCGCTGGCTGGCGGGGAGGGGCGGCGGCGGGCGGCGGCGGGCGGCGGCGGGCGGCGGCTGGCAGCCCTGTGCTCCTCCCTGCTTACCCGGCTCCCGATAACTTCCATCGAGGTCAATACCGGACCTTGCGCTGCCTCCTCCTTGTCATTGTTTTTTTTTTCACTTCACCGTAAGAAGGTCAGTGCTTATTTCTGTCATCCATCATAATTTTTTTTGAAAGCAATATTCCTTGCTTGGTGTATTTTTAACACATTTTTGTTTCGCGCCCATAGCGGTGTCGGTAACGTCACCTCAGGGACGGCGGAGAAGACAGGGACACTCTGAATGGTGCTGGAAATGAATCACCCTCTCGCCTCGCCGCCCCCCCCCCTCTGTCTCTGTCCCTGTCTCTCTCCCTCTCCCTCTCTGTCTCTCTCCCTCTCCCTCTCTCTCTCTCTCTCTCCCCTTCGCACGACTCTGTTGTGTCGCTCCTAGCCAATAGACTTCCCAGCGGCTCGGACCGGACTGTGCCGGGCCGGTCTGCGGTGGCTCCGTCCCCGGGAGTTGTGCGCGCTGCTGCCGACTGGAGGATGTGCGGCTCGTGTGTATGTGTGTGTTCAGTGAGGGACAGAGAGAGAGAGAGAGAGAGAGAGAGAGGGGGGGGGGGGGAGAGAGAGGAAGGGAGAGAGAGATTTGAGAGAGTGAGAGCGAGGGGGGAGGCGGAGAACCCGCAGTTCTACAGAAAAGACCCTCCGTCGCTGCTCTGCCCGACCACCGAAAGAAGCGTCGGGGTGCGGAAGGGGCGGGGCGGGGGGGGGGGGGGGGGGGTATAAAAGGACTTACCAGCGCGCATAGCGAGCACCGGTCCGGCCATTGGGCATCGCGTCACGACGGTCAGCGGGGAGCGGTGACGTGTGGGCGGGGAGGGGCGCCTGGGAGGTAGGCAGCGCGCGACGGGCGGGCGCGGCGGGCGGCCTAGCCTCCGCATCACAGGGGCCGGAGGGGCCGGCCGGGAGAGGAGGCCGCCCGCGCTGCCGCCACACCGCTGCCGTTTTCTTTTCTGTGTGCCGCGCTGAGAGGGGCGGTTGAGGGAAGTGGAGGGGGGGGGGGAGGAGGGGTGGCGCGAAACCGCGCGCGCTCTTTCAGAAGAGCGACTCGGAGGGGTCCGGGCCGGTCCGCGCGCGGTCCACACTCAAAGTGCCTTCACACCCCCTCCCCCCCCCCCGCCAGGGACCCCCCCGGACCCCCCACGAGGCCCCGGGCCGCCCCGGGCCGGGCCCCCATGGGAAGGCACTTAGCCGGGAAAGTGAAAGCCGGTCCCCCCACTCCACGCCGCTACTTATCTCTCACTCGCTCGCACACACACACGACGCCCCCGCAGCGCGTCGTCCGTCTCCCTCGCACCTATTCCCTCTCCGTCTGTCTACCGCGGGGCGCGCCGCCGCGTTGCCGGGACGTTGCCACGGCGAAACCAAAACCACGGCTCTGCGGAGGGATGCGTTTGCGTGGTGAGGTGTGGGCCGGTGGCCGGACACGGCGGCACCCCGCGGGACCCCGCGGGCCGCAGGGGGCCTCCGCGCGCCCCGCGAGCCGGCCGGACAGTTGGCGGGGCGGGCTACGGGCGTGTTGTGCACTGTGCGCGTGTGTGTGGGAGGAAGCTGTGGGCCGGACAGCGCCGCCGACCCGCGGAACCACAACCACAATGTTGCAGACGACTCGCGCCTGGCCAACTTGAAGCCGACGGAAACTGCAGACAACTGCAATCGGACGGCCTTCTTCTTCTTCTTCTCTCTCTCTCTCTCTCTCTCTCTCTCTCTCATCCCCCCTCTATCTCTATATCTGTCTCTCTCCCTCTCTCTCTCCCTCTTCACAAAAAATTTCAATTGTGCCCACATCCCGCGGTTTTCTAAGTTAAATTAAATACATCTAGCTTCCGATCTTACAGTTTATCTGCAAAACTGTGGAAACGATATGTAAGCGCACATTTCGCGCGCCCACACAGCGAACAGTCGGCATCTGAATATCGCCTCGCCCGACTCCTTGCTGCCCGTTTTTACAGAAACGGGTCGGCCGGGACGGGCTAAAAAATGGAGAAAAGGAGGGAGGGGGGGGGGGAGAAGGGAGGGACAGGGAGAAGGTGGTGGCATGAGGCTTTGTGGGGGGGCCGGTGACGTAAGGGTCTCCGGCGCGATCCGGGACTGTGTAGCAACTTGGTCTATCCCATCCATCAACGTAAAGCTACTATTAATCATCGACACAAAAGGCTGGCCGAGCCGTCCCGTGCCGTCCCAGGCCCGTCCCCTGCCCCCAGGCCGCCCCCAGGCCGCCCCCAGGCCGCCCCCGGGCCGCCCCCGGCGCCCTGCCCCCGCCGACACCCCGCCCCCGGCACACCCCGGCACCCGGCCACCGCGCCCCGCTGGGACACGCGCCCCTGTACCAGACCCGCACCCTCCTGCACCCGCACCCTCCATCTCCACCACCCCCTCTCCAACCCTCCCTACGTGTGCCGAGGGTGCGGGGCTGGGCTGGGTCACACACACACTCACACACATTGTCACACCGCCAATGGGATGCCACTATACACTCGCGAGGGTACATCATTGAGGAGTGCTTATGCAGCAACACCCGGGGCAAGACTAAAGAAAAACTTGGTGACTGCTAAAGACTCAAAAACGGAGAGCGGGACACGACGCTGAATCCGTCGCGTTTCTCTATCTTCGTCGCCCCCACAGAACGGGACGCGCACACGCACTCCCGCTCTCTGTCTGTTGCCGCCGCACCGCAGAAACCCCATTTCCGATGTGGAGGCCGCGGGCCGGCCGTAGGCGGAGCCAGCGGAGCCAGCCCGAGTCAGGTAACAGGATATGGAAGGAATAATGTCGTGTCCATTCCGATCCCTCCCCCCCCCCCCGCCCCCGATTCAAGTGATAGGATAAGAGGGCGGGACGGGGAGAGGGAGGGGGCGTCGACTCCTATTCAGCTCTTCATGGCGCCACCCGGAGAGCCTATTCAGAGGATGATTCTTAATTTCGCTGCCACTCACTAATCCGCTGGAAGGGGATTTGGTAAATCCCTTTGGTGACGTATTACCTCCGCCCCCTCCCTACTCCTTTTCTGCGCTCCTTTCACACTTGCCCCCCCCCCCTCTCTCTCTCTATTTCTCTCTCTCTCTCACACACACATTAATAGTATGTGGTCCAGTTTTGTCCTTCCTGTCGAAACCAAAATGTCCGTGCTCCTTGGATGAGACCGGCGCCGTCATGGTCACACGAGCCGAGACAGGCCCGGTAAGGGCAGATCCGCATCCGGATCCGTGCACGTGCGGGGCACGTGGGCCCGGACCGTGTCTGTCAGCCGCTGTCAACCACCGCCGCGCCGCCCCCGATCCTCCCTCGAGCCGCCCCCGAGCCGCCCCCGATCCTCCCCCGAGCCGCTCCCTCGGCGGTGCTGACACCTGAACCGGGGCAGTCATTCACCCATGCGCTCCACCTCTCTCTCTCTCACACATACTCTGCCTATCTCCGCTGACACACGTCCCTCCTCCTCCCCCTTCAAATCACACGCCACGCGCAGACCCCCCCACCCCCCTCCCCCAACGACCTTGGTGTGCGGGGAGGTGGGGTGGCACTGGGCTAGGACAAGGTGTGGTGGTGGGAGGAGGGGGGGGGGGTCTGAAAGCAGAGCGCTATGCTGATTCCCGTGAGGCGACTGGCTTTGATATCGGAGATAACGCGAGGGGATTGGGCTCCGGGATTCGCAAAGGAAGCGGTGCGGCGGGAGGATGGGGTGGGGGGGGGGGGCGGGAGGAGCCGCGGGAGGAGCCGAAGGACAGGGCGCGCCAGAGATCCCTCCGGCCGGGCGCCTCGGCCACAGCAGCGCCCCACTGCGGCCTGCGGCGGGGAGAGTGGGTGCTCCAGATGAGATGTGGTGGATCATCCCCTCAACCGTGTCGCCTCAATGTCACGACCAAACCCGATACCCCGCCAACACCGAACACGTCTTCCCGGCTCCGCTCCGGCCGGTGCTCGGCCCGGGACCAGGTAGGCCCGGGCAGCGAGGCCGTATCGGGTGACGCGCCGCCGCCGGCCGCAGAACTTGCAAATTGGAGTCACCGCTACTTAGGAATAAACCGGGGACCGGGGCCGCCGTGTGCTGGCGGAGCTCCGCTACAGCGGCCGCGGCGCTGCGGGGCGGCGGCGGGGCGGCGGCGGGTTACAGCCCCGATCGCTGTCTGCCTCGCCGTGCGGCGCGCCGGGCGGGAATAAACACGACCGCGTCGCCGAGAGTCAGGCCGCACCGCTGGCGAAGCTGCCCCCCCCCCCCCCCCTCCCCAGGCCCGCCCCCGAGGCCCGCCCCTGAGGCCCGCCCCCGCAGGCCCGGCCGGCCTGACGTCTTCCTCTCCCCCCGGGGCTGCGCGAGGCTGCGTTGTCCCCGCCACCCCTTCCCTCCGGTGAGCCTGTCAACTCATCAATCAATCAGCCCCCGGTCCCCCGCCGGCAGGCCGCCAGCAGGCCGTGTCCTTTTTGTCTTCCGAGGCGGCACGTTCACCCTTTTTTTTATATACATTTTATTTCTCAGGAAATGTTCCGTCGTATCGGGGCGATCCGCCTAGCTCTTGTGCGCCTTAACGGAGTGCAGGCAGATACGGAAGGCCCCGTGGGCTCCACGCGCTACGTCGGCAGCCACCGCCGCCGCGTGTGTAGGATATGTCTGACGTGTGGGAGCACCCTCTCGTGCCGGCTGAGGGCGCCGGGGGGCGGCCGGGGGGCTGCCGGGGTCCTCCCCGCCCGCACCACCCCCGGCCGTCACCGCCCTCCGCGCGCCGCACGCCCTCGATCACGGCGCACCACGAGCACCCTCCAGTCCATCACACGTCTGGCGCGCGGCGGCGGCGGCGGCAGCGGCGGGCTCTGATTGGGATTACCATTCACACCCCGCCTAATCCATCACATTTTTACATCCCGGACGGCGCTGACGGCTCGGATGGCGGCGCCGGCGGTGTCGGACTCGTGTCACGGCGCGGCGAGCGCGCGCACCCGCTGTGTTTTTTTCCCTCCCCCGCGTTCCCCTTTTCCTCCGCCAAACGAGCGCTTGTTTTTTTTTTAAATAATTTTTGTTTTCTTGTTTGCTCTCGCAGAGAGACATGGAGGCCGGCCGGCTGCCACCGGGCCGCCGCTCCTGGATTATGTACACATCAACGTCAGCCTCAAAAAGAAGACCGGCCTTACTACTTCCGGAAAGTTTGGCAACGACGCACGCGGCCCTGTTAACTGGACGGTGCGAGCGTAGCGGAGAGAGCTGCATAGGAGAGAAACGCTGAAGATGGTGAGAGAGAGAGACAGACAGAGGGTTGCGGAGAGAAGAAGTACTGAGAAAAGAGGAGAGAGTTGTTGTTGAGAGTACCAGCGAAAGAGAGAGAGAGAGAGAGAGAGAGAGAGAGAGAGAGAGAGAGAGAGTAGTGGAGATTAGTGGTGGCGTAGCTGCTGCCAGACCGAGTGAAGGCCGCCGACGGGGTCGGCAGACGCAGGCCGCGCCTCGCCACGCCACGCTTCGGACACACCCACCGCACATCCACTCGCTGCCTTATCGGGGAGTAACAAACTGTTGCTTTTGCTTGCTCTCCCGGCAAACCTGCTCCTTGCCCTCTCACTCTATTCTAACCCCTCTCTCTCTCTCTCTCTCTCTCTCTCTCTCTCTCTCTCTCTCTCATGCACACACACACACACACACCGTCAATGTTTAAAGGGCCTACTTACCCCTTAAGCGCCCCGTAAGCAATTATGCCGACCACGATCAATAGAGCCCAGCGATGCATGCAATCTTTGCTCCACTTTCCTTCTCTTAGCCCCCCCCCCCCTTGGCCCTCTCTCTCCCGCTTTCCTGCCTCTACTTCTCCTTCTTTCTCACGGCCACACACCCATTTTATTTTTCGTTTTGTTTTCGTTCTTTACTTATTCTTTCAAGGTGTTCTCTCTCTCTCTCTGCTTGTCCCAGTTTTTCAGCCCGCGCTCCGTTAGGTTGGTGGGGCTTTCTCTGACCATAGATACACGCTCTGTTCCTTACTCTCCCCCCCCCCCCACCCTAACTCCTCTCTCTCACTCTCTCTCCATTTATCTCTCACTCCAGATTTTTCTCTCTCCCTCTTTTGGTAGAGTAGAACAACAAAAACAACAAAAAACCGGGTGTAAAACTTCTTTATATGGAGAGCGAAGCGTTTAATGGGGTTTTCGACTCTCGGCCGACGGCGGCGGGCGCGGACGAGCAGAGAGGAGGGGTGGGGGCTAAAAAGAGTGTTAGATTTATGATATTAACTCGGCAAACTTCTTTTGATAGTCTCGGCTGCTGTGAGGAAAGATAATGAGGGCGGAAACAAGAGAGACACTTTTCATGTAAGAGTATAGTTTTAATTTTTTTTTATTTTCTGCGCCGATAACACGGGGGGGACTGTCAACAAACACGAAGCGACTGGAGGGGTAAGGCGGTAAGAAGTTGTCAAATCTTTCTTCGTGAAAACCGCGGCGGAGTGGTGGTGGAGGGCGCGTGCCAGAGGGAGGGAAGGGGGGATCGTCGCCCGTGGAGGCCCCCGGCAGCGGCTGATGGCGCCGGGGTTGACGGTGTCCTCTTCGCGGCCGGCTCCTAATGGCCTCGCCGCGCCCCCCTTTGATTGCAGATCGCATGACTTGGGGGTCCCGAGGAGGGAAGGGAGATCTCGACGCCCCCTCCCCTCCCCCCCCCCTGTCAGGGCTCTGGATCCTGCCTGGCTGCCGGAAGTGCTACGATTACAGAGCCCCCCAGCGTGTGACACCCCGCGGTCAGCCAGCCGGCGAGCGCGCGCCCGCGGGAGAGGGCTCTTAATGGTGTACTCAGGCAGCGCGCGTGTGTGTGCGTGCGCTATCACGCTGCACGCTGTTACCCCGCGGCATTACATGAATGTAAGTCATGTAAGTCGGCGCCCATTCGCCGCGCGTTGTTGTGAAACACGACCCGGCCGGTCACTGTGGACCCGCGCATTGTTTGCCGAGATGAGACTGTTGATGTCCGTTGTGCGGGCTGCTGCGGCGCTGCGGCGGCGGCGGTGTGGCGGCGGTGGTGGTGGCGGCGGTAGCGGCGGCGGTAGCGGCGGCGGTAGCGGCGGCGGTAGCGGCGGAGGTAGAGGCGGCCCCTGCCACCGCCACTCAAAACCCGGCGCCGCGCCTTCTGCGCTCAACGGGATCACCCTCCAGTAACTGGCAGCCTAATGGCAAGAGGAAAAGAGGGAGGGTGAGAGATAGAGAGAGAGAGAGAGAGAGAGAGAGAGAGAGCGGGGCCGCTAAGAAGAGGCGAGTGATCTCTGAGCGCCCCCCTCGGCCCCTCGCCTCGTCAGGCCGGAGGGTCTCATCAAACCATCCCCGAGACCCGGCCGCCGCCGCCCCGGCCGCAGAGCGCGGCGCGGCACGGCGCGGCACGGAGCCCCCGAGCAGGTGTTATTTGTCTCATCATCGGCGAGCTCGTTCCCAAGCCCCATCGCCGCGCCTGCCGGGAATGAGCAGAAATTAAAGGGGAGAGAAAATGGCCGTCGTGTCGGGCTGTGGGCTCGACGCACTCGTCTGCAGAGGGCAACGGACGTCGGGGTGGAAAACGAAAAAAAAAAACATCCAATTTCAAATTAATTTTTGGTTTTTTGTGTGGTGGGATATGGGGGCCTCGGATGAAATCAGGTCGGTACCCTCTGTTAACGTGCTATACAGCACTGCGCGGCCAAACTGCACGTGCCCATTCTGCTGATTCCCGACGAGCCGCGCGGGTAAACAGACCGGGCACGGTCAAATGGGCCAAATACGATCATGGCGCTGCTCTCTCTAGCTGGTACGAGTATATATTTACTATTTACTCGTCGCAGATCGCCCGTTTGTATCTCGTGTGTCTACGAAACGCATGTTGCTATCCCCCCCCCCCCCTCCCCTCTCCTCGCTTCCACTAGGACGGCTGCTGCTGTTACGCTCCGCTGCGCGGCGAATCTCGCTCGGCGAGTTAAATGTAGCAAGCAACGCCCCCGCCCGCCGCGCGCCTCGCCTGTGCCTTCTGCTCCGCGGTGCTCCCCGGTCACACGAGGAGGTGACGGCGCACGAGCTGTGACCCTGGGGTCGGTCGGCGCCGCTGAGCCGCTCACACACACACACACACACACGTGCCGCCCGCGGGTCGAACGCCACACACGTCCAGCGGGACACGACGCGCCGCGGACGCCGCGCCGGTAGCCGCGTGGTCATCGCCCGTGAACTAATTTGAAGCGACGCGACCCGACTCTCTCTCGCGCTCTCTCTCTCTCTCTCTCTCGCTCTCTCAAGGTCACGGCCAAGCTCAAGGACGTTCGCGGCGTGCGCTACGGGAGAGAGGGGCGACGCTGTCGTCATTGCTGGTGACAGCTTAAATTATTTAAAACGGGTTGGCTCATTACATCTCTTTTTTCCCCTCTCTTCTTCCCTCTCCGAAACGGCCACGGATGGCAAATGAAACGAGGTGACTGACTCTCTCTCTCTGTCTCTCTCTCTCTGCTGATGACCCTGGTCTCTGTCGATGTCACTTACAATTACCGTTCGCATTTATTTTTTTTCGGCTGCTGGTGGTCACCCCCACCCCCTCCCTCAACACCACCACCACGGAAGAAACAGTCGCGCCCCCCAAGGCCGCCTGCCTGCGTATATCTGCAGCAGGTAGCTGCCCCCCCCCCCCCTCTCCCAAACGGCCCCACAAAAAAATAATCACCAGGTCAAAAAGGGTGTGGAGTTCATGAAGGGTAAACTGCCTGTGGGGACGTGGGAGAGCCCCCGTGCGGCCCGCCCCGCCCGCTGTGCACTGATGGCCGCCGGGTTGCCTACCCTGGACTCGGCAGGCGGCCTCGGAAGAAACAGTCGCGCCCCCAGGGCCGCCTGCCTGCGTATATCTGCAGCAGGTAGCTGCCCCCCCCCCTCTCAGGCCGCCCTGCGGCCGGTGTGTGTACGTGTGGGGAGGGGTGGAGGGGGCGGCCACACACCGGCGCTGCCGCTGCGGCGCGTGTGGCGCGGGGCACGCTTCACAAGTCCGCAAGGTCATTCGTTCCGGTCCGGGCCCACGGGCCTCCGGGCCTCCGGGCCTCCGGGCCCACGGGCCTCCGCGCCTCCGGGCCCGCCGGAGTCCCCGGAAACGAATTGGACCGAACGCAGCGCGCGCCGCCACGCCACACCCCATTTACGTCCCGAGGGACCTCCCCTTTGTCGTGACAGAGACAAGGGCGGAGAAGTGGACAGAGAGGGACAGAGTGAGCATGAAAGAGTGAGTGGGAGAGAGAGAGAGAGAGAAAGAGAGAGAGAGAGAGAGAGTGGGGGGAGGGGGCCTGCTACGAAAACGAAGAAACAGGGCGCTGGACGAATTAATTCCGCGAAGACTCTGTGAGGCAGGAGTGGCGGTAGCGGTTGGGGCGATGCGCGGGTGTTACCTGGTGTGCAATCGGAAAGGGGTTGGGGTGGGCGTGTAAAGGAGCGGCGTGAGAGAGAGGGAGAGAGAGAGAGAGAGAGAGAGAGACGGGAGGGGGGTGGGCCGGGTCGGTGGCCGCCCGCCCGTCAGCCCTCCCAGAAGAGCTGACCCAGTAAACCTCACCCCTTTTGCGCCGGGCGTAACGTAATATCTGCACGGTGCGGAGGTCCGCCGCACCGCGACCCGCGAGCATTTGCTTTGGGAAACAATAACAAGCCGGCGTAAAGTAAAGCGGCGACGAAAGAAAGTAAAAAATAAGGGGGAGGCAAGGGAGTCGGGGAAAGATTAAAATTAAAACATTGAGCCTCGCCGACCCGGCCGGCGGCCTAGCCTGGCCGGGGCCTAGCGGGCACCGGAGGGGGTTGAAGTAGAAAGAGAAAGAGGGGTAGGTAGCGAGAGAGAGAGAGGGGGGGGGGGGAGAGCGCGAAATACATTAGTCTGAATCCACTTTCCGCGCTGGTCAAAAGCGCCGACGTTACTGAATCGAATCCGTGCGCTACCGTGTCGCCTGCCCCCCCCCCCTCTCGCCATTTCCATTGAATGTGCCCACCTTCAGCGGCCCGCACCGGCTCTCCGCCATACGCAATACAACACTGCTGACCCCCCCCCCCCCTCTCTCTCTCTCTCAATCAGATTTCTCTCTCTTTCTAACCCCCTCGTCCTCGTCGAGTTTTGTTAGGCGCAGCTGACCGGAAGCGGAGAGGGAAGTTGTGCTCGACCGGTTTCGGCGAAGAGCGAGAGAGAGAGTGAAAGAGAAAATGAGAGAGAGAGAGAGAGAGAGAGAGAGAGAGAGAGAAGGAGGGGGGGAAGAGAGGGGGATTCTGAAAGGGCACAGTGACAAATACAGCCGCCATTGGCGATGCCGGCGATGCGCCCGTCCCGTCCTTTCTGTTCGGTGATCTATCGCCCCGGAGAACTCGCCGACCTTAATGACATTTGGAGGACCCGCGGCTGCGCGGCGGCTGATGCTGTTGCTGCTGTTCCTGATTCGAACCTCCCCCCCCCCCCCTCTCTCTCGTTCTCTCCGTCGCTCTCTGTCTCTCTCTCCTTCCCTTCCCTGTCCCAGCCCCCAGCCGGCCTTGATGCGTCTGCTCTCTCTCTCTCTCTCTCCCTCCCACGAACAGATAAAACGCCTATCACGGCCCGGCGTCGTGCTCATTAAAACACAGAGCGGGGGCGAGCAGCACTCCAGCACGCCGGCGAGGACTTCATCGCGGTTTAGGTACGGGTCCATTCGAATGAATGGAACGGATCGATGAATTAATTAATGAATGTACCTAAGTATGAATCATTCCCTTTTTAGCCAGAGAGAGGGGGGGGATTTTTCTATCCGTATAAAGTAGGCCAGGAAGCTGAGAGATCCCTTCACAAGTTTGTGGCTCTCGCCTCAGCAGAGAAAGTGAAACAGGCGGGCTGAATCGTCTTTGTTTAGGCGTGTGTGGGTGCAGAGAGAGAGAGAGAGAGACAGACGGAAGAAGACGTGAGGTAGGAAAGAGAGACAGAGAAAAGAAATAGGAAGTAATACGGCGGTTGTCTTTGTCGGAGCTCCCGCTAGCACTCGGTCTGACCCGGTGGCCCGGCGCCTAGCGGCACGGCGGCACGGCCGGCACACCGAAAACAGGGTCCAGACGCGGGCAACGCCACGACAAGCTCCTCCTTTTTTAATGAGAACGTCAGGAGGCTTTTCATTTTTGTCCCGCTCTCTCTGTCTCTCTCTCTCTCTCTCGTACACGTTTTATTTTGTTGTACCCTTCTTTTCCTGATCTGCGCGCACCGCGTGTCTGTCCCCCCCCCCCCCCCCTCGCTCCGTCTCTCTCTTTCTCTGTTTCCCTCTCACTCACTCTAAAGGCCAGGTTGGCTGCGGTGCGGACAGGTGACGCCACAAAGCTTCGCATGCAAGTGACACTTGAAGCGTTGTTACTGGCCCTTTCAGGCCAGAAAAACGCCTCTCTTCCTCGTAATCCCCCCTCCTTCCTCTCTCTCTCTCTCTCTCTCTCTCTCTCTCTCGCTGCTACCTGTTTTCCTCTCTCTCCCGCACTCACCTCTCTGCCTTCAACACACGGCTCGGCATTGGCTCGGCATTGGCTCGGCATTTACACCGCCGCACGGTTTTTCAATATGCGTTTGTTTCGGCAGACCGTTTCGATGTGGCGGCGCGCCGACGCCACGGTCCAGCCAGATCTGGGCCAGAGCCAGATCTGGGCTGTGCTGCCGCGCCGGGGCCGTCACCACGCCGCCGCTGCCACAAAGCCGCGCGTGAAGAATGGGGTGTTTTCGTCGAGGGCTTAACCCGGAGATTATGCGATGAGGCATGGCTCCCCGGCCCCACCTGGCTCCGTTCAAGCCCCCCCCCCCATCTCTCTTTACCAGTTTCAATCCTTACCGCCCCCACTCTCTCCCTCTCTCTCTCTCTCCGTCATGTCTTCATCGCCCTCACACACACACGCGCGACACTGCAGCTCTGTTCTTCTTATTTATCGGCGATGGTGCCCCCATCTCCACACCACGCCACATTCCATACCGACTCGCACAGCACAGCCGTTGTAACACGACAGCCACCGCTGCTACGTGGTTTTGTGGACGGGCCGCCCGCCGAGACACGCCCCAGTGCGTGCGGCGCGGCGCGGCCCGTCGGCCCTCGTCGTCCATCGATGTCGGTCCGCCACGCCCCGCCACGCCCCGGAGCAGCAGCAGCAGCAGCAGCAGCAGCGGAAGCGGCACAGCCCTCTCCCACGAATTAAAACGGCGGAATGTAGAATATGAAGAGGCCCCGAGAGTATTCCATTTGGCCGGCGCGCACGGCCGCCCCCCGCCCGCGTCGCTGCCAGCCCCGCCAGCCCCGCCGGCCCCGCCGCAATAATACATTTTGTGTATCTCAGGGAGTATTATTTCAATAAAGCCCCCCTCCCCGCCCCCTTCCCCCGTGAGCGCCGAAGGGGTGGTGGTGCAGGCTGTACCCGGCTGTGAATGAGGGGCCCCAAGTTGGTGGGTCTCGCTTTCGGCTTCACTTGCGCCCCGCGAATTACCGGTGCCCCCCCCCCCTCCTTCCTCTCCATCCCCGTTCGTTTCACAAAGAAAAACGACAGGGGTGGGGGGAAAGGGGGGGGGGTGCCAGTGCCGGGCGCGCAAATAGGCATAACCGTCGCGGAATGCGAGCCGCCCCCCCCCCCCCTTCTCCTCTCTGGACTCGCCTCCTGCCAATAGGTTTGAGAGTGGTTATGGGCAGGGCAGTCTGTCTGTCTTCTGTCTCTCTCTTTTGCTAGCCCACCCTCGAGTACCCTTTATTTTCCTCTCTGTCTCGCAACATCGTCGTATTCGTCTCGCTCACGGCCACTCATTGCCTTTCATAAGCAAACCGCTGCTGGCTGTTGCTGGTGCTGCTAGTGATAGATAGATATAGAAAGAGGCAGAAAGAGAGAGAGAGAAAGAACAGAATGAATTTTCAACCAGGTCGCGTCGGTGCGTCGCTTTTTGAGCCTCGTAAAAAATGTAATGCGGCGAAGGGAAGGAGGGAAAAGTCGGTCCGGGCCGGTCGTCGGCAGCGTCGGCGGCGGGCCGGAGTGCTGTCCGATGGTCGCCCCGCACAAGCAGTACACCGGGGGGGATGCGGGTGGGTGAGGAAAAAATGGGTGTCGGGGACGCCTTTTGATGCAAGCGAGGCTGTCGGGGGGGCTGATGAAGTACCCGGGCGAGCCGCGCAGCGCGTAGCCGCGTCGTCACCGTCCTCGTCCGCGGCGCCCCCTCAGCCCACCGGGGGCGGCGGGGGCCGCGGGGGCCGCGGGGGCGGCAGACGGATGATGGGTGGCCGCTTACAAATGATTTGAGGCCCGAGTTCGGAAATAGAACGTCACGGCCAGGTGGGGCAGGGAAGCCTTGGCGACCGGAGTGCGCGCCGCCCCACGACCCTCCCCGTCCTCCCGTGCTGCTCGTCGTCAACCCCTCCCTGCCTAGATGGATCACAGTTACAGTGTACAAGTGGGCCCGCGGGGGCCCGGCGGCGGCGCGGCAACTTCGACAACGCGCCCCTCGCCCCTGGCTGGTTGGAGTCAAGCCCGCTTGCATCCGCCCCCAAACCTTGCTGCTGCCACTGTCGCCGCCGCCCTGCCGATTTCTCCTCGTCGTTTTCATGAGTTTCTCATCCCGGCTCGATCACGACGAACATGCGAACATGCCGCGCGGGCCGAGGCAGCCGAGGCAGCCGAGGCCATGTCGGACACGGGGGGCTTGTCGTCCCCCGGCTCCTCCCCGCCGCCTGCCGACACCAGCGGCGGCACCGCCCGAGCACCGCCCGCCCGCACTGCTGTTGGGGAATACAGGTTCGCTCTCCCGCTTGCTCTCCCCAAATTAGCATAGCTATCCCGAGTGGGATTTGGGCAACATATTGCAGTGTTTTATTCCACACCTCCCTCCCCCCCGCCGGCCTCCTCCTTGTTGTTGTTCACTAATGCAATTCATCTAATTGCGCCCTATTATGCAAATTAGTCGGGAGATACGAAAGTCTGGGGCCCTCCGGCGCGGCTCCGGCCCCCCGGCTGGCTGAGGCCGTGCACAGGCCGTGCTGAGGCCGTGCTGAGGCCGTGCTGAGGCCGTGCTGAGGCCGTGCTGAGGTCGGCATTGGGTAGTCTGTGTCGTGTTGAAGCCTCTCTCACGCTACCGCACAGGGAAGTCACTCGCCGCGGGGACCGCGCTCGCTGCGCTAGATTTGTCATACAGCAAGGCAGCTGCAAGGCGAGAGCTATCCTTCCCCTCTCCGAAACTCACATACAAAAAAAAAAATATGATAGGAGCTCCACGGCGAGGGCGAGTCCTTCGATGACGCAAATGAATGGGCTCGCTGCTGCTGCTGCTTGTCAGCTCTCTGACGTCAGTGCCGCTTGAGCCCCCACTTTTTTTTTCTGTCGCCCGGCGCCCGGAGGCCGTGAGGGCCACCGCCCCCGCCGTGTTCCGTCCCAGGCAGGATCCTCTTTCGATAATAGGCGTATTGTGTTCCGTTTTCAAAGTACCTATTGACCCTATTGACCTTTGGGCGACACTCGTGTCGACGGCTTTGCCGGGTCGCGGCCGACTGACGTGGGCGTCGGCGCACGTGGGCGTCGCGGGGCCCCCGTCGCTCGCGGGTCTAATATTGTAATCGATGTCCTTCTCCCTCTCGTGTGTGACGGGGCGTGGGGCCGAAACCCCGGCCGGCGGAGAAATTGTGCTGAGGGGAAAGACAACAAGCCAGGCGGCGCGGCGGCGGCGAGGAGCGGCGCCTTCGGCCGCCCCCCCCGCCCCCGCCCGCTCCCCCCGCCCGCCCCCGCCCGCCCCCGCCCGCCCCCGCCCGCCCGCCGCCCGCCCGCCCCCGCCCGCTCCCCCCGCCCGCCCCCGGCTGACGGCGCTGCCTGGTCCGGCGGGTGTCACTTCTTGTCACTCGAGGCAGAGACGCTAGGCAGGCAGGACAAGAGGCCGAGTCCGAAGGAGGCCGAGGAGAGAGAGAGAGGGAGACAGCGAGAGGAGGAAGCAGCGCCACACCCCTGGGGTCGGAGAGAGAGGGGGAGAGGCGGGCCCTGCCGAGCTCCGCCAGCTATCGGCCTGGCTAGTTTTGCAATGCCCGTACTTTTTCCTCGAATCCAGAGCGGGGCAGAAGCGGCGGCAGCTGTAGCGGCAGTGACTTGAGACGGACGTGGCGGAGGCAGAGCCAGAAAAAGACGAGGAAGGCAGCTGCGAGCGCGAGGGAGGCAGATAGAGAATGTAAAAACAAAGTACGGCAGCTGGGGAAACGGTAAGGACCCAGAGAGAGAGAGAGAGAGAGAGAGAGAGAGAGAGAGAGAGAGAGAGGGATAGAGAGCAGGGAGTGGGGGTATCCGTGTGGAGATCGAAGGTGGTGGGGCTGGTTTGAGACAGAGTAAGTGAGTGAGAGAGCAGGCGGTCACGGAGCGATGCGTAGTAAACACGGGCTGAGGTTTTCCGAGGTGGGGTCCGCGGCGTTGCTGTTGTGTATGTGTGTGTGTGTGTAGGTATGTGTGTGTGGGGGGGAGGGGGAGACTGAGAGAGACGCAGGAAGGGCCGTAGGGCCACCACGCCACGTGGTGTGTGCGAGGGTGGCCGGGACGAATGGAGCAGGGAGAGGGAGAGAGAGGACATGATGAGGCCCCGGAAGAGGAAGAAGAATAGGGCGAGGGGTGGGGGGCAGAGCGGCGGAGCCGCGCAGCGGCGGCGGGTAAGGAACAGGGCCAACTTGTGAATTCCCCGAGCGGCATGCTGTAAAGCAGTAAACCAGCTTTCGCCACACAAACGGGCCTCCTCCCCCCCCCCCCCCCCCCCCCCCACCTCCCCCTCCCCCTGAGCAGTTGATGCCACTGTTGAGGCAGGGGTGCCTGCCTGGGGAGGTGTCGGCGCCAAACGCAGCAACCTGCTAATACCGCACGCATCGGTATTCGCCCTCGGAACCAGCGCCGCGGCGCCTTATCACCACGACCCCGAGACTGCGCTGCGCTTTCACTCACAGATAAAACATGCACACTGCGCACCATACAAGGCCAATGCGGAAAACAAAAACAACAAGGGAAAAAAAGAGGAAATAAAGAAATAGGTCAAGTACCGCGCACCAGCACACCTTTCTCCTGCACAAAACGACGACTCGCCGCCGCGGCGCGGTGCGTCGGTGTGTGTGCAGAGTGTGTGGAGGCACAGCAGCCTTCCTCGGAGCGTCGCGGCGCCTCGCAGCACCAGCCGTGCTGAATGCGCTCTCATTCTTTTCCACTTTCAGTGGCTTCACACACACACACACACAGCATTGCCACTGCTGTCTCTCCGTTTCGCTTTCCGAGCCGCGAATGTCCATATCACACACACACACACACACACACACACACACACACACACACACCTGTCCACATACATGCTGTTTAAATTTAAAATTTAAATCCCTCGGTACGACAGCGCGGCGGCGGCTCTTTGCGCTGCACCGCCGCGACGACGTGTACGGCTCGGTGCGGCCCCTACCCCCCCCCCCCTTTACCTCCCTCCCTCCCCTTTCTCTCCCTCCCCTCCCCTCCTCTCCCTCCCTCCGAACCGCCTCCGCCCAGACTGGGCCGCCGCTGTCGGAGGCGCCACCACCGCCGAGTAACACTCGCAAATCTGGACCAAGGACATTCCTAAAGCCTCTCAGGGGAGGGGGACACCCGGCCCGCGGTGCGGAGGAGGGGAGAAATTCCCTACAGCGCTCAATCTCTTACTCCTTCTCCTCCTTCGTTTTTTTTTCCCGCCTCTCTCCCTCTCAGATTGATTCTTTTTATGTTTGATCCCCCGGAACGGGTCGGGGCGGCGCTTTGGGGCGCTTTGGCCTACTGGCCCCCCCCCCCCCCCCCGGTCCCGCCGGCCCCGGCGGTGCCCCGGCCGGCTGGCCTGGGCTGCCTGGGCTGCCTCGGCCCTGGTGCCGCACTTTGATCCCTCGCAGAGTTTGTACCGGCTGGTTGGCTCCTATCTCGGGGGCGCCGCGGCTGCCACTGCGTCAAACCCTGTGCCCCCCCCCCCCCCCCGCGGGCCCCCGCCTCGTCGGACTCGCGCCGCCTTCGAGACGACAAATAATTGAAGCGGATGGAATAATTGTTTTTTGCTCGAGATCCCCGCCGAACGGAGGAGTCATCGTCGTGGGCCGCCTCATCCGGGGGCTCGGCTCGGCGCTGCCGGCCTCTCTTCGCCGAGTGGAACGCGAGACGTCGTCCTCGGCGTGGTGGTGCCATTAATGCGAGCTAAACACCCCCGACTAGACGGTCCGCGCCATCAGCATACAGCCGTGCCTCGGCCGTGCCCATCAGGGACCCCCATCTACATTGCTAAGCAGTAATAAGACCCCCGACAAAGAAAGCCTTTTTGTGCATCGCAAACGCCGGCAAACGCCCCGCCGCCGCCGCCGCCGCCGCCCTCCGATTTCGCCTGCTCTCTGCAACGTGAACGCAAGAAAAGTAGAGCAATTTTTTTTTCGTTATTTGCCTTTGCAACGCGCGCGCGCCGCGCTCCATTTGGGTCGGTGGCTGCTAGGAGAGGTTGAGAGGCTGGAGTATGAGGCTGACAAGGAGGCCAGTGGAGCGGCGCGGGCCGGCCTATGGGGCCTGCGGGGCCGGCCGCGTGCGGGGTCTCCCGCGGGGGCCTCGACAGCCGAGTGCTCGCCTCCACCACCTACTCGCCCTGCCCGGTGATCGCTGCCGGGGCGGCAATGAAAGATTCAGGCGCGCGCGCGTGCGTGTGGCCAGGCGCGGCGAGGCGCGGCGAGGCGCGGCGCGGCGGTGATTACGAGGCGCGTGCCTCACACACTCGAGGTGCGGAGGTGTTTGCGGGTGAGCCGCGGCCTCCGACTGCGTACGTGCAACTTCATAACGACGCCACATAAGGGGCCGCGGAATGCAGAGTAGGTGCTTAGGTTCGGCGGCGCGCCGAGCCGAGGAGCTGAGCGGAGCTGAGGGAGCGGCGTCGTGGGCGGGGACCAGTAGTCCCCCGGCAGTGGTCTCGGTGGCCGTCGGCGCGGCCTTCTTACTCTCAGCGTCGTCGGCGACCTCCGTTCGTCGGCAACCTTCCGTTCGTCGGCGACCTTCCGTTCGCCGACGACCTCCGTCGTCCATCAGTCGCGCCCTCCGTCATCCGGCCTCAGCCTCCGCAATCTGCCCCCCCCCCCCCCCCCCCCCCCCCCCACCACCACCATGCAGCGGAATGCCTGCTGCCGCCGCCGCCGCCACGGGCGCGGCGAAAAGCACTCAACACTTGAGAATGACTTGGCGAAGGCCTTGGGGGGTATATTGCGTCACGGAGGCGGCGGTACCATCCGACGCACGACAACGAGGGCTGGAAATAGCGGGGGGGAGTTTTCGGTGTCCACATTTTGAACAGTATTTTGGCCGGGATTCAGCTTGCATTTCGGCGCGCAGTACTTTGAGAGCTCTGCCCAGCTGTCTGGACGCTCACAACAGCCGTCGCCGCACGCCGCGCTCGGCCGCGAGCTGAACGGTACACGGCGGGGAGTCAGGACAAGCTGCGCACCGAGTTTCACTTTACAGTTGGCGCGGCGCGGTGTATATACATGTATAGAGGGGCGCAAAAACATGAGAATGGAAGAAGGGTGTCGCGATACAGAAATGGAAAAGTAAGAGAGGCAAAAGTTTCTCGACAGCTACACATATACGTTTCGGTGGTGCCACTCCCCCCCCCCTCTCGCCGCGCGCCGCTCCTGGCGAACTTGTATGCAAGGTTACTGCCCCATCCGAATCCCCCCCCCCCCCACCTCTACACACACAGGCGTAGACACAAACGCTTGCAGTAGCACACCAGCTGCCTCAGCTCAGCCACACACACGCACACACATGAACAACAACAACAACGTTTCGGAGAAACTTGATCCGCATTAAGACCCCCCCGCCGCCTCTATGACGGTCTGCGACGGCACCAAGTTTTAAAGGGTTTTGCGGCGGAGCCGGCAGAGGCGGGGCGAGTCGGCGGTGCTCCACGCCGCCAGCAGCGGAACTCTGCATACGCCGGCTGCGTACGGTTACCTGGATCAGGGGGAGGACGAGGGGGCGGGGGCTGCCGGCGCCCCGGCGGGCCACCACGGACCACACTCCCGGCGGGCGGCCTCGCCCTCCACCACCACCGGTTAGGCAGGTCAGCCCCCCCCCCCCCCTAACCTGACCTCCCGCCGGCCCAGTTGGCTCCTCTCACAGAAAAGCCTGCTGCAGCGATGTATAAATACACGGCGACACGGACGCAGAGCCGACGGCGCTGGCGGCACCCCAGGCGGGGGGACGCGATATCCATTCCTGGGAATTAAATAGCCGTGCCCCCCCCCCCCCCTCTAGCGCAGCGGGGGGTCCATGTGCCCCCCACCTCCTCCTCCGACCGTCACCCACATCGATCAAGGCCCGGCCGGCACTGACTGTCGTTTTGGCACCAGGGCACGCGCGGTGCCCCGGGGGCGGCGGCGGCGGCGGTCCTCGCGGGGCCCCACCCCCACCCCCGTAATCTGCAGCCGATGAGGCGGGGCTCTATAGTTAGCAGCGCGGACCCCTGTAGCCCGGCGGCGCACCGAGGCCCCCCCGGGGGGGCCCCGGGGCGGGCCGACCCTGACGCACCGGGGATGAAATACATGCTGCAGCAGGTTAATGGGAGGCGCCCCCTGCCAGCCGCCTCCGGCCTCCCCCCGGCCGCCCCCGGACGCGGCAAGAAGTCGCCCCTAAAGCGGATAGAGCGAACTCAATGCGGCGGACGCGCGCAAAACCGTTGGGCGGCCACCGGCTCAAATCGGGCACCGCCTGTCGCGAAAGAAATGAGCCCCGCGGTGTGCGCCCGCCGGCCGCCAGCAGCAGCGGAGCACAGCGGAGCCGAACGCCAAGCCGACGGCAAACCGGCTGTTGTATTGTACGGACCCTGTATGCACACACACACACACCTCACTTGTATTTAGATGGTGTTTGTGTTTGCGCCGTTCATTTATTCTTTTATTTTCTTAAACAAGCAACACGTTTTTGTTGGTGAAAGTAAATAGAAATGAGCGTGGGCGGCGGGGGGACGGGGGCCGGCGCGGTGGCGGGAAAGTCAAACTGATCTGAATAAATCTGGTAGTTGAATGTAAGCCGCCGCGGGCTGCGCGCGCGAGGCACGGCCCGCCGCCGGCCCGGGGACCAATTTGACGCGGTGGGAGGGGCGGAGGGGGGGGGGGGGGGTTGGATGGTGGAGGGACACGGGCGCGCGTCCGCCGCGTTTCTTTTTGTGTTTACCTTCCGTCAGCGTGCACACACACGCACACACACACAAACAGACACACGCACACACACATGGTCTCACGGCTCTGCGGGGCGAGAAAAGTTTGAGGGCGCATAGCGCTAACGCCGGCTAACTGGCGCCGCGGCAAGAACCCGCCCGCGTGTCCGGCGTGGCCGCCACATCGAGGCGGCACGGACAACGATGCCGGCGGCCCGGGTTATCAGCGTGGCCTGCGGGGCCGGCGGGGCCTTGCGGGGCCGGCGGACCGTTCGAGTTCATTGCCAGCAGACCCACACATAAATTTGTTGCGCTTTTTGCCGGCAGCGCGGCGCGGCAATGGGGCTGCGGCGCTTGCTGTTCGGTTTGTGGGCGGCAATGGTGGTGGTGGGTCGGGTCGGGGTGCGGCCCGAGCCAGCGGGAGCGAGAGAGAGGCGCGGAGCAGGGGGCGGGTAGGTTTTCGGGTGAGAGAGAGAGGGGGCGAGGAGAAGAGGAAGGTTAGGGTGCGAGGCACTATCAAGGACGAGCCCTAAGAAGTGCGCGCGAGCGTTTGGTATAATGGCTCGGAATCTGCTTTGTTGAAATATACGCGTTTTGTGGCCAGTTCTCGGCCATGTTTTGGGGCGGAAAAGGGCTGAAGGTTACTGGGTTTGAAGGTCCATTTTCAGAAAATTATTCGGTCGCACGTGCTTTAGTTTGGCTTTTTAATCCGGTTCTCCTGTTTGCCTCTCTCCTGTTCTCCCTTTTTCCCGCTCATCGCAGCTGCGAATTTCCAACAACGGGAGCCACTCTTGTAGAGGATGGGGAGAGAATGAAGACGGGAGGGGAGAAGGGGGGGGGGGTTGCAAACGAAATGCAGTGTTGATATGCTCCGGGGCTGCTGGCGCCGGAGTACCCCGGAGTATGCCGGCTGGCATGGCTAACCAGGCAGCAGCTGGGGGCCGGAGGGCCGGAGCCTGCAGGGGCCCGGAGGCCCGGCCATAGGCGGCCGTAGGCTCAATGGCGGGGGCCTCATGACTGCCTCATGGCCGTGAAAACAGCCGTTGGGAGCCCCGCAGCGGCCGTTGCTGCAGCGCCCGGCAGCGGCTCCCCCCCTCTCCTGTGCGGCAGTTGCCGTTCCGACGTAGCACCTTCGAGGTCCGCGCCGGGACAGTCCGCGCCGCTGGCCGTACGCCGCTTCGGATGCACAACCGATTGTGGAAGGACCTGCACTCAATCTTACAGTAATAGGCGTACTTACAGACTAACTCGCGTGCATCAAAAACACAATTTCCATTCATTTACTACGATCGAAGATGCAGACAGACAGGAGTAGTGAGGACAGTTGGCAGCCGCTGGCTCCCCGCGGCCGTGACCTCTTCCCGACGGCAGCCACGGCAGCGAGAGGGAGGCTCGACGCTCCCGCCCTTTTCTGCCGCGGCGCGAGAACCTTTTGAAGGTCAGTGTACTTGAGCACTCCCTTGTTGTCTATCTGCCCCTTCGCACTACCATTACCCCTTCTCACTCCCCGCGCGCTCGCTCCTCCTCGCCCCCCTCTCTGTCTCTCTCGCCCTCCAAGGGTCGTTAGAACGCGCCACGCCTCTGTCTGGCCCCGCCAGCACCACCACCGCCCCCTCTCCCGGGAGCCCCCGCAACAATCGGTTTGAATCTCCCGCCACCGAAACCGCACCGCACCGCCGCGCCTCCGCCTGCTAAAGTGAAGCGCGAAACTGCTTGTGCCGCGAGCGTGTGTTCACCGGATGCCCCGCCAGAGCGCGCGCCGTTCGTCAAAGCCGGCGCGGCGCGGCGCCAGCGGTGTCGGCTCAATCGCTGCCTCGCAGCGGGGCATCCCTTTACACCGGAGACCGTGCAGGCGGGCGCAGCGCGGCGGCGCGGCGGAGGGGCTGCGGGAAACGGCAATATGCGTTGCCATAATGCAAAGGGCTGCGCGGCTGCGCGGGGTGTGAAGTCATCAGGGGAGGGGCGCTGCACTGATAGCGAGAAACTCACGGGCTATTGTGGGCAAGTGGCGAGCCCCAGCGCCCTGCCGCCCCCACCCCTGTCTGAGGGGCCGCCACACGAGGTTCAGCAACTCTGCTAGGAGGAGGGAGGGGGGGGGGGGGGGGTTCGTCGACTCCTGGCAGTATGGCAGTCAGCCCACCGTCCCTCGAGGGAGACATATTTACCCCACGTCTGCACCCGCCTCCCCCGCCCCTCCCGAACCTCTCCCCGACGTCGTTGAAAACGTTCTCTGCGGCCTGCTCTGTGTTACCGCCAAAGTAATATGGGCGCCCCATTGTGGCCGCAAAGACTTTTTTTCGCTCCACTTTTCTCCCCTTTTCCCGTAATTTTTACAGCTGCTTTGGCCGAGACAGAGGCCAGCAGGGCCGGCGCGGGAGGGAAGCCAGGCGGCGCGGCGGCGGCGGTCGGAGCGATGACCCAGAACCAAAGTCCCTAATGGAGGCGGCTAATTGGCTGAAGGAGAATCAACTTGTCGGAAAATATAATTATTATGAACTACGTCGCTCCGATCCGGTCCACTCGTGCGTGGCGACGGGGGTGGCTGCTCGTTGGAATTTTCTTTCCGAGGAACGGATAGATAGAAAAGGGGGTGGAGTGGGGGCTACGAGGGGCGAAGCTTTCTCTCTCTCTCTTTCCCTCTCTCGCGCGCGGTCTGCGCGCTGCACTTTTCAGCCCCTCGTCCCTTTCTGTCTACCTCCCTCTCTCTCTCTCTCACACCACACGCCCTTCCAACCATCTCCCTCGTGATCAATGAACCTTCACACCCGCCAGCCAGCCAGCCAGCCACAGCCCGGTCCGGGGAACCGCCAGACACAACCGCAAAGAAGATGGGACAAAAAAAAAACACTAAAAGGACAGAACCAAAAAAAAAGCGACGAGTAAGTGTGAAAAAAGCGAAGAAAATAAAAAGAAGAATAACAGGATGTTGCTGTCGGCGTGTGTGGGGGCGGCGCTCTGAGAGGGGGCGGTGCGTTCACACGGCGCCAAAATTGTAAATTCGGTCGGGAGAGTGGCCGAGGCCTACATGTAGGCTGAGAGAGTGCTCTGCTACGCCTCGCTGCCGTGCATCTCTCTCGCACCAAGGGTGGTGCGGGTGAGAGGGGGCGCTGCATGATGAGAGCAGTATGAGCCCGTCCCCGTACGTCAGCGGGCCGTGCCGTGCCGTGCCGGGCCGTGCCGGGCCGCGTGCCGCCGTGCCACCTTATCGAGGGAGTGGACTGGGACGCCGTGCGGGGCGGCGGCGGCCGACGCGGCGGTCACGCGGTTGTCATCATACCGAGTCCAGCCCTCGCGCTGCGGATGCGGGACGCGGCCAGGCAGGCAGGCGGCCAGGCAGGCAGGCGGCCAGGCGGCCAGGCAGGCAGGCAGGCAGACAGCAGCGCGGTGCGTGACAGTAGTGCGAGCGCGCGCGCCGCCGCCGCCCCCTGCGGCCCCCTTGCGGCCCCCTGCCACTTCCTGTCCCTGACAGCCCCCCGCAACACCAGTGCCCTACTCGCATTGTCTATCTGCGTCCCCCTCGCTGCTGTCTCCGCTCTGGGGCTGCTTCCTCTCTCCCTCAGCGTGTCAAGTCGCACTGTGCCGCTGCCGCGGCCCGGCGGACGCCCCAACAGAGTTGCTTGTTTACACTCTGCTCCGGACGGCTGCGAATAATCAGCGAGGCCCGGCCGCCCCACCAAAGACGCGCGCCGCTCGCGGCCTCCTCCCACGGACGTGGGTGGACGTGGAGGCCGGCCCTCGCAGCGAGGAACGCGAAAATTGGCCGCCCCGGACCGAGTATTTTTGAGCCGGGGACCCGCCGCTGCGCCGTCGGCGGGCAGCCCCTGACGAGCCCCGGCGAAGTGGGGCGAAAAGACGGAACGTCTTCGGCTGTGGAGCGCTGCTGCCGCCACTGCGCAGCTAGCGCCGCTGTACCGGGTGGCGGACAGCGTCGGAGCTGCGCGTGAAATATTCAGCGAGGTTGAGAGGGAGGGGTACTGTCCAGTAACTCAGCCACCCTTTCTTTTACCTCCAGACTACCTTTTTTCGCTCCCCTCTCTCCCTACCCCCCCCCCCCCCCCCCCCCCCCTTCTCTCTCCTGGGCTCTCCTCCCTCGCCACCCTGCGGCGTCTTTTTCACCCCTTTCCTCATCTTTTTCCCCAGGCCTGACATCGAGGGTCAGCCCTGTTTGGCATCCTCGACGCCTCCGGCCCCCCCGGAGCCCCCCCCCCCCCTCTCCTCCTCTCCCCCGCAGCTCAGCCCGTCTCCCTTCTTTATTTTCGCCCCGGAGGATGCAATATGCATAAATGCGGACGCAGGTCCCAGCGGCCTGCTAAGTGGCTGAATCCCGTCCATATTGAGGCTGCGTCCGGGTGCACACCGCCGCGGCGCGCTTCCGTCTCTGTCCCACCGCCGCGCCGGGCCCGCGGCGACCGTGGGTCAGACAGGGACGGCGCTACGCGGCACCGCGCTCCCCGCACGCCGCCCTCCCTCTCTGTGAGAGGCGGGTGTCTATCGCGGGATCCCGATCGCCGGGAACCAACCGCTAGCAGGTAATGCTTCCTGCGCTTCCGTGAACCGAGAGCGATAGAGTGGAAGAGAGAGACAGAGAGAGAGAGAGAAAGGGAGAGAGAGAGGGAGAGAGAGGGAGAGAGAGAGAGAGAGAGAGAGAGGGAGAGACAGAGGGAGAGAGAGAGAGAGAGAGAGAGAGAGAGAGAGAGAGAGGAGAGAGAGAGAGAGGGCGTGCGAAGAAGGAGGGAGGGAGAGGGCAGACTGTCGGGATCGGCCCCCCACTGCGCCTTATCACGTGACTCCCCCCCTTACATGCAGGCTACGATAGGGTCTCCCGCGCGGCGGTAATTTCAAAAAAGTTTCCCTGAGCATAATATATACCGCGCGCGCAGAGTGGGCCCGGTTCGGAATCGATTCCGTGTACATTCTACACGTCCGCGGGCGCCAGGGGGGGGGGGGGGGGGCGTTCGGGAAGCGCGTTCGGAGGGGGGGGGGGCGGGAGGGGGGACGCACGGGGCGCCTCCATCGCGCGCTCTCGGCACCTCATGTTTCGCTACACGCGTACCGCGAACGGCTCGCTTACCCTTGCGGTGCCAATAACGACGAGCATGTGTGTATCGGCAGAAGGAACGCTCAAGGCTCGCGGCTACCTCTAGTGTTTCCCCGTCGTGTCTCGGTGGGGTGTCGTATCATGTTTTTTTTCCCGCGGCTTCTGCGGCGGGCGGGGCCCTGGCGGGGCCCTGGTGGGGCCCTTGTGGGGCCCTGGTGGGGCCCTGGCGGAGCCGCGGGGCGGAGCGGCTAAGCCTCGCGTCCCGCGCCGCCAAAACCGGCTTATCACGCCACACAATACGGAGCAGTCAAGTTGGACGGCAAAAACTACTCGGAGCTTTGGTGTCGTGTCGCGGGGCTTGTGGCTGCGGAGCTGCGGAGCTGTGGAGCTGCGGAGCGGGCGGTGCGGCTGCAGCCGGGATCACCGCCACAAGGCTGCGGCGCTGCGGCGCTGTGCCGGGAGGGGCTCGGTGGGGTCCGCAAGTGTACGTCAGGGGCCCCGGCGAGAAAGCTGCGCGGCTGCTCCAGTTCGACTCGTGTGCGGTGGTGAGCGGCTACCGGAGTCCTTGTCGTCCTCACCGTCCTCACAGTCCTCGTCGTCCTCACCGCCGTCGTCGTCTTCGTTGTCCTCGCCGTCCTTGTCGTCTTTGCCGTCCTCACCGTCCTCGTAGTCCTCACCGTCTTCGTCGTCCTCACCGTCCTCGTCGTCCTCACCGTCTTCGTCGTCCTCACCGCCCTCGTAGTCCTGACCGTCCACCTCGTCCTCACCGCCGTCGTAGTCCTCACCGTCCTCGCCGTCCTCACCGTCCACCTCGTCCTCGCCGTCCTCGTCGTCCTCACCGTCTTCGTCGTCCTCACCGTCCTCGTCGTCCTCACCGTCCACCTCGTCCTCACCGTCCTCGTCGTCCTCACCGTCCTCGTAGTCCTCACCGTCTTCGTCGTCCTCACCGTCCTCGTAGTCCTCACCGTCTTCGTAGTCCTCACGTCCTCGTAGTCCTCACAGTCCTCGTAGTCCTCACCGTCCTCGTCGTCCTCACCGTCCTCGTCGTCCTCGCCGTCCATGTCGTCTTCACCGTCCACCTCGTCCTCACCGTCCTCTCCGTCCGCGGCGTCGCCTCGCCGTCCTCGCCCCGCCGCGACGCTCCTCTGCCGAGGACGGGGAGCAGGTTCGCGCCGCGTGGCTGCAGAGAGGCGATCTTCACACGCGAGGAAACCGCGCGGTGAAGACGAATCGCGGCCGCAATAATTCTTCCAATAACGGTGGGAGGCTGTGTGCGCTGCCGGAGACACGGAGCGGCGGGGCAGGCGGGGCCGGGCGCCCGGCTCTCCGCGGAGCCCTCGGCGCATTAGGTGTGTTCCCCTTTAAGCGCACTGCCCTTCCCCTTTAGATCGATCGCCGAGCTGTCTCTCTCCCTCTCTCCGCCTCTATCTGTCCCTCCCTACAGAGCTCCACGTAGCTCCACGCGTATCTCAGAGGCTATGCTTCCGAATCCGTACGCACACACACACACACACACACACGGACGGTACGGAGCGACAACGAGTACGACTTCTTACACATACCGTCGCCGCCCGCCCCCCTCCCCACTCCTTTCCCTACTTTTCCTCTTCGTCTTCTTCAAATTCGTTTCTCCGCTGTATCGCACCTCCCCATACCACTTGGAGTGTAACGTAGCTGGTTTGCGCAGCATGGAACCGACTCGCGCGCCGTCGCGGGATGCCCGTACACACACACACACATACACAAACGTGTGATCAATAAACGGGAGCGGACTTTCCGAGACTTTGCGTGCCTTGTTAGCGGCCCCGGCTGGTGCGAACTGGTTGTACACACGTGCACACGTGGCAGGGGGGATGGCCGGAAGCAGCTCGTCAGGCGTTGCGCCGAGCGGCACTGAGCGGCGCTGAGGTGGCAGTGTAAACCCGGCCCGGAAACGACTCGATAAAATCGCGTCCTCCCGTCTAGATTGCCCCGCTGCTGCTGCTGCTGCTGCTGCTTCCCTCGCATCGCATCACCCCGGACTACCCTCGCCGGGCTCCCCAGGTTACTCCGCGCCTTGGTCGCCCTGGATCTTTCCCTTAAGTGAAAGCCCCGGATTGTCACCCCGACGCATTCCCACATACCGCAGAGTACCCTGACTTGGACACGGCTCAAGGTCGCCCAAGTTGCACTCCCCAGCCGTCCTCTCGCAGACCCGCAGGGGAGGACAACAAAATAAAACCATAGGTAGCCCGACGGGCACGCCTCTCCTTGCCCTCTATTCTTCTTTGCCTTCCCTCTCTCTCTCTCTCTCTCTCTCTCTCTCTCTCTCTCTCTCTCTCTCTCTCTCTCCTTCTGGTCGTTTTGGCCGTTCCGGTCGGCGTTCGCTGCGTTACGCCCGCCGTTCTCACGCCGTTCGCATTCAATGGAATGAGTCTCGGCTCCGCCACGCTCCGCCACGCCACGGCCGGGGAGCGCCCGGCGGGGTAGACCGTACCGCAGCGCTGCGCGGGCCGAGGGTTGCCTACCCCGACATCGTAAGGCGCTCGCAACGAGGGGAGCCGGCGGCGTGGAGCCGGCGGCGGCATGGAGGCGGCGCCCGGCAGCGACTCGACCACCACGGAGTTCCGTGTGAGTTCGCACCAGCAAGATCACATCCCCCGCAAGCAAATGACTATCGATTTTTTTTTGTTTTCTTAAAAGACTGGTGGATGAGGGTTACATGTTACAGTACATATTAGCAGCTGGAGCTTTAACGACACCGTGTCGGGCTCGCCACGCGGGTGGCCTCCAGCCGCTGGCAGCGGCGAGGGTGCGTTTGCGGGGTATAAGAAGGAGGTGATCCCCCCCCCCCGTACCGCTCCCCTCTCCGCGCCTCCTTTTTAACACCCACTAAAATGCGCCTGGTACCCCCGCGCTGCACCGCCTGCCGCTGCCGCTGCCGCCGCCGCCGCCGCCGCCGCCGCCGCCGCTGCGTGTGCGCGCTGCGCGCCTGCTGGGTAAAGTGCCCGGAATAAAAATTTAAATGCGCCGGCAAGGCGGGAACGGCGAGGTAGGGCCTCGTGCGCTCTGCAGCCGCCGCCGCCGCCGCCGCCGCCGCCGCCGCCGCCGCCGCTGGGTAAATGAAGGGATCCGGACTGGCAGGAGCCAGCGGCAGCCGGGAGCCAGTCCGGGCGCGCATGCATAGCCAAGCCGTGACGGCAGCCGACGGCACGGCAGCAGCCGCAGCAGCCCCGCACCACCTGGATGCCCCCCCCCCCCCGCACTAATTCCGTCCCCGCCCCCCTCCCCCTGGCCGCGGCGTGGTGAGACCGGCGTGCGGCCTCGCAGGACAACATTCCCAACAGGGCAGGCGATCCCAGCATCCGGGATGTGACTGTGTGTGTGTGTGTGTGTCTGTGTGCGTGTGTGTGTGTGTGTGTGTCTGTGTGCGTGTGTGTGTGTCTGTGTGCGTGTGTGTGCGTGCTCGGCGCGGTATTGGTACCTGACGCGGTGCCTTGGGTTGCCGCCGCTGCGCGCACTGCTCCTCCCCCACCACCTCCTCTTCCTCCTCCGTCAGATCAAACGTGTATACGTTTCGGCGCGCGTCTCTCCCCGCTCCCTTTTTAAGGATACGCTCGCGGTGAAAGGCGGGCGATAGAGAACCGCTCACAAAAGGTTACACAACGCAGCCCGCACAACTTTTCACTTGCACACACACACACACACACACCGACTACGCCACGTGGGCTGGACTAGGTGATGATGATCTCGTGGATCTTTTTATTTCCTCTTTTCGTCCTTTTCTCTCTCTCTCTCTCTCTCTCTCTCTCGCTTCTCTCTCGCCGCCTGTGCAGCAGCAGCTGTTGTAACGGCACCGCGCATTGAGTGGTAATGAGCACAAAAATACTCGCGGCGGGCGAGAGAGAGAGAGAGAGAGAGAGAGAGAGAGAGAGAGAGAGAGAGGTGGGGAGTGGAGAACACAGGAAGACAGATGGGAAAAAACGGAGCTGAAAAAAGTAGGGCCGCAGGAGCGAGAAAGACAGAGAAAGAGAGAGAGAGGCGGGGGGTTGCACACGTTCACGCCGTCGCCTATGTTTCCAAACAACACGAAGGGAAGGAGAGGGGCGTGGGGATGGGGTCGGAGAGAGGTGGATAGAAGGAGAGAGAGAGGGGAGGTAAGAGCGAGGGGGAGGGGGAGAGAAGGAGCGGGAGAGGCCAGCCGCCGCCACGCCTGGCAGGAGATGGTCGGCATCGCTTTTTCAACATCTAGAACACCCGGGGCCCGGGCTGCCGCCTGGGTTGCTGCCTGGGCGCCCCTCCTAGCAGGTGCGCCCCTGCGGAGCCTGCCGCCCGGAGACTTGCCTGAGGGCTGCCTGAGGGCTGCCTGAGGGCTGCCTGAGGGCTGCCTGAGGGCTGCGCAGTCGGCGGACCGTGACGTGCGAAGAAATCACATGTTACCATAAAATGGATTCGGCGAGAGGGAAGGCGAACGGGCAAATCGGCTGAGGGGAGGAAAGAGGACGGAGGGTGCGGGGGGTGCGCTGCCGGCGGGGGAGCGACAAGGAGGGAGAGTGTGTATGCATGCAGGGGCGCCGTGCAGCCGCGGCCCCGGGCATTGCTGCACCTGTCGCGCCCGCGGCTGTTTGGCTGGATTCTCTCGCCGTCCCGGCGCCCCTGCTATTCACGCTAACAACGAAAACGGCGCCGACTGACCCAATTTTTATCTCCGCACTTTATCCCCTCCTTCTCTCTCGCACATACACTCTCTACCAATCTCTCTCTCTCTCTCCCTCTCTCTCTCTCTCTCTCTCTCTCTCTCTCTCTCTCTCTCTCTCTCTCTCTCTCTCTCTCTCTACGTCTCCACCACCCCTCACCCCCCGTCTCTGCCCGTCCGCTGCGCGCCTCGAGGAAACAACAGCAAACGTGTCGTATTCTTCTCGAGGCGCACAGCCGCCACTATCGAGGGCACCGCCGCCACAGCTGCGGCAGCTGCGGCAGCTGCCACGACATGGCGGAGGGGGGGGGGGGGGTAAGTGGTTATAGCGAGGGGTAACGTTATTGAGTGACGGAGCGCTGCTGGCGCGCTCTGGCGGCGAGGGCCATCACCGACACATTCACTCTATTCAACAGCGGCGGCGGCGGCAGTGGCAGGGTGGCGGAGGGGGAGGGGGGGGGGGCAGATTATCAAGCCCTGAGCGGCAGCACCAGCGGCAGCACGGGGCGGGAGGCGGGGCAGGTCAGGAGCACCGGGAGGCCTTGCGGGAGCGGCGGAGCAGCGGGGCCCTTGGAGGGGGGCCCTCGGAGGGGCCGCGCGGCTGCAAAAGCAAAGGCCGCGTCTCTTTTACCACCTCAAACAAGGACGCAGCCGAGCGCGTCGGGCGAGAGCGAGAGAGAGAGAGAGAGAGAGAGAGAGAGGGGGGGGGGGAGGGGGAGGCAGCAGCAGTCAGGCCGGTGGCGGGGGAGGCGGGGGAGAGGGATGAACTTGCCCCCGCTGCCGCGGCGCGCTGCACACCCGCTTGCTCTCCAACAAGAGGTCGTGCCTCACAGCGTGCTCCCGCACAGCCCTGCTCTGCGCCGCGGCCGCACGGGTCAACTACTGCGGGCGCGCGCGTGCGTGGCGTGCGTGCGTGCGTGGGTGCGTGCGTGGTCGTCGGCATCTCCGTTGTGAGTGAGCCTTTTGTCACCCCGGGGAGGTGTGGACCGGCGGCGCCCCCCTCCTCCCTCATCCCCCTCTTCCCCCTTCCTCCCCCACTCTCCCTGTCTTCTGTCCAGCCTCCCCTGCCCCCTCTCTCTCTTCCCCCCCCCCCTCTCTCTCTCTCTCTCTCTCTCTGTCACACCACCGTGTCGCGTCCCCTCGGGCCTCACCGCCCCCCCCCTTCCTCTCCATCTCGGCTCGCAGAGCAGCTATTTCAATTTAGATATGTAAATAGCGCGTTATGCTCCGGTCCACACGGTGTTTTCCCGGTGTGTGCGTGCGTGTGTGTGTGTGTGCGTGTGCGAGTCCGCGTGCGTGTGTGCTCTCGTTTGGGTGGTGTTACCCACGGCGGCGGCGGTGTCTCCCTCCTTTTTTCCCCACCCCGTCGCGGCGTGGGGGGTAAAAAAAAACACACGGTGTAATGCGGGGAGTTTGAGGGTGTTTGGGGCGGGCGGCTCTCGGCGGACAAGATGTGGGAGGGGGGGGGGGCGGCGGGGGCCCCGCGCTGTTGGCGGTCAGGGACGCGGAAGGGGCCGGACACCACTAATCCGCCCAGGTCGTCCCTCCGCCTCCGCCTCGCCCTCCTCGATCGCGCAGCACAGCGCTGTGCTGCAAGTAAGCGCCACTCGGAGCTGCAAATAAGCTCGTCTTGCCTTAAGGAACCGAAGCAAGGCATCCTCGTCCCGCATCCCCCCCCCCCCCCTCCCCACCGCCGCCGCTGCTGTGGCGTCGCGTGGAGCATTTGCGACTGGCATTCAAGGCCCCCGCTCTCTCTCTCTCTCTCTCTCTCTCTCTCTCTCTCTCTCTCTCTCTCCCTCTCTCTCTCTCTCTCTCTCTCTCTCTCTCTCTCTCGCTCCCCCTCTGTTGCTCTAGTCTATACATATTATTCCGGAAAGTTTGGCATTGTCCTTTGTCGTGACGTAATTTGATTGAGGCGAGGCAGGCTGCCGTTTCGTTCATCAACTTCATTTGCAAGTTTGCCGCTCGGGGGTCTGTCCCGGCCCCGCGCGGCCCCGCGCCCGTGCTGGCCGTGCGGCAGTGCTTGCCGCGCTCGCTGGCCGGCCCCTGAGACTCTAGTGGCGTCGCCTCCCCCCCCCCCCCCCCCCCCCCCCACCACCACCACGGCGCCGCAGCCTAGCTCAGACTGGCTCATCTCTTGTGTTCTCGGCCGCCGGTGTCTTTGATCACGATGCGCCCTCAGAGTGGCGAGCGGTAGCGGCAGCTGAGGCCGCCGCGGGGGCGTGCAGGCGGCCACCCACTCATCCATCTGCGATACAAAATGAAGTTTGGGAGCGCGCGAGACGACGAGACATGGCCGCCGATCGGACCGGAAGTAGCTGTCTATAATGTATCGGGGACAGGATGTCAGGAGGCGGGGGAACTCGACCGCCCCGCACGGCGCGCGCTCCGTCCTGGGCCACTTTGTAATTAACCAACTGGAAGTGAGGAGGGGAGGGGGTTGCTCCCGAGACGCTGGGACGGGAGCTCCGCGGGGGGGGGGGGGGGGGACCCTCCCCATCCACAGTCATTTCTACTCCTCCTAAATCCTTGGTGCGCACGGGAATCTTCCAGGACCCGAGCAGGACTCTGGAGTACCCCTTGCGATTGCTCCGGACCGGGCAGGCCGCCTGGCGCCAGCCAGTCAAGCTGGCGGACAGGCGGGCGGGCAGGCGGGCTGGCAGGCGGGCGAGCTGTGGCCGGTGGTGGTGGAGGCCTGTGCGGTTACAGCGGGGATTTCATGAGGAACCTGCTGCTGCCACTCCAGGAGCCGCTCTGGGACAAAGGACCCGTGTGTGCGTGTGTGTGTGTGAGTATGTGTGTGAGGACGCGTGTGTGTGTGTGGAGTGTATGTGGCGTGCTAGCCGGGCGCTGGCGTTGCGTGGGCGGGGCCGAGCGGCGGGGGGCTGTTGTTTCCAGACGATACACCACTTGATGGCGATTGGAGTAGAGTCCTTGTGTGCTGAGGCCCGTGCCTACTGCTAAGTCCGGACGCGCGCGCGCACAGACACACACACGCACACACACACACACACGTACACAGCAGAGATGAACCACCGGCGCCGCACACTTAGCCGAATACACTCGCTCCAATTGTAAAGGCGCCACGCCGGCTGTTCCAGGATTTAACTGCGTGGTCCCGGAGCGGGCGCGGTCGCGGCGCTAACGTTTATACGAAGACCGCGCGCGGCAGAGCCACTTTCGGCCCGTATTTATCGCTCGCTTTAATATCCGTACCCCGTCCTCGAGCACCTCCTGTGTCCCCCGCGCGCTGCGCTCGTTTTCTGGCGCCCCTCCTGTCTGCCTGTGTGTGTGTGTGTGTGTGAGAGCAGACTTTGACTGCCCCCTCCCCCCCCCCCTCAGCTTCCGGCCCCCCAGCAGCCTCTCTCTCTCTCTCTCTCTCCGTCGAGATAGCTCTGATGAGGGTAATGCTCTGAGCGAACCGGCTTAGCCACCCGCTCCCATGAGAATGAGCAGCCGAATAAGGATTGCGCAGCAGAGGGGGGGGGGAGGGGGTCCCGGAGGGGGCGGCCGAGGCCAGGGCTCCCAAACACACTCACGCAGCGCGGCGGCAGCGGCGGCAGCGGCTGCAGCGGCAGCGGAGCACTACTGGGCCATTGTATGAGAATGAAATTACTCAGAACCGTGTCCAAACTCGGGGGGAACACGCATCTTGAGTTGGCTCTGCGCCCCCGCCGCCCCCGCCGCCCCCCGTGCTCGGCAGCAGCTTAAGGCCGGCTAAGGCACTAACGCTCAAACAACAAGGACAACAACAGGGACGCGCGCGTAACACGTCGGCTTTTACTTTTGAAATTCCGCGCGGACCAAACGCGGTGTGTGTGTGTGAGTGTGAGTAAGAGAGACGGAGAGAGAGGTGGGGGAGGAGCGCGCGCGGGGGGAGACACGGTCTGCTCCGCGCAGGGCAAACGAGGTTGTTAGGTGATGTCGGGGGGGAAATCTGGCCTCCGCCGCGCCCGCCGCGCGCGCCGCGCCCTGTAAGCTCTCATCCCGAAACCGCACGCCTCGTCTAGAAACGCTCATTTTTTTCCGCCCCCTCTAAAAATAAATCCGTCGTCCCGCAGCGGGCGGCGTTTCGTGGGGCTCTGGAAGCCGAGGACGGCGGCGGTGGGGCGGCCCCCGTCACCTCACCGCAGAGGGGGCCGTCACTAAAGCACGCGATGCCGGCCTGCGGGGCCGGCCGACACTTCGCCAAACTCGGCAAAAGGACTTGGGATCAAAACTTGCGAAAGAAAAAAAAACAAGAAAAAAAGATCGTACCGCGAATACTGGATCGGGTACTCAGTACTGCGAGAACTTATTAAAGTCGTCAGCGAATTATGGACGGCCCCTCCACCAACGCCGCCCTGCAAACAGCATTAAATAATCTTCTGCACGGGACGATCACGTGACCAGAGAGAGAGAGGGAGAGAGAGAGCGTTGTGTCGCGGGATCAAAATCGCAGCGGCCGCAGCACGCCAGCCACACGGGGCTGTTATTACACGCGGGGCGAAATTAAACTGGCAGCAATTACCCTGTCTCACTCGCGCTCGAGTGCCGTGCCACCACTTTGTGCGACCCCTTCTCTCTCACACTCTCGCTATGCTCCTGCTCTCTCCCTCTATCGTTCTCTCTTTTCTTATTTTCTCTCTCTCTCTTTCCCTTGCTGCCGATTTGATACACGTACACACACACACACACACACTCGCAGAAGCAGGCGAGGAGGACGAAAGTGGTCGAACGGCGCAGACGGCGAATCAATGCGCGGGGTCTTTCGTGCGTTTGTTGGTGTTGGCCTGGCCGCACGACCCCCCCCCCCCCCCTTCCCCCCTCCTCCTCTTGCTGAGTTGTTGGCGCTTGTTGAGGCATTAGCGTGTCACCTGGGCCTGGCTTGACGGGGTCCCGGGACCGCAGCAGCGGCCGTGGGGTGGCGGTGGGTCGGGTAGGGGGGGGGGGGGGGAAAAGAGGGGGAGGAGAGAAGGGGGCTCCAGCCTGACCTTGTACCTGCCCCAGAACACGGACAAGACCGACCGGATAAACTATGCCGGCCGGACTGGGGTAGGTTCGGGGCGCCCGGCGGGTAGGCAACGAACGGCTCCGCCGCGCACGGCTGTCGCGCGGGCTGCCTACCGCACCGACCGCAGGCGCCTCGCTCGCCTGCTCTGCGTTCCCCTCGCGAGATGACTATTGGCACTCCGCGGTGCTGCCGCAGAGCAGACGGCACAGTTACTCGGGCCAATTGCTTATCCGCAGACGCCGTCTCCCCCCGGCCCCGCTGCAGCGGCGGGCCGGTCGGCCGGCGCGACAGCTCCGGGGAATGGCAGCAGGCCCGAGGCGCTCCCCCTGCGGCCAGACCGAAAACTGTCGTGGAAATTAAAAACACACACCCCCTCCCCCACAGCGGTAGGATCTAACGACCGGCCGGCCTGTCGCCTCGGCCAGTGATCATAATTTGGGAACGTCAATCAGGCGCACCTGCGCGCACCTGCAGCGGGCTGCGGCGCACCGAACCACTTCTTCTCTCTCTCTCTCTCTCTCTCTCTCTCTCTCTCTCTCTCTCTCTCTATCTCTATCTCTATCTCTCTCTCTCCGCGACAGCTCATCGCCAGCCTGCCCGCCGCCCTCCGTGCAGCCCGGTTGCAGCCCTTGGTCGCAGCCTCCTCCACCGCCGCTGCTGCTGCTACGGGTAGTCCTTGTTCCGCCGGTCTGACAAGTTTGAGGGCGGTCGGCCGGCCGGCCGGGGGTCTTTACTCGGATGATCGTGCATTGAACATCCCCTCCTCCGGCGGGGCCGCGGGGGCCGCGGGGGCCGCGGGGGCGGCGGCGCACACATCCTCCGGCAGCTCAAGAGCCTTGCCGAGTTAGAGTGTGCTCGGCGGCGGCTCCGGCTGCGGCCCCGGCGCTGGCGGCGTCCCCGGCGGGCAGAGACCGGCGCGGCCCGACACAGCCCAGCGGGCACGGCAGCCGCCGGCAGGGCGACCGACGCACGCAAACCCAACTGGGCGTGCAAGCTCCCTTGGAATCGACAGTTCGGACTTGGAGAGTCCCAAGTAGACGCCAGCCAAGCGGGCAGAGAATGGGCTGGCCCGGACCAAAGCTCTCTCTCTCTCTCTCTCTCTCTCTCTCTCTCTCTCTTCTCCCGCTCTCTCATTCTCTCCCTCCCCTCTCTCTCGCTCGATCCATCTCTTTTCCCTGCTGCACCCTCTTGCTCCCTCTCCCTCCCACCTGGTCTCTCTTTTCCGGCGTGTTGCTTTCACTTTGGAACCGTTCCCGTTTCACACACTGACGCAGCACCGGCGCCCGCCGCTCCCTCCCCCCCCCCCCCTCCTCTATCTCTCCATCTCTTTTAAGGCCCGCATTTGCACGTGAAGTATTGGGGGGAAGACAGAGACAGAAAGAAAGGAGGAGGATGGGGAAAAGAGGGTGGTGGGGCGGGTGTGGGAAATCCTTGGAATCGACTCAGCACGGCGTGTGGCGGGCGCCCTCTGCGTCGGTGTGCGATATATATAATTTTTTTCATTTTCTGGCCTTTTCTCGCATCCGTAACTTCTCATCTATCTCTGTCGACCTCTTGCTGTGCCTGCGGTGAATACAAATGAGCCAGACCGCGTACGAGATCGGCTTCCGAGGGCGGCACGACCGAGAGAAGGCGAGAGAGAGAGAGAGAGAAAGCGATGGAGAGTGCGAGAGAGAGAGAGAGAGAGAGAGAGAGAGAGAGAGAGAGAGAGAGAGAGAGAGAGAGGGCTGTTTTCCTCGGGGATGGACACGCAATTGGTACCGCGCAGACAAGTCGTGTGGCGGACAAAAAAAAATATTAAGAGAGGTAAAAAAGGACAGGAAACCAAAAACCACGATATACAAGGACTGGAAATGAAGAAACGAAAATAAAAATATTAGAAAGTTTGGCAATTCGACGTCCGAGTTGCTCGCAGCCGTTGGTCGAAGAAGTACAGGCCCAGTGCTCTGTGATCCCATGCGGGGCACGGCACGGGCGATCTGTGTGACGGATGTTCCGGCACGCTAGCAATCGCTTTGTTCAAGGCCTCGCTCCTCTATCTCTCTCTCTCTCTCTCTCTCTCCGCACGCCTCTCTGGCTCTCTCCCTCTTGCTCATGCACACCCCTGTCGTTCCCAGCGAAAGGTAGATCGCTCTCTTCCAGCAGGCAGGGAGGAGATAACAGTTGCCAAAGTGAAAAATGTTTGCCCGCAGCAGCTGCAATACGAAATCTGCTTATGTACACTTGGACCGCCTCGGTGCGCGGAGAGGGGGGGCAGTAGGGGGAGGGGGAGATAGTGGGGACGGAGCCTCCCACGGCGATGGATTGTGCAATTTTTCACGCACAAATCGCTACATCGCGTAATGGAAGAATACATATCACGGGATTGGAAGGTGACAGCGGCGCGGAAACTGCGTGGTCTCACGTGTGTATCGCATCCACGCAGCGATTACCGACGCATAGCGAAGGAGAGATAGACAGAGGGGAGAGAGAGACAGACAGAGGGAGAGAGAGTGCAACGGGGATGCGGGCGAGACACACACAGAGAGAGAGAGAGAGAGAGAGAGAGAGAGAGAGGTGGTGGTGATGATGACGGTTCTTTGTGGCCCCTCTCGCCACCTCTGCATTTTCCCTCGCGCAGAAAACGCAGAAAAGAAAGAAAGCAACCGGATAAATGAAAGATGCGATAGGCGATTTAATGCTCCGGACGAATTCGCATGTCGCGTGAAGTAGCGGCGGCAGCAGCAGCAGCAGGCAGTTGTGACGCTGTGACGTGGCGGCGCCATGAGTGTGGGGCCTCACACACACACACACACGTACTCACAAGGCGCCCAGCAGTCCAGGGCAAGCAAATTAATTTGACCCGTGTACACGCACACACACACGCACACACATACACTCACACACACACACACACACACACGTACCGCGCCCCATGCCCGTAAGTCGGGCGTATACCATCACGGACGACGGTGAGGCCACGCAGCTCTCAACACGCAGTATTGCCTTCCGGAGGCCGTTCTCGCGCATCGCGCTGGACAACCTCTGGCCACCACCATCAACAATAAACCCCTTTTGTGCCAGTATTATTTTTCTTCGTGTCTTTAATTACCGTTTTTGTTGCGAGGCGCATATTTTGTTTTTCGGACTTGGTCGGCCGTCCGTTGTGCGGCCTCAGATTGAATACGTTTCGCCCCCACCCCCCTATCCCGGGTGCTTTTTATTGTATTTTCCTTAAATGTTTGGGTCCGGAACAATAAACACTTTCGAGAAAAAAACAGCCGCGCGATGGGAAGGAGAAGGAGCCAGGAAACGTTACATTGTATTTAATTTAGGCCCTCCTCCCCACGCACTTGTTGTGGCGAGCGGCGGGGGCCAAGGTAAGCAAACCCCCCCTCCCCTCCCCTTCCCTCCCGCCACCTCCCCTCCCACCCCTCCTCTTTTTACGTGTCTGCAGAGAGCGATTCTCAAAGAAGCAGACCGGGACGCGAGTTTTTGTTGTTGTTGTTGTTGCTGTTGTTGTTTTCATTGAAGCAGTTCTCTTTCACGTGCCCTTTTCCAAGCGCTCGCTTCGCCTTCGGGCGGGTTATAAGGTAGACTGTATTGTGAAGCCAAGAGGGCGCGGCGAACCGGGGAGAGGGGGAGAGGAGGGGGCAGCAGCCAGCGCAGCCGGCGCAGTGTGGCCGACAAAAAGAGAGTGCATCGCCGCCGCCGCCGCCTCCGCAAGTGGAATATGCTGCGGAGGGTGAATTCCCTCGCCGCTTTAAAAGAAATGTGCCGTTTTCTTACCGGAGGCAGAGAGTGTGACTGCGGGGGAAATAAAGCAACGAGGAAAACACGTGCGGAGTCCGTACCTATACAGTGAGGGAGACGAACCTCGCCCTAAAAGGGCAACGTTCATTAAGCATCGGCCTTTCGGGGTAACAATTATATCGCCGTCGCCCAATTAAATCCGGAATTACTGACAAAAAAAACAAAACGAAACAAAACAGACCCTTCTGCCGCAAGGGGAAAAGGGGACGTCTCAGGGACGTCTGGGTATGACGAACAGCGGCGCCCTGGCTGAGCCTCAATATTGTTCCCGCAGTGCTCGGCCTCGCGGGGGGCGTCCAGGATGGCGACGTCGGGGAGGTGCCCGGGGGCCTCGGTGGCGGCGGGCGCGCCGTCGTCCGCCTACAGCTTGACTCTGATTGGCCGCCTGAGGCGTGTGGTGGAGAGAGAGAGAGAAAGAGAGGGAGGGGTGGGGAGAGGAGGAGGAAGAGGAGAGAGAGAGAGAGGCATATGGAGAGGAGACGACCGCGACGCCGCCAGGAAATAGCATGCAGCAACTTTGATGAAATCCCACAAGTGCGCAAGGCAGTCATAGCTGTAGCTCGGCCCTTGTAACGCGAGGGCCCACGAGAGAGAGAGAGAGAGAGAGAGAGAGAGAGAGAGAGAGAGGCACAACACAAGATCCTCTGCTCCCCCTTCCCTCCCATCTCACTCTGCTCCATCTGCCCTCTGCGCTCTCCAGAGAATGCCCCGAGGGATACGGGTCGGGGTTGGCATGGAGCATGAGGGGCGGGGGTGGAGGGGGTGGGGGGGGGGGCTGCTGTAGGAACCGCTAGCAGCGAACTGGAGGAGCGGCACCGCCATGCTACCATAGTTTGTCCTTCTGCGAATCCGCCGCCGCCGTCGCCGCCCCGGCTGGGCCCCGCACGCGCACGACACGCGCACGACACGCGCACGACACGCTCACGCACACGGCGCACGCACACGGCGCACGCACAATCCGTGCCGCCCCGCCCCGCGGATAAAGTGGGTACTTGCTGTAACTCGGCCGCCCGCCCGCCCCGCCGGATGGGCCACATTATTATTCCATTTTTGAGGCGACACTTTACTGCCTGTACCCGGTGGCAAACTAATAACACCCATTTCATAACTCCCGCCGCGCCGTGCGATGGCGTCCATCCATCCGACGCTCTCTGTCTCGCTCGCACGCGCGGCCGGGCCGGGCCCCATCCTGTGCGGGCGGGTGCGAGAGAGACAGCGCCAGGCTAATAGAGCTGTCCGGGGAGCAGTGCGGGGGGAATGAATTCGGACGCACTCGCGTGAGGAGCCGGGGGCCGCGGCCTGCAGTGCGGGGCGCGGGGAATACAGCGGGGCACGGGGAATACAGCGGGGCACGGCGGGGCACGGCGGGGCACAGCAGCGCGCCGCTACAGCGCTGTACAGCGGCGGCGATGCAAACTTATTCCCGTGACGAATAGGGCGGCCGGAGCTGGCCGGAGCTGGCCGGGGCTGCGGGGGCTGCCGTGTCTCGCACGCTGAAGAATGCCGCAGCACTTCCGGCATACATCAAGGCGCGGGGCCGGGCACCCCCGTGCAGCTAGCCAGTTAGCGGCCCCCCCCCCCCCAGCGCTCTCCAGCCCCCTCCAGCCACCCGCCGGCCCGCGGGGCTAACACGGATTCATACTGTGAACCCGCGCTCGCTCTCGCTGCAGCCAGCCGGCCCTGTCTGCCGGGCTCTGCTGGGCTCTGCCGGGCTCTGCCGGGCTCCGAGGGGTTCTGGTCGTCGGCGCCGTGGTTTACAAGTTGCTCCACCCCTCATCTCTCTCTCTCTCTCCCTCCCGCAAAGCATCCGCTTCCTCTGTTCTTTTCCGGTGTAACCGGTGGAGGGTGTTTGATGACGACTCGATTGATTGAACACACTCACACACGCACGCACACACGACGCACGCACACACACACACACGCCCGCGCCCCGTCAGCGATATGACAATTTCGTTCTCCCATGGGGACTTTATGACGTCATGTTACTCCCATGGCGCGACATACATTACGCCATGCTCTGCTCTGCGAACCTCAGCGGCGCGGGGTGAGAGAGAGAGAAAGAAAGAGAGAGAGAGAGAGATGAAGAGGAGGGAGAGAGACGGTGCGCATTGTCGCGGCACGGTGGCATAGGTAGGAGACCGCCTGCTGCCGCTGCTTGGTGCGAAGGTATGGTGCATGGCCACTCCAAACACACACACACACACACACACGTGCTGCGGCAATCTGAATTGCAAAGTGAAAGTGATGCCGGACCTGGGCGGCGCCCACATATCCAGGCCCAAATAAAGCTATGTTGGTTGTAACCTAAGCCGCCTCAGTAGCATGTCCCCCCTCCCAGCCGCTCCCCCCCCCCCCCCTGGCCCCGCCCCTGGCTGGCCCACTCACACGGCCACTCGGGGAAACATTCGTATAACACAAGCAAGGCTACTCATTCCGAAATGAAAGCGAGAGCCGCGGCGCGGTGGGGGCCGTGCATGAATTAGGTGACTGCTCCGCCGGCTCCGCGGGCCCCGCGTGACACGGGGGCGTATTGACTTTTATGAGCCCCTTTCTGAACCCGCCTCATGCTTTCTCTCTTTCTCTAAAGAGAGAGGCGAAAGGAAAAATAGTGCGTGCAGCGTAATCGCCCTCCCCTCTCTCTCTCTCTCTCTCTCTCTCTCTCTCTCTCTCGCACTGCATGTCTCAGAGCCCCCCCCCCCCCCTTGTTCTCCCCTTTCCCTTCCCGTTCGGTCGCTAGGCTCCCTATCCGATATTAGGAAAAGCCGGTCGTGTGCAGTTGACCAGCAGCTGGCAGGCGGGCCGGCCGGGGCCGGGCACTGCCATGCAGCGAGGAGCACATGGCGCCGCCCCCCCCCCCCCCCGGAACATTTGAATTGCAAAGCGTTTGATGTAGTTAGCTGCTCTCTCTCTCTCCCCCTCAGCCCCTGCGTGGCCGCCACCCCCCGCTGCTGCCCCCGCTGGACGCGCACGGTGCAGGAGGCAGACTGCCCGGCGGCAGCGTGGCCTAGCGCAGTAGTTGCAGAGGCTGCGAGCCGCACCTAGAGCCGCGCGGTTAACCGGCTATTTCATTCGGTTACTCTGATTACCGGTGCATATTTCGGTTATCGTCGAGGTTATCGTTCGAGGAACGACTGGTTAACCGGTTTTATAAGAGTCCGGAGGTGCCTCGCACCGAAGAATGCCGTGTCCATCCGCCATATGCCATGGGACCCCGGCCTGGACACGCTCTGCGGCAGCCGGCCCACCCGCGCAAACCATAAGAGGCCAAGGACCAATTCTTATTCCACTTTAAATTTCGTTGTTTCTTTTTTTATTTTGCCGCTGAAGTATTTGCTGTCAGACAGAGAGAGAGACATGGAGGGGGGAATTATTTCCTCGAGCCTGTGAGGCGCTGCGGCGGCGGGGTGTCAGGATGCAGTTCGCTGTCCCGCCGCTGCCGCTCCGAGCGGCGCTGCTGTCTAGGATGGCCGCCTCCGAGGCCGACTGCCAGCGGCCGCTGCCAACTGCCGCGCCGTGCCGTCTGCTCTCCCGGTCGCTCCCGACGCCGCTCCCGGCCCCGGCAGGCCCGCCAACTATCGGAACCGGCGGCGCGGCGGCGGCGCGGCTGGCCGGCCGTCCGACCGGCCGGGGCTGGCGGGGGGCTGCTGGCTGCCGAACGGCGAGGCGTTCGTAAAGAATCGTCCCCGGGGCGAGGGGGCGATCTGTGACGAGTGTTATGGGTCAGGGGGCGCCCCCCTCCCCTCCCCTCACTCGGAGAAAAAGAAGAAGGGGGGGGGGGCGATATTGGCACACTTGGGTTGCCGGTCAAGCGAGCCGCGTGCCAGGGCGATTTTTCTTTAACTTGTCACTCCCAGCAGGGATAATAGGTAGTTTTTCTCGGGCGAGTGATTTCGTGGCGATCATTTTCCGAGTCGCCGCCTGCAGCCGCCGCCAGGCGCCGGCGCCGCACTCTAACGCCCCCCCCCCCCCCCCCACCTCCCCTCCGCTCTCCCTTCGTCATCACATGTCGTTGTGCAGCAGTGAGTGTGTGTGTGTGTGTGTGTGTGTGTGTGTGTGTGTGGAGGGGGAGGGGGTGCTTGACGACCGTGTCCGACTCGTGTTCCCCGCCGAAAAAGATTTCCCCGCGCAGAGGCGGGTCTTCTCTCTCTCTCTCTCTCCGTCTCTCTCTGTCTCTCTCCGTCTCTCTCGCTCACTCTATCTGCCGCCTGCCAGAGAGCAGCGCCGCAATGTCTGCCATGAGCGACTCCGCTGAATATAATGAGGTGCGGCCCGTAATGACTGGCGGGTGCCGTGATGGCTCCGCCAGCACACACGCACACACACGCACACACACGCACACACACGCACACACACGCACACACACGCACACACACGAACACACACGCACACACACGCACACACACGAACACACACACGCGCACACACACACACACGCCTCGCTGCATCGGTGAGTGCCGATGAGGCGGTTACAGCAGACGACCGCTCGGCGGCAGTGCAGCCAACAGCGTTGCCGGCCGGGTCCGCCCTGCTGCTGGCGGCGACATGAGAGTGTGTCGGGGAGTGCGACAAAGGACGCCGCTGCTCATGTTGTTGGAGAGAGAGAGAGAGAGAGAGAGAGAGAGAGAGCGGCAGAGAGAGGAGAGAGAGAGAGAGAGAGAGAGAGAGAGAGAGAGACATCCGAGCCCGGCGTGCACCGCGGACGGTGAACGGGTTGCCACTCAGCCGAGTTCCGCGAGGGTTGGGCGACACTGCAGTACCCGCTTTTATTGTATTGTACCAGCAGCGACCGGCCACTCCGACACGAAGCTGCTCGCTCGGTGCACACAGTACAGTTCGTATTTATATTTGTTTTTTGTGAGCGAAACAAAGAATTATTAAATTGGCATAGGTGGCCTCGACGTGACTGCACGACGACTGCACTGGATACAGTACATGCGGTGGGGCGGGGTGTAAATGGGCACAGTTTCCCTGCTGTACTTCCAGCCCGTGTGTGTGTGTGTGTGTGTGCGTTATCTCCGGCACACGGCACGCGCACGGGCCATGCACGCGGCACGCACGCGGCACAGCAGTCAGCCGCCGGCTCCGCGCCGCTCCGCGCCGCTCCGCGCCGCTCCGCACTGCTCGCGATAGGCGGGGCGTAGACACCCCCGTTACACCCTTGACAGACCAGTTCCAGCTTTCGGCGGCGGCGCGGCACCAGCAGCGGCGGAGCGCCGGCAGCGGAGCACGGGCTGTCCATCTGTCGCTCTGACAAACTTGACGCCATTTGTCTTGTCGACTATCCATTTGTCCAATGGTCAGCGCCCGGCCGGCCGCCGGGGCGAGGGGGTTTTATCAGCAGCCCCCTCCTCTCCTCTCCCCTCCCCCCTTCTCTCTCTCTCTCTCGTTCTCTCGCTCGCTCGTTTGTATGTCGCTCTCATTCGCCTCCTCTCTCTCCCTCTCTCTCTCCCTCTCTCCCCCTCTCCTCTCTCTCTCTCTCTCTCTCTCTCTCTCTCCCTCTCCCTCTCTCCCTCCCTCTCTCTCCCTCTCTCTCCCTCTCTCTCTCTCTCCTCATTACCCGAAACGTGGTCTGAGCACCGCCCCGGCGGCAGTCAGCATGTATGTGCGCGCGCCTGTGGAGCGCAGGGTAGGCAACGCGCCGCGCACGAGTGCGGCGTCAGCCGGCCCGCTGCCTACCTGCCGGGCGCTCCGCCGTCGGAGTCTTTCCGCGCCGCAGTGACGGTACTTCTCTCTCTCTCTCTCTCTCTCTCTCTCTCTCTCTCTGCTTCTCTCTCTGTCTCCCTCTCGCATTCTCCCTCTCCACCAGTGGCCTTGCCGCCTCCTCCCAGCCCGGCCGGTAACGAATGTTTGTGCAGGGCCCAGACCACACCGACAGCCACTGAGACAGCGGCAGAGGGGGGGGGGAGGGGGTAAGGAGGTGCTGTGGTCACTGTGATTCAGGGGGGGTTAAGTTGTTGTGGGGACGTGGCCGGCTCTGGCCGCCGCCGCCGCCGCCGCCGCCGCCGCCGCCGCCGCCGCCGCCGCCGCCGCCGCTGCCTCCGGGTACACGCCGTCGTCGTCGTCGTCGTGGACGGTCGCTCACCAAATACGACTCACGCCGCCCGCAAACTCGCAGCGGCAGCAGCGTGAGCCCGCAAACTCCACGGTTAGGGGGGGGGGGGGAGCTCTGCAGGCACAAAGTTTGGGGTGTCGGAGAGCCTCGGAGGTCCCTATTGCGTGGGCCGTGACGGCGGCGAACAGGGATCGTAATCATTATTCGGCGCAGTGAGCCCCAAGGCCGCAGCCTCCGCGGCCGTGTCTCCGGTCAGCCGGTTCGTCTGTCTCACTCGCTCTCCGTATCGTTGCCGCGCATATCACCCCGTCTCACTCTATACGGGCTCCGCTCTGAAAACAATTGCAAATCGATTTTACTAAAATTTCAGCGACTGTTATTCGCGTATTCCCAAATACCTTCCCTTACAAAGTATCGGCTAAACATTTTAAAAAAATCGACGGTATTAATCGTGACCGATTTTTTCCTCGCGGTTTTGTTTTTTTCTTTTACGGTGCGGACCAGAGCCGGCCGTTGCTCCTGCCCGTGATCACATGCAGGAGAGGCGATGGACCCTGCCGGGGAGGCCGCCGCGCCCCGCCGAAGGTCACGCCGCCGCCGTTACAAAAATAACAACGAAAACAAAGAATGAAACACGAAGCTCGATATGCGGCCGCCCCGCCGCCGTCCAATGCACCCTTCATCAAGGCTATCTGATGCGAGTGGCGCGCTAAAAGTATCGTTTAAAATGCAGTTCTCGCCGCGTTCGCGAGGGGGGAATGGAGTTGGGGCAGGCAGCCTGCTGCGGGCGCGTACAGCCCCGCGGCGCACCGGCCGGCCGACGCTCGCTCTCTTTCTACCCTCGCGGCTGTGGGACTAATCTGTTTAACAGCTCCGAAAGAGGGCGGGGGCGAATTTCGCGACATTTTTGTTGTTATTGCTGTCGTTTATGCCTTTTTTGCTAAAGCGCGCTCGCGTTTCTAAATATAATTTCACGAGCACAGAGAAAGAGAGTGTTGAAACAAAATGGCAGCCGACCTTTCAGAAACACACGGTGCGGATGAGAATGGCGCACTGACCCTGACCTCTGACCCCACCCCGCGACCCCCCCGCTGCTATTTGATTGACGTTGTATAACGAGTGCTGAAAGTAGACCCCCCTATGTATTGTTGTTATTGTTTTATGGTTCTCTTTTTGCCTGAGCGGGGGGTGCAAGGCAGTACAGGGCATCGTGGGGCCCCGAGGACCTTCCGATACGCGATTTCTGGACTTGTTGCGGCAACGCAGTATGCCTCGCAGTATGGCCCACACTGTTTATCACCGCCGACTTGGAAGCTGTGCTGCTCAAGTTTTTCCCTCTCCTTTTTTTTAAGAGAACAAAATGGAATGGGAACGACTTCCGCGATTGCTTTCCGACACACCTTCTCGGTCGCGTGCTGGTGTGCCGGCGGCGGCGGCCGCAGGAGCTGTCAGGCGCCGAGTGGAGGCAGACCCGGCGCCAGACCCGGCAGCGCCCGGCAGCGCCGGCAGCCAGGCGAGGCCCTCTCGGCACAGGTAATTGGGGGAACGTTGGCACGACAGCTCGACTTGACCAGGCCGACATTCTCTATTTTTCCCTCTCCGTTTCCCTTTTTTTTGTTCTTATTATTATTATTATTATTATTTTCAGCGCTCGCTCCTTTTCGCGCCCGTTTGACGCGCGGGCACGCGGAGATTAAATTGAATATTCGGGTAAACAAATATTTTCCGGCCGTGTAAAAAAACCGGCGCGCCGCGCGCTGCCAGGGGCTCCACGACTGTTTTCTGTGCGCTTCTCAGACGTTCACTACCGCGCCAGGTCGCGTGTGTGTTTGCGTGTGTGCGTGTGCCGTGCAGCGGTGCTGCGGCGGTGGCCTGCGGCGAGAGAGCTGGCTGCCGAGGCCTGCTGGACTGTGAGCCGGGCTGCGGGCGGCGGCCTTACGTGCGAATGTGGCCAGGATTCCATTTCCGTCTGACACGCGCCCGTCCGCCCGGCTCGGCCCGGCCCGGCCTCCGGCTCCGCAGGCAGGCCCTGCAGGCCGTGCAGGAGATAAGACAAAGATCGGACAGCGCGCCCCACTGCCGGCGCCACGGGAGGGAGAGAGAGAGGGTGAGGGCAGCTCAGCTCGGCAGCTCGTCCGCGCCGGGAACTGATGACCGCTTCGTGCGGCACTGCCACCACCACCACCACCGCCCGCCCCGGGGGCCATCGGGGGCCGGCCCTAAAGTGCGAGAGCCTGTGGTTGCCCTCCTGGAGCGCGTCTCCTCCGGGACGAAACACGCGCGGCCGCCCGCCCCTCCCCTGGGTCTAAGGACTTCGGTAGAGAGGGAGCGGGGGGGGGGGAGGGAGGCCTAACAATCCTCAAAGTGCAGCGCTAAAGTGCAGAGTGGCGGCGCGGCCGCACAGGCGGAGCCCAGGCGGAAACATGAGCGAGTGCTCGCGTGGCCCCTCCTCGACGGGCGCAGCGGCGCGGCGGCGCAGCTCTGCGGATTCCAGCGGAGCTGCGAGCCGTGGAGGGCCTCGAGGGGCCGCGGGGGCCGCGCGGGCGCCCGGCGGCGTGGCCAGCGCCAGACCCGACACGGTGACTACACTCATCTTCTTTGAATACGCGGCAGCTCTCTCCAGACCTTGTTTCCGAGCCGGGGAACTTCCAAGCCGCATCCAGCGGAGGCGGACGGCCCGGGGGAGAGAGACAGACAGACAGACAGAAAGAGAGGGACAGAGAGATCGTCGTCGCGGCGCGTGCGGCCGAGTAGAAAGGAGTAATAGGGGATAAAAAGGGACGGCGACAAGCTCTTGCTTTTCGCAAACTCCGCCGTGGACGGCGCGGCGCGACTTTGCAGGGCGTGATTTGGGGAGAAGAGTGGAGGAGGGGGGGGGGGGGCAAGGCCAGGCCCGAGTACTCGCATTGCCTTGGCGTTTATCGCTACGGCGCGGGCGGCCGGCCGAGGGCGCCGAGGGCCCCCGAGCCGCCGGCCAGGCCAGGGCGGGCCACGGGCCCTCGGCCGCCACCCTGGAGGCCACGCCGGGCCGAGCCCTGCACTCCGGCAGTGGTGGCGGCCCCTTGCTTCGCCTTCTTTGCATTATCGAGCGAATGGCTGGTCGGTTGCTCGGTGTGGACCGGGTCTCTCCGTGGCCCCTTCTCTCTCTCTCTCTCTCTCTCTCTCTCTCTCTCTCTCTCTCTCTCTCTCTCTCTATCTATCTATCTATCTATCTCTCTCTCTCTCTTAGTCTCTCGCCCGCCCCTCCCCCTTTGCCCCCGTCCCCCAAAGGACGTTCGAGAACTGGGCGCAAAGGGTGGAAGTCAAGGCGGCGGTGGAAAGGGGGGGGGGCATGAAAAGTCATGGCAGCTCCCCTTCCCTGGCTGCTCCCCGCCGGCTCCGGCACGCTGAGGCAGGCAGACGTGAGTCTATGCGACCAGACCTTACTAATGAGCAGGCGGTGGCGGCGCCAGCATCGCCAGCGGCGCCAGCAGCGCCAGCAGCGTAGCGGCGCCAGCGCTACGCGCGGGACGATTTAAAATTTGAGAAGGCGCCCCGGCGGCCCGGTTAGCCAGTTCACAGACGCCGCCGCCGCCGCCGCCGCCGCCGCCGCCGCCGCCGCCGCCCGGGCGCCGGGCCCGTGTTTGTGTTTTGCGGTCGGAGGCCCCGTCGGGTGCAGCGCTGCGTGCACCGCAGATTGGAAGGGGGGACAAGGGGGTTGTCGGGCCCGCCCCGCCGGGGCCTCGGCGCCGCTCGGCTATTCTCGGAATGCATATTTATTTCTCGTGATATTCACCATTCTCCTATCGATATTCGAGATAATGGAATAATTACTGAGATCGAACGTAGCCTCCGAACGCCTGTGAACGTCAGGGTAGGCAAGCCCGCACGGCACGCGTGCGGGTAGACGCGTCGTGATTGCCTACCGAGCCAGGCGTTGACGCTGGAAGAAAATACAAACACGGTGTGTGTGTGTGTGTTAAAAAATAGTTTTCTGAGACAATAGTAGCAGCTGCACCGTGAGGAGGGGTTGGGTAGGGGGGAGGGGGGGGGTATTTCACGCTAAACATTTCCTCCGCAGGGGCGTTATCTGCAGAGTCTTACTGCGGTGAGAGGAGCGTGAGGCGGAGCCAGGTGCTGCAGCGGCGGCGGCAGCTTAGAGGGCCCGCAGCCGGCCGGCCAGACAGGCGGCCGTGCTGCGCCGCCGCTGCGCCGCCGCTGCGCCCCCGGACTTCGTGGGCCGGGTGGGTGCCGCCCCCTGCGTGCCGTGCTCTCTGTGTTGCTGCCCCTGGAGATAAGTAACGTAGGTGAGAAGCTGGCCGGAATTACGGCGGAGAAAACCCCTACATCACGCGAGAGCCGTAAACGGGCCGGTGCTGCTGCTGCTGCTGCTGCTGCTGCCGCCGCCGCGGCCCTGCTGTAGCGCGTGCGCGGCGCGTGGGGGGCGCGTGGCGGCATTAGCAAGGACCCACGTAACCAGAGCGGCGCCCGTGTGGCGGTTAGGGCGGCCGCGCGTCCCCACGCCCCGCCACCCCACACCCGCCCTGCTCACACAAGATAGGAATAAATATATTTCCAAGAGCCTGGCGAGGCCGGCGTCGACGTCAGTGGGATTAGAGGGGCGCCGGGACGGCGTCGTCGGGGACCGTCGGGGACCGCGGGGGACCGTCGGGGACGTGCGCGGGCGCCCCTGCCGCCGCCGCCGCGCCGCCCACCTACTTAACCTTACCTCTGCCCTCCGCTCCGCTTGCTCCGCCCGCTCCGCTCCCCCGCGCTGCGATCGCCCCCGGCCCCGCGTATAAATAACGCTTAGTCTTCGCTTTGAGATCGCGCGCCTCCCCGCCGGCGAGTGGAGGGCCAGGCGAAAAGCGATCGCTCTCGCGGAGGTCAACGCGGCCGTAGTGATTGCAGCGGCGGCCGGCCGAGGTCACGGTGGAGGTCATGGCGGGGGGGGGGGGGAGGACATAGTGGGGGTCATGGTGGAGGTGCGGCGGCGGCGGCGGTCCTGGCCGAGCGGGACACGGTCTGATAAAGTGGACAAGAAACGTCGCGGCCGGCCGCTCCGTCGGAGAGCCGCTCTACCCTCCCCGAGGGATGACCGCATGCGCCCGCGATGGATGACGATGATTACAGTGATGATGTTAATGACGATAATGATGATGCTGGTGATGATGATGATAATGACGACGACGATGATAGTGATGATGATGACGATGATGGTGACGATAATGATGATGATGATATGATGATGTTGATGACGATGATATGATTATGATGATGATAAAGATGGTGACGATAATGACGACGATGATATGATTATGGTGATGATGATGATGATGATGATGATGATGATGATGATGATGATGATGATGATGATGATGATGATGATGATGATAACGATGACGACGATGGTCGTAAGCCGGTTCCGCCATTACCGCTGATAATAATGATTGGCCATTACGGTCCGAGGACTCATTACAACACGCGGCGCACCGGTGCGGTACACTCGGATCCGGACCGGGATGCCCCCGGGGGTCGCGATGAGGGGGAGGGGGGCGTCCGATGGAAGAGCGCCGCCCGACAACCAAAGTGCCATTAAGTGACACGCCGTCGGATCTCGTTCATCCACGCTAATCTCCGCGATCGGACAGAGTTCGGACGCGGACGGCGAACAACGAGCCTCGTAACTGGGAGGACGAGAAGTAGGAGGGGGAGAAGGGGGAGGAGGAGGAGGAGGAGGAGGAGGAGGAGGAGGAGGAGGAGGAGGAGGAGGAGGAGGAGGAGGAGGAGGAGGAGGAGGAGGAGGAGGAGGAGGAGGAGGAGGAGGAGGGGGAGGGGGAGGAGGAGGAGGGGCGAGGCTTTTGCATAAGCAGCGAGCCGAGCCCGCGGCGCGACTCGAGTCGCATTGAAATCAGCGAGGAGCGCGCTTGATTCGGAATGTGGGATGAGATGAGATTGGCACGTCCCAACTTCGGCGGTCCGGCGATCCGAGCGGCTGCTGCTGCTGCGGCGGCGGCGGGCGGCGGTGCTGGTCAGATTAGCGGCCGTTTGGCTGCACGCCCACCACGGGCCGTCCCGGACCGTCCCGGACCGTCCTGGGCTCGGAACTCTCCCCTCGACGGCGTCCTGGCCCGGGGGGTAAGTGCGCGACGGCGGCCGCCAACTTGCGGGGGGTCCGGCGGGTCGCAGGAACGCCCCCCCCCCCCCCCCCGGCAGGCGGACACGCCGCAAAACTCGCCGAAGGGTTCGCCAAATTGATTCGCCTAATTGGTGGCCGAAACCGGGCGGCGGAAGTGCGGCGCCGCCTCCAACTCGGTCGAGTCCACCGCAACGGGCCGCCCAGGTCACGCCACGCCCCGCCGCGCCGTTCCGCCGCCGTCAGGGCCACGCCCCGACACCTGCGACGGCGGCAGCGGTGGCGGCGCTCGAGCGCGGGGTAGCGACGCGCTGGGGAGCCCTCGAGCGCTGGGTATGCAGTGGCTGTCCGGGCCGTGACGCGGGTCTCCGACGAGCCAAGGTCGTTGCCGTGGCACCCAGGAGTATTTCAGCTCGGAAGGAATTCGAATTACTGAAGTTCCCATGAAATGCAGAAAAATGGTGCTGAAAGGGAGAGCGTTGGACAAAAGGGCGCCTGAGCGCTGAAATGCGTTTTCCCCTCCTCGGAGCCTCGCCGCGGCTGGCGCGGCCCTACAGAGGAGGGGCGCCGACGCGCAGACGGCGCAGACGTTTGCACCTGTCTCTGATATCTCCTTCCGCGGCGGTCTGCGGCCTACGGCCGCCCTCGGCGGCGCCCCCACCAAAAGGCGCCGCGCCGCCGCCGCCCCCTCCCCGTACGGCAGGCGTATTTCTCCAGCAGGCGCGGCGCCCCACACCGCCCCCGCTCCGTGCGAGGAGCCGCGCGGGGGCGCGGGCTGCGCGGGCTGCTGGGGCTGCTGGGGCTGCTGGGCAGACGTTAATAACCTCTTTATGAATCATATTTTATCTCCAAGTGGCCGGGGTGACGCAGTAGGAGGGGGAGGCGGCGGGGCGCGCGGCGCAGCACGGCACACGGCCCGCACGGCCCGCACGGCCCCGCGGCCCCGCGGAGGCGGCACTCCACCCTCTCGTGGCCGCCGGATCTTCTTCCGCCCCCCAAGAAAATATGCCGCCACCTATCATGGTTGTGGAGTTGTGGAGCCGTCACTCACGCCGCAGTCAATCACTCTCATCCCCGGCCCCCCCGGCCAGCCCGCCGTCACCTCCCCAATTACCCCTCCCCTCCCCCTCCCCTCCCCCTCCCCACCCCTCCCCTCCCAGGGGACACTTCACACGGCGGCGCCCGGTTCGGGGTGCGGCACGGCGCGGCGCCCCTCAGCCTGGATGTCGTTATGTGGGGCGCCACAACCCCTGCATTACCGGACCAACACACACACACACACAGTTTTTCCCTTTCTTCCCGCTCTCTTCCTTTCCCATCCCTCTACTTTTCCGTTGTCGCGCTACATTAACTCTCCTTTCCATTTCACCCTCCTCCCCCCCCTCTCCTCTCCCTGCGTGCGAACAATCACATGTGTCCCCCCCCCCCCCCACACACACACACACCTTCGCGCCTGCTCTGCGGTCGCCTCGCCGCCTCTCTCAAATACGTCGCGCCGGTGGCGTCGACTTTGCTGTCGTCGAGGTCGACCCGGACGGGGCGGCGGCGGCGGCGGAGGGGGACGTGGACGTGCGAGCGCCAGGCCGGCGGCGTCGTTTGATGTGGGCGTGGCGGGGCGTGGCGGCGAGAGTCGCAGTCCCCGGGGGCTCCGGAGGATTCACACCGCGGCCGGCCCCCCTCTCAGCACCATCATCGGCTCAGCATGAATTTTCATTGTGCGGGCGGCGCGGCGGGCCGAGCCGGTCCTAGCCGGTCCTGGCCGGGCCGGCGTCCCCCGACAGGTGCCGCCGAGGACGAGGGTCTCACACGTCGGCGGGGGCCCGGGGGCGGCCTAAGTAGTGCGAGAAGGCCTCCGCCGGGGCCGAGCACCCCGCCGGAGCGGGACGCGGCGCGGCGGTGGTGGCCGCGGTTACACGGTGTAGTGCGACACCGAGAAACAAGGTCAGGGCCGACGTCGTCGTCGACGTCGTCAGGGTGCTTCCCGGGGTCATGCGGGCCGCGCCATCAAGTGGACGACGACGACGGGCGGCGACGGGCAGAGGCCGTCCCCGCCGGGGACCGCCGGGGACCGCCGGGACGTGGGGGACGCGCCTCTTAGCACGGATTTGCCCCGACACACCACACCACGACGGCCCCGGCCCCGGGTGGAGGTGGCGACGGGGAGGGCTGCTGTCCTTTGCACGTCTATCCCTCTCTCACTCCCTCTCTCTCTCTCTCTCTCTCTCTCTCTCTCTCTCTCTCTCTCTCTCTCTCTCTCTCTCTCTCTCCCTTTCTCTCTCTCTCTCTCTCTCCCGTTCTCTCCCTCTCTCTCTCTCTCTCTCTCTCTCTCTCGGATGCAGGGCCATTCATCGCTTTACGAGCGCCAATAAACCGGTTTGTCTGAGACGGTCGTTCTCCCGGCCGCATCCGCAGAGCAGCGCAGAGCTGCAACTCCACAGGACGGCGGCGGCGGCGGCGGCCTGGTGGTGGTCTGGCTGCCCAGGAGGATGTCCCGCAGCCGTCGTGTTCGCACGCGCGCCCACACACACACACGCGCGCGCACACACACACGCACACACACACACACACACGCACACACGCCGCTGCTGTGTGCGCCTCCCTGCCCGCCGATACCGTGGCAGACATGCATGACAGCTAGCCTCGCGGCGGGTTAGGCCGGCTGCCCGCCGCCGCCGCACTGCGCTCCGCACCGAGGCGATGCGAGTGCACCACCGTGATGCCCCACACACCCACACACACACACACACACACACACACACACAGACACACACACGTGCGCTGCGATGATGCGGAGCGGCTGACGGCGGCAGGCCGCCTCCGCAGAGCACTGCCTTCGTACCTTCTGTCTCCGTCGCGCTCGCACCATAGGAGAGCGAGGGGGAGGGAGAGAGAGGTCCGAGACGACAGTGTTGGGCGTCGGGCCCGCATTCCGACAGGATAGGGGCGCTCGCTTCCTGTGTGTGGAGAGAGCACGCACGGCACACTGACCCCTCCCGACCAGGGGGGGGGGGGGGCGCAGCCGAAATATCAGAGTCGCCTTCGCCACCGCTTTTAGATCGGCGTCGTTTTAAATTGATACCGACCCCGCAACAGCAGCAACAGCAGCAGCAACAATAATAATTGCTTTTCGCCCGACTGGCTTATTTGGACTCCCCGGCCGCAGGTCGGCAGGGGTGGGGGTAGGGGGTGTACTAACGCACCCCGTTCGGCGCCGTTCGGCATGTTAGTTCCGCCCCGGTGCTGTGCGGGTCGGAGCCGGCCCGGGTCGGTTTGGGTCGGATCGGGTCGGAGGGTTGGAGGGGCGGGAGAGGGGGGGGGGGGGGGCTGAGGAGGGCGAAAACTGGTCGGGTTTGCCGGTTTACCATTACAGTGGGGAGGCGGAGGGAGGGAGAGGGGCGTTGCTTGCCAGCGGATACGAGCCGCGCGCGATCTATCGGCTCGGATCTGAAACGACTCGACGTGAACGGAACGCGTCCGCTGCTCATAGCGCCCCCCCCCCCCCCCCCCCCACGGACCTACCTCCGGTCCTGCGGCGGCAGCGGCGGGGGGGGGGGCGTCGGAAACATGATTAGAAAGAACCGGACGGCGTGCGGGGTACCCCACGGCAGTGCGAGCGAGAGGGCTGGTTTCAGCTCGACGCCTGAAGTGTATGAGAAGTTTGTGCGTCGGCGACACGAGGTGGGACGGCAGGGGGGGGGGGGGATTGTGGCGGGGGCCGCGTGTCCGAAGAGAGGCGCCCGCTACTTGCCATGCAGGCCCGGCCGGCCCCGCCGAGGCCCGCTGCACTATTAGAGAGGACAAGGGACTATGATGGGGGGAGCGGGAGCGGCGGCGAGCGGAGCCGGGCGGGGCGGCGGCGGTTACACGGCTGAGCCGGGGACGATCACAGGGGCCGGGGAGGCTGCCACTCCCAGCGAGCGGGTGTATACTCACATGGGCGCTACCTCCCGCCGCCCCCGCCGCCGCTCCCCCTGCCTGCCTTGTCCTCAACGTGCCTCGCACTGTTCGAATTTCGCACGAAACGCAAACAACATCTGCACTCCTCCTAAGAAATGTGTTATTAATACCTAAGTACAGGTATACAGTACGTAGTGAGGCGGGAGAGGGAAGCGCTCTGGCACTCCGTGACGCTCGGCACTGCGAGAAGGTGGAGGAGAGGGGCACGGCGGTGGAGGTGAAGTCCTGTCCAGGTCAAGAGACGCGCGGGCCCTCCCAAGGACAGAGAGGGAGAGAGAGAGAGAGAGAGAGAGAGAGAGAGAGAGAGAGAGAGAGAGGGAGAGACGTAGTGGAGGGCTCTAGAAAGAAGGGTTGACTGCAACGCCTGCCCGCCTGACTCTGGCACAGGCCAGAGGCCGGCTCCTGCAACCCACAACGAACGCAAGGGTTCCGGGCTGCTGGTGTGCTGGTCTCGCAATTAAAACTGGAGAGAGAGAGAGAGAGAGAGAGAGGCGGGCTACGTGGGAGATAGGGGGGCGAGAGGGACGGCAGACAGGAGGGCAGCGCAGCTTTGCCTCGCGTGGAGGAAAAAAATAATTGGTTTTCTGCGGAGTGGGAAAGGTTATTCCAGCAGGGGACCGACGTAAAAAGTCGTGTATTTACGACCTAAACAGGGAGGGGCCTTTTACGCACAGTTTAGCGGAAGGGGCCCATTCAAGCTGAATTCTGAAATTGGGGAGTCGACAGACAGTCGGACACTCTGACGGTATAACTGCGAATTTCCACAGATTAAAAAGTCTTGATTCGACGGCGGCAACTCATTAAATTTCTCACAGCGTCCAAGCAATGATTCTCGGGCCGCGATTCTCCGGGTGCGAATTCAACCCGCACAGCACGGCCGCGCGCGCGACGTGACGCGGGTTTCCATTTTCTGGCAGATTTTCCAGTCTGGTTGCAGAGATGTATGCTAGGGCCGCAGACGAACGCGTTGTGGGGGGGGGGGAGGCAGGAGCCAGGCAGGAGCCGGGCAGGAGCCGGGCAGGAGCCGGGCAGGAGCCGGGCAGGAGCCTGTGTGTGTGTGCTCGTGTGGGGGGGGGGGGGCGCCACCGCGGCCATGGCAGATAACGTACGAAACCAACTGCACGTGCAGTAAATAACAATGCTTTGCTATTATGCACGGCGAGGAGGGGAGGGGTCCCCAGGGAGGCAGGGAGGGAGGGGCGTGTTGTTACGGGCCGCGGCAGCCGCGACCACCACGGCCGCCCGCCGGCTCCGGCCATATGGATTTGTCGCTGCCGCATCCATGGCGATGTTCTCCGCCAGATTAAGCTTCAACTTGTAGATCTCGACTGCAGCGTCAAGGCATCTCGGCCGGGAGCCGGGGAACAAGTCGAACACACGCAGCGCGCCATGACAGTCATGGCAGCGGAGCGTCCCCAAATCGGAACCGGTCAGAAGCCAACGCATGTAAAAAAAAAAATCGGTGCCCTCATACCTCGCGTTTTTTTTTTCATTCGAAATTCTACTGCAATTATATTCACATATAAACGCAGAAGGGCGCCTTTTTAGACTGGTAGATCGTATCGCGCGGCTGTAAAAGTTGTGTCTTCCTGGCCACGTTCGCTATAAAAATGCAGATTTTTGTTTTCGTGTGTGCGTGGGAGTGTATCGTGCGGTCGGAGATGGAGACGGAAGAGGGTGTTGTTTGTTGGTGCTACTCTGACCAGCACGGAGCACTGGAGCTCTCTCTCTCTCTCTCTCTCTCTCCCTCTATAACCCGGACTACCTCTCCCTCTCTCTCTCTCTCCCGCTCCCCCTGTCTCACGCTCTTCATTAGTACCCCGCACGCACACGCGCACTGCAAAACAACGCGCCGGCCACGGTGTGCGACGCAGCGCTACGTGGTGTGCCAGAGAGAGAGAGAGAGACGGAGAGAGAGTAAAAACGAGCGTTGTAAGCGGTCTTCTCACGCGAACAGTAAACAGCGGACCGAGTCCGTCCCCCCCCCCCCCCCTCTCTCTCTCTCTCTCTCTCTCTCTCTCTCTCTCTCTCTCTTTCTCCCTCCCTCGCATCTCTGTCGGCCCCTCCCGGTCACAACAGGGAGTGGCCACGGCTAGCTCAGACCCGAGTTTTGATTTACCTCTTTATCAGAACACACCCTCGCCTCGCCCTCAGCCCAGCTCTCTCTCTCTCTCTCTCTCTCTCTCTCTCTCTCACCACCTCCACTACCTGATGCTCCTCTACACCTTTTGCGGCCATTTAGCACTTATGTGTGTGTGTGCACTGAACTTGAGTACTGCGTGTGTTTGGGTCAGAGCTGCCATGTGCATAAAAAGCGTGCTTATTTATTTACGGTGGAACTATAAGCCGCACCCGCGGCCCCTGCCGGGCACCTGCCGAGCACCTGCCGAGCACCTGCCGAGCACCTGCCGAGCACCTGCCGGGCACCTGCAGTGTCGGCGGGCGTCGGCGCAGCAGCTGCTGGCTGGCAGCTGCATTCATCCGCCCGATGACAGCGGCCATTACCGGGACCGGGCCAGCGTGTTCGGCGAACTGGTCAAGAGTGCTAGAGCGGGGGGCGGGCCAAAGGGGGGGGGGGAGGGGAGAAAGGGGGAGAAAGGCAAAATCCTCTTCCGTAAACTTCGTGCTAACGAGGAAACATGACTACTACTAAACTCGCATGAAAAGTTTTGTACCCTCCGCCGCCGCTCTGCTCTTCTCCACACCTCCTAACGTACCAGCCAGCCGTGTGGCAGCCGTGCGGCAGCCGTGCAGCAGACGATTCTGAGCACTGTACCTGCTCTGCTGGGGGGCATTTGAATAACGCGTAACGAACGAATAGATATGTAAGGGGGAGAGTGGGAATTAACGCTCGTTTCCTGCAGGCAACCCCTCTCCTTCCCCTTCCCATCGACATTACCCCTCGACCATCCCCTGTGTCACCTACCCCCTCCCCCACAACCTTTTTCTCCCCCTCCTCCTTCCCTTACGAATTTTTCCCTTGCAAATGCTGCACCATTTCATCAGCTGGATTAAAACCGTGGGGCACATTGCTCCCCTTTCCACACGCCTACAACAGACGCACACGCACACGTATGTAGGCCGCTGGAGGGAGGTGTCGTCTGTTCAAGAGAGAGAGAGAGAGAGATGGGGGAGGGAGAGAGGGGGAGATGGGGGAGAGAGAGAGAGAGGGCGTTTGAGAGACAGAGCGAGAGAGAGAGTCTTGGCTATAGGGGGCTGTCCAAACAGCGGGACCACTCACGGCATGGCCGGGCGCCACAGGCCCGTAGGCGCATTGTTCCGTTTCAGTAGCCAATTCTGTACGCGTAGAGTGTGTGAGCGAGAGAGAGAGATTGTGTGCGTGTGTGAGCGTGTGTGCGTGAAAGCTGCCACGGCCGGCACGTTATATGAAGGCTGAGCTGCTTTTTGTGTAGTCGCGCCGCAAGTTTTGTTTGTCTCGCAACGCTTTCGTTTGTTTCGTTCGTTCAATGATGGCTTTTGCAAGGCGCAGCGGGAGCACCGCGTACCGCCCGTGCTGTGTGTGTGTGTGTGTGTGTGTGTGTGTGTGTGTGAGGGAGAGGGAGAGAGAGTGGTGGGGGGAGAAGACACCGCCGCCCCGGACATGGCCGGCTACACGGCTCTGTTCCCAACACTCAATTAGTCCACATTAGGCGCCGTGACCCTCCAAGCACCGACCCACGACGGCGGTCCTGGCGGCGGCGGCGGCGGCGGCGCGTGGCACTTTATACCACTGGGTAACAAGGCCCCGCGTGCTGCACTGGGACAGTGGGGCTATCGGGGCACGGCGGGGGCCGCGGGGCCGCGCTGCTCGGGGGGTCAGCAAACTCTAATTTCCTGGGCCTTTTGTTAATTCCGCGCCGGACGGTTTGGCCGCGCCGGCTGCCGCGGCCCCCCGGCCCGCCACCCACCACCGTTTCCGCAGCCCGGCGCGCGATGCTATGGCCGGGAAAAGCGTTCCAGAACCCCGTGACGCGGTGGTCGGGACGGCAGCGCACGAGAGCAGTGGTGCTGGAGCAGACCGACGCCGGCGCGGGCCCGCGGTGCCACGCGGTGTGTGGCTGACCGCGCGGCTCGGTGGGTTCGACTCCCACTGACGGTTCCACACTCACTTGCTCTCTCCGCGCCGTTCCCGTACGCACACAGCGAAAGCCACAACATGAAGTACGAAAGCACCGCAATAAATATATAGCAACTCCTCAAAATTCAGAGGCAAATCCAAAAAATTTTAAAAATTGCAAAAATTGTCCTCAATATAGTATTATTTTTAAATTCAGCTTTATTATGTGCACTCTGTACGCCTCCGTGTCACAGAGCAGGTCAAGGTCGCCGCCGTCGGCGTCCATGGAAGGCCCCCGTCGAATCCCCGCATTCGTCCCCCTGAAGGCCGCGTCCGCCGCGGCCTGGACCCAAGGACCCGAGAAGGAGCAGAAGGAGAAGGGTTTTGGAATCGGTGGATCCGGATCCACTCGGCGCAATCCCGCGGCCGCCCCCGCCGCCCCCCGCCGGCATATCTCCCGGCAATGGATATTTTATGCGAATCTCCGCCTGCGTGCATGCTTTATATCGCGGGGAGCGCGGGCCGAGCGGCGCGGCGGCACGGCGCCACTCCCCGCTTTGCTTTATGGACAATCCCCGGCAGTTTATGCGTGATAAACGCCTCAAACATCCCGGCGCCGGCCGATCCGGGCGCCGTCCCCGACCCCCCGCGGGGCCCAACGGCCCAGCGCCCCCCCCCCCCCCCCCCGAGCCCCCCGCGGGGACGGCAGCACCGGAGGAGGATCTACAGACTCGGCCGGCCGGCCGCCGTGCGTCGCGCCCAGACACACTGACTCCTATGGGTGCCTCGGCTGCTGACTCGTTGTTCACAGGGCTCCTCTCAAAACCCGGGCTAAACTCCTGACGCACGGTTAACGCTTCGCAAGCACCCGCCCCGCTGCTCACTGCAGTGCATTTTGCTTCAAGTGGCGCGGCAGCGGATGCGGGGGCGGGGGGGGGGGGGGGGGCTGCGGTGGGGCTCGGCGGCACGCGGGCCGGGCCCCCTAATCAACGCCTTTCCATCTCGAGCGGTTCTGTGTGTGCTGCTGTGCTTTGCAATCCGTTTCCTTCTTCATCTCTCTCTCTCTCTTTCTCTCTCTCTCCGTCCCCTCCTTCTCCTTCTCCGTCTCTCATGCTGAGAATTACCGCGGCCCGCGGCGGTCGGTCGGTCGTCTCGCCTGGCGGCGGTGCCGCGGCATGCAAAGTGGCGCACTCTCTACGGCCGGCGCCTTTTCGACAGCCGAATGCTTATGCGATGACGTGCTTGGAGGTATGCGTGTGTGTGTGAGAGAGAGAGATAGAATGCGAGAGAGAGAAAAGAGAGAGAGAAGAGTGAGACCGTACATTGGCCCGTGTCCCCCGCATCCATTTCATGTCGTTCACAGGCACCGCCGAACCAACGCTCTCGTCGCAGCCGTGGTGGGTCCCACGAGATACCCGCGCCCTCCCTCACATCTTGTGTGGATTTACAGCAAATTTAGATCACGGAAAATAAATTGGAGCGGCTGCCTCCTGCCGCGTCTCTCCTGGCGTGACGCGCCGCGCCCCGCGTCACCGCGGCCCGCCTCGACACACACGGTAATGCATAATATTTCGCGGCGCCGTGACGCTCGGTGGGGGCTGCGGGGGGAGGAGGGGGGAGCCGCTACCTGCGTCGCGGCCTGCGGGGCGCCGCCTCCCCGCGGAGGGGCCGCAGATCCGCCACGCGGTGCGAGTCCGTGCAGAGGGGATAAGGCCGTAGCGGGGACCCCCGATGCGCCTCGCGCGCGTCAAATTTCACGCAAGAGGAAAACTGGGAAATGGGTGTGGGCGCGCAGAGACTAATATCGAGCATCGCGGAGCCCCCCCCCCTCCCTCACCTCACCTCGGGCTGCGGCGTTGCGGCTGCATCCATTGCCGCCGCCGCAGCCGCCGCCGCCACCGCAACCAGCCCGGCCCAGCGCTGCCGGCCGGCGCACGGCCAGGCCGCAGAAACCGCGACGGCTAGACGGGCCTCGTGGTAACCCCCCCCCCCCTAATCCGCCCCTACCCGTCGCACACCCCGCCCCCGCCTCTGTGTTTTTCTATTTCACACCCCCCCCCCCCCCCCCCCCGCGCCCACCCACTATCTCTCGCGCTCTCTCTCCCTCACTCCCTCGGGGAATCACGCGTTGCGGGGAGGAGAGAGAGAGAGAGAGAGAGAGAGAGAGAGAGAGAGAGAGAGAGAGAGAGAGAGAGACGGGGACTTGAATAGGTGTGTCCCGCCCCTAATATTGCGCGCGTCCTGCAAAAGACCCCAGGCAGCCGGCGGGGGAGAATGAGGGGACTTGTTTACAGCGCCGCCGCGGTAAAGCTGTCTGATACATCTCCCGCCCCTTCTTACATTGTCCACGCCTGCTCTCTCTCTCTCTCTCTCTCTCGCTCCTGCTGGTCCTCAGGGATCACCCCCTCATCACGAGGCTCCCCCCCCCTCTCCCCCCTCACATTGTTTTCCCTTTCACAGCAGACCACGACGACGTCGCATCTGCGCACATGATATAAACCGAAGAGCCGACTAAAATACTCCCTCTAAAATGAGGCTTGGAAGGACATACGAGGATCACCCAGCCCGCCAGCCCCTCCCCCTCCAAGGCCTCCGCCCCCGACGCCGCTCCACCACTCTGCCGACTCCTCGAGTGGAGGAGGAGCGGAGCGGCGGGGGGAACGAGTTCAAGGGCTAAAGATGCCGGCCCGCATCCGGAGCGCAAACCTCCATCAAGTGGTGTAGTAGGCCGGGGGGAAGGTCAGGGGGAAGGCCGCTGCGCCGCTGACACTGCTCTCGCACTCGCACTCACGTATCGCCCCCGGCACGCGCATACACCTCTCTCCCTCTGTTTGCTGTGCGTGTGCGCGGGATTATGAAGGTATGCATATATGTATTCCCGACCGCGACCTGCACATTACTGGCCAGCCTCGGCCGCCCCGACTCGCCCCCCCCCCCCCCCCCCCTAGCCAAACCCCGGGCCTGGGCGACGCGGGCCCCACAGCAGCTTCTTAGCTCCTTTATCTTGACTTGGCCCCCCCGCTACGGCCCGCCGCCACGGCCTTGGGGAGCAGTTGCTGTACGCGATGTGTGCGTGCGTGTGTGTGTGCGTGCGTGTGTGTGTGCGTGTGTGTGTGTGTGTTCGTGTGTGCACGGCTTGAGGCACCACCGCCCAGCGCACTGCTGCTGTTGGGCTTTGGAACAACTTTCGCCGCCGTGGAAGCAAAAATCCCCGACCCTGGTATGCTGGCCCGCTACCGAAACCAACCAACCAACCCCTTAGCCAAACCCCGGGCCTGGGCGACGCGGGCCCCACAGGTGTGTGCATGTGTGTGTGTGTGTGTGGTCTCGTCGGCGGGGGGTCCTCCCGGCCACACACACACACACACACACTACTGCCGCAGCTATATCGCAACCGCACAGTCCGTAGCCAGGGGTCGGGAGTCATTTATTCTGGCTTGAAACCGGTAAATAAAAACCGTGCTATGCGGAATCGGTATTTGAAACCCGCGGCGTGTGGGTGGCTGACGGGAGCGGGTGGGTGTGGGGGCGTGGACACGGCCCTGTCTCCGGCCGCGTTGTGCGGAGTTGGAACAACAGCGGCGGCCGCGCCGGAAGCGAGCAGCGAGCGGCCGGAGACACGCCAGACGGCGCGGGAAAGTTTGAACGGGTGCGCGCGCCGCGGCGGCGGCGGCCCCGCACGCGCGGAGCCACGCGGCCGCCACGCGACCGCCACGCGACCGCCACGCGACCGCCACGCGACCGCCACGCGACCGCCACGCGACCGCCACGCTACCAGCACGCGACCAGCACGCGCCGGAAGCGGCCCGGATCGCCCGCCGACACGGACCAACAACAAATTATTATGTCGTGCCGCCGTGCCGCGTGATTTTCCGATGTGTTTTTCCACTGCGGCGGACAGATTTTGTTGTGGTAAAGCTGGCCCAGAAGAGTGAGCACCGTGGCAAAGTGCTGCGTGTTTGAATTTTGCGCGTCGGGCAAGCTGTGTGTGGAGCGAGAGCATCTCCATGAGGGAGAGTGAGACGGGAGGCGCCGCGGGCGGCACAGGCCCGGTGACGTGCCGGAGCGGAGCGCCTGTGGACGGCGGGGTAGGCAGCACGGCCGACTCCCGTGCGCGGCGGGCCGGCCTACCCAGCGCGGGGCTCCCCGGGACTCTTGAACGCCGCGGGCCGGGCGCATTCCTCGGCAGCCATCTGGCGACGGTATCTCGCTGCCGCCGCAACCTCCGCGGCGCCGAACACCTCCCCTCCTTACCCCAGCCCCGGCGGGGGCCCCCGGGCGCCGCCTCCTCCGCCCCCGGCCAGAGCACCGCGGGGCGCCCGCCCCCGACGGCGGCGGCGGCACGCGAATGTGGACAATTGAAGTCATTTGCCGTGGATATATTACAGTCGTGAATGCAGCACCGGCCCCGTCCTCACCGGCTGTGTTGAGGTGAAGGGGAGGGGAGCGTGTGCCGCGCCGAAAGCTCAGCGGCGGCGGTGGCGAGGCGGGCAGGCCAGACCAGATCCGCCCAGCCGCACGAATGCTCCGGGGGGGAGGGGGGGGAGGGTAAATAATGCATAATGCTGGAACAGGAGGGCGTACGTAATGGATCCGATAAAGTCGCGGACAGCGGCAGTCGGCCCTCGGCGACCGGTGTGGCCGCCAACCACCGCCTGCACCATCACGAGGACGTACTGCTCGGTGCGGAGGAGCGCAGCGGCAAGACGGGGAAGAAGGCGACGCCGTGGGGGCGACGCCGTGGGGGCGACGCCGTGGGGGCGACGCCGTGGGGGCGACGCCGTGGGGGCGACGCCGTGGGGGCGACGCCGGGGCGTCGCGAAACACTGGGAGGGGAGGGAAAGAATGTGCGGACGAGGCCGAGGCGCGGCGGGGACGGCGGCGGCGTGTTCTTATCTCGCAAACTTATGCGACTGCAGTGACTCACCGTGATCGCCTGCGCCGTCACGTAGGGCACGGCGGCGGCGGCGCCAGCGCTTGCATCGAGCAGATAGCGCGTGACTGCCAATAATGGCCTTTATTTGCAGCCTGTTTTCCGTGTTTCCCCCTCCCGCCGCCGACACCCGCCCCAGGGCCCAGGGGCCGCGCGCGGCGGTACAACAGCGGCCCCGGTTGTTTGACCTGTCCGAGGGGAGACCTATCGTTATTCGCACCGCGCACCAGCACCAGAGTATGGATTTACATCGAATCATTATTCACAGGTTTTCAGAGCAGACCGCACTCGCAGTTGTTGGAATCGTGCCAGAAAAAAAAACATCGGCAGGTTTTATTTTATTTTTTGTGCGGCACGCGGGGCCTAACCGCTGCCGCGGGGGATGACGAGTGGGGGGGGGGTCTCCGCCTTGGAGACGACCCCGCGCAGCGCGCAGCTCCCCACCGCGCCCCGCCCCGCCCCGCCGCCGGCCCCCGGACACGCCAGACTCCTCGCAAGACACACAAAAAGGGAGCGCGGCGAGGACAAGGGACGGCTCGGCTCGGGTGGCCGGCCCTCCGCCGGGGCGGGGCGGGGCGGACTGCTGACTTGGTACAAGCAGCGCAGTCCTCTGGCCCTCGCCGCTGCCGCCGCCCCCGCCGCTGCCGGCCTTCAGCTGCGTGGCCTGCGGGATGACGATTTGCATTGCTAAACCGGGCGAAGTGTTCCAATGCCAGAGCCAGCAGTGTTGTCTGTGCATCGGCATCGGCATCGGCCCGCGCTGCGGCCGCCACCGCCGCAGTGCAGCGCCCTGCGCCCGCGGCGGGACGGCTCTGGAAAATTATTAAACGACGATGAAGGGGCTCGGTGTGCCGAAAATCATATGGGGAAACAGGCCGCGCTCCATCAGATTTGTTTTGTTGTATCTTCTTTTGCGTTTTTATCCCGGCGCTCATGGTTCAATGCTCCCCCCCCCCCACTCACTCTCACTCTCTCTCTCTCTCTCTCTCTCTCTCTCTCTCACTCTCGCACGCGCCTCGCCCCGCCGCATTCGATGCTAAATGAAGCGGACTTAACGTCAAACCAATAGGGAAGGCGGCGGCGCGGCCGCGCGGGGGGCGCCCTCCCTGAGCCCCCCTGGGGATCTTCATCTCTGCGGGGGGCCTATCCGACCCTGACCGCATCGCCGCCCCCGCCGCCCCCCGCGCCGCTGCCGTCCCGCGACACTAAAGCGTAGGTGAATGACGAGTCTAGGGGTGCGTGCGCAGAATAGGAAATCCGTTTGGGAACTCTGTTCAGCAAACATCTTGGAAATATTGTCAAGCGATAGAATTTTTTTTTTCAGAAACAAATATTCTGTACCCACAGACTCATTTACAGTCATAAATTCTGGTTGGTCTCTGGATATTTTTCTTCTGGAGAAAATGAAAAGGATAAAAAAAATTGGATTTGCAGAGATGGAGGGGGGTTCGGTGACGTAGTATGAACACACACACGCTCGCACACACACACACACACCACATGTGCGGGCGTGCACGAGCGCATATTGCGAGTGCCTTCTAAAACTTGAGGGAAAACCAAGCCGAGGGAGCAGGATGGAGGGGAGGGGGCGGTGCTCCTTGAGCATATAATGTCATTTTATACGGCTCGCGCGCCCCCGGCCCCCGCTCCACGCGCCCGGCGCCACCACGGACACACACACACACACACACACACACAAGCTCACGCGCCCACGCACGCGCACGATACGCGCAGGTGCACAACGCTTATGAACAATTCATGGCGTTGCCTGTGCGCTGAAGTAAAGAAGAGCGGGCACCTCAGCACGGCGCGGCGGAGGCGGTGGGGGCGGCGGTGGCGGCAGAGGCGGCGGTGGCGGTGGTGGCGGAGGCGGTGGTGGTGGTGGTGGCGGCGGCAGCCTTCATAGCAGCGTGGAAACCCGCAGAGGAACCCAGCGCCGGGAACCGACGGGAACCAACGGGAACCAACGGGAGCGGGGGCCCGCGGCTGCTGCCGATCCTCGCCCTCGGCGCTCACCGGTGGCAGCAGCAGCAGCAGCAGCAGCAGCTGGTGTGGAGGCTGGCGGCGGTGATGGCGTCGGGGGTGGCGGTGCTGCTGCTCCAGTGGCGCCGCCTTTCCCCCCAGGAAAACCTGGCGCTGAAACTCAAACGCACTCGCGGGAACTCTGCGCGCCCGCCTGCTGCCGTTATTTATGCTGGAGTTTATTTATCCGGTTCTTGTAATTATTCGCAGCGAGGATTAGAGTACATGCGATTCGTTGGAAAACGGTGCGGCGCGGCAGGGGTACTCTGGAGCACCGCGGGTACTCTCAGGTACTCCCGCGTGCCCCCCCCCCCCCCCCGGCACACGCACACGGTGCACGCACAACACACGGCGCGCACCGGGGTACGTTTCACACACGGAAGCATTTAATTGGGCCGTTTTTTTTCCCGCGCGGGCCGCCGCCGTCGTGAGTCATTAGTCGTGGGAGCGCATGCGGCTGCCGCATGTGGCTGCACACGGGTACCTGCGCGCCACGCGCCACGCCCCGCCCACGCGCCGGCCACGCGCCCGCCACGCGCTCGCCACGCGCAGCCGGTCCGTAACGCCAGCAGTGCCGGCAGGCGGCCCCGCCGCCCCAGTTAATGGCCATCCGGCGGGCTGCATGCACTGCATGTAGCCGCAGGTGGTAATGATGCCGGCCACGCCCGCGGCACTAGATCACCTCGCCAGACGCGATTATTTACAAGCCGGGATAAACAGAAATGCGCGGGAATCCACCTGGTATTCGAACCCGCGACCCGCGACCCGCGGGCGACGGAGCAGAGCAGGCGGTGGCGGCGGCGCGGCGGCGCGCTGTGGTGTGGCGACGCCCGGCGACGACGACGCCCGGCTGCAAGGTGCGAATCCGCACCGCATTTGCTTTGTAGATTACGACACAGCTCGAGCGAGCAGGGCGGAGTCTTGTCGGTCGTCAGGAGCGAGAGAGACGGGCGCTGACCGACGTGGGGCGAGTGTGCGGGGGGGGGAGGGGGACAGAGCTATGGAGTTGGACCCAGTTGTGGCCGTCCTTGTACTGGAAGTTTAGACAGAGAGAGATAGAGAGAGAGCAGCGGTGCCGGGGAGGGGGGAGGCGGGCGGAGAGAGAGAGAGAGAGAGAGAGAGAGAGAGAGAGAGGGGGGGGGGCGAGAGAGAGGGAGAGGAGGAGCAAAAAGGTGGAATCAATGACGATAAGGCTGGGTGGTGGAGCGGCTGACATGGGACTAACGCTGTTGATTTCATAACATGCAAATGCGCCGGTAGGGGTTGGGAGGTTGGGAGTGAGCGGGAGAGAGAGAGAGAGAGAGAGAGAGAGAGAGAGAGAGAGAGAGAGCTGGAAAGTATGAGAGAGATAGAGACAGTGAGTGAGAGCAAGAGGAAAAAGGCACAATAAATACGAGTGTTCCCGGGACGTGGCGAAAAGGCCGTATTTCATTGTCAGTTTGACGCGGGGGATCGGGGGGCAGCAAAACAAACGGGAAGTAAGTACTTGTCCGCGGCGGTACCTCCGCGTGCAAGACCAGCAGCAGCAGCAGAAGCCGCGGGGGAAGCAGGAGCCACGGCGGTGCCTACGTCAGCGCCTCGCCGCCGCCACTCCCCGCAAAGGAAACTAAATTGCACCCCGTCAAAAAGATGTTTAAAATAAAATGTAAAACAAGTGCCTCCAGCGAGGTTTTGATCTATAAGTGAGGCAAGGCAGAAACGGGTGGCATATGTTCCAATCCAGAGCTGCGTCTGTCCGGAACTACAGTCCTCGCCCTGCGGCTGAATGGCGGTCAGTACAGATGGCCGTGGAGGGTAGAGGCCGCCGTGGAGGGTGGAGGCTGCCTTGGAGGATAGAGGCCGCTGTGGAGGGTGGAGGCCGCCGTGGAGGGTAGAGGCCGCCGTGGAGGGTGGATGCCGCCGTGGAGGGTAGAGGCCGCCGCAGAGTGTAGAAGCCGCCGTGGAGGGTGGAGGCCGCCGTGGAGGGTGGAGGCCGCCGTGGAGGGTAGAGGCCGCCGTGGAGGGTAGAGGCCGCCGTGGAGGGTTGGGGGTCGACGTCGAGTCCGCAGCCGCGGTCCGCGCAGCGCTGCCGCCGCTGCCGCCGCTGCCGCCGCTGCCGCCGCTGCCGCGCCTCGGCGCCGCCGCACGTCAGATTGTGACAAACGACGTCGTCCTCTGCTCCTCGCCAGACAAACCCCGCCGCCGCAGCAGCGGCCGCCCCCTCGGTTGTGTGTGCGTGGGGGGGGGGGGGGGCGTTCAAAAAATTGGTGCCGGTCGTCTGTTTCCGTCCGTCTCTCCATCTCTCTCTCTTTCTCTCTCCTTCTGCAGCAGAGCCGCGGGCTTGTGTTTGTGACAAGGAGGAAGGAATGTGGCGGCCGACGGCGGCAGCAATCTCACCGCCGCGCTGACACGTCCGAGGGGCTGTGCGACGGTCCTCCGCGCCGTGGAGGCAGCCGGGGCACTGAGAGAGAAAGAGAGAGAGAGGGAGTCTGGGCTGGGGGGGGGGGGGGGGTATCTGGACGGACGTGGGTGCGCCGCATGCGCGGGTAGAGGGGGAAGGACACCTTGACGGAGGCGAGGGCCTCCGTCGTGCCGCACGGCCACGCGATGTAGGGGCGGCGGGGGCGGCGGGTCGGCCCGGGGCGCCGGGGGCGGCCAGGCCTCGCATACCAGCCAGCGGGACAGACACATGAGATATTGCCAAAGTTTGCCGCGCGCTGCCCGCGGGGCCGCGGGGCGGTTCCGGCCGGACCGAGGACCGGGGACGTGCGGGGACGGTGGCGGGCGGGCGCGGGTGCGGGCGGGGAGGTTTCAGACAGCCCGGCCCGTCTGGGTGCGGTCGCTTGATGGCGGGGCTCCGCAGGCCCCGCAGGCCCCGCGGGTTGGGGGAGACGAGCGCTAGGCCTAATGGTCCGCCGCCTAATGAGGTGTCCGACCGCACAGCTGCAGCAGCGGCGGCAGCAGCGGCAGCAGCGGCGGCAGCTGCACCGGATACTGATCATCCTGATCGTGATCCTGTTGGTCCGCTGAGCCGACCCACGGGGCCGCCGGCCTGCCTGTAGTACAACTACTCAACCTCCTCTGAGTACCCATCAGGAGCAATACCCCCGCCCGTCTGACCCTGTGTGTGCGTGCGCGCGCGCCTGTGTGTGTGTGTGTGTGTGCGTGCGTTCGTCCGTCCCGGATAAGGCCGCCGCGATCTCTCGCCGGGGTGGCCCGGGTGTCCCAGTCTCCCCCGCCCCCCGTCCGTCACTGTCCGGCGTGGACGTGCGAGGCCTGGGAAAGGCAAACAAATCCGTGACGAGGAGGTTGGGGGCGGCGGGGGCGGCGGCCGGCTGCTGCTGCTGTCGCCGGGCCCCTCCCCGCGCCGGCCGGCCCCAAGGAGTCATATGGCACCGCAGCGGAAAGTTTGGCGGTGGCGTCCGTAGGCTGATGGCCGGGGGCCTCTGGCCGGAGGGGCGGGGGGCGGCGGCGGCGGCCTCAGCCTCCCCTCGGCGGCGCAGCCAGCGCGTCACGTGGCGCGGTCGTGCTGCAGCGGATGTGGCTTGTAGTCGGAGATAGGCCGTCGAGTGGCGGGGGGGGGGGGGGGGGGGTGCGCACGTCGGGCCCCGCCGTGCCGCCCGTGTTGTCGGCTGAGCCCGCGGGCTGCCCGCCCGGCCGGCGGCTGTCACTGCTCCCCTCGTCTTGTACCAGCATGACCCCGTCGGAATGCCTGCTCCGACCGCGCTGCACTGCGGGTCGGCCCCGACCGGACTAGACCACTCGAAATTTCAGAATAAAAATAAAATTCGAAAAGGCGCGCGCGTGATGGCATATATGCCGCTGGTGCCGGGTATGAGTCGTCAAGCGCCTGGAATGTCCTCATATATCCGGACCGCACACGCGTCGGCCGGAATTTGTCCCCCCGACGCCGTCGTGCAGCAGTCGGCGCCGGCCTCCTTTCGGGACGTGAGATATTGCCATGATCCGACAAATACCGCGCAGAGAGACGTACGGGCGTGCGTGCGCGACAAGGGGAGGGAGGGTGGGGGGGAGGAGGTCAAAGGTCATGACGAGGACTCAGGCAAGACCTGTTGTGGCCAGGCCCATCAGTGCGCCTACACGGACCTCCGACCGAGAAGAGACACAACTCATCCTCTCGTCCAATTAAAATACAAAATCGATGAATACAGAACTACCCTCCCCCTTCTCATCACGGCTGCGGCCCCCGCGGCGGCCCCCATCGACCCCCCGCGGCGCCCGCCGGGCCGCGCCGGACCCGCCGTGTGCCATGCAGACGGGATCAGGCCGGGATCAAAGTTGGGGAGGGGAGCTGAGCTCGCGTGAGTTGGCCCCGGTCCTGGCTGCGGCGTGGCGTGGCGTGGCGTGGCGTGGCTGGTCAGGGCCGCGCCAGTGGCGGTGCCCAGCGGTGCCCAGCGGTACCCTCCGGGCAGTCCGCGCCGCGCCGTGCCGCAGGAAAAATCCCGGACCGCGGCGCGGCGCGCCCACGCTGCCGCTCCCCTCACGTTTCTCATACCAGCCGCCCCCGGGCCGGACGCTTAAGCCGCGGCGCAGCACCGCATACACCGTGTAGGGCCGGGCGGCTGTGCCGCGATATGCCGCCGCGTGTGACCTGGAGTAAGATCTACCCCTATCTCTCCCTCTCCCTTTCTCTCTCTCTCTCTCTCTCTCTCTCTCTCTCTCTCTCTCTCTCTCTCTCTCTCTCTCTCTCTCTCTCTCTCTCTCTCTCTCTCTCTGTGCAGCCTGGAAATTAAAAGACGGGAACTGAGCCCCATGGCGCGTGCGGTGCGCACGGTGGGAGCTCACCGGGTAACAAGATCCCGTCCCCAAGGGGGGGTCCCCGGGGGGTCCCCGGGGCGGCTCCCCCCCCCTCCCCCCCGCAGGTCCCCGACGGCGGGGGCAGCGCTGGGCCGTGCTGGGCCGCGCGCTGCGTAAAACCAGTACGTGCACACAAGCGGTGGCCGCACTGGCTGCCCGGGCTGCTGCTGCTGCTACTACTGCTGCTGCAACTCCACCGCCACCGCCACCCCGCGGTGGTGCGGGGGCGGACGGGCCCTCTGATAAGCAGGATACTGGGGGCGGGGGGATAGGGGGCCGTGTGCACATAGGTATGACGCATGTACGCACACACACACACACACACACTAGGACTAATGGACGTAAGCTTCACCCCCGTGACCCAGCACGTCCGTTCGGCACCACAAATAAAGCACGGACGTGACAACTTTTCCCGGCGGCCGCCCCGGCGGCGCCGCGCCCCGCAACGTGACGTGTGAGTGTGTGTTTGTGTGTGTGGTATGTGTGTGTGTGTGTGCGTGTCCTGCTGAAACCGTTGGCTACGACTGTCTGCGAGGAAGGCGGCGGCTCCGGCACCAACAACTGCTTCGCTGCTGTCTTGTCTTCATCTCCACGCCGGCCGTCGCCGCTGCGGGCGGAACACCCCACGCCGCCGCCGCCGCCGCTCCGCGTTGCTCCAATAAATATTTACGCGCTTTTAAAGGACGCGGCCGTTTACCCGGGCGGAGCCCCGGCCGAGCCCCGGCCGGGCCCCGGGCTGCGGCACTTGCTATGCAAATTAAGTGTGCATTCTTGTACGACAGGGCCGACAGCGATGATCGCATTCATTGTCGTATGATGTGCATTAATGATTCACTACGGACGGTCCCCGCCGCCGCCGCCGCTGCCGTCTCCTTTCACCCCGCGGAACGGCGTGGCTGCCGCCGTGTCGCCCCGAGCGCTCCGCGGCGCTGCATTGAGGGGGTGAAAATAAGTTGCCAAACATTCATTTCCATATTGTCCTGCTCCCCTCGGCCCGCCCGCTCACCCGTGCCGCTCACCCGCACGCCGCCGACGCCGCCGGGGTCGGCCGTCGCGTCGCGTCGTTTGACCATGAATGAATAGGGAGGTGGGGTAGTGGAGGGCAGAGTGGGGAGAGGAGGGAGGGAGGGAAAAGGGATGTGACGTGAAATTTCGCACGTCGTCGTTGTTGTTCGGACACATTGGCAATTTACTGGTCATGCAGAATTGCGGCCCCTCTCCTCCCTCTGGCAAAAAAAAATTAATTCCTTGTCCCCGCTGCGATGATCGGCTGGCGGCTTGTTCTACCCGCGCCTCTCTAAGCCAGTACCCCCGCCGGCGGCGGCTCTGGTGGACCCCTCCCCCCTTCCTCCTCCACCTCCTCCCCCACCGGCAGTATCGGATTCGGCGGAGCACGCGGTTTATTTTGCTTCCGACGCTGTTGTTGTTGTTGTTGCTGTTCCTTTCCTCGTTTGTTGTTGTTGTTGTTGTTTTTGGTGGTGCGGGCGGAACGATGAATTACAATATGGGTTTAGTCGCGGAACAAAAGACTTGCGCGCGCGCGCGCCGCCGCGTCGTCGCCGTATAACCCCATTCATGTTGTCAGTATCGCCTCACTCCGTATGTTGGGCGGAATTCGCGTGGGTGGCCGGGGGCAGGGGGGGGGGGGGGCAGGGGGCAGGGGGCAGGGGGAGGGGGGAGGCCGAGTTACGCGGGGAGGCCTGCTGCTGGGGGGGGGGATGGAGGAGGAAATAAGGGCAATGCACCCTTAGGCAAGATGCTGGTGCTGCTTCCGCGCCACTTAGCCACGTACGGCGGGGTAGGGAAGGGAGAGGGGTGGGCGGCCGGGCGCAGGGTTATAGCTGATGATTGCATAGTGTGTGCGCCCGCGCGCGCGTGTGTGTGTGTGTGTGTGTGTGTGTGTGTGTTTGGCGAGCAAACGCCACACGGTTTAGTGTGTGTGTGTGTGCTCGGTCGGTAGTACCTCCGCGACGAGCCTATTAGTCGGGAAGCATAGCTCGGGGAGTATCGGGTTTTAAATTAAGCCGAGCTTTTGAGGGGGAGGGAATGATGTTTGGAGGAGGGCGCGCGCGGCGGGCAACGGAGCGGGTAACGGGCCGGGTAACGGAGCGGGTAACGGGCCGGGTAACGGGCGGGTAACGGGCGGGTAACGGAGCGGCCGCGGCCAGACGTGACACACGCCGCGGCCAACTAGTGCGCGACACAGACACGGCCACTGGAAAAATAAAGTGGGCTAGAGAGAGACGTACGGCCAGACGGGGTAGAAACAGGGGAGGGGCGGTCCCGGGGGGGGGGGGAGCTGTTTGATTCTGTCGGGATGCCACCCTCAGCGGGTGGCCCCGTTCGAGGTGAGGGTGTTACCCGGGGTTACCCGGCGTTACCCCACCCTCCAGCCACGTCTGGTGTTCCTTCCAGCTATACCCGGTATCCGGCCGGCTTTTACAGGCCTTACGAGTTTCCTTGTTGGGATGGCTTTGGGAGGGCCGACTTCAACTGCAGTGAGGTGGCGGCGATGGGAGAGAGCGAGAGAGGTGGGAGGAGGGAAGAGGGAGGAGAGAGAGAGAGAGAGAGAGAGAGGGGGGGGGGGATCAAGAGAAAGAATCCGATCGTGCCGTCGGGAGCGGCGGCGGGGGCGGTGTTCCCAGTCCTGGCGGCAATCTGCTAGAGAACCTGAAGCCTCGCCTTCCCGGGGAATTCCGGACCTGGCGGAGTTCGTCGAAGCTGCGCTGCAATAGACGTCGGCGGCGGCCCCCCGCGGCGGACCCCCCGCGGCGGACCCCCCGCGGCGGACCCCCCGCGGCGACCCCCCGCCCCCCACGAGCACCGCACCGAGGAGGAGACCGTTGTCCCGGCGGCGGGCGCCCCCTGATAACCAGGACGAACGGGGCGTCGCATGTCGTTGACGGGGGCGGCGGGGGCGGCCAGCAGCACGGCCCCGCCGCAGCGGGCCGATGCCGTGCATTATTAACCAAGCGCTCGCCTCAAATATTAACGCGCATTCTTCTCTGGGCGCTCTTCTTCTTAATGCCATTTCGCGCTGCCGGTGCTTCCTGACGAGCGGGCGGGGGTGGTGGGGCGGAGGACGGGACGACGGGGTGCGGGGGGGGGGGGGGGGGGGGGCTGCCGGGACAGCAGCGCGGCGACCTGCACGGCCACGGCGGCGGCGCGGCGGCATTGCCATTCCTCCCCCGGCCGCACGGCCCGCACGCGCAGACAGCAGACAGGGGGCGGCGGCGGCGGAATCACGACGGATACGCGGGGAGCGTTCCCCCCCCCCCCCCCCTCCTCCTCCTCCTCCTCCTCCTCCTCCTCCTCCTCCCCTTCCCCTCCCCCACAGCACGGGCCTGGCCTTTCCTTCAGTCAGCAAAACGAAATTTTATTGGATTCTCCGCCCATCCGACGCCGGAGCAGCCAGTGCCGCCGCCGCCGCCGCCACTGCTCCTCGCGCAGCATCAAGTGGGCAAAGCAGACGCCGACGCAGCGCGCGTTGCCGCGTTCGTGGCGGGGGCGGCGGAGGCGGCAGTCGGGGTCCTAATCAGCACAGAGGAACGGCCGCGCCGCTATCACTTTAAATCCCGGGGCCGGAAGACGGAGGCGGCAGCGGCGGCGGCGGCGGCAGCGGCGGCGCGGCGTGATAGGATGACAAAGCGAGCGCCATCTGTTTGGGGGCGGCTGCGGAGCTGCGGAGGGGCACGGCACGCGCTGCTGCTGCTGTGCGTGTGTGGCGACGGGCCGGGGGCGGCGCAGGGGGGGGGGGAGGAGAGGGGGGGAGTGATCGGCTCCAGCCGAGCGAGGCCTTGTCCGGCCCGCCGCGCGGCCGCCCCCGAGTCTCGGCCACGTCAAGGTGCCTGATTTATTATTCGCACGGTCCGGGGAGGCCGCCCCGTCCCGTCACGCACGCGGCCGGCTCTCGGCCTACGCGGCCTCCGCGGCCTTCGCGGCCGCCCCGCTCTCCGCAACGCCCACGCGGCCGCGGCGCGGTCCTCGGGGAGGGGAGGCAGCTGCCGCAGCGGCGCGGTCCAGGCGGCGCCGCGCCGAACCTGACACGCAAAGCCCTGGCCGCCGCGGCGGAACGAGGGAAATCGCTCAAGCAGCAGCAGCGGTGTGGGAATGGCGAAACGATGGGTGCGCCGGGCCGTGAGGCCGCGCAGGGCCGGGCCGGAGCTAACACTGGAGCCCGCGCGGTCCGCCCGCGCGGCCCACCTCTCCGCCACATGTTTTGAGTCTGTCAGAACAGTTGGGAAGTGTGGGAGGGCGGAGGCGGCCGCTGTGGGCGCCAATGCCCCCCACACACACACACACACACACACACACACGCGCATACGGAGAGAGGGGAGGTTGATAACACATGGATGAGGCGGGCCGCGACGCACCGCGACCTGCGGGGCTGTAAAGCGGCTGATAAGAAGGAGGAGGACGTAGGGGAGAGGGGGGAGGGGCCCTCAATCGGCCGGCAGTGACGGTGGTCCAAGCCCTCAGGACACGACTATAAACAACGGCTCGTAAATCCGGTCGGGAGGGCCAAGACGGCAACGCCAGCGGCGGCAGCTGCCCCCGTAAGAATTGTGAGCTTTCTCGCCGGGTTTCTGTGTCACGCCCACGACGTGTTCGGGCCGCGTCGCCGGCAGCCGCCGCCACGGCGTGCGCGCCGGCCGGGTAGGCAGCCCCCGGCTGCCTCGCGCACGGGGGTCGTGCGGGCCGGCCTACCCCGCCGTTCGCAGGCGCCCTCCCGCTACATCGGGCGGCGGCCGTCGCTGATCCCCCGCAGGGCCCGGCTGCTGCTGCCGCTGCTGCTGCCGGTGCTGCTGCCGGGCGCCCCGCTGCTGATCCCCGCCATCGTCGTCGTCTTCCTCGTCGTCAACGTCGTCGTGTCAATAATCATAACCCGCCGCAATTTTACGGTTCATAAAAATTTCCGGGCCGGCGTCATCGTCGACGTCGGCGGCGGCGGCGTCTTGCGCACCTCATCAAAGCGGCGGCAGCACGGCGCTGCGGGGGGAGCCGGGAACTGCTCACGTCCGACAAAACCTAAAAACACACACACACACAGGTACCCGCACCAAAATGAAAAAAAAATCACCGCAAAGCCGCAATAGACAAAACGTAACGTTATTTGTGGTCAGCGTGAGGCAGGGGAGGTGCGGCCCGCCCCTGACCCGGACGCTCTCCAATCGTCGGGACCGAAATTCATGAGCAGCTCGCTTCTCGCCCTGCCGTCCCGGCAGAGTGTTTGCCGTCGGCTGTCATGTCGGGCGGCGCGGGCGGCGCGGCGCGGCGGCACGCGAGAGGACCGCTGCCGCACGGTCACCGGAGCAATTAAAGAGGACGGCGCCGCGGCGTGGCGGGGCGGGGCGGGGCGTGCGGATTTATGGGCCGTGATTGCCTCGCGCGACACGGATTTATCGGGAGAGAGAGAGAGAGAGAGAGAGAGAGAGAGAGAGAGAGAGAGAGAGATAGAGGCGGTGCTGGGTGAGATACACCGACCGTACCACCGCATGCTCAGAGTGCATTATGAGGAAGGGGAGAGCGAGAGTCGGAAACGTATGGACAGCAGATAAAAGTTATTTCCTCACGCCTGCTCTTGATCGAGCGAGCGAGAGAGAGAGAGAGAGAGTGGGGTGGGGTGGGAGCGAGAGACTGAGAGATAGAGAGAGAGACAGAGAGAGAGTTGGGAGAATGGCGCGCGTGCGCCGGTTCGACGGGGCGTATGTGGAACAATGCGTCTCGCTTACCCGGGGGCAGGCAGGGGGTGACAATAGTGGAAGCGCCGGGCCCCGGATGTCTCGTAATGACGGGGGATCGGCGGAGACAGCGGCGCGGCGGCGCGGCCGTGCTGAGAGTAGCCAAGGCTCCTATCGCGCCTCTCTCTCTCTTCCTCTCGTTGATTGCCCTACTCCACACACACTGCCCTTGCTTTTCTTCATCCCCTCCCCCCTGCCTGTCTGTCTCTCTCACTCTTCCCTTTCCTGTATATCTGTGCGTCCCCCTTCTGCCGTACCCTATTTTGTGTGTGTGTGTGTGTGTGTGCGTGCCACACCCTCGTCTGTTGACGCTCGCTTTTTTTTCACCCTTTCCTTTCATTCGAACGAAAATTAGCCCTTTCGTTGGCGGCCGGTTGCTGCGCCTGGCCGCGCCGTGCCGTCCGCTCCGGCAGCACGTCCCACCCTCCCCCCCCCCCCCCCCCCCCCCCCTCCGCAGCCCGCGGGCTGGAGTCCGAGGCCAGGGCGGCAGCAGCAGCAGCATTAAGGACCGAGCAGCAGGAGAAAAGTGCAGTTCAAGTATTCATAAATTTGTCCGGGGAATTGGGGGAAATGGGTTTACGATAAGCAGCAGCGGCCCGCCAGCAGCAAGCCAGCATCCCACCAGCAGCCCGCCAGGAGCCCGCCAGGAGCCCGCCTACAGCCCGCCAGCAGCCCGCCTACAGCCCGCCAACAGCCCTTGGGCGACACCCGAATAGGTGGCCGCGTGACAGATCGGCCCACATCGGCGCGAGCAGCGCGGCGCGGGGCGGGCGGCGGAATCGGCACGAGGAATGGAGGAATGTGGCCTCAAGTTTCCGCTGAAAATTACCCGTGTTTCGAAGCACGGCCAACTTGGCACTGCTCCCCCGTCCTTTAATTTCCATTTACTTTTTCTTTGCCTCTTGGCTGCCCTTCCTCTTCCCTTCCCCTTGCCTCCCCTCTCGCAGCAGCGCAGCGGTTGCAGAGCAATTCAAACTTCATGCCTCCTCTAAGATTACAGCTTTGTCAGTTTAAAAAAAAAGGGGGCGAAAAAAAAGGGGGAGAAAGGGAGGGAAGAAAGGCGCGACGTCGACCGCGGAGTAGGTGACCCACAAAGAGTGGGACAGGGACAGCCAGAGGGTGAATACTAAGGAGCAGAGAGAGACAGAGAGGGAGCAGAGAGAGCGAGAGCAGAGAGGAGGGAGCGGAGAGGAGAGGAGCGCGGAGGATTTGCGACGGGGTGGACAAGCTAGGCCAGGCCGTGGCCCTAGAGTGACTTATGAAACAATGCAACTTTCCCCCATTACGTATATCACGAGCGAAATCTCTTTCCTTCTCCCTTCCTCCTCCTCCTCTCTCTCTCTCTCTCTCTCTCTCTCTCTCTCTCTCTCTCTCTCTCTCTCTCTCTCTCTCTTCCCTCCTTCCCCCAGTCTCTGTCCCTCTCTCACTCCGGCTGTCACTTCGGCCATTTCCTTCGGCGACACTTTTCTTTTCTCTGGCCGCGCGCGCCCTTCTCTCCCCTCGTAAGGAAGCCATAATTAGCGGGAGACGCCTATGAAATAATTGTCACAAAGACGCGGCGCGGGGGGGGGGGGAGGCCTTGAGGCCGTGACCGCTGCGGCGCCGACCCCCCGCGAGGCGATGGGGCTGAGCGTGCGGTGCGCAGTGCGCCGCCGGCGGGACCAGCGGGTGGGTGTGGCGCACCTCAGACGTGGCGCGGGGCCCGAGCGGAGCAGCGGAGCCGCCGGCCGCGCCCCCGGCAGCCCCCGACCAGCCCCCGACCAGCCCAGCAGCAGATGACTTTTATAATGGACGTGCACACTGCAGCCCCGGCAGCCCCGGCGGCCACGGCGGCCACGGCGGGGGGGCCTGCTACTTACTGGCCGTGTGCCGCGGCGGCGGCGGCGCTGGCCAACACAGCAGCAACAACAAACTTGTTAGAACACACGACGCGCGCGTCCGTGTGGGCGGGCGGGCATCTTATTTTGTGCCGGTGAAATGAAAACCTCTTTTCATTATCTTCCGTGCATGGCGCCGCGCCGCGTCGCGCCGCGCTGCACTCTGGGCCTGAATTGTTGGCGCTGGCGAGGGCCCCGGACGGGGGGAGTAGTTGGGGGGGGGGGGGGGTGCCCTCGCTACTGGCTGCATGTGTTGGTCACAGCTGGTACGCTCCGGACTCTCCAAGGCCGGGGCCGCCTGCCGCCGCTGCCCGGGCGCCATGTCCGCCGACAACTTTTGCTCGGCAGCCTGCTGTGACGACGCCAGGCGACGACACCCATGCACGGCCTGCACACTGGCCCGAGAGGGAGAGAGAGACAGGCAGACAGAGAGAGAGAGCGATGGGCACGACCGACAGTAGACCCCCCCCCCCCCCCCCCCCCAGGGTGAGGGCCGTCCCGGACCAAGGGGGAGGGCAGCAGCAGCAGCTAAAAACAGTAAATCTCAAAACAACACTTTAAAGAAATGAAAATTTGATTTTTTAGCGCTTTGTGTTTAGAGTGCCCTCCAGACACGTTTTTCGTCATGATTAAATTGATTAGAACGATTAAATAGAAAATGAGCGACGTGAGCAAAACACGAAAATTTCCGTACTCGTTTCTCGAGGTTTTAGCGCAATGCGCGCATCATCTGCGACACGAGTACAGCGACGCGGCGACATCATAAGCACCGCCATTACGGAGGCACAAAGGCAGCCCGAAAGAATCGTCCGGCACTAAAAGAACAAGAAGCCAAGCCGGCCGGAAAGAGCAGAAAATAAGAAGGGGAGGAAGAGGAAGGAGATGGGAGGGGCGGGGGTGAAAAGAATGGCGGGGAGGATGGCAGGACTGCAGGCCGCCGGGATTATCCCGTATTTAACGGATTAGATGGGCAAAGTTTACACCACCTTCTTTCTCCCTCCCACCAACGGCCGCCGCCCACTCGCGCCCACCAGCGCCGACACGGCGGCCCGGCGATGCCGGCCAGGCCAGCAGCCACAGCTCCAGTGGAGGCGGAGGGAGGGGGGGGGGTCAAAGTAAGGAAATTAGTGGGGAAAGAAAGTGCGAATGAAGCTCTATTACCCCAATTTTAAAAGAAGCGGAGGGCCGCGCGTTATGGGGGCGGGCGGGGGGGGGGGGGGGGGGTCTCAGACAGACAAGGGGGAGGGGGCGCCGCCTCCGCGGTGACCTCCGCGGGTCCTCGTCGGGGAACGTCAGGATCACGTCAGGGACACGCCAGGGGTAAAAAAAACGCGTCAGAATCACGCGGACGGCAAAAACTCGTCAGGATCACGTCGTCGTTGTTGTTAGGACGGAGGACGGAGGGGGATGGCGACGGGGCCGACGGTGTTGCCGTGGTCGGGGGCGTGTCGGGCGGGGTGTCGCCCCCCGCGGTCCGGCCGGGCCGAGCCCCTCGACGGCGTCCCCTGTCAGGTAAGGCCCCCGTTTGAACGCCGTCCGCGTGCCCGCCTCGGCCCGGCCAGCAGCGCAGTAAACTGTGGAAAGTCTGCTGATGTATTTATGACGCACATAAAGCACCGCCGCGACACACGAGATTCAGGGCGGCCCTAACCCGCCGCAGCCAGCGGCAGGCGGCGGCAGGCGGCGGCAGCCTCCCACGGCAGCCCGGGGCCGGGACCTCCGAGGCGCGGCGCGCAGCCGCCCGGAGCCCCCCCTGACCCGACGCGGCCCAGCCGGGCTGCCTGCCTCAAGGGTCCCGGGCCGAGGTTCGGGTCAGGATGACCCGGAGGCACCCGGAGGCCGCAGGGGGTGGGGCGGGGTGTGCATGCGCGAGCGGAGTCCTCGGCGGTGACCTCGCGGCGGGTGTCCTCCTCGGCGTCCCGGACGGTGTCCTCGACGGCGGTGGTGTCGTGGTCGTTGACCTCCACGGAGGAGGCCACCACCGTCCGCGCTCGGCTAAGTGGCGCCCGAGTATCACAGGGTCCTCAACCCCTCCGGCCACGGCGGCGGCGGCGGCGGCAGCGGCAGCAGCGGAGGCGCGCAGAGCACCGCAAACCCGGTCGCCCTTTCTTGTGAATAAAGTGCGGAAGTTTCGAACCCGGAAATTGTGCGGTGTGAGGAGAGACCAGCGGAGGAGGAGGAGGGGGAGGGAGGGAGGAGGTGTGGGTTACACACACCTCGGGGCGGCATGCGGGGGCGGCTGGTACGGGGGCGGCTGGTCGGGGGCGGCTGGTCGGGGGCGGCTGGTCGGGGGCGGCTGGTCGGAGCGGGCGGGTCCTGTTGCCGCAGGGACCACATTACAGCGCACCGCAGACGTTCATATTAATGGCGTCCACGATTTATGGGGAGCACTTATTAAGGCGTCGGCGTCGGCCCTGGCGAGGCCGGGCATCACTCGGCACCCGGGTCACCAGCACGTGTGAGGGGGGAGAGGGGCAGGCTTACGGACGCCCCCAAAAACACACCTCCTCCCCTCATCACCTTTTCCGGGTCCAGGGGAGGCGGTGGGAGCGGAGGACGTACGGGCCACCGCCTCGAGATGATGTCCATGTCCCCCCTGAAGTTACCTGCGGTACCGAGACGAGAGTATAACACACGTGTCAGTTCTGAGGGAAGGGCGTGGGTGGCGTTCCTATTGAAGGGAGCGGGGTGGGGCGTGTTTGTCTTTTGTGGTGCAGAATCGGGGAGAGAATACGCACGAAAAAAATGGAGAGAGCGCTGGGGGACGGCGACGAGACAGAAGGAGAGTGGGGAAAGGAGCACGAAAGCGCCCCCTGTTATGAAGAGGCCTCCTTTCTCTCGTTTGGGAGTCACCCTTTTCTCCGCTAGCTCTCCGACCTGTTTCTCTCCCAACCGCCACTTTCTTTTCTATCTCACTCTCTCTCCCTCTCCCTTTCTCTCTTCATTCCGCTATCACAATATCACAAACCTTTCGCCCCGTCTTTCATCGATACACAATGTTTTTTCTGTCGCCTTTCTTTTGTGTTATTTCTGTTTTTAAGGGAAACTACCCCCCCCCCCCCCTTTGGATTTGAGCAAAAGGCGTAGACCGGGTTTTCTTTGGTTTTAAGTTTTCGAAAAAGTTTGCGAGGTTATCACGAAACAGGTTTGACACACGCACCGAGAGAACGGCTCGGGTCAGTCTGAGGGAGTCGGCCCCACCGGCCCAGCCGTGTCAGTGGAACTCACAGGACCGCGCCGACGGCATTTCGCTCCGCAGCATCGCACTCTCGCGCGGTCCGCGGTGCTGCTGAGAGGAGTCGAAGAAGTCACGCGGTTTGTGCGTCCCCCCCCCCCTCCCTCTCCCCCGGGCCGGGGGCTCCACAGGGCTCCGCTGATAGTGGGCGCACGGCTGGGTTATCAGGAGGGCAGGCAGGCAGGCAGCCGCGGCCAGGGCCGGACACAGCCGTTCTGTGCGACTACTGCATTTGCATGAGACGGGCAGTTAGGGTCGGGCGTGGGAGAGCGGGGGGCAGGGAGTGCGGGGAGGGCGAACAGTATGTCTTCTCGCTGACTGTAACACGCGCGGCGGGGGAAGGGGGGGGGGGCGGAGGGGCCGGCGGGGTGATGCTGTCTCCGTCGCCGCGTATATAGCCGTGTACACCCGGAGCGCTAACGCCGGCGACGCCGGGGCCGACGCCGGCCCCGGGGCCACTGCCGGCGGCGGCGCGGTGGCCGGGTTGTATTTCTTGCGTGGCCGAGCTCGAAGCCGCCGCCGCAGCCGCTGCTGCCGCCGCCGGTCGCCCTGTGGCCCCGCGGCCCCGTCTGGCATCAGCGTCCCAGTGATGTAGTATCGGTGGCTGCACTGGATTATTTGTCCCCCGGCGAACCCCCTGTCTGACGCGGTGGTGCGGCGCGGTGCGGCGCTGCGGTGCGCGTCGCCACAAGACGGTCCTAGTCATCCGCACCCGCCGCGCGCGCCGAGCGCTCCCCCCGCCTCCACCTCCCCCAGACCACAGAATGGCAGGACGCCCAGCTCGCACACATTTGCATGTTTCTACGACCCGGAATCCGCTCCCGACGCCGCCGCCGCCGCCGCCGCCTCGGAATATAGAATTCTCCGCTACGGAATCATGCAAATTGCTGTGTGCGTTGAAGTGAAAGTAAAAACTGTTTCTCGGCGCCGCGGGGCGCCGCGGCGCTGCGCCGAGGCCGCCCGGGCAACGGCAGCTCAAGCCGCAGCGCCGCCCGCGCGCCCAAGCAAACGGCTCCGCTCTTGGCGGCGGCGGCATTGCGGTCAGGCGCGGCGGCGGCGGCGGCGGCGGCGGCGGCGGCGGCGGCGGCGGCGGCGGCGGCGGCGGCGGCGGCGGCGGCGGCGGCGGCAGCGGCAGCCCGGGGGCACCGGGAGTGCAAAAGTCGTTGAACCGGCGGGCCGACGACTGTCGTCGGGCGCGGTGTGGCCGCCGCTGGCGCCGTGCCGCTCGGACCCCCCGCTGCCCACTGGCGCCGCCGGCCGGGAGCCGCCGGGCCCCTGCGGCGTAGGCCGACCCGGGCTGCGGCGGGCACGGCTGGCGAGCGGTCTGCCTACCCGGCCGTCCGCAGGCGTTCCGCGTGGCGCGACGACGACGACGGCTCATTCCGAACGCTGCCCGCTCTGGGCGCTCCTCTCTGTCGCACTCACGGGGCGCTCCACACTGGAGACCGACAGAGAGAGAGAGAGAGGCAGTGTAATTATCAAACGGTAATCTGTGGTGGTCGACGAGTTTTCAGTGGTCATCATCAATGGTCAGCGGTAACCATTGCCGAGCGCTGGTGATCATGGTTGAGAATGGCCACAGCAATCATCGGTGATCACCACCACGTGGTGACCGTGTCAACACTTACCAACCCCCCGGTGACGTCACAGTCCGTCACGGCGCGTCTCTGTCAGCGGAGCGCGGCGCAGACAGCCAGCCAGACGGGCTAAGTGGGGCGGCGCCGGGGCGGCCGCTGGCTGATTCATAGATATATATGGAGAGAGAGCGAGATGGAGCTGCAGCCCTCTTTCTCTATCTCTCTCTCCCTCTCTCTCTCTCTCTCTCTCTCTCTCTCTCTCTCTCTCGCCCATTCTGCGGAAAGCAAGAAAGGGGAGCTGCGCGCGCGGGCACTGCAGTCGTGAGACAGGGAGAAAAGAGATAGCGAGAGATAAAGCACAAGGAGTGAGAGCGAGAGGGGGGAAGAGGAGCCGGGGGGGGGGAGGGGTTGCCCTTTGTCTCGTACTGCAGGCAGAGCATCGGGCAGGGCTGGCCAGGGGCCGCCGGGGGACGGTGGGGGGGGGGGGGGGCTTCTCAATAACCGGGGCGTATCAGTTGGCAGCACTGCTACGGCAGACAGCGCGCCCCCCGCCTGCCGACAGCGCCAGGATCGTCGCGCGGCAGTCATGCAAACTGCACGGAAATAAAACACGGCCCGCCTCGTCCCGGCGGAGCCGCGGCCGCGCCTTGGGCCGCGCGCGCCGCGTCCAACGAGACGGTGTTGTTGGTCACGGGGAATCAGGGTGCCGCGTGCCTCGGCGAGGCGCGGAGCGAAAGAGAAAGTAGTGGAGGGAGAGAGAGAGAGAGAGGAGAGAGAGAGAGAGAGAGAGAGAGAGAGAGAGAGAGAGACGCGCGCGGGGAGTAACAGTGTGTTTTAGCGGCAAGGGGGAGGGGGCGTTTAGCATGCAAAGCACGTTCTTGGAGAGGGCGACGCTCCTCGCTCCTTCTGCTCTGTGTGTGTGTGTGTGTGCGCGCTACTTTTTTACCCTCTTTTGGCCGCCGCCGGCCACCGCTGCTGCTGCTGCTGCTGCTTCTGAACCCCATCTGCCCCCCCCCCCCCCCCTCTTCTCTCTCTCTCTCTCTCTCTCTCTCTCTCTCTCTCTTTTTCTTGCGGATACCCAGCTCGTCGGCCGCCATTCCGGTGGTTTTCATTTTATCGCGATATCCGCTGGCGGCCGCTCCCAGCCCCCCTCCCTCACCGCTGCGGCGGGTACCCAAGGGGTGCCACGGGTACCCTCGGGTACCCACGGGTACCTGCCTCCGCTCCACAAGACACAGAAGGGCGTGCGGCGCCGTGAGAAATGGAATAAGCAGGGAGCCGTGCGGTGCGCCACGCCGCGGCCCGGGCGAGGCCTGGTGAGCCCGCAGGCCCCCCACCACCGGGACCCCCCGCAGCGCCCCCACAGGACCCCCTGCAAGGAGCAAGGGCCCACAGGGGCGAGCCACAGTAGGTCAGTGTGCTCGATGGGAAACATGACGGAATCTTTTTGTCAATTTCCGAATTTGTAAACTTGACCTAGATTACTTTACAGTCGAAAATAAAACTGCAATTTGCACCAACAATTCGTTTAAAATTCGCTCCGAAATTTGGGAGTCCGAATCCGCGTCCGGGACTCTTACAGACCGGCACAGTTTGATTAATCGTCACGGTAAGAATAACTCTTTGTTTAATGGAAACAACCTTTCCGAGTAGTCGCACAGATGGACCGCGTAGAGCCTTGTCGTCGGCGGGGTGCAGACTCCCAGGCCGTGACGCCGCCGCGACGCCGTGGCAGACCCATGTGTCATGGCGAGGCTTAGCCGCTGTCTCCCGGCCGGCAAAGTTCGGGAATGGATGTTTTATGTTACAAGCAGGCTGTGGATGATCACGAGTCTGGCGCGCGCCTTAACTCGAGTCGACTCGCGCCGAGTGCGCGGCGGCGGCGGCGGCGGCGGCGGCGGCCGTGGTGTTCCAAGGTCTCTCCGCGACCGCGTCGGGGGAGGGATTAACTTACCATAACGCTCTGGGTGGAGAAAAAATTACCGCCCGATTAAGTTAGACGGGAGAGAGATAGAGAGAGAGAGAGAGAGAGAGAGAGAGAGAGAGAGAGAGAGAGAGGGAGAGAGGCCGCCACTGAGATGTGGTTAGTGTCGTGGTCGTTAACGGGCGGCGGAGAAAGTTGTTCATTTTCCTCCTCAAGTGAAAGTCGATGAAAGAGCACGATACTGTTGCGATACGGAAATTTTCTTGCTGTGAGAACGGCGCGTCTTCTGCGCAGAAAACCCGGTCTCTCTCTCTCTCTCTCTCTCTCTCTCTCTCTCTCTCTCTCTCTCTCTCTCTCTCTCTCTTCGTGCGAGGAAGCGGGAAAACTCAAGCAGCAATATCTCAGAAGGCCTCGCCGTATACAACGGGTGGGAGTGGGATTGGGAGGAGTGGAGGGGGGGGGGGGGTGAGGCGCGTGCCGCTGCATTCGTTTACCATGTTTGCACTTTTTGCGCCTCGAGGCTCCCATCACACCAGCACGCCTGCCTGCGCCTGCCTCGCCGCGCTCCTCGCTCCCACTCACTCCTTCTATCTATCCATCTCTATCTATCCGCAGACAGGCAGGCGGGCCGACGTCAGACGGGCAGACGAACGTACCCTCGGAGGACGCTCTCTTCTTGCGGGACGTGCCGAAGCCGAGAGTGTCGACAGCACAGCGTCCCGGGCTGGGTGCAGTGTGCCCGCCGGAGATACCCCGCGGGCGGCTGGCGGCGGTGGCGGCGGCGCGCGGGGTATGTCCGTATGCCGTGGGCAGACGGGGCGGAAGGGACCACACACGCAGACAAAGCGCGTCACCCGCTCGCTACACCGCCTCCACTCCCCCCCCCCCCCCCCCCCCCCTCCCCTCCCACTACCCCGACCGTATGCATAAGCGATCCCTGTATGAATGCGCGTAGCGTGGCGAGGCGAGGTGCCTCTAGATTGCTTCGGCTTTAGCGCCAATCTCCCCCCCCCCCCCCCCCTCCCTCCCTCCCGCCCTCTCTGCGTCCCCACTTCTCCCCTCCCCTCCCTCCGCCTTCTAGATCCCTGTCTAGTCGTACGTCACACCATCCTCTTCCCCCTCTTTCTTCCGCCTCTTTCTTCCATTTTGGAAATCAGTTCGACTCGTTTTACCGTCTCATTTCTTTGACTAACGCGCGCACTCTCACTCCATTGAACCGTCGTATTGAGTTACTCGCGGCGAACGCGGGCGAGAGGGGCGGAGGAAGGGGCGGGGGAGGCGGGAGGGGGGACGAAGAGGAGCAGAGCGAGGATGCACAGGTAGAGAGAGAGAGAGAGAGAGAGAGAGAGAGAGAGAGAGAGAGAGAGAGAGTGCAGTTAAGTGGGCCGGGCGAGAAGGTGCCGCAGAGTTTCAGAAGACAGAATAGATTTCACCACGAAAACAAAAAGTAGCAAACGGAAGTTTCTTCGTCTTCTTGTTGGTAATTACAAAACTTTGGCACCGAGTTTTATTAGAAGTGTTCCCGAACGCCCCCGCCCCCTTCCCCCCCGGCGGCGCCCGGGGGCTCGCAGCCACCACAGCCGAGCCGAGTCGGGCCAAACCGAGCCGAGTCGGGCCGAGCCGAGTCGGGCCGAGCCGAGCCGCGCAGAGGGCCGTAGCCATACTGAATCCGTCGTTCGCCGACACCTCTGCCTTTTAGAGAGAGAGAGAGAGAGAGAGAGACAGACAGACAGATAGACTGATAGCTCAGACTGGCCCACAGAGAATGACACACGTAGATAGACTGAAGGCGGGCGGATCGGGGTAAGTCCGCCTGCCGCCGGCCCCTGCCTCACAGCCCGCCCGTCCGCGACGTTCAAAATCCACATAACGCCGAGAGCGGCGCCCCGACCGTGACGTAGTTTATGGAAGACGGGGATAAGACCGTGATAACGCAGAAGCGATGGCCTCCTCCGGTCCGTTCGGCAGCAGCCCGGCAGGGGAGTAATGAATCCGAGCCCATAATGTAATCTTTACATTTAAATTCAGCACAAAAATCACGGGAGAGAGACAGGGACAGAGGGAGGGGGTGCTGGAAGATGAAGGAGGAGAGAACAGTGAGTGAGCGAGACGAGCGACACGTAATTTCGGGCCGAGCGACAAAGAGAGAGAGAGAGAAAGAGAGAGAGAGAGAGAGAGAGAGAGAGAGAGAGGAAGAGTCAAAGTCGCGGAGGCGGAGTAGGCGGAGGCGCCGTCAACGAGTCCCCCGGCGAACATCAGTAACAATCTACTTTGCATGTGTTTGAAACGGCTTCGGCGCCCTCTTCTTTTGTGTGGGCCCTGATGAATCTGGGGGAACGGCGGCGACCGCTGATCCGCGCGGCTCCAGCGGCGGCTCCAGCGGCTCCAGCGGCGGCTCCAGTGACCGCGGCCTGCGCAAGGTAGACTGTACGCCACACTCTGCAATCCGGCGTCAGACGGCATGGCCGCATGTGCGTCCGCCTTTCTCACACACCGCCGCCGCCGACACCCACCACCGGCACACACACACACACACACACACACACACACACACATGAGAGAAGATTCGCACACGCATTTTTATATATACTTGCACAATAAAATAGCGCGACATGCATGACTGACTGCGAATCAGGAGAAAGGAAGCAAATCGGTGGAAACGTGAAGTGGACCGTGCACGCCTCTCGCTCTCTCCTCTCTCTCTCTCTCTCCCCTCTCTCTCCCTCTCTCTCTCTCTCTCTCTCACCCACATCGCGTATACTGTGAGTCTTTTAGACCCGCCCGGCGCTGCCGGCGCTGCCTGCCCTTCCTCAGCGTCCGCGGCCCACAGCCAAACCCACGAAGCCCCGCCGCCCCGCGGCTTTGGAAGGAAATTATTATTCATGGCGTTCACGGAAACAAAATCAGTGCATTGTTATTGCCCGCCCCGGTACCTCCGCTCGAAAAAAAAGGGACAAAAAAATATCACGGGCTGCCAAAAAAAAAAATTAAAAATGGTCACGGACTGCTGTTGTGGCGTTCTCATATACACCAGTCTGGCAACAAACAGGTCGGTGTGCAGACGGATTATCGGCCGCCTCCGTGTTGTACTCTTTCGAGAGAAACAAAATAGACTGAAAGAAATTGGTATATTTTGCCTGGTGGGTGGGCACTGCGCGGGTACCATTGGGTACCGTGAGCATGGGGGTTCCATGAACACCATGGGCAGGGCGGCGCACGCCTGCATCCTCCGGGGCAGACGGCGGCGCCGCGGCCGCGCTGCTCCACAGCTGGAGAGTAACGTCATTGCGTGAACAAGTGAATCAACTTTATCAAGTTCTCGACTAACAAGAAACTCCCCGCTCCGTCGCGGACCGACTAGGAGCCGGCGGCGGGAGGCGGCGCGGCGGCGCGGCCCGGAAGCAGCGAGGAGCGGCCCAGTCTCTCTCTCTCACTCTGTCTCCCTGTCTCTTTCTAGCCGCCTCTGTCTCTGTCTTGGCCGTCGTAGGGGAGTGAGGCGAGAGGGAGAGAGGGGGGAAAAAACCTGAGGAAACTCATAACTACAAACACAAACATAAACACTTCCAAATTGTCAGAGCAAATACACCGCGCACTGCCATACCGCCCCCCGCCTGCCCCGGCCGCACTTCCTCCGTCGCCATTGTTCTAATATCTCATGCAGAAAATCGACTGAGGCATGGCGTGGCACAGAGCTGCGCGGCGGGGCGAGCTCCGGCCGCGAAAACTACCGCCGCTAATGGGAGCGGGGCCCACGCGCGCGGCAGCTGCAGGTGGGCAGGTGTGCGAGGACCGCGAGGACCCCGGCGGGCCGCGCACCGCCCCACATCATTTGTCATTTCCATCAGATGGCAAGTTCATTTCCGGTGGCGCGGAATGCCTCTGCGATTTGAATAAAACGGCGGGTCCTCTCGTATGAATAAGTCTTCGCGCGCGCCCGGCGCTCCGTCGGCCGCCGCCGCCGCCGCCGCCACGCCCCCCGAACGGTCGTGACTTCACATAAGTCAACACCCTAACGAGTCGGACGGACTCCCCTCCCCTCCCCCCGCTCCCCGCCTCACCCTCCCGCGTCGCCACCAATTTGTGTGAAGAAAGAAACAATTAGATTAGGGCGATGGCTTTGGCTGGCTGGCGACGGCGGTGACGCCCAGCATGGCGGGGGCCGCGTGCCGTGGGCCTCGGCGCCCGGGAGGTGGGCAGCGCGGGCCGCTCCACGCACGCGCGCCGTGCGGGCGGCCTACCCCGGCGATCGCAGGCGCTCCGCGCCACGACTTAGCATTTGTTGGTGGGGGTGACGGTGACGCTAGAGCACAGTCGTGGGTGACAGCCTCCTCCCCCCCCCCCCCCCCCCCCCCCACTTCCTGCTTCCTGTAATCTCTTGCCAACTTTCTCTCCCGCGTGTGGAGAGGGGTCGGGGGGGGGGGGGGGGGGGGGGGGTGAAGAGGCCTCCGCTCGTGCCGTGTGCCAACCGTGCCATGTGATTCCGCCCCCCCCCCCCACCACCACCCCAATCCACTCCAAACTCTCTGTAAATAGGTGTGTCATCTCCAGGCGAGACAGGTGAGCGGCGCCTCCCCACCCCTTGGGGATTACCCCCCCCCCCCCCTGCGGAGCCCCCACCCCCACCCCCCGGGGGGTCTAAAGCCTCAGAACACGGGGGGAGGGGGGGTCACATCATTACGACACATAACCATCCGAACGGAACAACTTTCATAGTCGTCCCCCGTCCGCCCAGCAGAACCGTGGCGCGGCGGGGCGGGGGGGGGGGGGCAGGAGGCGAATCCTTTGGTCTGTAGCCTCGCCATTGTATGGCGTTTTGAATGGAAGCGTGTGTGTGTGTGTGTGTGTGTGTGTGTGCGTGAGGTGGGTTGGTCGGGTACGAATAAAGGGAGGCGACGGGTAGAACGAGAGAGAGAGAAAAAATGAACCGCGCCGAACGCGTCCCGTCTGATTCTGTGAAATATTTGAGCCGGGCGCGGCCACACACGGTGCACTGGGACGGCGCCCCCCCCCCCCCCCCCTCCGACTGCTGGCCGGGTTGTCTGTCACACGGGGCCACGGCGCCCACAGTGACCCACATAGGGAACCCATAGGGAACCCATAAGGAGCCCATAGGGAGCCCATAGGGAGCCCATAGGGAGCCCATAGGGGCGTATAGGGAGGGGTAAGAAGCGGACGTGCACACTCGATAGGGCGCCGTCCGAGCAATCACTATCGCCATGAGGCGATGATTGCGGCGGAGATGCATTATTCATTATTCATTGTTCATTCTGTCGGCTCAACTTGGGGGGGGGGAGAGAGTGCGTGCTGAATGAGAGAGAGAGAGAGAGAGAGAGAGAGAGAGAGAGAGAGAGAGAGACTGACTGATTGTGTTGACGTATGCAGTCTAGAGGATGCATTTCCCGACGCCAACTCGGCGTGAGAGAGAGGAGCGGAGAGGGGGAGGGGGACTGGGGACTGGGGACGGGGAAGGGGAGGGGAGGGGAGGGGGGCATTCACCTGCTACGGCAACTCGCAGCAGCAGCAGCGCTGTCGGCCTGCTGCGCCGCCGCTCCTCGGCCCCCGACAAGGCAGATATGCCGGCCCAGAAATACGTCGCCGCCGGGGTGAGCGCGGGGCCAGCGGGGCCGCGGGAGCAGGCAGGGGAGCTTTCGGATGTCACTTTTACGAGCGGCGATGTCAAACTTTTTATTGTATGATCGGCGGCAGCAGCGGGAGCATCGCAGTATCAGCCGGCCGTGTCACAGCCGCGGCGGCAATCCGCCCCCGCCCCCCGGGCCGCATGCAAACTGCAAGGCAGGGAGAGAGAGAGAGAGAGAGAGAGAGAGAGAGAGAGAGAGGGGGGGGGGAGAATGAGAAAGAGAGAGCAGAGTGCTGGGCGAGAGGGACAGCGCGACACTCCCCCTTCTGAATGGCTCCCCCCCGGCCGCCGCCGCCGCCGCCGTCCTCTGCCTCGGTACCGCGCGGCCCGCCCGCCCAGAATTCCCAATTAGAAATCGACAGCGATCTCTGCCTGACGGAGTCGGCGGCAGCAACCGAAGTATTGGGGTGGGGCGGGCACGGGGAAGGTCCGCGACCCGACCGGGGGACAGGGGGACCGGGCGACCGGGGCGGCACCTTGCCCTTCGTTCTCCTCCTTGTTGACTTGGAGGAGCTCTCTTTCTCTCTCTCTCTATCTCTCTCTCTCTCTCGCTCTCTCTTACTCGCTCCGTCTGTCTGTCTCTCTCTCTCTCCACTCTCTCTCTCTCTCTCTCTCTCTCTCTCTCTCTCTCTCTCTCTCTCGCGCGCGCGCGCTGCACTAGGAAACTTTTTAATTGGCATTTAGATTCGAAACGCGCGCTCGCGCCCTCTTTCCGATCGCCCCCCCCCCCCCCCCCCCTACTCTCCCTCCGGGCCCCATTCCAATAAGTTCGTGACACGGTCCGCGAGTCCGCGTGGGGCCCCGATGATTACTGTGGATTATCAGCAGCTGTCTGACTGTATCCGTCCGTCTGCCCTCGCGCCTCTCCCAGAAGAGGGCGGCCTTGAAAATAAGGAGAAGTGGGGGGGGGGGGCAAGAGAGATAGAGAGAGAGAGAGAGAGAGAGAGAGAGAGAGAGAGAGAGAGAGGCGGGCGCTGCGCGGTGCCTCTGTTGCGCTAGCGGCGCCCGCGGCCTCACGGCCTGTGAGAAATCGCGCGGCTCCGCGGCTGGCGGAGGCCGTGTCGTGTGGCGGTGCCCCGGTGTGCCGGCAGACAGACATCCCCCCCGATGCCTCATACGAGCCGTCATCCCTGCCAGGATTATTTTTCGGCTCTTTCTCTCCCATCTTCCCTGCTGAGCCTGCAGGAACTATGTTCCGGACAGGACACAGCGGCAGGCGCGGCGGCGGTGGTGGTGGTGGTGGTGGTGGTGGTGGTGGCAGCGGGAGACAGGCCCAGGTAAACAATTTCGAGCAGAGAGAGAGAGAGATGGAACTGGAGAAAAAGTCCTTATTCGGAGTCTGGGGCGCTCGGGGCTCGGGGCCCTGGCGACGGTACGGAGGCGTCCCGCCCCGGCAGCCGGCTCCCAGCTCCCGGCTCCCCGGCCGACGCTGCTGGCAGGTGTCCAAACGAACCCGATAGATTGAGGGGAACCACTGATCCGAAAATTCGGAGCTTTTTCTTCCCTCTCTCGCCGTCGGCTCTGGTGTTGGTGTAAGGGGAGGGGGGAGAGGCAGGGGCGGGGAGGGGAGGGGGGGGGGGAAGGAATCAAAGGACGCGACATTGTGTCAGGAGCGAGATACAGCTGCTTCCGTCCTCATTCTAATCCAATGAGATGGGGGGATGGGGAGGGGGGGGAGCGTCGCAGCAGGAAATTCATTTCCAGCCGCCACGCCCAGAGTACCCTGTGTTGCCGCTGCCCTGTGCTCGCTTCTTATTTGATGTGCAAAGAGGACAAATGAATCAAAAGACATTTTATTCTGGTCATGTTTATTTTCTTTATTTGCCTGCCACATGTTTTTACTCCTGATTATTGTCCGCCTGGCCGTCCTCTACTTCCGCCAGTCTTGTGGTGTCCGTGCACCGCCGGACCTGCCGGACCTGCCGCACCCGTCGGACCTCCGGGGCCCAGCCCATCTGAACAGGGGATGGGGGGAGCCCTGGGCAAAGCCCTGAGAGCCAAGATTACGGAGGAGAGATTTGATGTGGGAATCGGAGCAGGCGAGGGAGAGAGAGAGAGAGAGAGAGAGAGAGAGAGAGAGAGAGAGGAGAGAGACGGGGCGGGAGAAAGGGGATACTCGACTCGGGCCGGGCCGGCCGGGCCAGTCGGATCCACGAGATTAAAGGCTTGTTTGAAGACGATCTGACCAACGGGGTACGAGCGTGTGTTCTCGACTTGGCGGCCTCTGGGGCCTCTCCGGGGCCGGCCGCCGCTCCCAGCAGGCCAGGCGGCCAGGCGGCCAGCCCCCCTGCCGTCCTGTTCCCCGGCTGGAAGTGGTGGTCAAGTGGGTTCTTTATAAGGTTCGAGAGGAACAGCAGCAGCGGCAACAACAACAACTGGGGCGAGGAGAGGCGAGGCGCTGGCTACGCTGCCGAGACTGTGGGAGCGTGACACGGCGGCGGCGCGGACTGCATATGCAAACATGACCCTACCTGACTTGGCCAAACTAGTGGCGCGTTTTAATTTTCTTTTTAGCCTTGTTATAAAAACCGATTTTATTTATTTTTTTTTGTATAAAATCTTACGACCTAGCCGATAACGAAAGCTTAAACATGGCCTTCCGCTGAGCTTTGTGGGCAGTAGATCACGGGGGGGAAAGGGTTTCATCAAAATCTGACACCTCAGAGCATCCCTCTGTCATATCTGAAAGTGCATTTCCCGTGTATCAGTTTTTTCGTGATGAAAACGAACATGTATTGGAGCCCGGCGCATTGACATTGAGAGTCCGTACGTCGCGCGCCGTGGGGGGCGTGGGGACCGAGTGGGCCGTGGGGGGCCGTGGGGAGCCGTGGGGGGCCGTGGGGAGCCGTGGGGGCCGTGGGGGGCCGTGGGGGGCCTTGGATGCCGTGAGGGGCCGTGGGGGCCGCGGCTGGCGGGGTTGTTGTACTGGAGCTGTTACTCTACACGGATGGTCCATCAATATTGAAATCACGTCTTGTTTCCCTCCGCGGGAAGGGAGACAAGAAGAGACGGGCGAGGGAAAATAAGACGGAGAAGGATATATACAGGGGGAAGGGGGGAGGGGGTTAAACAATGGCGGGGAAAAACGGGGCGTTTTCCGTCCGTCGGAGATGGCCGCACCCCCAGCAAACCAGCACAAGCACTCCAGCTGACTCCAGCCGACTCCAGCCACTGGCGGGGGGCCGCCGCGCCGCGGGGCTCCGTGTGTTTAATTCCGGATGGGATTCAATAAAGGAAATGAAGAAAAGAAGATAAAGGTCTTTGGAGTTGAGCTTACCACGCCTATCACCACCACCCAGCCAGCCGGGCGGGCGGCGGCGGACCGAGCAGAAAGGCGGGGGGAGGGGGGCCTTCCTGATACGGGGGGGGGAGAGAGAGAGAAATATATATTCTGCTCTCCCTCTGTTCCCTGTCGGGTGAGACGCCGAGGGAGAGCAGGGAGGGGGGGGGGGAGCCCCGCACAGCGGAGATGTGACAACCAATTAGCGCCCTTCTTTGTCCGAGAGACAAAAGACAATCACAATCTGCAGAGAGAGGGAGAGAGTCAGTCTCTCTCTTGCTCGCTCTCTCTAAGGGGCAGAAGAGGGGGCGCAACGCATTGCAGGGCGGTAAAAGAATAGTGGTAGACACGGAAGAGGTGCTTCTGGAACACGAGACGACAGCCATAGCATCAAATTGAGCAGCGCGACAGAGACAGAGAATACGAGCGAATCCTTTTTGCGGGGGAAAATGAAAATAATAAAATGACGGTGTGGAGAAGTGTCGGGTTGTGGAACAGCAGAGGGATCCGTGTTGGCGGACCGGGCGGGGCGGGCGAACACTCTAGCGCTGCTGGCGCCCACGTCGCAGAGTGCAGTGCAGTGCAGTGCAGTGCAGTGCAGTGCAGTTGTCGCGGACGGCCGGCCGCGGCCCCGATGGGGAGCGAGTGGGCGAAGTTTGGCAGCACGGCAGCAGCGGCGCAGAGGCGCGGGGCCCCCCGAGTCCGCTCCACGGCACGGCCACTCCACGGCCACTGCACGGGGCGCGAACAGAGCGGCGTGCAGAGAGAGCAGCGGCGGCGCCGCCACACACCTGCCCTGCACCCTGCGCCCTATGCACCGGAGCACGAGCCTCTGTTTCATAACTTTAGCCCCGACCATCCTCGCGCGATACGACGGGGTGCCGTCCCTCACACCTCTTTGACCACTCCCCCTCCCCTCCTCCCTCTCTCTCTCTCTCTCTCTCTCTCTCTCTCTCTGTTGCTTGTTCTCTTTCTCTCCCTCTCTCTCCCGCTCTCTCCCTCTCTCTCCCGCTCTCTCCCTCTCTTTCTCCGTAGCTCTCACGCGTCCGGTCCCCCCCAACCCGTCCTGGCAATCAGACTCGCGCCGACCAAATAAAAACTTGCGTATCCCAGCCCTTTTCATTCCGCGTATATCCCCGGCAGACATCTGCAGCGGCAGCAGCAGCAGCAGCAGCAGCAGGGGGGAGAGAGAGCACGCCATGTGACCCCCCCCCCCCCCCCCCCCCTCCATCCCCCCCCCCCCTTTTCCAAGCGGTCCGTGTATCGCGTGAGGGATGAAGCGAAACCCCCGAGGCGGGTTCACGCGGGGATGTTGGTAGGATTGAGATTTCTTGCTGAGGCCCCGCCCCCTTCCCTCTCTCTCTCTCTCTCTCTCTCTCTCTCTCTCTCTCTCTCTCTCTCTCTCTCTCATTCCCAACTACTCCCCCCCCCCTCTACACTCCCCGGCCGCGTCCCGTTTACGAGTTTACCTTGCAAATACAGAGCCACCCGAGATCAGCAGAGTAAACCTCCCCGTTGGCGCCGCGTGCGCCGCTGCGCGCTATCAGACGCCCCCGCGACCCCCCGCCGCCACGGCCGTCCAGGAACCACGTAACGCGGCGGTATCGTCACGCGGCGCGGCCCGGCGCGGCGGGGGGGACGCACACGGGAGCCGCGTTCAACCAACTCAAATGTTGTTATTGATATTTGCTCTCTGCCGCTTAATTCGGCTTAATTAGTTGGCGGGTGCCGCCGCCGCTGCGGCAGCGGTGGTAGTAGTAGCAGCAGCAGCGGTGGTGGTGGTGGTGGCAGCACTGCGGCGGGACAGCGCAGCCCTTTGACGGCGGAACGGGTGGGCCGACGGCTTCCGACGGCCACCTCCAACAAACCGTGTCGCGGGGTCTGCGGGGGCGGTCCGCGGGAGAGAGGGACGGGGTGCGAGCAAGAGAGAGAGAGAGAGAGAGAGAGAGAGAGAGAGAGAGGAGGTGTATGAAACGGGCCACGGGTGGACCTAAGTAATGAAAAGGTTTAATTTGTTGCTTGTTTTTTTTTTCCCTCGCACCGACGCGCCGCGTATATTGTGTGTGATCTGGTTAGAGCCAAGTGGACGCTGCGGCGGAGGCGGGCTGGCTGGCGGACTGGCTGGCTGAGGCCGCGCGGCTGTGTGGGCTGCGGTCGATCCGGGCGGCCTTACAGCGTTGTAATGGAGACGGATGGCGAGGACAAACAGGCGATTTACCCCCCCCCCCCCCCCCCCCCATCCTCACCTCTCCCTCTCCTTCTCTGTCTCCTTCTCTCTCTCTCTCTCTCTCTCTCTCTCTCTCTCTCTCTCTGCTTAACTTAACGCCAGCGAAAAGCATAAGCATCGCCCGCCTGCTGTGATGCTTTCTTTGTGTGTTTGTGTGTGTGTATCGGCTCTGTTTTCAGCAACACAAGCTCGCCCACCTTGACTTTCAGCTCTGGCGCCTGCCGCAACCAAGACGCCGCCGCCGAACCCTGCTTCCCCCCCCCCCCCCTTAACTACCCGACCCGTTAAGTCCGGGATGCTGCTGGCGGGCTGCGCGGGCTGCGCGCCGCTCCAGTCGCGGCCCGACGTAGATTTACGAGTCAAAGCGTTTCCTGACACGCCTAGATTTATTATGCACAGCCAAGTTTGGCCAAGAAATTAGTCTTTTGCCCCGTTCACATAAAGGTGAAGGTGAGGTTAGGGCGCTGCCGCCACCGCCACCACCCCTAGCTCCTTCCTTACTGTGGTTTTTTTTTTCCTCGTCCGTCTTTCTCGCTCTGTCTCTCTTCCGCACTCGTGCGCTTATCTATCTCGGCGGTCTCACTCAGTCTCGCGGCGCAGTTAATGTTTGCTCCGCGCGGCCGTGGAGTGGCCGCGGCCGAGCGCGCTGACTGGCAGGCGGCGAGATGTGAGAGAGAAGGCGAGAGTGAGAGAGAGAGAGAGAGAGAGAGAGAGAGAGAGAGAGAGAGAGGCCCGCGAAGGCGGTTGCTGCGGAAGAGTTTTGTTGGGGTGAAGAGAGGAGGGGAGGCGGTGGTAGCGGACGGACGAGGTAAGTGAGGTAAGTGATGTTAGTCGAATTAGGTTAGGGCCTGGCTAGACAGTATATATTATCGTTATCAAACCAAACAATATGCTGGTTTTCGGTACCTAGGTCCTAGGACGGAAGGCAACTATCTGAGACGCATCCGTTTTGTTCGACATGTATAAAAAAAACTCGGACCTCGGTCAGGATGATTAAATTCAAATTTCCCGCGCGTGTTTGGGGTCGCTTAGCCGTGAGGCGTCCGTCACCCCCCGGGGCGGCCTTGTGCGCCGCTTTCTCCGCCGCGGCCGTGGAAACCCCGCGCTTCCTGTTAAAATGATACTCTATCTCTCTCGCTCGGTGAGAGGGCGGTGAAGGGAGGGGAGGGGATCGGAAGTGAGAAGAAACTGAGAGGGGGGGCAGGGGGTGAGAGAGAAGCCCCCCCCCCCCTCCCCTCTCCCCTGCTCCTTTGTTAAAGTGAAACTCATTCTGTGCTGTCGTCAAAGTTGCCGACAAGGTGTCAGCTGCAGCGTCTGGCGTTGCCCCCTTCCTCCCCCTTCCTTCCCCCTCTTCGACAAGCAATCACTATTTGTCCCACAACTTGTAATTATCAAATTCCCGCCGGTTGGGTCCGCGTGCGGTCCAACCCGTCGGCACCGAGAGAGAGAGAGAGAGAGAGAGGGGGGGGGGAGGGGGAGGAGGGGGTGTTGGTCGCGGCAGCCGCGGCGTTTGCGCACGCCGGGTACGCCGCGCAACTCGACGTCACTCACCATTGACCTTAGTGACCTATTTTTATTTATTTTTTCAATACGTCCCCCCAATAACCGATATGACTTTTCAATTTTTGTGTCCCTATTGCCCTCACCTTGTGTGCAAAAAAAAAAGGATGACAAGCCCTTTTTGTTATTATTCTAACAATTTTTTCTGTAGCTTTCTGTCGCTTTGGTGTCCCTGAGCGCGGCGGGCGGAGGCGGCGGCGGCGGCGCAGCTGCTAGATAAATTGTATTACCGAGGAGGTGACAGCGGAGGCCAGGCATCACATCGATAGGACGGGCGGGGCCTGAAGCACAGCTCGGCCCGGTGTGGGGCACGGCAGGGCACGGCACGGCACCGGCAAGAGGGTGAGACGAGGGGCGGAGAGGCGGCGCCATGCCACCTCATTTACGCCCGTCCGGTGTTTGTTTTGCCGTTCAGGGGGCTGATTTACTGAAGGGAACGCGTCTGCGTGAGTTCGTGTGTGTGTGTGTGTGTGTGTGTGTGTGTGTGTGTGTCACAGAGAGGGAGAGAGACAGTTTAGAAAAAAAATAATTCTGTAAACTGCTACTGAACTGATATAAAGTTATTGACAAGCAAAGTTCAAAGCCACGCTTAAGTATATAATAGATATGTAAACCCCGAATTAAAAGAGAGCGAGCGAGAAGCATTGGCCCCGCAGTTAAGTCGGCCGGCAGATGCCTAAAGCAGCCGCATTATTAATGAGCGCCATCCCTTTCTTGCTGACACCGTTTCATCCACCGCTAATCACTGGCCCCCTTCCCCTCCTGCCCTCCTCCCCTCCTCCCTCCCTCTCCCCCACTCCCCTCGCGTTCCTCACTTCCCACGCCTCTTTCCAGCCCTCGTTTATCCATCTTTGCATCCCCTGCCCCCTCCGCCTTCTCCTCCGGTCTCTGTTTTGGCAGCCGATCCCAACCCGCGCGTATCCGACAACGCCTTGCCGTCACCCGTCGGAAAAATGGCTTGAAAGGATTCCTGTTCGGTGTCACCCTCCTCCCCCCCCCCCCCCGCTCTCTCTCTCTCTCTCTCTCTCTCTCTCTCTCTCTCTCTCTCTCTCTCTGCTCCCCGCCCCTCCTCCTCCGCCGCCTATCGTGGCGGCGCTGTCTGCTCCGGACAATATTAATGACCGGGTGTGATTTTCGAGTCGGCGTCAATCGCTGGATCTCTCCTTACAAGCAGGCCTGCCCTGCACTGCGAGGACTGAGGGAGGGCGCCACCAACACCGCGGCGGCGGCCCGTCGGCCCCGCGGCCCCACGGCTCTCGCCGTGCTCACGGGGGGAGCCACACGGTTTGCGGCCGCGCTCCCTGGGGGCCGCGTCGTCGTCGTCGTCGTCGGCGCCCCCCCCCCCCCCCCCCGCCCCCCGTAGCCGCGGGGTGTTAATCGGCAGGCCGTCGCCGGCGGCGCGAGAGGCGGCAGCGCGCGGTCGGCAGCGGAGGCCGAATTAGACGGCGCGCCGTCGCCGTTCCCCGGGGAGCGCCGTCCCCGCGCCCCTAACGTGATTTGCAGTCTGAGCTGTGTGTAGGGCACAAGCCGCTCTCTCTCTCTCTCTCTCTCTCTCTCTCTCCCTCTCTCTCTCTCTCTCTCTCTCTCGCTGACCCGCCCGGACCCTGGGGCTAGAGTTAGTAGTTCTTCTTTTCCCATCGCGGGGGGTGAGGAGGCCCCTCCAGCGGCCCCTCCCGCTCTGTCAACCCCCGTGACGTCACGGCCCGGGGCTCCGGAAATAAATGCAGCGGACCAGGCGAGCAGCGCCGCAGCGGAGGTCGACCCTCGGGGCCGCGCCGTCAAAATCCTAACCCACCCACCCCCTCTGCACACCGATGCGAGACAGAAGGGGAGGGAGTGGGAGAGACAAGGGTGAGGGAGGGAGAGAAGGGGTGCCTCAGCGTGGGACAGAGAGAGAGAGAGAGAGAGAGAGAGAGAGAGAGAGAGGGGGGGGGCGAACGGACAGGCCGTGTCGGAGGGTGCGAACGCGCTGCGTGTCATGGTTGGGTTGATGCGGCGGGCGGTGACACCACGGCGGCCGCAGCGGGGACCCGGCGCCTGCGGGCGCGGGGGTAGGGCGGCCCGCGCGGCGCGGGTGCGCGGCTGAGATCGGGTTTGCCTACCCGGCAGGCGCTCTCGCTCCCTTCGGATTCGGCTGTGCGGATCCGCCGCGGGCGTCCGTAATCGGTCGGGGATCGCACCTCACCGCCCGGCAGGCGGGGCGGCGCCTTGTAGAAACACCGGCAGCCGGGCGCAGCCAGCGCGCTGCCGACCGCGGCGCGCCCTGGCGGCCAAACCAAACAGACGCGGGCAGGGAGGCAGGCGGGCCGGGGTTGGCGAAGGTAAACGCGGGGCGGCTCATCATTTCCCCTCGGCTGCGGGAGCCGCGGGAGCCGCGGGTGGTGGGGAGGGCGGCGGGGCGTCACAACTCCGACGGAAAGAAAAACAAAAGCGGCGGCACGCGGCCGCGCCGACACGGGCCCCACTGGGGACCTCCGGGCTCCGGGCTAGCGGCGGCGAGGCGCACTTGTCGTAGTTGTTGTAGGCGGGCAAAGGGTTTAGGAAGGGGTTAAGCCGCGCGGCGATCCCTTATACCCCACGCCGACACGCGTCAAATCCGTCCCCCGGGGAGGGGGAGGGGGGAGGGCCTGCTGCTGTAATGACGTGATTGCGGACGATACTGCCACTACTCTGCGTCGCTGCGCATCGCCGTTGTTGTTTCGGACACAAGTGTGTGTGTGTGTGTGTGTGTGTGTGTGTGTTTGTGCTGGACAGGACAGACGGGGTGCACTGGCCCGGACGGAATGCAGGCCCGCCATATCGCATGTATTTCGACGATCAAAAAAAAAGAGAACGAAAAAATATTGAAGAGAGAGGGAGAGATAGAGGGGCGGGCCGTGCGGTCATGTTGTCGGAGTGTACACGGCCTACTGGACCACCCCGATAACGTCGTCTACAGACAGCGATGAGGAGCCGGGTGCGGGGAGAGGGGGGGGGAGGGGGGTCGCCGCCGATGAAAATCCACCGCCCCCGCCGTCCATAACGACTGCCCGGCCTGAATATGACATTTAGTGGGGGGTCGTGGAGCCGGCGGACAGGCGGGGCGGCGCCGGACCCCGGCCGACGCGACGCGACGGGCCGCAGTGCCGGAGGACGCCGCCAATGTGCCGCGCTGCAGCAGCTCTCAAGGGGCGTCGTCACAAAAAAAAAGAGAGGAGAAGAAGTGGATGAAGACGGAGCCGCCGTACTCCTGGCCGGGGCGCCGCCGTGGAGCACCTGTCCTTCCAGGTGTCGCCGGGCCTGGAGCACCGCCCGCAGTCTGCAGGTTAACGGGCGCGCCGCGGTACCGGCCAGACACTGGAGTAAGGACGTCTGCCGACTGGCTGCAGTGGCCAGACAGACGCCGGGGGTTGGCGGCGGCGGCGGCGGCGGCACATTGGCAGACCCCCCCCCCCCCTTTCCCCCGTCCGCGGGGTCGCCGACGGCTGCCGTCGAGGCTCGTGGCCGTGCGGAGGCCGCCGCGCACGCACACGTAACAGCAGCGCAGCAGACACTAGCTGCATTTTAAAAAATCCACACTAAAAAATATCAAGGGAAAATAACAACCGTGTTCATAATTTTGCTGGGATGAGCTGTCGAACCTGTGCACCCGCTTTGGACCACGGTACACTTGGTACACGGCGTGCATGCGCGGAATGTACCCCGGGTTCTCTGCTGGGGGCGGCTCGAGGGCGGGCCGGGGCCAAGGTCTGTGCGCGACGGGACGGCGGCGCCGTGGCCGCGCCCCACCGCGCCCCGCCAGACAAGTCCGCGCAGCCCAGCGGCTACAGGAAAAATATGGGTCGTTTGCGGGGCGAGACGTCTTGCGCAGGTCTCCCCGACCCGAGCCGCTGGCAGCCGCTGGCCGAGGCGCTGCGCCCCCAGCTTTATTCATATCATTTGGCGCTCTTCCCCGGGAGAGGTTGAGGAGGGGGGGGGGCGGGCGCCCCTGCTACGTAGGCAATACCCCAGGTGTCCTGCGGTCCCACTCCGGCCCCCGGGCCCCGACGGTCCCCACGGTGGGCCCCGGCGCACATGGCTGGCGTGCCGCCGCCGTACCCTCTTCAGCTGCTGGTGGCCCCTCCGGGGGAGCACAAGAAGAGGGGCGAGGCGGTGCGGCGGGGGTGACCTTCACCGACAGAGTACGCGGGGCAGAAGAAAATGACGGGACAGGAAGCTGGGCGCTCCGTTGGGGAGCGGCGCGCACGGCACGGTCAGGGCAGGGGTTGACCCGTCTGGACTTCACCGAGGGGTTGGGGGGGGGAGGGGGCAGAGGGTCAGCAAAGCACGGTGAAGACGGCGTCGTAGGGGGGACGGGCGAGCGGGGGAGGGGAGGGGGCGTGGCCCCCACCCCCCGCGTCACCGGGGGAAGCCCAGCGCCCAGCCCGGGGAGCCGCGGAGGCTGCCGCCGGCAGCCAGACCCAGCCACACGCCAACTACTGCGGGGCTCTGAATTTATGGAAATGGCGTGGCAGGGCGCGGGCCACTCGTTCAGAGGTTTGTGAGATTGCAGTATAATATGCGCGGGCGGGCGGCGGGCGCGGCGAGCTGTGCGGCGGCAGGGGGAGGAGGGGAGGCGGGAAAGGAGGAGGATTTTTTTTTAGTGCGTCGCCACGGCGGCGCGAAGCAGAAGGCTTTGCTCTGGCGAGGACGTTGGCAGGAAAAATATGGCGCCGGCAAGAGAGCGCGCGCGCGGCCCGCGAAATCACGTGAGCAGGGCAGAGCAGGTGAGGTGAGGAGTGGGACGGCGGCGGGCGGTGCTTGAACCCGCGGGGCTGCGCACACGGCGGGGGTGTCGCGCCCGGGTTCGAATACCTTGTCGCGGGGGAACGAAATGGGCACTCTGCGCGAGCGCGAGCGCGGCATTTTTCATTGTTTCCTTCACCGCTGAAAATGCGGAGTTCCGCGGGCGGCGGCGGCGGCGGGAAAAATCAAAAGGCAAGCTTTCGGTTGGCATTTATTTAAGCCGCCGGCCCTCGCCATTCAAGTTGTCGCCGGCCCCCCCGCCATTAGCGAACGGCTGCGAGAGAGGGGAGGGGCCTTCAATTGCAGTGTCGGCGAGGGGTCAGAATTTTAAGATAAAGGTGGCGAGGGAGAGTAATGGTTTAACAGCGCTGGCTTTTGTTTGGACGCGGCCCCGCGGCGCCCCCGCGGTCCTTTTGTGCGTGGCAGGGGCCCGGTGCTGGTGGCCGTGGGCGCGCGGCCACGGCACGGCCGCGGCACGGCCGCGCCACTAGAACAGACCGCCGCCGCGAACGCACACGAGTATGGCTCCACTTAATTTGAGAATGGAGTGCCAACTTTATTTAACGTTTTGTTCCCTCTTTATTATTCTCCCCTCCCTGGCTCTCTTTCTATTTTTTTACTTCCCGGTTTTTTCTATTATTATTAGTATATTTTTGAGGCGTTGGCAGCAGTGGCGAAGGCGGCACCGGCAGCAGCTAACGCTGGAGCGAGAGAGAGAGAGAGAGAGAGAGAGAGAGAGAGAGAAAGAGGCTTGTTCGGCGCAAACTTTTTAATGGAGAGTATGCTGATGGTCGTGTAACTTTTTCACGCGGGGGAGCGAAGCGGGACATATTAGAGATGGATCGGGTGACCGGTGCAGCGGCGGGCGGCGGCGCGGAGCTGATGCTGCAAGGGCTGAAGCGGCGCGCTCCCGGGGACCCCGCTGCCGGAGCAGCCGCCGGAGCGGGGAACAGGTGATGATCCACTTTCCTTCGGCCACAAAGGCCGGAAGTGTGCCGCTCCCGAAAGGCCATACCGGCGGCGCGGCGGCAGGGGAGCGCCTGGGGGGCGGCAGCCCGCGCGCCCGCAGCGCACGCCCGCCCGATGGGCTGCCTACCCCGCGGCCCGCGGGCGCCGTCAGCCGGTCCTCGGGGCCGCCGTCGGCGACGTGCCCGCCGTTACGGCGGTCCTCGCTTCCCGCGCCGCCGCCGCCGCCGCCGCCGCCGCCGCCAGATGGGCGCCCTCTCCCCGCTGCTCTCGCATTTTATAGGCGGCATATTTCGGCTCGGCACGCCGCGGTCCTTACCGGCCTAAGTGGGTGGGCGCGGCAAGTGTGCTGCCCCTCCCCTCCTCTTCCCCCGGGGGAGGGCCGACGCCCTGGCCGAGGTGCGCGATGATTGTGTCCGGAAGGAGGAGTGCGGCCGGTTCGTTAGGGGCCGTCCATAAACCACGCACCGCCGCCTCCGTCGGCCGTGGGGGAGCACTCCGGGGGACACCCTTGCGGGGACACCCCCGGCGGCGGCGGCGGCGGCCGGCGGCTTCGGGACCCAGAAGGGAGGCGTGCTTCCGGCCTCGGAGTGTTGCCGAAGGAAATGCGTCATTTTGAGGGCGGCCGGGGGCCGAGGAGCGTCGACGGGGACGTGGGCGCGCGGCGGGGCAAGGCGGGGCACGGCGACGGTGTGGTGCGTCCGAACGCCGCCGCCCGCCCGGGTCCGGCACTGATCACTGATCTTTGTGTGTCGCCGGCCCGGCCCCGGCACCCTTCCCGGGGACCATCAAAGGACGTGATCAAGGCGAGAGAGAGAGAGAGAGAGAGAGAGAGAGAGAGAGAGAGAGAGAGAGAGAGAGGGGGCGAAAGGGGGGGGGCAGGGACGGAAAGGGGAGAGGGTGAAACTCGAATGACGGTATCCGGAGGGGTGGGGGAGAGAGAGGGGAGGGCGGTACGAAACCCTCATCACCGGCCCTGCTCGCCTTTCAACCTTCCCGGTCCAAAAGCCGCCACACAAAATGTAGGGCGATAGACGCAGCGGACGCGCCGGCGGCGGCGGCCCCGGGGGGTGCGGGGTCGTGCGTACGTGCGTGGGCGGGCGTGTGTGCGTGTGTGGAGAGAGAGAGAGGGGGGGGGGCAAACGACGGCGTATAGAATTTTCCGGTCACTTTGACATGGAGGCAGTCGCTTGCCACTCCATCGGCGGGAGGGGGGAGCGGCACAGCCGACACGATTCCAGCCACTCTTGGCTTCGGAACCGCCCCACCACCATTTCCCTTTCACACACTCACCGCCGCCGCCCTTCTATCTATCTGTATATCTATCTATGTAAATCTATATATCCTCCCCCCCCCCCCCATTTTTGATCCAGCTGCGGTTGGCGTTTGGTTAGCCTAAACTCTGCAGGTCAGTCACCCCAGGGGATAGCTCTATATACAGCCAGTTCGTAAAAGTGTGCGTATATGCGAGAGAGAGAGAGAGAGAGAGAGAGAGAGAGAGTGTGTGTGTGTGTGTGTGTGCGTGTATGTGTGTTTGCGGGGTGCGGGGCCGAGGGCGTTCATGAACCACGTGACTTACATTCGGAAACATTTTATTTGGGCTGGACGCGCGTGACGCCCTTGGGGACACCCCGCGGGGACGCCCCGCAGGGACGTCTCCCTTCCCGTCCCCAGGCAGCCCCGCGTGACCGCACCGCACCGCCGAAAGTTAGCAGCCCTCCGCCCCGACAGAGGGCCGCAGGGCCGCAGGGCCACCACGGGCTTCTGGGCGCGACATCGAATAAAAATCCCAGCGCCACTACCGCTGACTGGCCCTCGTGGGGCAGTAACTCTGGTGTAGACGGAGCGCGGAGCATGGCAAGGTTTTGCCATTCATTTTTTTGAGTTTTTTTTTAAGGGGCGTGTTTTTGTAATCCGTCAGTTGTTCCTGGAACGATAACCGCCGCCTGCAGATGAGCCGGCGGCAGCAGCAGGAGCAGGGCAGTGCAGTGTGGTGGTCTCACTCGCACCCCGGCGGGACGCCGCCCACCGGTGCGAGAGAGACTGCTCACTGCGCCGACGGTGCCGCGTCGGGCGCCTGCCCTGACGGCTGAGGGGGACAAGGACGCGAGAAAGCCAGCCGCGGGGGCTCAGCAGCAGCAAGGCCCCGGCCTAGCCTGGCCTGGCTCTCAGGAAGTGCTGGAAACGGGGCGGGAAATCAGCTGAGCAGCGGGGGCGGGGACAATCAGGGGAGATCCGCGCCGAGATAGAGAGAGGGGGTGGAAGAGACAGAGGGAGAGAGAGAGACGCAGAGGGCGCGGGGCGCACACACGATCACGCGCGACACTTGAGAAAGGGGGAAAGAGACAGCTCGCAGTTGCCGGTCCGCTCAGCCCGCCGCCGGCCCCGGAGATGGAGTCACGGAGTCGCGGCTCGAAGCCGACGCGACGCGCGGTGGATCTGTGTGGGGGGGCGTCGCGGCTCGGCGGCGCGCGTTGGTGCGGTGGTGCGGTCCTTGGCGGCGGCACGGTGCCCTGGGGCTGATGCCCCGCGGCTGAGGCCCCGGGGCTGAGGCTCGGGTCCTGAGGCCGCCGCCGTACGTCTGTCCTGTCTGTCACTTCCGGAGGTTTGGGAGCCGCGGCGCGGGGCTTACCGGCACCGTATATGCCATGTAAATTGACTGCGGCTCCGCCGACTCCGCGCGCGTCTCCCGGACCTCCGTCCTCGCCGTCCTAGTGCCTTGTTTGTCCGCCTCGCCCTCATCCCGGCCCCGGAGCCTCGTCACGCTGCCGCCACGCCGCCGCCACGCCACACGCCGCCCTGCTCCGACTTCCGCGGCCTGCGGCGGCGCCCGGCGCCCCCGGGTCAGACGCTGCGGCCGCGCGCCGCGAATATGAAACCGGCGGTGCAGCGTCGGCCCGCCGTCTGCCGTCGTGGGAATGGCCTCGTAATTCCGGACACATTTTCGAGAGCCGGAGACCGGCTGGGGCGGAGCGCGAGGAGCGGCGGCGGCAGCGGCGTCCACCCCCTTCCGCGCCGCGCCGCGCACACCAGAACAGACGGCCTCGCGACCCAGTTTTGAGTCGTGGGACACGCTGCAGCGGCCTGCCATTCCACGCCTTGGCTGGAAGTGGGCGGGCCGGCCCTGCGGGGGCTCGCAGGCCGGCGCTGCTGTGACGCGCGGTCCTCGCCAAGTTTCGGGCGCCCCCGCGCCGCGACACAGAGCCATACTGGACGCACCGCCCGGCCCGGCTCCAGGACGACGACGAGAGTTTCATGACCACGCCAACTCATCATCCTGCGAGTTCCTTGTCGGCGGCAGGGCGGGGCGGCGATGCGAGGTGTGTGTGTGTGAGAGAGAGAGAGAGAGAGAGAGAGAGAGAGAGAGAGAGAGAGAGACAGACAGACAGACAGACAGACAGACAGACAGACAGACAGAGAGTCCCTCGACAGTGAGGGAGTGAGACGGACAGACGTGACCGGCAGAGCGCCGTGGGGGTAGGCAGCCCACCTGACGCCTCCCGGCCGCCGCGCGCCGCCGGGGTAGGCAGCCCAACCAGCACCCGCCGTGCGCCTGCCTTGACCCCTCGCCTGCAGCGTTGCCAAGACGGAGAAGGAAATGTCAAATAAAAGGGCCGCGAAATGTGGAAGAGATATGGCGGCGGCCTGGCTGCCGGGCGGCAGGCTCGCCTGGGTTATGTTGCGAAAGCGCAGGCGATACACTGTCACGTCAGCAGCATCTTCTCATGAGCGGGTTTATTGGTAGTTTCGCGTCATGCATCCCCCTACGTAGCGGACGACCACTTTTTGCCTATCTTCAGGCGGAAAGTGTTCCGTTGTTTCCGCCGCCTTCGTCTCTCGTTCGGTACTTTGGGGGGGGGGGGCTGTCTGTAGGGGGCGGTCACTAAAGTTTCAGCCCGGAGACATTGGTTCCGCACACCCCGCCCCGCACCGTCCCCCCACCCCTCGCCATGGGGGGGCGGCCGGGCTCCGGACTACATGGCCTTGCTGCCAAAGGCTGGCTCCTCTTCGGGGAGCATCGTGGACACCTGAAGTGAAGCTTGTGAGCCGAACTAAACTGCTCTCGCCCGCTGCTGCTTTCTTTTGTCGAGTGAAGGGCTGCGTGCGCCCGGCCACGACCCAGCCTGCCCTGACCCAACACCTTCGGCCAACCCCACGCCTCCTACCCTCCCGAACAGAGGAGCATTCCGCAGATGCGTGGACTGGCCGCGCGGCTGGACCTGCGCTGTGCGCTACCTGCCTCTTGGTCATTACAGTATATCATATTTTTTTTTTTGGCTTTTTTATGTGCATGGAGACCAATGGCTGAAAGGGGGAGCCGCTTACAAACATCGGGACAAAAACATTGGTGGCAGCGGCAGGCCGGCTCAGGGCCGGTTGCGGCGGCAGAATAGCCTAGCGAATGCACGGTCGTCGAGCGTCGTGGTGTCTCGAACACAGTCCAGAAACGCTTTGCTGGCAGTCGGCGGAGGGAGGCCCTAAGCGGGGACCGTCCGCGAGCGACCTCAGCCAAGGCGGGGGTTGCCTCGCAGAGAGGGCGCAGCGGTGCTACTCCACAATCCTTCCTCCCTCTACACACCCACGCACACGCACGCACACACACACACACACACACGTCCTTTGCTGCAGCCGCAGAGCTGTCCCCGGAGACCCCGAGGTGACGACCAGATCCTGGCTGCGGCCGTGCGGTGCCTGCGGACTTGAGTGGACATGGCCCCCGCGGGGGCGGGGGTGGGGGGTGGGGGGAATGTGCCTATTCGGCAGGCACCGTCTCGGGGGTGGGGGCCTATTTGTCACAAGCTGCGGGATGCGCGGTGCGGCGCCCAAACCTCGGCAGAGCGCTTTCGTCAAGATGGAACCGGGCCGCAGCGCGGTCGTGGTGTTGTGGCGGGGGGGGGGGGGGGGGGGCGGGCACCACAGCGTGGGCGTGGGGGGGGGGGGGGAGGAGAGTGTGCGGCAGTGCTAGGAGTCGGCAGGAGCGCCCGTCCGCCAGCAGGTACCCCGGCAGTCACGGCGAGGGACCGTCCTGCCGCCAGTGTTGATAATGTGTCGGTCAGGGGTCGAGAGGGGTGCCCCGGAGGGCGCGGCGCGTGGCGGCCGCACGACCGCCGGCCGCCACGGCGGATGTGCCGATGCGTGCGGCTGTGGCTGCACGGCGGCGACAGCCACGCGAGCGGCTGAGGGGTGGGGGGGGGGGGGGAGAGATAGAGAAAGCGGCCAGCAGCCGAGAGGCGACATGTGTGTTTTGGTGTGTGAGCTCGCATCGCGCGGCGCGCCGCGACCTCAGGCGATACGAGTGTCGACCCGCCGCGGCGCCGCGCCCCCCTCCGCCTCCGCTGCCACGCTCCCCGCGTGCTCCCCGCCGACACGGCCCCGGCCGCGCGGCCCCCTCGTCACGCGGGGAATACCGCGTGTGCGCATGACTCGACTCTGTATGTGGTGGTGCATGTGTGTGTACCAGTATCGGCGTGGGGGGGGGGGGATCAGGGTATAGCGGTGGGCAGCGCGCGCTGCCGGCGCAGGCCCCGCCCGCGGTCACAGTTGAGGGGGGCGGCGATGTGTTGGGACGGCTTTGTCGTGCACGTCTGGTGTGTGTGTGTGTGTGTGTGTGCGTGTACGTGTGTGTGCGTGCGTGCGAGCGAGCGCGGCAGAACGAACGCGGTCGCGCCCCGATCGGCCGGGGCCGTGCGGCGCGGCTGAGAGTCGGCCGAGCCGTGGCGGCGCTGCGTTCTGCGACTCATTTTCAGGTGTTGCTTTCTGCAGTGACAGCAGCAGGGATGTGTGAAGAACGGCGACAGTTGTGCCGGCGTGGCATCCTGTGCATCCGGACTGGGCCGGGACTCTCTGCTGCGGGCCGGGTGCGGTGTGCGGTGGCTGTCGACGCCAAGATGTTCAAGGACGGGGTCAGAGGGGAAGGAGAGGGGGCTGCGTTTCCGATGAGATTTATTGCATCATATTACAGTCTACCCTTGAATTTCGCTCCGTCCGCCGGGAGGAGCATGGAGCGAAAATGAGGGGATGGGAGGTGTCCGGGGCGGGCCGTGTAAGTCCAATTTCCACTGTTTAGTTGAACTTGTAGAGGACTAATTATATTTCGACGCTCTTTTTTTTTTTTTTTTTGCTTTGGGAAGTCGGCTTAGTGCGCTGCTGGTTTCGACTCCTTGGCCTCACCCTCACCGGCCGCTCTGCGCATGCGATCAGAGCTGAAAGAAGGAGAGAGAACGAGGCGGGGCAAAGGAGAGAGAGAGAGAGAGAGAGAGAGAGAGAGAGAGAGAGAGAGAGAGAGAGAGAGGTACGGTCCCACGAAAAGCCGCCCCTGCTCGGGCCCTGGTGGTGTACAGTGACGGTGTCGGGTCGAGTGCGACCGAGTGAGTGCATCGCAGCTTGTTTGGTCTGTCGGCCGCCCCGCCCCGCCCCGCCCCGCCCCGCCCGGGCCGAGGTGCTGTTGGGATCCCCGGCCCCTCTAGTCCTCCCCAAGAAATCTCTCCGCGGAGCGCTCAGCTCCGTCCATTTTCAAGTGTTTCAGGCATTTGTGTGGAGTTCCATGAGAGGAGAACGCTGGGCACCTCGCCCCCCCCCCCTTCCCGGCTGTATTTTATGGCGCACATTTTAAAGCCGCACGTGCTTTTCCTCCCCATTTCTAAAAAAAAAATGGAACAACGCCGCCTCTACAGTTGACGTAGGCTCACACACACACACACACAAACACAGCAGCAGCGAGGCAACAGGGGCGGGGCGAAGAAATCAAAGGATGTTGTGGGCTGCTTATCGCGTGATGTCTTTCAGCGAATTCCGGCGTCGGTGTCTGGTGGACGGCGAGCAGCGAGCAGCGGGCGCGGGGCGGCGCGGGGGCGTCATGTGACGACACGACCCATCGGGGCCGGCCGCCAGCAAGCCGAAACAACAACGCGACGCGAGCGGGCGGCGCGGTGCCGGGCCGGGGGACGCCGGAGGATACTTCACACACACACACAATCATAACACAGTGCCCCACAGATAAGGAGACCGTGGACCGTTATCTCGCAGGACTGCGGAGGACGCCGCTGGACCCCTCCCCTCCTCTTTCTCTCTCTATTTCTCCCCCGCCCCGCTCCTCTCTCTCGCTCGCTCTCCCTGCACCCGCCCCCCGCAGCCCGCCTTCTCGGGGCACAAAGTTCCGCAAGCAGGGTATTCCCAATTCATTTCGGGCGGGCCGTTGTCGCACAATGCCTAGGCCAGACCGGACCAAGGAGCGAGCGACAGGGCCGCCGCCGCGTAGCGATTCCCAGCTGAAGAGGAAGAAGAAGAAACAATAAAGGGAGCGAAAGATTATATCAGAGGGAAACTTGCCAATTAAAGGCGAGGAAATTGGGAAAAGAAAGGGTACGGGTGATGGGGGGGGGGGGGGGGGGAGGGGGAAGGCTTTCAATTGAATGGAAAATATAAGGTCGGCCCCAAAGCTTCCTCCACGCGTTCAGCGGGGCCGGCCCGAGTCGCGGGGGTGCGGGCCGCGGCCGTGGAGACGGAGACGGCCTGCTCCGCCTGCAGCCGCAGCCCGTCCGCCAGCCCGCGACCGCCGCGCCCCATTCTACCTGCAGCACAGCGGCCCGCGGCTCGCCGCCCCCGTTTTTAACCCGGCCCTCGCGCTCGCAGCGGGTAAGAGGGCCGCACCGGCGTGGCCGCGGGCCGCGGCCGCGGCAGGTTCAGCGCCCTCTCCCCCCCCCCCCCCCCCCCTCCGCACCTCCACGCCCGCTCCCAGCCTGCGGTGCCTGCGCGGCCGGCCACGCCGCGGCAACGCCGCGGCTGCGTCAGTCTCTCGCGCCTGGAACGCGGAATGCTATCCTGCCGCGAACGGAGCGTCACCAGCAATATTAGGGTATTCTTGAGAAGATTCCGGCAGGAGGTGACAGGAACAACTTCACCAGATCCAGTTTTTTTTTTGTTTTTTTTTTTTTGCTGTGCAGATGCTCTGTAAGACACACGGCTCTGACCCCGGCCCGGGCCCACATCCTTGCTCCCCCGCTGGGTGTCTCCGGCTTCCCGGTACCGGGGGCTCCCCAGTAGAGGGAACTGCAGCAGCTGCGCAGCTGTGCAGCTGCCCGGGTTTCGGCCGGTTTTGCTTCTAAACGCCCTCAGGTCGGTCGGCGGCACTGGACGCCGCGGAGGGTCGCCTGGTTTTGCCTAGGCGTTTCTTCCTCATTTTTCCCGCTTCTGAGAAGCGCTGGATTTTTCTCTCTCTCTCTCTCTCTCTCTCTCTCTCTCTCTCTCTCTCTCTGCCCCACGACACTGCCGCCGCTGCCGCTGCGCTTGGCTGGCAGTCGACCCGAGTGGACAAAAGACATGCCTCAACTTCCTCTATTGCCTCCAGATGTTGAGACTAGGAAAGGGGCAGCTAGTTCCACGAAGGAGCGGGCGGGTGGGGGGCGGAGGCCGGAGGGGTGGGGGTGGGGGCACATGGCAGCGCCCGTCCGGCCCGCCTCGTCACCCCCGCCTCTCGTCTCCTTCCGGAAATCAGGGAGGCGCAAAACACACAGTCCACACTGTAATTACCGTGCGGATGCATGCGGAATAAGGAGTCGAAGTGTAAAGAGTGTAGCGCAGAGCGAGGGGAGGGGCGCCGCGGGGCGCCGCGAGGAGACGAGGGGGGAGGAGCAAACAAAATAGGTGGAGGTTTTTAGGACGCAAGCAGACGTGACCGGAATGCGATTGGCCAAAGGAGGCGAGGACAGAGAGGGCCTCGCAGAGGGCCCAGCGGGCCAGAGCCAACAGCGCCCGCCCCGCCCCCCGCCGGGGGCCTCCGGTCCGAGCTTTGGCGTCACGACGCTGCCCTGTCTCGCCCCCTCTCCCTCCCACCCCCATCCCCTCCCCCATGGTCTCCCTCTGTTGTTGCTCTGTTTTAGAATAGTTTGCAGCACAAGTGGGGACGGTGACAGGTGGACTCGAGTAGTGTGGGAGTGTGAGGAAATCAGCAGCGCCAATATTGCAGCGCTATGCTAGGGGTGGGGGGTGGGGGTTGGGTTGACTGCAGCGCGGCACCGGCAAGGTCCCGAGAGCGGCTTGCGGACGCGCTGGGACTGAAACCAAACGCATCGGCAGCCCTACAAACACGGGACACGGGGCCGGCAGCGGCGCGACACGCGACACGTCTGCTGCGGGGAAAGAGAAGGGGTGGGGAGGGTCCGGCCGCAAGGGTAAGAGTGCGGAAAAAGAGCGGCAACGCCACGCCACCGCGGGGTCCGGAGGGGGCGGAGGCTTCGTCGTGGCGGGCCAGCCGAGATTGGGGAGCGGGGGTGGAGGGGGGGCACCCCTGGACGTGAGGAGAGTCGCTAAAATGGGCATTAGTGCCCTTCACTGCTCCCTTTTCCTTTCTCCTCTCTGTCTGCCCCCCCCCTCGTTCTCTCTCTCTCTCTCTCTCTCTCTCTCTGCCTCTTTCTCTCTCTCTCTCTCTGTCTCTCTCTCGCGCTTTCCCTCCCCTTCTATCTATCTCTTTCTATCTCTCTGCCTTCTTACTGCATTTTTAAGACTTTCATTGTTATTAAAATTATGTTTTGCATTTTCTTCCTCCAGATTCGTTCCCCTCTATCCTCCGCGCAGGGTTCCCCCCCCCCCCCCTCCTATGCACGCCCGTCGGCCCGTTGCCCGCGTGCCGTGCCGTGCCGTGCGCCGCGCCTCTCCCCGTGCCTTGTGTCTCCATGTATTATGCACACGTTTCGACGGCTGAGTCGCTCTGTTGTCGTCCACCCCGCCTCAGGTCAGGGCCGAGGGCCGCAGGCCGCAGTCTCTTCTGCAGGTTTGGTTCCGCCCGCCCGTGTCCAGACTCATCAGCCGGGCCTAGAGAGCCTCAGAGGCTCTCTAGCCGGGCCTACACTAGGCTCCCGAGCTGAGCGCTGCTCGCTGTCCACCGCCGGGCCGCACGACGGGCCGTCGGCATCTTCAGGAGTCTTAGCGCGGCCGCTGCACTCGGCTGTGTGGAGGAGGGGGTGGAGGAGGAGGCGGCGGACACCGGCGGCGGCAGCGGCGGCGGCAGCGAGGGGTGCAATAAATTTAATTTGTCGTTTGGTCCGTAAGGAGCTGGAGTTTGCCGATGGCTGGCCGCCGGGGGCCGCGGCGACGGTGTCGTTCGACAAGGGAGCCTTCCTCCGCCGGCGCTGTTTTCTGTCCTTTGTGGCGCCGCTGGTGCCGTTGGTGCCGCTACGGCGGGGCCGCGCTCCCGGGGGCGCGGCCGCGGCCCTGGCTCTCGCCGCGCTGCTGGTACAGGTCCACCACCGCCTCGAGGTCCTGCGGCAGACGGAGAGGGTGGGGGTGGACGAGGCGCGGCGCGGCGCCCTACCCCGCGGGGGAGGGAGCCGCCGGGGACCCCCTGCCGCGCCGCGGCCGCGTGCTGCCATCTAGCGGGGGGTCGCCGGACCGCGGGCGGCGTCTGCACTACCCCGTCCGGTGGCGGCGCCGCGCCGTTACCTGGAGCAGGCCGCGGCGGTCCGCCCTGGACGCGAACCTGGCCACGACGGCGGCCAGCGAGGCGTGCAGGGCCTCGAGCGCGCGCACGGGCCGGTCCGCCGTCACCCGCACCACGCGCCGCAGCAGGCCGCCCAGGCCGGCCCGGTCCACGTGCACCTCCGCGACGCAGCCTGCGCAGCCGGGCGGGCGCCACGTCAGGGCGGACGGGAAAATATTTTATGGGTCGTGAAAGTAGGAGGCCGCGGCGCTGACCGTCGTCGTCTAGCCGGCGGCCCTCGCTGTCGGAGTCGTCCTGTAACACAGAGCACAGCGATGGCTGGAGGGGGCGGGGGTGGGGGGGGGGGGGGGGCGCTCTCTGGCGGGACTGTACCGGCTCGGGGTCCTGGCCGCGGGGGCTCAGCGAGGAGGACTCTGACGGCGGCCTGGAGCTGTGCGGCCGTCCCCGCCGCGAGCGCGACCGAGACCTGGGGCAGGGCAGCCGAGGGCGCGTCAGGAACAGGGGTGTCGCGGTGCGGGCCAGGCTGCGTGACGCACCTGTCCGAGCCCCTGCTCAGCGTGCGCGGGCCCGCGGTCCTCGCCCGCGCGGCGGGTGTTCGACGGCGTCCTCGCGGCCGCGATCGGCCGCCCCGCTTCTGGCGTGAGCGGAGGTAGTAGGGCCCGCCGCCTGCAACATGAACATGACCGCGGCGACGTCCTCTGAGAACCCCTGCCTGGCCGCCTTCCTGCAGAGTGATCACGAGATCCTATTTTTCCGCTGATGGCTGCTGCTGGACCCGTCCGTCATAAGCCTCATTTCCCGCGGCCAGCTTGCAGGCTTGCAGCGGGGTCCGCAAAACAATCCCCGTGACAGTGTTTCCCCGAACAGCGGCGGCCCGGGGAGGCTGGCCGTCGACCTTGGCGCGGCGGGCAGGTAGACGACGTCCACATGTGTCCGTCGCTAATACCCGTGCAGAGGATCAGCAGCGGAGCAGCAGCAGACGAGACGCTCGCCCTCTCACCGGCTCCCTTTGCTTCACTGAAGGACGCGCCGTCCTTGGAAACGAGCTGACAGGGCCAATGCTAATGGGACGAGTAGAGGAGGAGAGCGAAAATAATGTCCTGCGTGTCCAGACACGGTCACCCCGGGGCAAACACTAGTTGTCTAGTGGGCAAACACGGGCAACCAACTCGCGCTCGGCGAACTCGCGAGCGCGGGGCCGGGGCACTCGCGCCCGGTGCACCCGCCCTCGTACACGCTTGCTTTCGGCATACGTACAGAGTAGAGAGAGGCCCGCACCCTGCTTATCCTCGTCCTTGCCTTTGCCCGCGGTGCCGCTGAGCAGCCGGCTAACTCGCTCGTGCAGGGGTTCGGCGTCGTCGTCCTCGGCGTCCTCGTCGGCCATGTCGTCGTCCTCGTCGGCCCCAGGGGCCGCATCCTCCGGGTCGCCGGGGTGGACGCGGCACTCCGAGTCGGACAGCCGCAGCGAGGCGGTGGAAGAGGACGCGGACTCGGCGGGGCTGACGGCGCCGTCAACGCCGTCCTCGCGATCTGAGAGGGGGACGGCAGGGGGTGGGAGGGGGTGGGGGACGACGGGGCCTCATAAAACTCGGTGCGAAGCCGGCTGTCTGTTTGCGCATGTTGCCGACACGCCGCCTCTGACTGCGCGCCGACAGACGAGGACCGCTGGCGTCGACGGGTAGGGGTCGGAACCCCGGCCACAGCCAACGGCCCCGGCCCACCCCGCCACGGAAGGCCGCCCGGAAACCGTGCGGCTCCGACATTCATGGGCGTGTTCAGCGGCCTCCATGCGCACCTGCGGCCGCGCGGTGCTGCTGGGGGGCCCCGGTGCCGTCGGTGGCGCTGCCACGGCCGGCGAGGGGGGCGGCAGCGGCGGGGGGCGGCGCCACGGCCTTGGTCATGAGCAGCGGCCTGAAGTAGGCCTCCCGCTCCTCGGCGGTGGGCGGTGAGGGCGCGAACACGTCGCCGTGCTCCTCGCTCCACAGCTGCTGGAGCTGCGCCCACAGACAGCAGCCGTGGACTCGCCGTGCCCGGGCTTCCCTCCGAACGCTCCACGCTCGCACGCTCTGAAGCGCGGTCAGGAAGGGGCTCGGGCTAATACTACATGATATATATGGCGTCAGCACAGGTCCTGCTTCCCATGGGTCGCGATGAGAGCCGAGAGATAGCAGAACGCGGTCGTGCTCCCCGCCGGGCGGTGGCCTCACCGGCCCCGCCTGCCCCGCCCCTTACAGGAGGGTGCCCTGCCGTCAGCACTCACGCTGGGGGGCAGCTCCCGGTGGGGACAGTGCGCCGTGGCCAGCACCAGCAGGGGCGTCGTGCCGTCCAGGCGGGAGGCCAGCGTCAGGAAGACGGCGCGCGTCGCTTCGTCCACCAGGTCCCACCAGGAGGTCAGGTCCGGGAGGTAGAGGATGCCGGGCAGGTGCAGCCGCGCCTGGCGCATGCGCTGCGGCCGCGGGGACCGGGCTCTCACACCGGCCGGCTCACAGAGGATCCGGGGCGGGGCCCGGGGCGGGGCCCTCAACCGCCCACTCGGATGCTCACGTGGATGCAGGCCTCCTCGGTGGCGCGCGCCGAGTGTTCGAACAGGCTGGCGATGTCGATGACGGTGACGGGGAGGTGCTCGAGGCGGTGCAGCAGCGCCGGCGCCAGGTACGGCGTCTGGCCGTGCTGGCCGTCGCCCGCAAGGAGGAGCGCCGGACAGCGGCCCGCGTCCACCTCGCCCGCGCTGCGGAGCAAGGCGTTCCCACGCCATTTCATTTGTCCCCGAATTTAAAAAGTGCACATTATTTTTGTTTTTAGTGCATGAGGCCGGACCTGTCGGCGAGGTGTGGGAAGAGGAAGCTCCTGGGGTGGGCGTGGCGCAGCTGCTCCGCGGCCCGGTCCAGCTGCGCCTGCAGCAGCGGCCGCAGCTGCGGGGACAGCCGCTGCACCGGCGAGCTGAGGACGCGGTGCGAGGCGGCCACAAGCCGCCCCCGAGCCGACTGGAAGTCGCGCTCCTCGATCTGCGCACGCGCGGCTAGTGTGTGTGTGTGTGGGGGGGGGGGGGCGGGTGAGTCATCGCCGACCTCCCGCGGCCGCGGCCGTACCCACCACGAGCGTGGACAGGTTGATCTTGAGCCTGTTGTTGCAGGCGTAGATGTCCGGGTAGGCGCGGCGCAGGCCGCAGAGCACGGCCTCGGTGCAGAGCGCCTGCAGGTCGGAGCCGCAGTAGCCCACCGTGCTGGCGGCGAGCTGCTGCACCAGGCTGTCGGGCGGGCGGCGCCGCCAGTGGCGCAAGTGCACGCGCAGGATGTCGGCGCGGGCCTGGTGCGCTGGCAGCGGGAAGAAGAGCTCCTTGTCGAAGCGGCCGGGCCGCCGCAGCGCGGGGTCGATGGCGTCGATGCGGTTCGTGGCGCCGATGACGATCACGTCGTGCGCCGAGTCCAGGCCGTCCATGAGCGCGAGCAGCGTGGACACGACGCTGCTGTGCACGATGTCGTGCCGCGAGGAGCGCGTCGGCGCCAGCCCGTCCACCTCGTCGAAGAAGATGATGGAGGGCTGCAGGATGCGGGCCTGCGGGGGCGGGGGCGGGGTGAGGCCTGCGCGCGCGGCGGGGACCCGGGCGCCTCGCCTCGCACCGACGTCCTCACCTCCTCGAAGAGGGACCGCAGCCGCTGCTCCGACTCGCCGACGTACTTGCTGTAGCAGTCGGCGCCCTTGCGGCTGAAGAAGGCTACCCGGCGCTCCCCCTGGCTGCACTCGCTGGCCAGGGCGCCCGCCACCAGCGTCTTGCCCGTCCCTGCGCACGCCGGCCCGTCAGGACCGTCGGGTCCAGCCCGAGGACTTGCATCTCCCCCTCCCGGGCTCAGGGTGGGCGCGGGTGTCACCTGGCGGGCCGTGGAAGAGCACGCCCCGGGGCGGCTTCATGTGGAAGCGGGCGTACAGGTCCTTGTACATGAGCGGGAACAGGACGAGCTCCTTGAGGCAACGTATGTGCTCCTCGAGGCCGCCGACGCTCTCGAAGCCCGGCCGGCGGGGGCCCTGGCCCTGGCCGGGGGCAGGGGGGCGGGCCGGGCCGCCTCCGCCGGACATCTCGTCACTGTCAGCTACCCGCCACCGCCACCGTCACCGTCAACGCCGCCCGGGGGCCGTCTCCCAGCTCCCATTTAATTTTATTGTGTTTTCATTGACTGTGTGCTTTTCTCTTTTCTTTCATTTTTTTTTGCGTTTCTTTTTATGGCATTTTTATGGGCGGGAAAGGCATTCAAGCCTTGGTGACGGTGGCCCCCATTATTGGTTTGGGACTATTGTTGCTGGGACTGAAGGAAGTGTCAGAGGAAATGAAAAATGACTTTTTTTCGTTGTAAAATAAATACTATTTTTTTTATTTACCACATTATTTACAGACAATGGACATAGTACAGTAATGTATGCAGTACAGCTCACGCTCACGTCAATAAATTACTAAACGCTAAGGTTCACACTGCACGGAAATCTGCAAAGCGGGCTTCGGGCTCTGGCGGCCAACTCACGACGCCAGTGATAACAGGGTACACTGTGAGTGATAAGGGGGGCTCGCGCGCGCCGTTCTGACCGCGCCCCGGCCCGCGGCCGATGTTCCGCTTCATTAAAACTAATCTGAACAAGTCTTTGGTCTGTGCACGGGGACGCCCGGACAGGCACGGAGTCCACGCAATCCCGGATGGCACAATTCAAATAGTATACAGTAAGTAGCGCCCGAAAATCATCTAGGAAAAAAAAATCAATAAATAAGGGTAGAGAGAAGGTGGACGGGGATGGGGCGGGCGGGGTCCTCGGGGATGCCGTCACCGCCCGTCCTCGCTCTCGTCGTAGTTGAGCACGCTGACGGTGGAGGGCTTCGTGTCCATCTGGTCCGTGGGGGTCGGCAGGTTGGGAATCTGAAAAAGGAAAACCATGAGAACAAGGAAACTGGAGGGAAATCGGAATCGCGTCGTTACGTCATCAAAACGAATGATTACATTCGGGATGGAGTCGAAGGGCTCCATGAGGGAGATGGGGAAGTCGGGGTCGGCGGTGGTGGTGGACTCGGTGGCTGAGGCCGTGTCGGAGGCCGAGTCGGGGGCCGGGTCCGTGGTGCTGGGCACGGTCTCGTACGTCGGGAAGGTGGTGGACGTCGGGCGCGGCGTGGTAGTCGTGGGGTCCCGGGCGGAGTGGTGGCCGCTGGCCGTGACGTGTTGCTGCAGCTGCTGCGCGATGGCGAGCAGCTGCTGCTGCTGCTCCTTCTGCTGCTGCTGCTCCAGGAGCTGCTGCGCGTGCAGGATGCTCTGCTGCTGCTGCAGCTGCTGCAGCTGCACGGCCGCCTCCGCCTCGGCCGTCGTCATGTACGAGGACACCCCTGCGATGACAAAGTCGACGTGATGCTATGAGCCGCCCCCCGAGACCCCATGGCCCCCGCCATACCCTTCACAGCAGATTGACGAACCTGACAGTGCCTCCGTCGTGGTGCTCGGGGACGTGGAGCTGGGTGAGGACGTGTCCGGGGTGGTAGTGGTGGGCGCGGGCGTGGTGGTTGAGGTGGTGGAGGTCGTCGTCGTCGACGTGGAGGTCGGCTTGGGCCTGGGTGCGGCGGGCATCACCGCGGGGGTGGTGGACGAGGCCCCCTCGCCGTCCCCGGGGGCGGGCGTCGTGGAGGCCGGCGGGTTGCACGGCGTGTACAGCAGCTCCACGTCGTCCAGCGCGATGGTGCCGTGCGTGGCCGTCCCATTGAACACGGACGTGAAGATAAGCTGAGGTGGAAAGCGATAAATATGAGATAAACAGGACCCCAGGACCTCGCCAAAGCACCCTGCGCTCGTACCCGCGCCCCGCTACGTTACCTTGAAGGGTCGGGTGACGTACAGCGGGATCTCCATGTGGATCCACTCGTTGGAGGAGGTGTCGTTGGCCCACAGCTCGAACGTGGTGTCCTGGTCGTGGCTCAGCTGCGTGGACGTTTTCAGGTACGCCTGGTCCAGCTGACAGGGCAGGGCGCGGCAAAGATAACGCACGGAACAGGCTGCATTCGCGTGCAACAAAAACACAGCGCAAAATACTTACGAAAAGTTGCGCCTCGCCGTCGGTCTCGATGAGGTAGTAGAAGCGCACGCAGCCAAGCTCGCCGCGCACGCTCTCCAGGGCCTCGCTGATCGGCGGGAAGTTAATGGACATGAAGTGGCCCGGCGTCGTGCCCGCCACGTCAAACGACCTGCGAGCACACGTATTTATGCATCCGGTTTCGGATTCGAGCTCACGAGGAGGGGGGGGGGGGAGCTCACGTGTAGACGTAGCCGTCGGTCTGGTTGACGGTGCGCCAGCTCCAGTTGGGCGTCCCCCCGTTCTTGAAGCCGCACACGTGCCGGTTGAAGTCGCAGTTGACGTTGTACGGGAAGCCGGCCATGGGCTTCTTGACTGTGAGAAACACGCAGAATGAGACCGACTCATGAGTTGGCGGCCGTGACGGCCCGTGACGAAGCGTGCCGAGCCGTGCCGAGCCGTGCCGCGGTCACACATACGGTCGCACTTGTAGAGCTTCTCGATGCGCCGCTTGTCGCTGCCGCTCAGCCCCTTCTTCTTCCAGATGGGGCCGATCTCCTCGCCCGTCGTGGCCTGCAGGGTGGGGGACCGTCCGTCCTGGTGGGGCGGAGCAGGCGGAGCGGGGGACAATTACAGCAGGGCAGCAGGACATTAGTGACCCAGTTACGCAACACCAACGAGCGGCCCGCGCCGCCGCCGCCTACCTTGGAGAAGGCGTACTCGTCGTACATCATGATGGAGCGGTAGTCGAAGTGCTCGCCGAGGGTTTTGACCTGCGCGTGCTTCTTGAAGGCGGACGCGAAGCCCTGGCGAGGAGGATTCGAATTCAATGAACTGACTTCAGTTTAGATTCGCGCCAGACTCGCAGCACCGGGGCGGGGGGCGGGGCCCTGAGGCTGAGGTGCATCCCTCCCCTCCCCTCCTCTCCTCTCACCGGGATGATGTTCTGCCAGTACACGTAGATCCAGTCGTCGCGGTCCGGCCGGTTCATCTCGTGCCAGAAGCCGATGGCGTGGCCCAGCTCGTGGATGACGATGCCCCGGTACCAGCAGCGTTGCCCCAGCGACAGCCGCTGCTCGCCGTCGCCCACCCGGCCGACGGGGGACCAGCACGCGCCGCTGCTGCTCCCGGGGCAGAAGGGGTTGGTCAGTGCACGGGGCGGGACGGATCCCCCGACACACCAGCCCGCGGCCGCACCCACCTGTCGCTGTTGAAGAAGATGGACACCCAGTTGTCCTCGCCGGTCCACTGCTTGAAGCGGATGCACGTGTGCCGGTGGTAGTGCTCCATAGCCTCCATCAGGATGGCGCACTGCGGGCTCTCCGGGCAACCTGGTCGAGGAGAGGTGACGTGAGCGGGTGCGGCGGCAGCGGCGGCGGCGGCGGGCCGTGTAAAGCGCAAGGGAATGGCGGTCGTCGCCGTCCTCACCGACGTCGTCGTCAACCTTGTAGACGACCGTGGCGGAGGGCCAAAGAAGGTTGGGGTCCGTGACGGCGTTCTTGGTCTGCGGGGGAGAGCGGGGGTCAGAGCGGGGCTGGCCACACGAGGGGGTGCCGGGGGCCTCGGCGCGCGGAGCAGAGGACAGGGGCGGGCGCACTCACGTCTGGGTCGTCGAGGGTGGACGTGTGCTTGGTGCCGACGATGTCCCCCTCGAAGAAGCCCTCGTTGTACAGGCCGTGGTCCGTGCCGGGCAGGATGGGCTTAAAGCTGCCGTTGATGGAGCTGCTGGCGACGGGGTACTCCTGCCAGGGCCGCGCCCCCGCGTCCACGTTGTGGCCGCTGACCACCAGGTGGACCGGGAAGGGGGCCGCGGCCGCGGGGTCGGCGGCCAGCAGCGCGAGCAGCAGCGCCCCCCACGATGCGGTCAGCCTGCGAAACACACGAGACCAGGCGATGACGCCACGCCCACAGCAACAGGTGCAGGTCCGACAACAGCGCGACCGCGACAATTCGCATGATCCGAGGCCGGTATTTGAACCCGCGGACTGGCTCGGGAGTGCCAAGGGCGCTCCTGCCCCGCCCCCGCGTTCCAGTTACCGATTGGCGGTCGGTGGCAGGATGCGGGTGCCGGAGGGCATGGTGGAGACCTCTGCGGTCGTCGCGGAAGGAGAGCCCGCGGACGGGTCGGGACGGCGGCGGACAGGCGAGTGCAGCAGGATGCAGCCGACCTCACCTGACAGTGCCGCACCGGCCAGACACGACGCGCTACCTAATTGCGACAGTTTGACTCACGTGTCCGAAATGGGAACCGCCCCGCACGGACTGCGGAGGCGGAGGCCCGTCCCCAGGAGCTGAGCTGAGCCGAGCTGGGTAAGCGGATAGGGTTGGGACTTGGGCTTACCCCGTGGTCCTGTCAGTAAGCATGGCGTTGCGGACGGCGACTGCGGCCGGCTCCGCAGGGCTCGAGCCCTTATAGCCGGCAGCCGATGCCGGCCCCGTATTCCGCGGCATGCTCGGCCTGGCCCCGATGTAGGGCAGCGGTGCCCTTCGGCAGGGCAGGCCACGGCGCGGCCCTGCGAAGGGCTCTCCGCGGCGGGCAGACGCCATGCACCAGCTAGCGCCGCCGCCTGGGCATTCCCCTCCCCCAACCCCGTCCCCGCTCGTGCCCGCGCGGGCCTCGCAGCCGTCACGGACACCCGACGCGACCAAGCGGGTGCACGTCAAACAGTAGCACTTCACCGCCGGGGTCAGAGCGGTCCATAGAACCAGTTACACGCGAGGGCAGCACCCCGCCCTCGGGATTTGAGTGACCCATTTCAACCACATCCGGCCAACGCTCAGCCCGCCCCAGGCGGCACCGCCGGCCCACAGCCGTCCCCCCAATGAGGTGTTCTCGGCACGGCGCCCACCCCCAGCGTGTTGGCCCAGAGCAGTCCACGGAGGCCGCTTGTGCATGCAGGCTCTTTGCATTTATCAGCCGCATTAGAACCAGGATTCAAGTTCAGTGGGTGTGAGCAGGGGTAGAAAGCAGAATGGCTTTTAGTATGACAATCACTTAACTTTATTATGTACAGAATTGTACATTTGTACCCTCAATAAGTAGAAAAAACAAAATACACGATGTGCAAAACACTGCACAAATTACTAAAAACTAGGATAGCAAGCATTCACATTTGTACAATGAAATAACGAAAGTCTGACTGGGTAGCAGGTCACCAATTAAAACAAAAATTAGTAAAACTACACAACTACAAGAAATATAACAAATCTTCAAGTGCAGAAGATGGCTCCCTGTGGAGTGACTGCCCCACCAAGAACGCCAACTTGTGGGCGTATTGGCATGGCGCGGGTACTCTGACAGTGCCCTACAACAAACAAAACAAGGTAAGAAAGAGTGACAAATTTTAAAGAACAGACGGAATGCCTGAAAATACTCACGCTCCAGTTGAAGTAGAGGTGGCACATCTTGTAGGTTAGGCGCTGAAGGCGGTCTGGAGGCAATGAGATTCCGTCATGGATCACATTGAAAGAAGTTGGGCTGACTGTACCCTCCCGCACAGACTGACTGACCAGGAAGAAATCGTATCTGCAAACAACGCAATGTTAGAAAAGAACGGGGACAAGTGCACAAAGGAGTGCTTAATTTCATGCAATACTTACTTTTCCGGGTCAGTTACAACGTCATCAATGACAGTTCCAGGTGGGGGGTTCTGGCAACGGTCAGTGAATACTCTTGTGTTGATCCTCTTGGTCACAATGACGAAGGTCATCTTAGTTTCAGGGCACACTTGAGCCAGCTTAGCCTTGATTGCCTCCAGCTCAGTGGAGTGCACAAAGGGGATTTGCCCCTCTCCAACTCCATCCCTGTAGATGAGGATCCTCTGAGGAGGACCCCCATTATGGGCAGCATACTTCTTGACTGCCTCTACAAGAGGGGGAAGCGTTAATTCACTGACAGACATAACACAGTGGAGGCCACAGAGAGATACTTACTGACGATGTTCAATGCTAAATTGTTGCTCAATTCTTCTCCATTTGTATGGGGCGTAACAGCTGAGAAGTACCTAGACATAGGCTTGTCAAGTGATGCCACCATGGCACCAAACGATTGGTTCTTATTGTTTGTGTCATGGCAAACATCAAATCCAACTACCATGAGGCCCTATAATAGAACAAACAAAACGTTAGCCTAGTGGAAACAATAAAACAGAAGTAAGCCAGGACTGTTGCTTTGCTTACAGGAAGAGGAATTTCCACACCCCAAGGAGCACCACCAACTTTGCAATTAATCTGAACTGCAACTTTAGTTGCGATAGACATAGATTTCTTGGCATCATTAAGATTTTTGGTGAGGATCACCTGAGTTGGTACTGTAAGACAAAACGGAAGTTAGAACACAGGAGCAATAACAACAAACAGTAAAACAACGCCAGCTCACCTGCTCGGTCCACACAACACTTCTTCTTAATTGCAGAGTAGCGATCTCCTCGGTTGTTGGGAACAGCACACATGATCAGCTTGGGCTGAGCCTGGTCCAAGATGGTGCTCAGAGCCTGGACGTACTCAGGAGCTGAGTCACGTTGAAGTTCGTAGCTAAGAAGAGTAAAGGAGAGTTAGAGGCATGGAGTGGCGGGGAATAAGCGAATGAGAAGTCGGAACTTACTATCTGGGGGGAGCCAAATTGAATCTCATGCCGCCGGCAGCCCTGTTCAGCATGTCAGCAAACGCCGCCGCGTCCCGTTTGAACTTGCCCGGTACCACAATGACCCACTGGTCAATCTCCTGACTGTGCAACATCGCACTGCTGCGAACATCTCTGGTCCAGTCAACCTGCGGACCGGGCTTGCCTTCCCTCCTGCCCCCGAACAAGATCTTCTCCTCCGGGGCAATTCTGCCTTGGATGCGGACAAGGTCCCGGTCCAGCTTCATGTCGAACTTCTTAAGCTGATCCAGCGTCTGCGCAGGAAAACATTGTCAACAGGGAAAAACAAAAACAGGCTGCCTCTGAAGACTGAAGACAAACCTGCTGGTTGAGCTGCAAGCGCTCATTGAAGCTCCGGAGTTTCTTGATCCTGAGATCAGGGGAGACTCTGGTGTGGACTGCCAGGGCCTTCATCAGCTGGAAGTTGGCCCTGAAGCAGAATGGGGATGAGAACCCTGTTCAAGCACTATTATCCACAAAAATAACAAACATTAATTTTAAAACTTTACCGCATAGCATCGGTGAGGCCAGTGCAGTAGCAGACTTCTGGGATTAGGTTGATGACCTCAGCCATGCCAGCACGTACATCACGAGCCTTGGCCCGAGACACTAGCAAAGGTTGTTTCATGTCCCTAATTTTGATCTGGTATTTAGTTTCCATGTATTGTGCATAAGAAACCTCCTCGTTCCGATACACGAACCGATGAGAGGGGTTGATGTCCCAGTTAACATCGTCAATGTGGTAGGTTTTGTTATTGTACTTGGTAAGTACAATACAACCAACCACCTCCCTCGTGAACTCAGCCTAAAAGTGAAAGTTCAGTTAAAGACGGGAAATTGCGAACAGCAATGGGGAAGGAAAATCACAGACCTGATAATTGTTGGGACTCCTCTGGTAGCAGTCCTGAAGGATATTGAGGACAGTCTCCATCCTCATAACTTTGTGTGTTATCTCAACACACATGAGAATATTCGACTCATGTTGTCGAATGCTTGTCTTGTAGCCTGGCCACAACTCAAGCCGGAAGGCAGGCACCTCAACCTGAAATCAGGGAAGAGAGTTACAAGCTGTACCATTGTAAGTCGAAAACAGAGCCCACATTTAATGCGCCACTCACCCTGGCCTTTGCGTCATAATAGTCCCTCCCCACCAGCTGGAGCTCTAATCCACTAATACAAGTCCTCAGCAGGAGATTGTACACCTGAACATAGGCATAATCACCCTGCTGTACCTCCCCAACCTCTCTAATTGTAATGGTAAAGTTGGCACTGTTGTCCCTATTAGACGAGGTCCAGGTGAGGACAGGATTCTGCAAAAAACACATGGAAGTTGAACCATGAAGATCAGCTAGATGGAAACCCGGAAAAAACGTCCTCGATAGTGAAACACACCTGTGGCGAGGTGATTCTGTTGGTCGTGTAAAGTACAGTACCATCAAATAAATGGCCCCCCAACTTGTCTCTATGAGCCCGGAGGAGGAACTTTCTCTCTCCAGTCCTGTCTTCTTCCGGTGCAATATCAACTCTGTACTGATGCAGCGCCCAGTCCGGAACTGTCTGAATCCTGAAGTAGTTGGCCAGAAGGCCGATCGGTTCCCCAGTGGAACCTGTAACATGCAAACATTAGAACCGATACAGACACTAACAGAGTCCAGCCGCTAGCCTCACTCACCCTTCTTGGTAGCAAGCTGGTCAGGCCTTGTTCGCAGAATCTGGCCCTGGTCGATGGGCCTGCGGCCCCTCATGGCACCACGCCCCACAGCGGGTCCACCGTTCCCGTTGCCATTTCCTCCGGCCGGAGGTCCAGTGGGGCCCGCGCGGGCGGACGGCGGCGCGGCAGCGGGGGCGGGCGCGCAGGCCTGAGGGGCGCGGCCCCCGAGCGCCATCTGCTGCATCTGAGTCGTCACCTGGCCGACGGCTGCTCCAGGCTGGGCCGTCGGGGCTCGGTGGGTCGCCCTGGACGACGCCCCGGGCGGGGGCCCCCATGCTGAGCCGGTCGGCGGCTGTACGAACAGAACCACGCCGTCAGCGAACAGACTCACCACCGAACGGCGGCGAAACCGCACAGGTCAGCAGCCACACGCGAACGCCGGTAGGCAAATCCAGAGCGCGACAAACACCACGCGCCGCTCCGTACTAACCTTGGCCGCCTGAGGCTGTGGGGCACCGACGTGTCCGCCGCCCATCTGAGCGTAGGACGGGGGGGCACCCCCCTGCTGCTGCGGGGGCTGCTGGGTCTTGCCCCGACCGCGTCCCTTTCCAGTCATGGCGTCTGCAACAGGAAACCCCCAGGGGTTCAGCAAAGACAGCCCAGTGCGAAAAGCAACGTAAGGGGGGGGGGGGGGGGGGGAGGGGGTCCGCCGGACACGGTGGTCCAAGAGATAGCTGAGCCTAGGGCGGCGCCGGACAGCGAACCAATCCCCCCCCCCCCCCCCCCCCCCCCCAGCCACCCATCGAAGACCACAACGCGCGCGCGAGCCGGCAGCCCCGCCTCAGCTCAGCCCCAACTCGACGTAAAGGCGATCTACACCACCGCGATGAACGACACTGAACAGAAACGCGCCGCGACCCAACGAGCCATTCACAATTTCGGTGCCGGATGGCATCGCGTCATCGCCACCCCACAACGCACAGTTCAAAGTTCAAACGTCCAGCGGGCCCAACGACGTGACCACAACCCCCCCACACAGAAGCAACAGGCGGCCCGGGGAGGAGTCGAATGGGGCAAGTCAGAGCAGGCCCAGGCACGCCGCGTGAGCGCAGACCTAACACTACGTGGCCCGAAGCGACAGGCGAAGGCCAAACACCACACGCGCAAAATACGGAGCCGCCGAAAGGGCCGGGCAGTGCAGGAGAGCACGAGAGGCCGGAAGGAGGTCAGGACCGCACACGGCGAGACCCATACCCCGCGACGCCGGAGCGGCAAAAGGGGCAACCGGCCGCAGGACCAGGAAACCGGGTCAGTTCGCAGTGGCCAAGACCACAGAAGACACCCGGCGCGAGCGCTGTGTCCGAAGAACGTGTCACAGAACTCCTACGCGCACGATCGCCGGGCGGGGAACCGCGACCGGCGCCCCGGCAAAATTGCGGAGCGACGGTGGAGGCGAGGCGCCAGGGCCCGACAGTCGACGTGGAGCTTAACACACCTGAGGGTCGGAGTAGACCGAGCGTTGGAGTTAAAAGGGTCCGGCGGCCACCACTCCCACTTTGTCACACAGCAAGTCTTCTTCAAGCACACATGCGGGGCGCCAGAAAAGGAGGCTTCGGGCGACCACGCGATGCGGCGCTGCTCCGTCGACTGCAGCACTGCAGCTTTGTTGTGATGAGTGTGGCGTGGGGAGCAGCAGCCGTTCTGGCCCGGCGAGCCCGGCTCGACCAATCACAGCCTCGCTGTGGGTAGTGGGGGGAGGGGGCAGCGCTGGCGTCGCAGGGAATGACCACAAAATGCGAATTCGGCCAGTTCGCAGGACACACAGAGGGCAGTAATGCATTAAACACATACCAGGTGATCCGGGAGAACTGACGTAAGCCCAAACAAGTCGCGGAAATGATTTTTTTAAAATCACGATCGACGGCGTTCCGTTCCTGCCGGGACTCCGTCTGACTCGCGTAGTTGTGCGGCAAGTTCAACTCGGTGACACCAGGTGTCGCTCCGATCGCGACGATGTAAACAAGGGAAGGGACGTCGCAACTGGAGTCGCAACAACCTCTCAAACAGTTAGGTTAGGTTAATGTCATTTGTCTGATTTCGATGTAAAATGTTAGAGGGACGCAAGAATCGCAGTATATTACACTTTGCTTGGTAATGATGCTTCAGCCAGCCATATGTGTTTACACGGTGTTTGCGCGGTAAACGGGGCGTCTAACTTTCGTTGTTAATAAGCGCAAAATATTCAGACTTTGTGTGTTAAACATTTTGGTTAACAGGAAGCACGACAGTTTATAGACGTTAACTTATTTTCACACTTACAAGACCAGTCAAAATGACAACAAATCCACTTTCCTTCCGAGTTTATTCAAACGGTGGCCATTGTGCCTGTTCGTGTTTTCTTCTTCATTGGCTTTGGCTGCGGTGAAGAGATTCACCCAAAATGGCTGCCGGGCGACCAGTGTTTTTTGTAGGTTACCAAAGTTTTCAAGTTTATTTTGTCGTTTCCTATAGAATATCGTCGGTAACGTCAATTTCGAAACTTTAATTTCTGCTGGTTTTTTACGCTCCGAACATCTTTCTTGGTGCATAATTTATTCTAAATTGTTTAAGTAACATGTAATCCGTAGGCTGCATTGGCTCGGGATTTCCAAGCCAGTGTATGTCCGCTGGTTCCAAAGCAGACGAACACTAAGACGTTCTAACATGTTTTTGGATTTAAATTAGTTTGCTGACACGCATTATCTCCTGACTTACAAATCTTATATTTCTTTTTATACCAATTTTGTTAAAAATTTCCACATACAACTTGTTATGTGTTGACATGTCACTTATCCAGAACTCAAGGATTTCATGTAAACAGTAGTTCAATCACAAACTTACCTCAACATCCCTTCAAACACTGGCATTGAATCGACAGGTTAATATCCCTGTACCTGCCTGTACCACATTGATACATTCAAACCATTTTGTGATTTTCCAATCTATATCTTAATCAGTACTATCATTCATCACAGTGAGGTTATTATTTGTTTATGTTGTGCGCAGCTGCATTTTGGTTCTAGATTCAGTTTGACATAGATCTACGCTTCGTAGACATCCATTGACATTTTGTTGAGTTAACTTTCTTTGCATTCTCTCACAGGCTTGTGTCTATTTAGGCTGAGATACAACTGGAAGATTGAAGTGGAATTTGAAAACCTTTAAATGTAACATTAAAATGCAATCGGAAAGCTACGTGGGGCAGTTGTGCCGGCTGTGCGCCCACCCCCAATCGGAAGGGAAGTTAACATTCATCTATACAGAGAATGATGATAACAATGATACTTTGGCTGATATCATCAACATTGTCTTGCCTGTAAAGGTAATACATTAAAGTCCAATTAAACTTGTTCAAAACAGCTTCTGAATTGAATGTGATAAATCAATTGCCTGTTACAGGTTTCTCAAGTAGATACTCTACCTAAACAGGTTTGCCAAAATTGTATAGAGAAGCTGCTTGCCACACAAGAGTTTGCTCTTGATTGTTTGGCAGCAGAGCAAGAACTTCAGGATCTCTCTCTTGATAAACAATTTAGGTAGTTTTTGAAGATGATAGCAAACAAGTTCACATTAATTAGCCCAGTCTGACTTTTGTTTTAGTAATTATCATTCTATTAAATTGCATGGTTTGTTCTGCAGGTCTAATATTTCAGGTTCAAAAGATGAAAACTTAATAAAGGTCAGTGTTCTGTTCATTTTTTTTTATTATTATTTTTCCTGTTTTAGTTTTTTATCTTACTCTGCAACTTTTGCAAACCATACATTTTAAAATAATTTTTTCCTAACACAATTTTGCACTTTTGATTTACCTAGGATGCACTGGATTGTTTTGAAGGTGCAGAATCCAGAAGTCATGAAATTGGAAATTCTTGCTATCAGTGCCCTTTATGCTGTGAAGGCAACATGGGCTCCTGTTCGGATAAACCCATGGAGTTGCGTGTTCAAAGTAAAACACCGCCTCCCTTATCCTTTGAAGAGGAACTAATGGCCCAACACAAACGAGCAAATGAAGATGATGATTCTAGCCCATCAGTTGTGGAAGATTTCACAGAGGATTCTGATATAGATGATATCAATTTCCAAGAGGACAATACTTTCGACCAAGAAGCAGATGTAACAGAAGATAATGTGGATGACATAGGAGATGATGAAGATTATCATCCCAGTGCTGTGAAGAAACCCAAACAAATCCGTGGTAGAAAGAAGGGTCGGTTTCGTAGAAGAGGAAAAGTTTCCTCACTCCCTAAAGGTCGTAAAAGAGGTATCACGGACTCAGAGGAAAATGATTCTCTTATCTGGATCAAGTCAGACAATGAACAGTCCATACCTTTAGTTCAATGTATACATTGTAGTGGATGGCTTCCTGGTTATGCTTCCTGTCTACAGCATTCACTAACAAGTCATGTTGATGGCCATGAAATGGAGCAAAAGTCATATCACTGTGCCCGGTGTGAGGGAGTTTCAGTTTCATCTCCGTCTGATTTAATTTCCCACTTCAAGAAGACACACTGTCCCAATCATGATTTTGAAGTCGAACTAAATGATGGTCAGTTTGTTGTCTCTGATAAAAGCAACCTAAGTAGATTGACAGCTAAAGATTTCTCGAGAGAGATAACTTACTACTGCTGTATTTGTGAGTGAGTATTTTTTCTGTTACTTTCCTTTTGTGGTTTTCAGGAAATTAAAAAATCCTGTCCTTGATCCTTCATTTGTGTACATTTTCCTATGTTGAAACAGGAAAGGTTTTCCTTGGCTATTGAGTTTGCTACGCCACACTTGCTCTCAAGTTAATTGTAATGATATGTACTGCAACACATGTGATCAAGAATACCGCAACCGTCAGCGGTATGTCTTCCACATGAACTTTCACAGTGAAAAGGCTCCAGTAAGTGTTTTACTCAATGAGTGGTTTGTTTTTTTCTCATATTCTGTACCTTTAACAATTGTTATGTCACAATCCATACATTGTTTTCATCCTATTTTTCAGCCTCTGGAATGTGATGTGTGCAGCCAAGCTTTTGCAGATGATTGCCTTCTGTACAATCATGTTAGATTTGCTCATGCAAATGATAATGTTGAGTGCAATGAGTGTGGCAAACATTTTAGATCAGAAAAAGGTCTTGCAGCTCACCAGTTGAGTGCTCATAATTCTGACCCAGCCATCCAAAATCGCCACAAATGCACTGTGTGTGGAAAGTGCTACAGAGATAAACAGGGGCTCAAAGAACATCTGGTTACACACATGAGTGTATGTAATATTTTTGGCCGTAACTATAAAATTTTAAAAGTGTAATTCTGCTAACTGACCGTTGACCAACAGGAGAAGCCGTTCCCTTGTGACAAATGTGATCGTGCATACAACCGATACTCCCGTCTAAAGCAACATCAAATGTCTCATATATATGCAGAAGCTATGGAATGTTTCGAATGTGTTAACTGTGGATTAGCTTTTCCTGATATGGATAAAGCACTGTCACATTCAACTTCTGAGGAGCATGAGGTTCAAAACACTATTCTCAACAAAGTGTACCGGTTAGTCATGAATTTCAATGTTTTTCATAGCTTACTGTGGTCTCTGATCCTGTATCTGTCTATCATTGACTTTGTCATCAGCTTTCACTTGTACAATATTATTTTTGTTAGGTGTTACCTTTTGTTTGTACTCACTAACTTGGCTCGCTTGGACTATTTTCTGCATTACAGGTGTGAGTTCTGTGACACCTTATTTTCTTGCCCGGATGGGCTAAATCAGCATCGTCCATCACATGTAGGAGACAAACCATATGTTTGTCATATTTGCGATGCATCATTTCACACCTATTCTCGTGTCACAACTCATAAAACTACACATGGTGTGTATGATCAGATTGAGCCTCAAGAAGGAGATTTCACTATACCTCGACACTTTCTTTGTGAACATTGTGGTAAGCAGTATTGTTGTAGATAATATATTGGCATTTCTGGTAGTCTTTATAGTTCTGTTGTCGTCAGGTGTTAGCTATCCTTACTGGAGTTATCTGCAGACTCATCGTAAAATGCGGCATAGTGAAAATCCATATTCTCTGAGCTGTAAATTATGCCCAGAAAAATTCAAGAACTCCTGGAGTGTTGTGTATCATCGCAAGAAAGTGTGCGTTTAATTTTTTCTTCCATAACTCCAATCATTATTCCCAAGCTGCAGTTTGATAAAAGAATTTAATCCTAAATTATATAAATTTCAGGCATGAGCAAAATGGGTCTGTGAAAGAATGGCGCAAACGTTCCTTACAGTGTCCCCATTGTGGCATTAATTGTATGTACCAGCATACTTTGAGCATGCACATAGAGCGTAAGCATGGCTCTTTGAAGGATAATGATGATGATGGCAAAAGAGAAAGTTATCAGTGTGAGGAATGTGGCAAGGTCTTCAAATATCAGGTAAGGTATCAAGGATAGGAAAACATCGCTTCATTTTTTAAAATAAATTTATTTACGTAACCTTTGTTTTTCTTCCTGTTTCTTTTCTTTTGACAGTCATCTCTCCTCCTCCATCAAAAAATGCATCAAGGTGAAAAGAATTTTCAGTGTGAAGAATGTGACAAATCATTTCTGACAGTGTAAGAGACTCCTTCTGTCTCCTTTAGATACACACGCAGGCTATTTCTGCTCTATCACATTCAAAGTTTTTATGCAATCTTCTTTTGTTTTTAGAGCAACATTGCGTAATCATAATAAAAGATGTCATCAAGGTATTAGACCACATCAATGTGAGTACTGTGGTAAAGCATTTTTCCATAAAGTGACTCGTGATGATCACATGCGAGTTCACACTGGCGAAAAACCTTTCAAATGTCAATTTTGTGACAAACAATTCCGCCTGAAATCAATGTTGACGGATCATGCAAAGTGAGTATCTTTCTCATATTTTGGGCTCATTCATGGTCAATGTCGATAATCTTTTAAAAAAAGAGATACAGTGCTTGATTGATGTGCAAGCAATGACACCATTTTTTGTCCTCTTCATCTCAGAATTCACAATGATCATCGTCCTTATCCTTGTGATGTATGTGGCTCGTCGTTCAGGCGCATGGTGCATATGAAGCAACATCGAATGCTTCACACTGGTGAGAAGCCATTCCAGTGCAGGTTTTGTGGTCAAGACTTTCGCTTAAAGCAAGAACTTCAACGCCATATAAAAACCAAGCATGGTGAGGGCGGTGTAGATAATGTAGAGGAAGATGAGTTTATATTTGGTGAATGATCAGTTGCGTTTTCCTAATTTTGGGTCACCATGGTTTGAATTTTTAGCCCTATTTAGGGGTGTTTTAGTATGTACATAGAAATCAATATGTATGGATGAAATTGTGAATAGTAGTTTCTAAAACTTGTAATGTGTGTACTTTAAGTAAGTTTAGGTGTACCTCTGCCTGCCCCTGGGAGCTTAAAATGTTTGTTGTGATTGGTGATGTGAGACATTTGATGCCAATGATCTTTTACTTGGATGAAATTGAGGGTAAAAACAAATGACATGTAATGCAGTCTTTAGTTTTATAAAATGTTGTTTTGATATACTGTAGTTCACAAACTCTTTAAAATCCAGTAAATAAAATAAAAATGATCTGCTTTGATCACTATTGAACAATTTGAATTTATGTTTAGCACCATTCCTCTTTTTTTATTACACAAGATGTGGGCACACTTTATCTTTATAGCACACTGTCAGGCACTTGAAACTTTAGATATCAGCTGTAATCTATTGATGCACATACATACGGAAAGCTTTCAGGGCTTAGCATTAAAGAAGCTGAGAAATTAAGCCATTTTTTTCTTCCTTATTATCCATATACTTACAAAAATTTTATCAGGCACGAAACTCAAATATTGGTACACATTAAGAAAATGATGTGATGACAGTGTTTGATCAATTCTAATAATTTTGCTCCCACAGTTAGACGTGCACCGACACTCAAGCAGGGTTCCCGGTGTTAGCCAGTCCAGTGCAAGGTGTAGGGCTTTTGATCAATGTCCGTATATGGGGGAACATAGGGTGTTCTTTGTCACCTAGAAGCTTAAATATTACTGTCTCAGCAGTGGTGATGAAACAGCCCATTTGGCGAAGGCGCTGCAATGTAAGCGTAATTAGTCTCTATAAAGGCTAGTTACTATTTAAACAGTAATCTGGTAATAAATCGAGCAGTACCTCAAACGCTAGGAGTCGATCTTCTTGAGAGCGAGAAGTGCATGCGTCAGCCACAATGTGGACCTTCAATCCCCTAGCACATAATTCTGCTGCAGTTTGTTCAACACATACATGAGTCTGTCAGAAAAAGGGGGGTATCATTTTCAAATTTCATGAGTTCTAGAGAAAGCCGATATTGAACTGACGTTACCTCCATTCCAAAGAGCACTACACACTGAAGCTGTCCTCCACACAATTCACTTAGATGAGTGACTACTTCTGGGATGACCATACTGAACTTGGTTTTGCTGTGGATTCCAACTGCATGACTGATATCTAGCTCCTGAACAGTACTCCCTAAGCCCTTGGGATTTTGCTCGGTGACTATCAGTGGCACCCCGAGAGTTTTACTCGTTTTAACCTGCCAATCAAATCGAAATAAATTAATACGAGGATGACTAGAGATAGAGCCAAGGATGGCGATATGAGCTGTCTTACGACCAGCGAGGTTATATTTACCAACTTGTCTGCTGCTTGGACTATTTCTTGGAAATGGAGCATAACAGGCCGAAATTTTTCCTGAATGTCACACAGGAAAAAGGCCGTATGCTTCTCCGGTAAGAGGCCGAATTTTACGAGAACGGGAACCGGCGACATGTCTGCGGTCACAATTTCAAGTTGCCAACACAGCAGTGCCCTCTGGTGGTGGGCGCGGAAGCTCAATCGTAAACCACACAGTCTGGCAAACCAAAGAACCGAAATCATGCGGGCTGCATTATCTGCTTGGCCATTATTGAAACTCGCAGTCTTACACTGGTGAAACTTTACATAACAGTTATGATATATTGCAACCCATCAATCTTGCAGTTATTGAAGGCAGAAACACCTTCACATCAGAATATGTTGGCGGAACCGAGATGAGGAGGAGAGGGAGGAGGGAGGGGATGGGGTGGGGGAGGTAGTGCGATCACCTCACTTGTACTGTAGGTAAATTGAGAGCCCTGAAACCCCTATCTCAGTATTGGGTCTGAGGGTTCCAGTGATGCGACGGACGACGTCTCCTGCCTGCCCTCCTCTTACTACACCCTGCAGTGTATAAAGCAGTTCACTTTGCTTCTTCACCTTGAGAACATCGGGACTTCCCCGGGCGACAAGGGAGCAAAGAAGCCGTCAGGGGGCAGCTTTCGTATTAATAAGAGACGCCCAGAAAAAAGAGAGAAGGGGGGAGGCGCAAAACATGAGGAGAGGGGAGGTGAATATTTTAAATTTTAAATTTTAAAAAAATTTATAATAATTGCACATTGTAAATGTAACTTCCACCCCCATTTTAAAATAATTTATCATGGCTCGTTGAGGGGGGGGGGCTCAGTTGCTACGCCTCCCCCCCCCCCATTGGCGAGACAAATAAACGGAACATTTCACGTGGGTTACGGCCGCCCCCTACCCGTGAATCCGGGGGATGCAAACATGCAAACATGATGGAGGCGAGTGCGACGCGCGCCTCCCCGATGTCCGAGCCGATCTAATCACCTCGCAGGTCGGGGCTCGGCTCGGCTCGCATGTCGGGGCCCCGCTCGGCTCTTGAGTAACGCCCGGTAACGTCGCTCTCCTCCTCCTCTCCGATCGCGGCGTGGCGTGGCGGGGCGTGGCCGGGAGGGGTCGTGCACGGCCCGCCAGACTGTGTTGCTCCTGCTTTCACCTGCTCATGCCGGCCGGGCGCTGCTGGGCCGCGGGGCCGCGGGGCCGCGCGGCTGTCGCCGGGGCCGCCGCCCGGCCCCCTGACATCACATCACATCACTGTGTGTTGTGCTGTGGCCCCCCGCCACGCCACACCATTCTCTGACGCCTGATTGCATCGTGGCGTGCGACCATCAAGGGCTGCGCGTTAAATAACTGAGCCTCATTGTGTGATTGTGGGCCGGCACGCGCGTGCACGCACCGCGCACGCACGCACGCACGCACGCACGCACGCACGTACGTACGTACCCACACGCGGCCGCACGGACCCGCGCTGCTGGCGCGCCGCCACGGCTGCTTATTTGATTTGCACGGCGCGCCCGGTGGCACCCGGGCGGGACCCGGACCGGGCCGTCGCGGGTTCGAATGTGGGCCACGCTGCGCCGCCATGCTCCGTGCTCCACACTCCGTACTGCGGCTCCGTCCCGGGCCGTCGGCTTCACTTGCCGCGGCAACTTCTCCTAACGCCTGCCTCCTGACGCCCTCCGGCCGCCGGGCCGCCGGGCAGGCACAGGCTGCAGCGGGGGGGGGGGGGGGGGGGGTGAGCCGGGCTCCCCTTACGCAATGTGTTTACACGAGTTCGGTGCGCCCGCTGGGCCCCGGCAGCCCCGCCAGCTCCGGCACATACCGGCTGCGGGTCGGGCCGGGTACTTGGATGGGACCGTCACCGGGCCCCGCCGAGTGCTTCCGGGTACTCGCCGTAGGCTGCTGCTGCCGCTGCTGCTGCGCCCGGTACTCGGAGCGGAGCCCCTGGGATGGGGGTCCCGGGGGGAGCTCTCCAGGGGAGCGTTCGCAAAGAGGCCGTCAGCCCCCCCCCCCCCCACACACACACACACACACTCACACACGCGCATGTACCCGGTGGCGTGTGACGCCCCTGCCCCGCCCATGTCGTACGTCGTGGTGAACGCCCGTCGCCCCGCACACGCCGCTCGGATTTCAGCCCGGTCCGACCCGGTTCGGCCCGGTTCCCGCTCGCTCTTCCGCCTGCCGCTGCTGCCGCCCCCTTGCCTGTGCCACGCGTGTTGTGGGCCGCGGCCCGGGGCGTGGGGGGCTCGGCTCATAAAGCTACGTGACCGATACTAGACCACTTCCCACCTCTCGGCCAACCTAACCTACGCCCAGAAGGCGGGACGGTGCCGCAGCACCCCATCAAGGCATTATTTCCAGTGAGACTCCGGAACGGAAGTAGAAGTTGAAAACCGGATAGATATGAGAAATCGCTCGGCGACCCGCGGCGGTGCACTCGTGCCGCACTCCTAGGCTGTGGCTCTGATGGCGCGGGGAGGCCGCTGAACCGGATAAAGTTGAGGCACAGCGGCCGGGCCGTCATGAGGGCGAGGAGCAGGGAGAGGGGAGTGCCGCTGGTGCAACGGGAAAGCGGTTACCGCAACCGGTTCTAGCCGGTTTGCCATCCGGATTTCGCAAAGGTGTGACCCCCCTCTCCTCTCCTCGGGCAGAAAGCCGGCCGCGAGGCCATGTGAAACCGGGTACATACCCGGATCTACCCGGAGCCGTCCCATGGCCGTCGCGAATTATCTCCGAGAAAGGTCTTCTGAAGGCATCTAGGTCAAGACCACGACACACCAGGCGAACGTCGTCCGATCGCGTTCAAATTTTACGCGTGTCCATTCCACTAGACCTCGTCATTATGACTGCCGAGAAAAAACGGCTTTCTCGTAGGAGGTTATACTGTGTTTTTTTTTTTGTTGAAAAAACACCAGCCGTGCCCGAAGGCCCGCGTGCGGAGCTGAACCGGGTACCCGGTTGTCCCGCAACGGCGAGTCGGTCGTGAGGGGTAGGCGGGTGGACCGGGGCCGCGCTGCGAAGTCGGGCCGGCCGGCCCCGGCGCGGAGCGGAGCGGTGCCAGCGGCAGGCGGTGCAGGGGCAGCAGGGGGAACCGGTTACCACAGCCGGTTCTAGCCGGTTTCCCCGCTGGATTTCGCCACAGTTGTTGTTTGCGGGCTGCGTGCGCGCGCGGGCCGCGGCCGCAGCCACCACCGTGTCGACATCCACCACCCGGCCACTCGCAGCCCCGCAGCCCCGCGGCGCGGCCCTGCGCGCCCGTGCGTCAGTGGGGGATGGGGGTGGCCGGGGGTGCGCGCGGGCACTGCAACGCCTGCAGCAGCGCGGGGGGCGGCCTGCCAGGCCTGCCGCAGCCGGGCCCGCGCGGTCACAGGTCGTCGCCGCCCTCGTCGGCCCCACCAGGACACAGACGGTCGCAGACGGCCAACCCCGTTTTTACCCGATCGCACTTTCCCGCTGGCCTCTCGCCGCATCCGGTACGGAAATTTCAATCATCCGGTCCCCGTCCCGTCCCGTCCCGTCCCGCGGCCTGTGGGTGCGGCGCGGCTCCGCCCGTCTCGGCTCTCGGCTGGGCGGCTCGGCGGCACGGGCGGGGGAGCGCCTGGCAGGCGGGCAGTCCCGCCGCACGCCCGTGTCCGCAGGAACCGACTCTGGCCTACCCTGCCGGGCGCCCGGCGGCGGCGGCCTCCCGGGCTCTTTCTCTACGATGCCGCGGCAGCTGCGGCAGCTGTGGTCTGCGATGCAGCGAGAGCGGGACCCGCCTGCGAGCTCTAGCCCTCATGCAGAGCAGCGTGTGTGAGAGCCCCGCGGCCCTGACACAGGCTCTGCTCCGTGGCGCCGGATTCGGTCCCACAGATACGCACTCCGATTTTCCGCGTCTACGCCACATTGTGCGTCACGCGGTTGTCTCCCCCCCCCCCCCCCCCACCCCACCAGGGCAATCCAATTGTGAGGATTGAGGACGACGCGCTGGTGCAGCCGTGCAGCGCCGCCCCCGCCGGCAGCGTTACCATTCCGAGGAAATGGCGATAGGTATCCGGGCCCGGCAGAGCCACGGGCAGGGCATGCAGAGCGAGGGGGCGTGGCGCAATGGCGGGCCTGCTGCCGTGGCGCGTGCCCCGGCCGCGCCTGCTCTGCTCGCTTATGCGGAATACCCAGCACAGCACAACGGCACAGCCCCGGCACGGCGCGTGGCCCGGCCCCCGCCCCGGCTGCCGCGGCCGGCGCCAACCGGCTCCGCGGCCCGCAGCGCGAGGATCGTCCCGGATCGTCCCGGATAAACTCGGCCACGCCTCCAGTAACGACCACCCGTCGTCGTCACCCCGGACACCGAGCCAGCCGGGCCCGCATGACAATGCCTCGCACGTAACGACGGGGACGGGCGTGGCCGGGACGGCCGGGACGGCCGGGACGCCAGGAGGGGCACACGGGGACCGGCGGGGACACAGACCACCAATTAATGATTCGGAAGACTCCGGCGGGCTCGGCGGACGCGCGGGCCGGATCGGTGAAGCACAGCCTGTACAGCCCCCCCTCACCCCCTCCCTGCGCGCGCGCGCGTGTGTGTGTGTGTGTGTGTGTGGCCTTGAGGACGGCATGGGATGGGCGTGTGGGGCATCCCGGCAGCATGTACGCGACGGCGACCGCAGCCCTCGCCCGCAGCCCCGCGACTCGTCATCGTGAAAGTGCCAAGTCCGCGACCCCGACCACAGCGCGGCGCGTACACGGCGGCAGTAGCGCACGGGGGCCCCCCGCAGTCGGTCAGCTCGGGGTGGTGGTGGTTGGGGGGGGGGGGGAGGTGCACGAGGGAGCGCTGCGTGCGCGCGTGGCGGCCGAGGATCGCTGTTGCGTCGGGAAGCGTAACCGGGGCTCGGCACGTCGCCGTCAATCGATGTCTTCATGCCTGCTTAACGCGCCCCGCGTCCCCCCCCCCCTCCCCGCCCCTCCCCGCGCCGCGCGTCCGCTTAAATTCGGCTTAACGTCGTGGCCGAGGCGCCGCCGGCCGCATAAGCTGCGCCGCTGCGCGCACTTACTAAACTCTGCCTTCTGGCAATTACATGACGCACAGCTTGTTCGCCTCCGCCGAGCTGGGCAGCCGCGCGTGGTCACCGGGCGCGGAGGCAGAGGGGCGTAGGGGTGGGGAGGGACTCCGTGCCGTCGGCCCGGCCCCTAGTCGTGCGTGAAGAGGGCGGGCTTCGCAACGGGCGCCGCCGCTGTCGCTGCTGCTGGCCTAGGGATAGGCGCTGACGCCAATGTCGTCGGCAGCGGCACCGGCGCGACGCCCATCTCTTCCTCTCAAATCATCATCGGCTTCGCCTCCCATCTTTGTGGGTCAATTTAAGCCTCTCTGTACACACCGAGGAAGTACCATCTCTTAACACGGCGTCATAGATAGACAGAGCCGCCGGGAGGTCGTGCTGGCGCCGGACGGAGCACCCCGCGAGAGCTAACGTCCCGCCGCTGACCGGCAGCGCCATCTCTCGGAACTCGGTAGTACCTCCCCCCACCCTCCCCCTCCCTTCCCCTCAGCGCCTGCGAGGTAGGCGCGGACAGCCCGCCACACAGCCGCGTGTTTGGGTTGCCTGCCTGCCGGGCGGCGCGACGTTTGCCGCAGGCTCTCGGGCAGCCGCTGCCATCTCGCGCCGGTCGTTTCCGACGCGCTCTGGCCTAGTCCGAGGGGACCACACGCCCTTTGACAGAGCGTGTTCGCCGAGAATACTATCAGCGGGTGGCATGATTGGCGCCGGCCCTGTTTACACGTTTAATGCTGCCTGGCAAGGCTATTTTAAGATGGAAGCATTTCGAAATTACGTTCTTCTAACAAATTACGCATGCTGGCGTACACTTGGAGAGCAACAGAGGCTCTCTGCACGCACTGCGTCGACCAATCGGCAGCGCTCGCTCGTGAGGCCTGTCCGGCGACCATCAAACACTTCCCTCCCGCTGAGCCAGCGGTTAAAATGAGCAAAGCTACTGTAAAAGCTAGTAAATTTTCTCGGCGTCGGCGCGGCGTCGGCGCGGCGCCCAGGTCTGCGCCGGAGTGGGAGGAGTCACACTGTTACACAAGCCGCAGCGCCGCCGCTGCATCCCCCCCACCTGCAGCCGCTGCACCGCGTCCACACAGCCGCCCCGCCGAACCCGCTGCATCGGACCAGATCCCGATCCCGGCGCGGCCGAGGCGAGTCCTCTCCGACCTCTTCCTCGCTCTCTTGTGGAGCACCCTCCGAGTGCGACAGAAACAGCGCTAACGAAAGCAGTGCGTTCGGAATCGGCCCGGGCAAGAGCGGAGCCAGCTAAGACCAGCGGAGCGGATCCGCGAGTCAACAAGGGTCGCTTCGCTGTTATCGGGGAGCGGATCAGCGCTGAGCCGCCACGGGCGTGCTGCGGCAGCTGCGGCAGCTGCAGCTGCAGCTAGCGCGCGGCGGGGCGGGGCGGGCGGGTCCGCGCGGCACCGCCGGGGATCCGCCCAGCGGCGAAGCTTGTCTCGTTTCCGATGGGCGACTCCATGCACTCGCCACTCACCCTCACAACTCACTCTTCGATTTCTCCATCGTCGCCCCCCCCCCCTCCGATCGGTCCTGTGGTGGTGGTGGGCGTGGGAACCTGCTTCAAGCGGCTCTGCTCTCCGCGGTGCGGTGCCGCGGGCCTAACGCAGTCAGCGGGACCAGCGGGGACCGACCCGATAAGCAATCTACTTGCGGCCCCGCACAGCCTCGCAGATTGTCATCTGCTTCTCTCTCTCTCTCTCTCTCTCTCTCTCTCTCTCTCCCTCTCTCTCTCTCGCTCTCCCTCCTTCTCCCTCTCTCTCTCTCTCTCTCTCTCTCTCTCTCTCTCTCTCTCCACGGGGTTCGCGGTAGGAGCTGACGAAAATATTATATCCGGTTTGGGAGCTTGTATGTGTGCATGTGTGTGAGGAGGGCTGCCGTCACCTTGGGGGCGCAGCAGCGCAGCAGGTGGCGGGTAGCGCAGGTGTCCGGGTGCGGTTTGGGGGTAACGGTAGCGCCTAGAGAGTCGTCGGCCGCGGCGAGGCTCGAGGGGTCAGGTGGGTCAGGTGCCCCGGCAGTCACGGGGGCGGGCGGGCCCTGCGGGGCACTCGCGGCGTGGCCAAGTGACCCGCGATGCAGCACACACGACGCGGGCCTCCCAAGGACGAGCCGCGGGCCCGCGGGTCCCCGACGTCGCCGCTCCTCCCGGCCCATCCCACCGCGGGGGAAGAGGAGGAGGAGGAGGAGGAGGAGGAGGAGGAGGAGGAGGAGGAGGAGGAGGAGGAGGAGGAGGAGGAGGAGGAGGAGGGACTGCGGCGGCGCACGCCGGGAGGAGAAAGTACTTTCCTCACCAAGGCCGCGGGGAGGAGGGGGAGGGGCGACCACGTGGTCGTGGACGGCGGCGGAGGGGGCCGGCGGGGGCCCCTCGCCCCGACGGCCCGCATGCGCGTCCCGGCCGGAGCGCACGAGGGCCGGCAGGTCCGCGCCCAGCAGTACGCACAGCGCGGCCGCGATGCATGTGCGCCATGATTTGTGTGGAACAATTAGTAATTACACGGGTGCCTGTGGACGGGGGCGGCTGGCTGCGGCGGGGGGCGGGGCGTGCATCAGCCGGCGCCCCCCGCCTCCCCCACCCCGCTTATGTCTCGCCTCTTACACCACCGGCCGGGCTGTGGCACCTGCTGCCGGCGGTGCGGTGGCGGCGGTGGGGGGCACGCCGGCACGGCCCCCCCCGGGGGGGGGGGGGGGGGTAGCCGGCCGCCCCCCACCCCCTGCGGGTTCCCGCCGGAGCCCCGCCGGGGGTCAGCGAGACGCGGCGAGTCCATGTCGTCCTCCCGAGCCGCAGCCCGCAGCCGCAGATCAGCCCGCGCCTCCGCGAGGGACTCACCTCACCGGGTGTCGTCCCCCAACAAGCAGCGCGTCAGCAGCACGGCGGCATGGTGCTCGCCGCGTGACCGAGCGTGTGTGTCCGCGTGTGTGTCCGCGTGCGTGTCCGCGTGTGTGAGCGCTCGAGTGCGAGTGTGGTAGTGCGTGTGCGTGCGTTGTCAGTGAGTGTGTGTAGCTGCTGGAGCGCCGGCCGCGGAACCGCCGCAGCCCCGACATGTGGGCTCTCGTGCTGCTGGGGTGAGTACCACGACGGACCCCTACACGGCCAGGGGTCCCCGAAGACACCCCACAGAGAGCTTCAGACACGCATTTCGGGTAATATTAGTTGGATACAGGTTGTATACGGCCGTATATCAATGTATACGCTTGTATACGCGTGTCAGCAATTGCATACTGATGTATAAAGTGTCGTGTCCGGATCTTATACAAGCACATATACACGCGTATACACTTATATACATTATGCCGTGTGCAACATGCGTACAAGTCGTTTTTCCCGGGTTAGGGCTACTTTTGCGTGTTCCGGAGTTCCGAGCGCGGCGCGGAGTCCCGGCCGAGCTTCCAGGACGACGCGGCCCCCGGCCCCCGGCAGGAGGCCTCGTCCACCCCGTCCCCATGGCTTCTCATGTCCCTCTGCCCGGACAGGCCGTCCGACCGGGCCGACCGCTCATGCAACGAGCGTGACTGGGGAGCGTAGCGTTTAGCGGCGGAGTTACTTTATTACGGCCGGCACGAATCTCGCCGCGCCGTGCACCGCACCGCCGGTGCCGCCGGCCAGCGGAGCAAAAGGGTGTCGGAGTCGGGGGTCGCCGCGCCGCCGCGCCGCCGCGCCTGCCGCCGAGGCGTGAGGTGCACACGTTTACGACGACCGGTGCAAAAACCGCGCCGTGAGTGGCCATAAGAGTAGCGCAGTGGCGCGGACCGGGGCCCGGACCGCCACAATGTTATCTGGAAACGTAGAAAAAAAAAACGGAAACAAATAATTGATTGATGGCCGCGAGACTTAGAACGAAATGAAGTAGCAGATTTCCTCCAGGCGCATTACTGCGGTTTCGGTCTATAATCTGGAGGTTCTGGGCCGACCGCAGGGGCGGATCTGGCGTGGTGCAGCTGTCTGCGCGCCGGCTGGGCCGGAACCAGCCGGCCCCGTTCGGCATCCGCGTCCGCCCGCGCTCCTCCCCACATTCGCGGCCCAGTGAATATTGACTCGTCCGCAATTTCGAAACGGCCGACTCGCCGCGCCGCTCGGCTCATCCATCCGGGCTGGGGCTGGAGCTGGAGATTATGGGGCTGGAGCTAGAGCTGAAGGTGAGGCTGAAGCTAGAGCTGGGGCCCGATCTGGGGCCTGAGCTGGAGCTGGGGAAGCTGGAGCTGAAGCTGAAGCTGGAGCTGAAGCTGAAGCTGGAGCTGGAGCTGAAGCTGGAGCTGGAGCTGGAGCTGGAGCTGGAGCTGGAACTGGAGGAGTGCCACAAAGTCTGGGCCGCTCGTGACGCCGCCGCGCCGCCGCCCGACGTGCATGCACTTTCACGCGGAGTTACACAAGTCTGCATTGCAAATAGTGCAGCGGCAGAGGCAGCGGCGGCAGCGGAGGCGGCGGCAGCGGAGGCGGCGGTGGCGGCGCGCACACAGAGACCATCATAATCCCGTGGCGCCCCGCGCCGCTCTGCCCTGTGAATACGCGAGCGAGCGGCTCCGTTTTGTGCGTCCAAATCGCTCTGCATGCAACCCCCATGCTGCTGCTCCGCTCCGCCCTGCTCTGCCGCTGCTCGGAGTCCGCGCCCACTGCCGACTCTCCCCGGGGCGGGGCGAGGCGGGCGGGGAGGGGGGTGGTGTAATCAGAGCACCTGCCCGGCGGACCCGAGGCTGCGCGGACTCCGCTCTGCGCTGCCCTCCCTGCTCCTCACATTTTACGGAAGCCTCCTGCCTCGGCGCGGCGCGGCCTAATGACCACTGCGGGGCCACGACGTGGTCCGCCGTCGTGTGGATCTGGAACACACCTCGCAACGCGCTGCCGGATCTGCGGCCGCAGTCGCTGCCCGACATGCGGCAGAGCAGGCAGAGTCTGCCGGCGGCGACCCCTGACCCCTGACCCCTGACCCTTGACCCGTGGCCGCCGAGGTCTAGGTCACCATGGCGGCGAGTCGGCCCTGGGGAGCACCTCCGAACAGCCGCCCCCGCGGACTTCCGCGTGGCCCGGCCGCCCCCGCCCGCCCGGCGCCCGCGACCGGTTCACTAGCCGCCCTCCTGCTGACCCCGCGGGCGGTGGGTCACCTCGCCGACCTCCGGCCTTAACCCAGTCAGCCCTCCCGGTGACCCCCGACCCTACCGGCTGGGTGCGGCCCGCGGCCGCCGACCCCTTACGTCTAACCCCGCCGGCAGGTCGGGCGGTCCGCGCCGCCCGCGGGTGGCCGCCCCCGGGGTTGTCGGGTCGGGCAGCGCGACCGGGTCAGTGAAAAAAAAATCAGAAAAAGGCAAGGTGCGTCGAGCCGAGCTGATTTATTGCGGGGAACACGGACCGGCGGCGCAGCACGCGTCCGCTGCCGTCCGCTGCCGACGGTGCGGTCCGCGCCGCTGCGAAACGGCGACGTCTTTGGCCATAACCGGCGCGGAGCGTCTGCGCTCACAATAACACACACACACACACACACACGCGCGCTCCCCGTTCCGCCTTGCGATACATAAAGAAGCAGAGGGAGGTGTGTCCCGCGTCGGTCCCCCGACACACACACACACACATATATATATATATATATACATCAGAGGAGCGCGGCGCGCCGCCAGCCAGCCGACCCGATCCGACCCGACCCGACCCGGTCCGGTGACGTAACGGCGCGAGCATGTGGGGCGGGACGGCGCTGCAGGCCGGACTCAGGTTCCAGCCCCGGCTCCAGCCCCGGCTCCAGCCCCGGCTCCAGCCCCGGCTCCAGCCCTGGCTCCAGCTCCAGCCGCCGCCCCCCCCCCCCCACCCCCCGGACCGAACACCGAACCCGCGGCACATTATAGTGCGTGGGCGACACACACACACACACTCACACGCTGTTCCGACTCGGAACTATTATGTTCCGGCCGCACTTATTGCATCACGGCCGGCCGCCCCGCTCCGCTCCCACACCACGTGTGTTTGTTCTATCCACCGGTCCCATCCCATCGACCGGGGCGAGACGGACTGTAGTAGGCCGGGCTGTAGTCCGCGCTGTAGTCCGCGCTGTAGTCCGCGCTGTAGTCCGCGCTGTGGGCCCCGCCCTGGGCGCGGAGCACGGGCGGCCCGCCGCGGCACCGGCTCCGGCCGGGTCGTGGCGGCGATGACAACGAGATAGGCCCGACTATCCCTCATGTGAATGTGAACGTGAATGTGAAAGCCGCCACAGGGCCGCCGACGCCGCCGCTCACGTTCCTTATCTCCGACGCCAGGGGAGGTCCCCGTCCTGCGTTCGAGCCCCGCGGCCGGCGGCGCGCGCGGGTGGTTTTGGTGTCGGAGCCGCCCGGTGCAGGGCCGTGCAGTGCTTGTCCTCGGCCCGGCAGCAGCCCCGCCGCCGGCGCGGCACCGCCCCGACGTCACCGAGTCCTTTGCATTATGTCACGGACCAGGACCTGCCTCCCCGCCCGGCCCGCCCCGGCCCGGCCTGGTCCGGTCTTGTCCTGACCTGGCGAGTTGTGTGTGTGTGCGTGTGTGTGTGTTTGTGTGTGTGTGTGTGTGTGTGCTGGCCGGCCTCAAAGCTTACGGCGGCGGCTGCTGCTGCTGCTGAGGCGAAGACGGGGGTTACAGATATTGAGTGGGACGGAGACACTGGTTGTGGAAAGGGAGAGAAAGAGAGGGAGAGACATAGATACAGAGAAAGAGATATCACCTCCATATGTCGTTGTGCTGCTCGCAAGGATCTGCCCCTCTCCTCCTGCTGCATATCAAGGCGGGTCCCCGCTCCCATGACATGGCGCCTGCCGGGTAGGCAATATCCGGCTCAGCACGCACGCGTGGCTTGCGGGCTGGCCTACCCCGGCCGCCGCAGGCGCTCCGCACTCGTCGGCGTCCTCGACATGTAATTCACTCCCGGTGGTGTGTGTGAATGTGTGTGAATGTGTGTGAATGTGTGTGTGTGTGTGTGTGTGCGGTGTTTCTGCGCCGGCGCTCGGCCCGGCACTCGGCTGGCTCATGCCGTAGGTGAACGTCAGGAAAACGAGTCCACTTTCCCTATGTCGTCGCTGCTGCAGGCAGTGGGGCGTGGCGGGGCGCGGCAGCGCGGGGCCCCGTGCCGTTTGTCGTGACAAGGTCGGCGTCGACGGGGACCCCTTGTCGTCGGAGTTCATCGCGATGCCGGCGCCGCGATAGCGTTCGGCGGGCGTCATCCTCCATTCCGAGGAGGGCGGCGGCGGCGGCGGCGGCGGCGGCGGCGGTGCGGTGGTGGTCCGGCAGACCCGGCCGGCCCCACCTCTCGCCGCGTCCGGTCCGCCCCGATCCCACCCGTGACAAAGCTGCTAATATACTGCGCCGCCACTTGCTGTTCGACGGCATCGCTTTTCTTCGGCGGCCCATCCTGATCTCGCTCCCGCTACACGTTAAAGGAGGGGGGGGGGGGCTGGAAAGTGGAAAAGCGTTTCAAAATCGCGTAGACATTAATTTTCATCCAACAGATCCTGATCGTAACGAACAAAACTATTTTTCTTTCAACAATTTTTTTTTGTATCTTCAAAACAAGTGTTTGAGTGTAGGCGCCATAATTCATACTCCGTAATTTGCAAAGATTGCCACAGTTCCTTTAATTTTATTGCGGTTTTGATAGACATTTTACATGTCCAATGGAATGAGCCTGGCGGTGGTAGCGAGTAGCGGCTCTACTGCCTCTGTCGCGCCACAGCAGACCGGCACAGCACGGGGCCTGACGGGGCCGCGAGATAGGCGGCAGAGCGACAGAGACAGAGCGCCGGCCGGAACCAGAATGGGCAGTTTTACTTTCATTGCGGTGCGCTACGCCGAGCCATGCCGCGGGATCGCGTATCGAGAGCAGTGCGCGCGCGCTCAGACACACACACACACTAGGGCCGAGAGGCGAGCCCGTGTTGGACGGACCTTTCCCTCCTGGAGTGTGGCGTTCGACGGGCGCAGATACGCGTGGGGTATCGCCACACGCACTCGACTCCACGACAGCAGGGACAGCCGGTGCACGGGAGCCGCAAGGGGGGCAGACACGACCTGACCCGACACGGCCCGGCCCGGCCCGGCCCGTGTGCGTGGGTTCGAACACCACCGCCCCCGAACTTTCACCCGACAAATTACATATGTAGCTGCTTAAACAGAAGAGGGAGAAGAAGAAGAGGAGGAAAAGGGAAAGACTTTGAGAACTCGGCGGTGATGCAGGCGGCACGGCCGAACTCGGCGTCACGTCGGGGAGCATGTGTGACCGCAGCTCTGTCACGGCCACACGGTCACGCTCCGCCACGCTCCGCCACGCTCCGTCCCGCCCCGTCACGCCGCTGTCACGCCGCTGTCACGCCGCTGTCACGCTCGCCGCGGCCGCATGTCGCACCCGCCATTAACGAGGTGCCAGGCGCGGCGTGTGAAAGGGGCGCACGCGCGTGCGTTGCGTGTGTGCGTGTGTGGTCAAGGTCAGGCGTTCGCCTCCCGTGAGGCCCCACTGCCTTATCTGGGGCGAGAGCGGCGAGGCTCCGCTCGCTCCAAGAGTATCCTCTGGACATGCCTTGGATAATACATTCGCAGTTATTATGACTTTTAGTCGCGGGCGTGCGTGCGTATGCAGGAAACGTGTTTAAAAACATTGTGGAAACGTTTTCACAAGTCCGGAACCCCGCGCGCTGCCGGCGCTGCCTGCGGTTTCGGACGTTGTGTTCGGAACGAGGGCCCCGTGGGGCGCGGCGCTGCGGTGCCCCCGCCCGCCTCGGCACGGCTCTGTCACATGGGGGCACACGACGGCGGCCAAAAGCCAAAACCAGTGAAAGTGGCCGGCGCGCACACACGCACACACACAGCAGACTTGTAACTGAGTGTGTGTGTGTGTGTGTGTGTGTGTGTGTGGGTGTGGGTGTGGGTGCGGTCCTGGCGGGGTCACCCGAGCCCCCACACCCTCGATGACCCGTGTCCCAGTCCCGGATATTTTTTTTTCTTTTCTTTTTTCGCCGCAGAGCAAAAGTGAATCCGGCGGCTGCCGATGGTGGCTCCACTGTCTCACTCGCACCCGTGGGGCGTTCCGTGTGGTGTGAGTGAGACGGGGCTACTCGAGCACGGCTGCTCGGCGCCCAGCAGCGGCCCGTGACCCGCGGCGAGTAAGTGCGTCTAAGTGCGTTACGTGGCGGCACGGTAATCTGGCCCGCCGCGCCTCATGACTCTGCCTCATGACTCTGCCTCATGACTCTGCCGCGGTCCGGTCATGTCATGCTGAGCCGACGGCCGAAAATGGTTTTCACCGCGGCCCCGTTGCTGCGGCTGCCGCCGCCGCGGCCACCACTTCCGCGGCTACCTCTGCTGCGGCTACGGCTGCTCCTTCCACCGCTGCTTGAGGCCGCTACCGGTTGTCGCGCTCCGCGGGGGGCGTGGGGGTCCCCGGGTCCGGGCTGTCGGCCCCCGGGGCTCCGGGGGGCGGGCCCGTCCTCTCTGTGTGTGACGGCCACGCTGCCGCCGGCTGCCGCCAGGATGTGTGTCAGCAGTGTGTGTCGCCGGCACGTAACACCAGGGCGGCCAGGGCTAGTAGGCCACACGCGGAAGACAATGGCGCCCGACTCCAGTCGGCTCGACAGCGTGGCAGCCCGCGTGTGTTGTGAGGGGAGGGAGGGGCCTCTGACGCAAACTATATTGGCCGCCCTGGGGGCCCCCGCGGCCTGCCGGGGCGCACTCCCGCGTACGGAGGAGGCGGAGGAGATCGGAAGGCGACATGGACGGAGAGAGAGAGAGAGAGAGGAGGGGGGGGGGGAGCAGAGTGGGGGGCGGCGGAGCTGGCGGATGTGTGACGCGTGTGTGTAAGTGTGTGTGCTCAAGTCGGGAGCTGGCTGGCTCGCTATCCGGTTAGATTCGGCTGGGTTACGCCCCTACCGTCACTCACTCATACGCACGCATACACACACACACACACACACACACATCGCGGTGGCGCCGTGACGTAACCGCGCACCGTTTGTCATCGCTCGCCAATTAGTGGCGTGCGGCACGGTGCCGTCCGTCCGTATTGACAAGCGGCGGCGCGACGCGGGCCGCGGCGGCACATAGAAAGCGCCGCGCGGAGAGGAGCGGAGCGGAGCGGAGCGGAGCGGAGCCGAGCCGAGACGCGGGAGTGAGTCACTTGGCGGGGAGAGGAGCGGAGCGGCTGGGAGGAGGGGAGAGGAAAGGGTGCAAATGGCACGCGCCATTAGCCGGGACGCTATGAGGCGCCGCCGCGCCGACAGCGAGACAAAAGGCACACACACACACACAGCGACAGAGACTTGCATGCACGGCGGGCCGAGAGCGCGCGCGTCGCGGTGCGTCGCGGTCCGCCCACCACCACCGGCGGAGCGCGGCGGGTCAGACTAAAAGCTGTTGTTCGCCGCCAAACGCCGCCGCCGCCGCGAATCCTTTTGTTCCTCGATCCTCGCGCTCTCGTTCGCGTTGGCTCTCGGCTCCGACACAACAGCCCCTTCCTCCCGGTCGGCCAGTCGCACACGCCGACTGACCGTGACCGGTCACGGCGCACCACCACCCAGGCCACCACCTCCTCCTCCTCCTCCTGCTCCTCCCGCTTCGCCTGCTCGGCGGCCGCACCGCTTTCACGGCACGTTCACCTTTCAGGGATATTAAAACGGCATATTTTCTCCCCGCGGGAACCTCTGGCGGCGGCTGGCGGCTCGCGGCCCGCGCTCTTGATCTCGTGTAAACTGAACAAGTCGCGGATGAGAAACTGAGCGACGACCGCGCACGCGTCCAGGATCCCCGCGCCACTGTTCCCCGCACTCTGATTGGCCCCCGGGTGCTGCCTGCCTGGAGCCGCTGGAGCGAGCGCTGGAGGCCCCCGCGGCCCCCGGAGGCGCTCTGGAGCCGCTGGAGCGCGGCCAGCGCCGAGTACCGCCGCCGGCACCGGCTGCCTCGCCCTCCGTAATGAGATGCGTTTTCGTGGTCGCGTCCCCGCCGTCGTCGGCGGCCTCTCACCGCGGCGGTGTTACCTGGGTTGCCTCACGCCGGTTGGCGCAGGCTGGCCAGGCTGAGTCCTAGCGGCGCTTTCGTACCCTCCGTCTCTCCCGCACCCGCGGGGCAACCCCGCATGCCGCACGGAGTGAGTGGGACAGAGGCTACGAGCGCACTTGGTTCATTGATCGGCGGGCGGCACGGCTGCGGCGCCAGCGGGGGGGCACAGCCGCGCTGCAGCTGAGTGCATCGGAGCGGCCGAGTGCGTCCAGAACAATGCAGGCGGGTCCGGCGGGCGGGATCATCCCGCGGGGCATCTGCAGCTGCGGCAGCTGCGGCAGCTGCCGCTATTGTGTATCCGCGCTGACGCACCGCCGCGGAGGGTGGGCGCCGGCGGACGCCAGCGCGGACGCCCCACCCTCCCTCCTCCCCCTCGTCCCCGGAGGGCACTGGCCTGCGGTGCCCGCGGCCGCTGCATGTCGTGAGTGACATTTGGGCCCGTCTGCGGAGGCCGCGGGCCGCGGGGCCGCGCGCCGCGCCTCTGACGTGCACGCCGTCAGACTTGACGACTCGGCCGGAGGATCTTCCGCGCCGCGCCGCGCCGTGCCGTGCCGCAGCAAGGCAAAGAAGCGAGCGAGAAGCGTCTCTGCGCCGCGCTGCGCCGCCCGGCACGGGACAGGACTCGTCTGCTTTGACTTGACTTTCTCTAACGACGGGACGAGGAGCGGCGCCCGCGACCTGCATAACCCGCCGCACTGTGCTGCGCCGTGCGCCCATGCAGCGCCGCACCGCTGACACCCCGCGACACCTCTAGCTGCGGCCAGGTCAGGTTAGGTTACGTCCAACGGTCCATCGTAGGGGGCGATTGAAATTTTAAATTTTATTAAGGATCACGTACAGTAGGACTGAAAAGCACCCGCTCCTCCAAACTCACATAAATTCTGGAGGCAAATGCTGATGTATGCAATAATAAATTGTTTGCTCGGCAAACACACTAGACTCGGAAGTGTATAAAGAATGAACATTAAACAAATGGAAATACTTGTTTAACGACAAAAAATAATAAACAGAAAGGAAAAACATAAAGCATGAGAGAGAGAGAGATGGGGGAGGGGGGGGGGAGAGGGAGACGGTCGTGCTCTCCCACCAATCAATTACACACCGGCAGCTGCTGGGCGGGAAAACGCGGCCGCTCAGTCGCTTATCAGAGAGGCGAAAAGAGTTTTAGTTTTCACTCTGCGGCCCCGCGGCTGGCAGCGGCTGGCCGCGGACACGCACGCGCGCCGCACGAACAGCCGCGAAGGAGCGGAAAATTAAGCGCGCGCGGCGTCGGCCGATTTCGTATCGAAGCTGTGAAACCGAAAGCAGCTGTGGGGCGGGTTGTTGTCGGGGGCCTCGCCTCGCAGCCCCGGGGGGCCGCGGCAGAGGCGGGGCCGTGCGGGCCGTGCGTGGGCGCGGCGGCTGTGCAGGGTCGTGCGCCGGCGGACGGACGCCGCCGTCGACAATTCCAGCGTGAAAGGACCCCGGCGAGCGCCGCTGCGCCGCAGCCCCGCACCGTATCCGCCGCCAGCCTCTCTTATTCCCCCATCTCGTTCCCAGGCGGGGCTGGCTGGCTCGCTGTACTGGCCCCGCTGGCCCCGCCGGTACCGAGCACCGTGCGCCGAGCCCGCGGCGCAGCGGTTGCCGACACTGCTCGCTTCCGTCGGCGGGCTGCAGGGCTGGAGGGAAGTTGCGCATTCCTTTGTGGTGGCTGCACTGCCATACCGCGCGCGCTGCACTGAAAGGAGTGAGCGAGCGAGCGAAAACGGAACCAGACAGAGACGGATGATAAAGGAGGGGGCCTCCCCTCTGTGTTGTACGCAAACCAAGTGTTTAAAAGCGCGCCGCCGACCGCAAGAGCCGCGCCGAGCCAAGCCGCGCCGCGCCGCGTCCCGTCCCGTTTCCCCTGCCGCCCCTAACGATGCCCCTCTGTGTTCCAGGGTCCTGTGGGCCGCCAACGCAGCGTCGGCAGCCGGTGCCGACTTCAATGTGACAGGTGAGTGGGGACGGGAGGAGCCCCCGGCCGTCGCCAGGCTCAACATGTGCCCCGCGGAGGCGGTGCGGGCGCGTGACGCTGACGCTCTTCTTGTTGCAGACTACGTGTCCGCCCTGGCGGAGGGCGACGGCCGCCTGGTGGAGCGCGCCGTGGCGGCGCTGTCCGCGGAGGCGGGGCTGCCGCTGCCGAAGCCGCTGGGCTGCCCGTCCGCGGCGCCCGCCTCGCCCTGCCCCCCGGACAAGTACCGCTCCCTGGACGGCTCCTGCAACAACGTCCGCCACCCCACCTGGGGCGCCGCGGGCGCGCCCTTCCTCCGCCTCCTGGCCCCGGAGTACCAAGGTGAGTCCGGTTCCGGTGTGGGCCGGGACACACGCGTGAGCCCCCCGCGGCCTCTCGGCCCCCGCGGCCCAGTTCTCACGCCCGCAGTACCGCACCCCGACACGCCCCGCGCGGGACGCGGGACGCCGCCGCCGTGACGGAGCGGTAGATCCATCCGCCGCACATCGGGCTCGTGGCCAGGCTCGGCTCGGCTCGGCTCGGCACTTCCTGTCTGGTACTTCCCCGTCGTCGCCGCGACTGTATTGGCCCAAACGGCACTCACTCGTTGTCGCAGGTGTACACCAGAAAATCAACTTCGCCGCCCACCCCCATCCCTTTATTTTTCCGACTTTTCGCTAAAATTATATTTTCTTTTTCGGATGCGCATTTTTTTTGAGGTGTGAACTATTTGTGCATCTTCTCTGCATGCCGAGTTCACTCCCAGAGAGCTAGAGGGAGCCAGAGAGGGAGAGAGAGAGAAAGAGAGAGAGAGAGAGAGTGACGGGGCTAGACAGCCAGCCATCCACGCCGCGTGGGCGAGTGGGGGGTGTGAATGCGATTCTCCCCGCGGATTAACGGTGTGTGGCTGGCCGTGCTCTGACACGCCGCGCTGGGCCGTCTCCCGCCTGCCGATGCGGCGGCACGCCACGGCACGCCACGGCGCGGCTGCGGGCGGCGTCTGTCTTGTTTACACTCGGCGTCATTGTTACCCCGCGAGGCGCGAGAGCACCGCGTCAGACAGACGAGGCGCAGCGGCGGACCGGACCGCAGCGGCTGCGGTGGCGGCGGCGTTGATGGTGTCTGTCCGTGACGTAAGGCAGCCGGGCGGTGCAGGACCCCGCCAGGACCCCGCCGCAGGGCGCAGCGGGCGCAGCGGGCGCAGCCGCACGGCAGCCGAGGGCTCACGTGACCATCGCGGCGTTGCGTCACCGCCGATACCTCGATTGTAATTGCGGGTCGATCTGTCCGCGGGTGCCGCGGCGGTGTCGGGCGCGGGGGCGGGGGCGGGGGCGGGCCTCCGGGCACGCCGCACGGCGCACGCCGCCTGCGGCTACCGGGGTAGGCCGACCCGCACGGCGCGCGCGCGCGGAGCAGCCGTGCCTGCATACCTAGCAGGCGCCCTGCCGTGCGCAGTCCGCCCGGACTGCCACTGCCACATGCCGGCGGCGGCCGCGTCCCGGCCTCGCCTCACGCGCGGGGGGAGGCCGGCGGTGACGTCCCCCTCGCGAACTGGGTCGCGAAGCGGAGGACGGCGATCACGTCAAACGGTGCAGAAGCATGGGGCTCTCCGGATCCGGGCCGCGGGGGTTCCCGGTGGTTAGGCTGCACGCGAAGGCGGGCAGGCAGGCGGGCGGCCAGGCTGGCGGCCGACCGCCGGTGTCGCAACCCCACGGTTTTGCCGATGAGTGTCTTGTTTGTCGCACCCGAGGCCCCCCCGCGGCCAGGTCAATCCCATTCCGGGATGATGACGGCCACCTTCGAGCTGAGGCGTAGCGGGGGGGGGGGGGGGGGGGGAGGCGCACGCCGGCACGCGACAGCACGAGCTGGAGCAGCGGGAGGGAGGGGAGGGGAGGGGGATCCCAAGGTCGGTCAGTGTCCCGTCCCGCCGCGGCGGCAGCAGCAGCAGCAGCGCTCCGACGCCCGTTGAGTAATACATCACTTTCTCTGATTCACCCGACAAACACACCTGCCCGCACCGCACCTGCCTCCCCGCGCCCGGCCACTCCACTCCACGCCACTCCACGCTAAGCCACGCCACGCCACGCCACACCCCTCATTGTGATGATGACGGCGGCGGCAAAACACATGCCGCGAGGTGCCGGTGCTCCCAGCGCGCTTCTCCCGCCAAAACAACAACAACAACAACAACATCCACACCGCCTCCTGCAGGCGTGCCAGCCAGGCCGACCCGCGACCTGACTCAACTGTACACTTCTGCGGCGCCGCTGCTGCTGACCCCAACCCGTCTTTATTGGCCTCGTTCCAACCCACTTCCGCGGGCAATCGGACCCGTTCATGATGCGGGAGTCTCTCTCTCTCTCTCTCTCTCTCTCTCTCTCTCTCTCTCTCTATCTCGCTCTCCCTTTCTCTCTTTCTCTCTCGAGTGACACACTCTGGACGGGGTGCCGCCGCCGGGCCCGGGTGTTGCATACCGGTGACCCAACCGGGCTCGGACAAGCTAGGAGGGCAGAGCTGGCAGGCCTCTCTATCCTCAAAATTGATCAGCATTTGATGCCGAGGAAAGCAATTTGTCTTAAAGACTGCAGTATACGTCCAACCACTTTTTCTTTTTTAGCGCCGGTGCACGTTTTTAGAATTTGTAGCGAACGGTTCTAAAACAGCACCGCTGCTTAGAAAAATAGCTCGTTGTATACCGCGAGTTTTGGCACTTTCAACTATTTTTTTCTGGATTGTATCAATTTTTTGCCCCCTCTAATTATCTGGAAAAGCTCATAACTACACTCCCCCCCCCCCCCCCGTTCGTCCTCGCGGTGCCGTCGGGGGCCGCGGCCGCGGGCAGCCCAGCCCGGGCCGGGCCGACTCGGAGGATCTCGACGGCGGCTGCGGTTGCGACACGAGAAGCGCGGCGCGGCGGCAGCGGCGGCGGCAGCGGCGGCAGCGGCGGCGCGCGTGCCGAACCATCCGCCATCTGTCTGGCCTGCCGGGCCGGCCGGGCCTCTCCGGCGGCTGCCTCTCTTTCCACACCTCAAACGTGTCTCGCGTTATAAAGAGTCACCGCCGCCGCCGCCGCCGTCGTCGGCTCCCGGACCGCCGCCACCGCGTAATTCGGTGTCTGTGAGGGACGACCACCGCGATGGATGGGACGGCTGCGACGGCGACCTTGCCGCCGCAGCCATTTAGTTTTTAATTCTTTTTTTTTTTTTGGTCTGTGGGTCGCGGGCGTTATCTATGAAGGGGGCCAGCCAAGGACGAGCCTGGCCGCGCCGCACCGGGCCGCGAGCCCCGGAGGGGGTCACTGGAGCCGCGCTGGAGCCGCTGGAGCGGGTCCGGCTGGGCGTGGCGGCCGCTGCAGGCTGCAGGGGGTGCGGGTGCTGGTGCGGGGGGAATGCCCCGGCCGCCCCGCTCCGCTGGCCACATGCGGTTACACACGTCTGCCCCGGGCTCTGCGGGAGTTCATAGGTCACACTACAGCAGACACTAGAGCACACGCACCACCTCCTCGACACCGCCGCAACAATCAACCGTTGCGGGTTTTCCTTTTTTCTGTCTTTCCGTCGCCGCGCTGCTATCTTCATCTTCATCTCCTCCTCCTCCTCCTCCTCCTCCTCCTCCTCCTCCTCCTCCTCCTCCTCCTCCTCCTCCTCCTCCTCCTCCTCCTCCTCCTCCTCCTCCTCCTCCGCCACCTCCCTTTCTCTCCTTCTCACGCGCGGAGGATGAGCTGGCGTCCAAATTAGGGCTCACATTAGAGTTGGAGGGAAGGGGGCTAGCTGCTGCCGGGGTCCGGCTGGGTCCGGCTGGGTCCGGCGGGGCGCCCGGCTTTACATAATCCCCCCGAGCGCTGGTGCCGGCCGCGTCGGATGGATAACGCCCCGCGGCTCCATCCACCCGCGCTGCGCTGCACGGCGTGCATACGGAAGCGCCGGCCTTTTCGCAATGCACGTGCGCGGCAGCGGCGTCCCAGTAGCCCGCCGCCGCCACGCGCCGCCACGCGCCGCCACGCCGCCACGCACTTGTCCCCGGCGGCCGGTTAGTTGTTGGCCGAGCCCTCAGACCCCGTCCGCGGCCCCCGCGGCCTTTGGCTCCGATACTGCGTGGCGGCCCCGCCGACGTGCCGGGCGTGCCAACCGCTGACCCGCGGCGCGTTATGTTGGTAGCGCACGGCAGTGGGCACGCGCACACGCACGCACGCACGCACGCCGCATACCGAGCCGTGCGCACGGCGGCGAGGCGCCGTGCGGGCAGGCAGTCCCGCGGCACGCCGGTGCCGAGCGGGAGCGAACATTGCCTACCCTGCCCGGCGCTCTGGTGGTGCCGCCGAGCCGCCGAGGCCGAGGCGAGTCAAGCAAGATGGCGGCGGCCCTTCTTCATTAGGCGATTGGGCGCGATTAGGACAATGAGTGAAAGCAGTGCCCCGGTAATGGCGGCGGCCCCTCCGAGGGCCCCGCTGAGGGCCCCGCTGTGGCCCCGCGGGGGGTCCTCCCCGGACCCCGTGGCGGACACCGCGAGAGGCGCCACGCGACGCGCAACAAATCGTTCCATCACAACAGACGCCCATCTCGGAGAGAGATTGTCGGATCTGTCCCGTCCCCCTGCGGCCCCGGGCTCCGGGCTTCGGGCCCCGGGCTCCGGGCTTCGGGCTCCGGGCTCCGGCTCATCAGCGCCGGTGCCGCTACGTCCCCTCCAACACCGGCCGCGCTGGGGCCTCTCCCCCGCTATAGGCTCCCCGGCGGCGCGGAGTGTCTCCTCGGTCTCCTGGCCGCCGGGTCGTTACGGCCGAGGCGCCGAACCGCGCCATGTGTGAGGGATCGGCCGGCCGGCGTGTGTGTGTGTGTGTGTGTGTGTGTGCACCGTGACGCAACCGTTTATAGGTTAGGGGCTGTTACGTTACGCGTTACAGCGGGGGCCACCGATGAACGCCCAATAAACTCTCTCCCCCGGGCGGCGAGGCGAGGCGTGAAGCGAGGCGCCACGGCTCTGTCGGGGGAGGAGGACTGCCATCGGGTGCTGCCTAGGGCTCCTCCATCACACACACACACACTCACGCACACACACACACACTCATACACACACGCACACGGGCGCACGCGTGCGAGAGGGTTTACCGAGGGCGTTCTTCACATACATAAATCATAAGCCTGTGCAGCGTGCGGAGCAAAAACAACAAAAAAGATATATAATTAAAAAAAACTGCGTTAGGCCCGTTCGTCTTCCCTTCCACGTTTTTAGTATCGAGAGAGGAACAGTGATGGTCCACTTACGTCAGGCGCGGAGCCTCACCGCTGTAAAACCGCGGACGGCGGCGGCGGCGGCGGCGGCGGCGGCGGCGGCGGCGGCGGCGGCGGCGGCGGCGGCTAGCTCACACAGTGTAGCGGACGGGGAGGGCGGAGTAGGACTCTGCACCCTACTGCGACGTGTGAACATCGGGAAGGGCCACAGCCAGAGAGAGAGAGAGAGAGAGAGAGAGAGAGAGAGAGAGAGGGGGGGGGGGGGAGATAAAAACACACGACACGTTGTCGAAGGGCACGGCAGCAGCATAGCGACAGCGACCGCCACGGAACAAAAACGGTAACAAATATTTTCGGAGGGGGCAAAAACGACGGACCGACCTGGTCGCACGCATCTGAAAATGCGCCTCCTTGCGTAACTCATGTATTTGTAGCGGAGGCCTCGGCCCTACCTGTGTCCCGGCTCTTACATCACGGTTTGGGCTCTGTGCGTGCGCGTGTGATACCAGACAATGTGGCCCATAGGGCGACATGCATGGGATGGGATCGTCCACATGTATGAACCAGGGTCCAGGGCACGCTCTGGCTCGGATCCCAGCGTTCGTCTCCGTTCGTCTCCATGTGCCCCGATGGGGCCGGCAGGCTCGAGGGCCGGCTTCTGCCGCGCGCCACGACGCTCGCGCGTGAGAGTGGCGCTGGTGCGTGCCTGCAGGTGCGGTGAAGGTGCAGCTGCAGCAGCTGCAGCTGCCGGACCTGGTCCATAACTTAATCCCGTCCCTCTCCTCTGTTGCAGCCGGGTCATCGCGGCCCCGCGGGTCGCCGCCTCTCCCCTCGCCGGACCGGGTCGCCGCCGTGCTGCGGTCCGCCAACGGCGGCCCCGCCGTCCACGAGCACGTCACCGCCCTGGTCGGGCTGTGGGGCGAGCTGCTGCTCCGGGACATCGCCCAGCCCGTCGCCGTCGGTGCGTCCTTCTCTACTGCCTCCTCCGCCGCTGCCGCGCGCCTAACTTTCATTCCGCTCATTTCCGATGCTCCTCCCCCGCAGAGCGCGGCGGCTGCTGCGGTGACCTGCCGGCCGCGGGCCCCGAGTGCTTCCCGCTGGCTTCCGGGTCCGGGGCCAACGCCACGTGCAGGGACTACGTCCGCTCGCTGCCCGCCCTGCACGACGACTGCCACTTCCGTACGTACTACGTGTACGCGGTCCGGTGGCCGCCTCTGCCGCCGGCTGGCCAGCCGACGTGAGGCACGTCATCATCACGCTCATGTTCACCTTCCAGAGCACCGCGACCAGATGAACGCGGCCACGGGCTTCCTGGACGCGTCCTCCCTGTACGGCAACTCCGAGGAGGAGGCCAAGAGCCTGCGCGCCCCGGAGGGCGGCCTCGTAGTCCTGGAGAACTGCCGCCTGTGCCAGGCCGTGGGCTCCGGGCTGTCGACGCTCGCCTCCCTCATGCTGCGCGAGCACAACCGGCTGGCGGTGCGCCTGTCCGCGCTCAACCCGCACTGGGACACGGACACGCTGTTCCTGGAGGCGCGCCGCCTCGTGGCCGCCGAGCTGCAGCACATCACGTACAGCGAGTTCCTGCCCACCGTGCTCGGCGAGGTGACGATGGAGTCCTGGGACCTGACGCCCCGCGACCACGGCCACTACGCCGGCTACTCGAGCGGCGTGCACGCCGGCGCGCTCAACAGCGTGGCCGTGGCCGCGATGCACACCTTCAGGACCATGGTGCCGACGGCGCTGGTCAGCAACACGACGGACCCCGGCCGCATGGACGCCCTGGACGAGCCCCGCTTCACGCGCATGGTGCACGCCGTCACCGGCTCGCCCGCGCTGCGGCCCAGCCTCCGCATGCCCGCGCACCCGAGCTCCGACCACCGACAGGGTAAGGGTACCACGCAACCATTTCTGTTTTTTAAAATCGCGGGCTCGAATACCGCGTTTGCTAACGCCGCTTTTTTCCGGCTGCAGACTGGGACCCCGCCGCGCTGCTCATCCACCGCGGCCGCGACCACGGCCTGGCGCCCTACCCCAACTGGATGGGGCTCTGCACGCAGGGGACGCCCGTCTCCGGCCGCGACGCCGACTTCAAGCTGCTCGCCGAGCAGCCCGGCCTGTTCACCGAGGCCAACATGAGGCATCTCCAGGCCGTCTACAAGTGCGTGAGGGCGACGTGGGGGCAGGCCTCGGGGCAGGCGCGCGCCCTCGGGACTGGAGCGGAGACCTGACCGTCTGTCTGTGCTTGCAGAAGCGTGGACGACGTGGACCTCCTGGTGGGCGCCACCCTCGAGACCCCCGCCCAGGGCGCCGTGGTCGGCCCCACCCTGGGCTGCCTGCTGGCCGAGCAGTTCTCCGTGCTTCGGGCCGGGGACAGGTTCTGGTACGAGAACGACATCCCGCCGACGTCCTTCTCCCGAGGTAGGTCCAGGACCCAGTCCATTCCCGCGGATGCTGGCAATACCTGACCTGCAAATAACCAACCGGTGTACTTATCCGCAGTGCAACTGGATGAGATCCGCCGGGTGACCCTGGGAGGTGTGATCTGCGCCAACACGCCCGACCTCAACGAGCTCCAGCCCCAGGCCTTCGTCCGCGAGGACCCCTACCTGTAAGCCAAGAGTCCGCCCGGAAGGCGGTGAGGGATGAGGGCCCTGCCGCTCGAACCCGCCTCTCAAACTCGCCTCTCGAATACCCGCCTCTCAAACCCACTCCGTCTGCAGGAACGTGCGTATCGCGTGCGGCCTCCAGCCGTCGCTGCAGCTGTCGACGGCGTGGAAGGACCAGCGCGGCGTGGCGGCCATCCCCGAGGACCTGGTGCGCGAGGCGGTGCAGCGTGCCGAGAAGGAGCTGAGCGCCCGGCAGCAGTTCGAGTACCGCATGTGGGCCGACAGTACGTAGCAGCCGCTCACAGACCCCGCCGCCGTCCCGGCAGCCGGCCCCGACCTAACCCACCGTCTCTCTTGTCCGTTCTTCGCAGAGGGTGGCGTCGACCCCAAGTCGTCGCAGGGCACTGCCGCCGCCTTCTCCAAGGCCAACCGCGGCGCCCTGTTCATGGCCAACACGTCCCACCTGTTCGAGTACGCGTCCGAGGAGCTGCTCAACTCGCTGCAGAGCTCGACCGAGTCCGCGCCCGGCAGCCGCCAGCGCCGGCAGATAATCGAGAACCTGATCGGCTTCACGCGCGACGACATCCTGAGCAGCGACGGCCTCCAGGACATCGACGTGCGGCCCTTCGTGAGCGGCCAGGGCCAGCCGGCGGAGCCGCTGCCCGGCATGTGCGCCGCCCCGATCGCCGAGGACGGCCACCCGTGCGACCCCACCTCCGCGTTCCGCACCCACAGCGGCCACTGCAACAACCTGCGCAAGCCCGCGCTCGGCAAGAGCCTGACCACCTTCAACCGCCTGCTGCCGCCCGCCTACGAGAACGGCGTGTCCCGGCCGCGGCTCACCTCCGTGACGGGCACCCCGCTGCCGTCGCCGCGCCTCGTCTCCACCATGATCCACGCCGACATCAGCAACCTGCACACGCGCTACTCGCTCATGGTCATGCAGTTCGCCCAGTTCCTGGACCACGACCTCACCTTCACGCCCGTGCACCGCGGCTTCTTCGCCTCCATCCCTGACTGCCGGTCCTGCGACTCGGCGCGCACCGTGCACCCCGAGTGCATGCCCATCCCCGTGCCGGCCGGCGACCACTTCTACCCGCCCGTCAACCAGACGACCGGCGAGCGGCTCTGCTTCCCGTTCATGCGCTCGCTGCCCGGCCAGCAGCACCTCGGCCCCCGCGACCAGCTCAACCAGAACTCGGCCTTCCTGGACGGCAGCGTGGTGTACGGCGAGCACGCTTGCCTGGGCAGGGAACTGCGCTCCTTCGTGGGCGGCCGGCTCAACGTGACGCTGCACCCGGTGCGCGGCCGCGACCTGCTGCCGCAGAGCCCCTCGCACCCCGAGTGCCGCGCGCCCTCCGGCTACTGCTTCATCGGCGGCGACGGCCGCGCCAGCGAGCAGCCCGCCCTCACCGCCATCCACACCGTCTTCCTCCGCGAGCACAACCGGCTGGCCGAGGGCCTGCACGCCGTCAACCCGCACTGGGACGACGAGCGCCTCTTCCAGCACGCGCGCCGCATCCTCACCGCCTCCATCCAGCACATGGCCTTCAACGAGTTCCTGCCCCGCATCCTGGGCTGGAACGCCGTGAACCTGTACGGCCTCAAGCTGCAGCCCGACGGCTACTACAAGGGTAGGTGTGCCGCGCCCGGACCGGTCCCCGGCTCTAACCGCGGCGCTAACCCTCCGGCCCCCCGTGCCCCGCAGGCTACAGCAGCACCTGCAACCCCGGCATCCTCAACGAGTTCGCCACCGCCGCCTTCCGCATCGGGCACTCGCTGCTGCGGCCGCACATCCCGCGCATGAGCCCCAGCTACAAGCCCGTGGACCCGCCGCTGCTGCTGCGCGACGGCTTCTTCAACCCCGACGCCATCTACACGGTGAGTACAGCGCCCCGCCAGGGTCGGGCCGCACGCGCCGCGGGAGCCCCGAGACTCACCCTCTCTCCGCCCGCACGCAGCCTCACATCGTGGACGAGATCATGCGCGGCCTGGTGTCCACGCCGATGGAGAACCTGGACCAGTTCATCACGGGCGAGGTGACCAACCACCTGTTCGAGGACCGGCGCGTCCCGCACTCGGGCATCGACCTGGTGGCGCTCAACGTGCAGCGCGGCCGCGACCACGCCATCCGGCCCTACAACGACTACCGCGCGCTCTGCAACCTGAAGCGCGCCACCAGCTGGGAGGACCTGTCGCGGGAGCTGCCCGCCGAGGTGATCGCGCGCCTGCAGCGCCTCTACCCCACCGTGGACGACATCGACCTCTTCCCCGGCGGGCTGTCTGAGCGGCCGCTGCAGGGCGGGCTCGTGGGCCCCACCTTCGCCTGCATCATCGGCATCCAGTTCCGGCAGCTGAGGAAGTGCGACCGATTCTGGTGAGTGTGGCGCGTGCGCGTGCCCCTTATGTTACAGACGGCGGTGGTGGCGGCGTGGTCCAGCGCCTGCGAACGCTGGGGTAGGCCATCCCGCACCGCGCGAGTGGCGACTGCCCGCCCGGCAGGCGCCGGTGACGCGTCGCGTCGCCTCGCTCCCGTGGAGCCTCCGAGTCTCATTGCTTTCTCTCTCTCTCCCTCCGAGCAGGTATGAGAACGATGACCCCGTCACGCGCTTCACCGAGGCCCAGCTGGCCGAGGTCAGGAAGGCCACGCTGTCCAAGGTCCTGTGCTCCAACCTGGACGTCGAGAGCGACATGCAGCGCTCCGCCCTGGACCAGCCCAGCAACTTCCTGTGAGTTGACCCCCTGCACGATGTGCTCGAGTCCGCCCTGCCCGCTGACCCCTCCCGACCTCTGACCCCCGACCTCTGACCGCAGGAACCCGCGCCTGCCGTGCGCGTCGCTGCCCACCATCGACCTGAACGCGTGGCGAGAGACGCAGCAGGGCTGCAGCATCGGGGGCCGGTCCGTGGCCGTCGGCGAGTCGGCGCTGCCCTCACCCTGCACGTCCTGCATCTGCACGGAGGAGGGCGCGCAGTGCGCCTCGCTGCGCATCACGGACTGCGGCCAGCTGGTGCGCGAGGCGAGCCGCGACTCCATCATCCGCGACGACGTGTGCATGGCGCAGTGCGGCTTCCTGCTGGAGCCGCAGCCCGCCGCCGCCTCCGCACCCGCGTCCGGCCCGGGGCCCTCCACCGGGCCGGGCCTGGGCGTGGGCCCCTCCGGCCCGCAGTCCCTCGACTTCACGGCGCCCGGCCCCAGCGGCGGCAGGCGGCCCGGCTCGCGCCAGCTGGCCCCCGACGTGTTCGCGCCGCCGCCCTTCCGCCGGGGACCGTCCCTGGGCCCCCTCGGCCCGTCCGGACCTCCGCCCCGCGGCCTCAACGCCGCCAGGAGGAACCCCCGTGTGCTCAGGCCGGGGCCCCCGCCTCCCCCGGGGACCTTCTCGGGGCTCCGGATCCCGGACTTCTCGTCCATCCTCGGCTAAGGCCCTGGGAAAGGCATACAGGCGCCTAGAGCCAGCTCAACTTGTTTTGTGATAACATGGACATGAGGTGCGTCGGCAGCGAGATATGTCAAATGTATCGGTATCGGTGGTTTGGTACCGCATCCCTTTAGTCATGGTGATTACCACTTTTTTGTTTGGAAGGTGGGCTAATCTTTGGGGTCGAGGAGTAAGCTCCTTCCCAGTGAAAGGAGGATCAAATTAATTTTTTTTTTAAATATCGTTCAAGCGATTTGTTTCTGAATCTCCGTCGTTTCGAAACCGTCGTGACGTCATCCCAGGTTGGTGCCTCTCCTGGAATTTTGTGCAATTGATTGTGAGGAGAGTGCACTGGTTGAACACCAGTCAGGGAGGGCAGATTTTGAAAAGTAAGCACTTTTTGCAGGAGACAGAACCATTCTTAAATTAATTTTTTATTACCTATATCATCAAACCAGAAGACTGACATTTTTTGTTTTTGTTTTATATTTTTGTAGAAATGTGCTCTAGAAGCAATATTTAGAGAAATGTGAACGACACAAAGTCATTGAGGTGTCTCACAGATCTTTTGCCTATCTTCTTCTTTCCTTTGTGTCTAAATTAAAACTTTTATGTTAGAACTTTCATTACTATTTTTATTGTAATTGCCGGTAAGTATTTCTTCTATTCAGTTCTGTTCTTAGCTCCACACATGTAAATAATTATTATATCTTCTCATTGACAAGTGCTCAAGGACGTAATTGTCAACTTCCTGTCCGCTTCAGTACATAATGTGTGCGTGTGTGTGTGTTTGTGTGTGTGTCATACCCGTTTTTCATGTGTAAATATTTGTAACTATATTATGGCTTTCTTAATAATACTGGGGCTTTGCAAAAAAGCAGCAGTAGTTTTGGTTACATTCCATCATGGAAGCAAAATTTTCAATCCCAAATACAAGTTAATGATGTGTAAAGTAGAATTAAGTCCATAGATTTACCCATAAAAGTAAATTGTGTGCCAATATACTTCTGTAGACTAGTAAATAATTGGCATAGCTCAGCATCATGTTAAATTATTTTGAATGGTTATCTTCACCTTCTATGTCATTAAATATTTGACTAAAAGCCAGAAATGTTAATTCAATGCTACACCATGTTCCTATTCATTACACATCCAGAATATGAAAGAAATGGACGTACGAGAGGGGTACTTTCCAGTAAATAAGAATCATTCAACATACATAGGTTTTATTCTGCATATATTCATCAAATTACAATTCTCATATTTCAAGGAAAGAGCGCACAACATTGCTCGGACAGATGCCATGCACATCCATTAATATATCCTTCAAATCTTTGGGGCCTTTTAAAACAAATTTATTCAACTAGCTCTAAATCAGAAGAGAAATAAAGGGAGTGCACAAGGCACCACTAACAAAACACAACAACTCAAAACTTGCTTACAGAACAGTACGATATAAGCATTTATTGTTTTATAAAAAGAAAAGAAGCATAACTACAAAGCATTCCAAACTGAAATAAATCTCAAACAGCCATTTTCTTTCTGACAATCTGTTGTGGTCGGTTAAGCACCAAATTAATTTTCTGTATCAACCATTTCTTGAAATGTTATAATTACACTTTGGGTTCAACAGTACAATATTTACAGATACAGACAAAAATATGTACAAAGGTGTTTCAACTATAAACATAATACATTCCTATAAACTTTCTGTGAAGTTACAATGACACAGATAAATTATTTGACCTAGCATATGAAATGATAAAAAAGGAAAGAGAGGGGAGGGTGGGGAATATTAGCAAGGAGAGTTGGTATTTCAAATTTGTTTCAGTAACCAAGTTGACTCCAGGATTATCAAACAAAAATTGCCAGTCAAACTGTATATTGCTTGATTAACAGTTTAAAAAAAAAATTGCTGTTAACTTGTATTTGACACCAATCTTCAACAAAGTGTAAAGGGTAATTCATTACAGGTTGCAGTACACATTTAACCAGAACACAATGGCACTCTTAGCCTCTTAACTAAAAAGGTTCTCTATACAACCAGTTACAGAGTACAGATACTCGTGCCTTTCCAAATGGCTGGTAGAAATGAGATGAAATTTGTAAAATCCTACTAAATCTTAACTAATGCTAGGATTGTATTGCGATCTTCTATTCCACAAGTTTCAAACAGTTCAGTGAATAATTTGTCACAAGGTACAATCAATGTTCTATCTCCTATCATGTTTGTACTTGTTGACCAAAAAAAGCCCAAAAAATTAGAGTGATCTCTTAATTTCTGCGAAAAAGACACAAAATATTGTTCATAAGAGATTTAATACTGGGGATTCTATAGTCAGAATATTCTTAGAATAATTTTTTCTCAAGGGAAATAAAAAAGAAAGCAAGCACATGAGAGCTTTCAAGAGTATGTTACCTGTGAAAACAAGCCCACAGTAAAGATACACTATCAAAAACTGATCAGTCTCCTGAAAAGCCTGGCCCATATGCACATTAGCAAAGGCATACACAAGAATAAACCTTAAAATTCCAACAATTTGTTCTTTCACTCCTGTTTTTACTAAAATTAAACTGTATTTCCACTCATTAGAAATTCATAAGCAATCGAATCCAAACTGAAAACAAAACTACTCTGAAAACAAGCAGATGTCAGACCTAATCTGGCTCACATCTTAAAGATGCTCAAAGATGACAAAGGCAATAATTTGTACACAATCACTATGATGGCAGAAAGTGGCCACACTACAGCTATTGAACATTTTATGCTAGGTACTTTTGAGGGATACTAAAAATGACCCCATGAAACCCATTCTTTAAAACCAAGTCTTAAAAGAAATGACCTTCAATTATTTGAACTTACAGCACAGCACAGCACAAAAATTTCTGCCCTGCAGATCACAAAATATTTTATCATGCTGAAGCCTTCATTACAGTATACGAACTTGCTTGACTTTCAAAAACATTACATTTCCAATAAAACTTTTACTGGACTTGCCACGCACATGAAAGCTTTGGTTGTAGAGGAAAATTTGAAGTCCATGTATGATACAGCATAATCTATTTGCCCTTTTGGTACGATAGCATACAAAAGATACATCGCACAGAATTTTATTGCTATGGGTACAATGGCAATATGATCTTGTGGTATTTGCTCCATATGTGTAAGTAATAGAACATCACTCCATGCGTTGACCATCAATAATCAGCATACACATGCTTGATACTTTATAAGACACTGTAGATGAATGATCACTACCATCACCTCCCTATATGTCTCTTCTTAATCTGAGAGACGCCAGGATATTCACGCATAAATTTTGTGACACACAAAAGAATCACAAATGATAAAAGGAATAATTTTATGAACAAGGGTCGAATATAAGCAAACATTCCTCCAATGAATTTCATTTAGCTACTTTAAAAACTTAAAACAGCTTCTGAAGAGTTGAGACGAATGGATGGCGAGAAAACTTGGCATAAACTGTATTCATTAGAAAATAATGCCATTTAAGCTGGTTGGACTATAAAATCTAAGTGGACAATGTCACTGATGTAGGCTACAGACTCACATGAAAACTTTTTTTTTGTTGTTTATTTCATTTAAAAGGAAGAGACATGGAGAAAGTGCAAATGCAAGAAAAGGATGATTAGAACTACAATACTGATTTCCCATTAGAAAGACATGTGATTCATGAAACAATAGTACTGTTTACTTTACTGTTCTACAGTTAAAGATGCCAAAAGATGTTGCAAGATGTCACCCTTTGGAAGGGAAACAGTTGCTTACACTTGGCTTAAGTGTACTGTAATTGAGGATTCATCTCCCACAGTGCCTCTAAAATATCACCACAATTGCATTATATGCAGGTACCTGACAGTTTCGAGACAAAGTTCTAGTTGGCCCGCTTAACAATTTTGGTAATGGAAAAATCAGACTTCATCCACCAATAATATGCTTTCTGTGATGATATCAACATCCACAATCAACATGAAAAACAAGTTATCCAAAATTAAATACTTCAATCACTTAACATGAAATACAAGAACTCCAAATTCATTTGCTTAGTCAAATGCCTTCCAGTGCATATTCAAAGGAAAATAAGAAAAAAGGAAAAAGATCTTGTCAAATGTTTTAAAATAAATATAATAGGTTTCCAGCTCAATACAAGACTTCACCACTTGTACAAATGCAGGTGACTTGTCACAAAACAGAAAGAGTCAATGTGAATGTGATATTCAGTCACACTAGAAACTCCGACAACAGCCACTCACAGCCTGCTTTGAAAACTATGGCAAAGCTCACTGTATCCTACATATTATTACATTACGGTAGCATATGGGCTGCAAATACACAAATACAACATGGAAAAAAAATGACTAGTCCTCACTTTCTCCTACTTTATCCAAACTATTACGAAACCAAAAACAAAAAAAAAGAAGAAAAGTTCTAGAACTGCCACGCCATCTAGTGGGGAGTCCGACTAACAGCTACATGATGACGTGATTATACTGAATCACATTGTCATGCTTGTACTGAAATTAGCAACCCTTATTGATCAAATAGCTACCAAAACCCAATCAGCACTCAGTACTTAAGTCAACAATAAAATGTTAGAATAAACTTGGTAAGCACTATATGTCCACACAACCTATAACTACAGTACTATGTAAATGATCAAGTGGCAAGGGTCTGTCTAAAAAGATGGTGAAATATAACAAGTTGCCACCAAATATTGCATGACAATGGTGCTTCGGTACAATTACTATTACAGTGCTTAGAAATGATCACAATTTTCATGTCATCATTTGGCATAAAAAGACAACACACTCCTTCGATGCCTTGTATCTGAGACTTACATTCCCTGCCTATTAGGTAACATACCTAGCACATCAAGAAAAGAATATTAGAGAAAAATAACATGCTAACTCAAACATTAGTCTCAATGTTTGATAAATAACAATCTCCAAAACAACAGCAGATTTCAACACAGGAGTATTCACTTACATTTTTAATATTTGTACAATGATTACTAACAAATCTCAACATGGTTGTCATTTGTATTAAATGATTTGCTTCTACTAACAACAGTTCAAAAATAATTTTGGAATACAATGTACAAGATAGATAAAAGTGAATATCCAAAGTACAAGCATCAACATCAACAAAGATTAGTTCAGACCTACCTCCATTCCAGTAGATAGTAATGAACAAATAGGTACCAAACCCTACGAAGGAAGTGTTTCCGCTCATGACTGGCAGGAAAACTTCTTAAACAAAAGATAAGAAGACTGAGGAGTGTGTGAAGCCACAAGCGAATTTATAGACAACCATAAGCCAATATGCAGATCATAGCCAAAATAAGAGAGATTTAAGTTATAGTACTACATTACTCATGAGAATGAGGTACAGAGTCTGCATTGTGGTTAGAATCTTCACCAAGTCTTGGCTTCTTTTCGGAAGACATATCTGCTTCTGTGGTGACAGTTTCCGTGTGAACTTCATAGCTCTCCTCATATTCCTCTGGTGCATCATGAGGCCGTTTGATACCAGAACTGCTACTGTGTTCTGTGATGACAGAAGTACCTCCATAGGAGTTACTGAAAGATGAAGCAGAAAGAAAGTTTTACATCTGATTGCCCATTACACAAATCATTACAGCAGCATCAGAAAATAACATTAAAAATAAGAATACCTGTAGCTAGAGTACGATGTTTGAACTATGACAGGTGCAGAGTAGGTAGTGGGCGGTGAGAGTGACTGTTCTTCTGATACTATCAACTGATGAGCCCCAACATGATTTCCCATCACATACTTATCTGTGAAGTAAAAGAAATGTGCGGATTACAAAAGGAGCAAGATTTATGTTCAAGTAGGAGATGCAAGGAAAGAACATAAACTCACCACTTGACTCGTGTACAACTTCACTAGACACTCCATTTGTAACAACGGTAACATGCTGAGCTGGTACACCATGCAACACAGTACCCATACTTCCACCAGCACCTGAGGAAAAGTTGAAATCATTAAAGCACTGGTCACTGCTAAGGATGTAAACAACAAACATTTGAGCTCAGACTGACCGGAGTGTCCAGGCGACCCTGGAGCAGACTGACTCGTTTTCAATTCCAGATGCTGGCTCACAACAGCTGGGGAAGCAGCAGTACTGTCTGGGTACTGGTCTGGGGTTGGAGAACATTCCCTTGAAAGAGACTCTGGAGTCATCAAACCACTCATACCCACATGACTGGGTGATGCTGGAGCACTCCTGTACAGGCAATGCAAGATTGGTGAACAATGTTCACATGAACAACACCAAAAACAGCAAATGAATTAGCGAAAAAGAAATGAGACGTGACACTAACCTAGAAGAAAGTCCAAACGGTGCTCGGAAGCATGGGACCCCCCGTTGTCTTCTCCTTCTAAATGCCTGTTCAATCAATTTAGCTTCAGATTGGGGATCTATTCTCCAAAAGGATCCTTTCCCTGGTTCTTCTTGTGAACGTGGAACTTTGATAAAGTATCTATTAAGTGAAAGGTTGTGTCTGATGGAATTCTACAAAAGAGAAAGGAGAAAACAAATGATATCAATCACATCTACACGTCACACAGAGGCCAACAATAGCTCAATAATAATGTACAAACCTGCCAGCCCTTGTCAGCAGTACGGTAATAAGGATAATTTTTAGTTATATAAGAATAAATTCCACTCAGAGTGAGTTGCTTGTCTGGGGCAGATGCTACAGCCTGCACAATCAACTGTGCATATGAAAATGGCGGTTTGGAGTCATCCTAAAACAAAAAGTTTATTTTGATCATCATCTTGATGATTGAAATACAGTGGTAACAATCATACTGTGTCACATCAGAGGAGCAGACCTTTGGAGGACTATAGATTTCTTGATTGGGTGGTGGACAATGAGTGCCATTGGAACCAGTATTATAGACCTTATGGCCATTCCCTGATTGAATAAGAACTTGCTCCAAAGTAGATGAATGTGATGAACCTTCAGGAGAGGGAACAGATAGTGTCACACTGCCATGACTAGAGGTTGCAGCTCCCACCAGGACTTCTCCCCTGAAACACAACCAAACAATAGTTAGATAAACACTTAACTTTTGTAGCCATCAGGACCAATTCCCCAGAGAGGAATATTCTCTTCTGAAATTCACCTGTCGTCTCCTGATGTGGATACAGTTATAGTGTTGATAACAGGATGAGCCCCACTCGAGCTCTTGGCAACACACGCTGCAACCATCTGTAAATCTGCACCAATATTGCGTTTTGCATGACCACCTCGAGGGCTTGCTGGGCATGAATTAGCAGCACTGCAAAAACAATAGAAATTATAGATTATGCTGACAAGACAATAACTGAAATTCTATGCACAAAATAACTAGATTGTCTTTACCTTATGGTTCCCGTTGGAGAAGGAAATGGACTTCCAAAGGTAAGGTCTGAATTGGGAATGTTGATACGCAGTGGAGGTAGTGGGACACGATGTTGGCGGCTTGGAGAAGCATGATGGTTGCTTGCTACTTCCACTGGTACTGCACTTTCATCGATGAGTGACTGGAACTCAAGTCTTATACTTGTGCTTGGAAATCTGAATTGGCACCTGAAGGTGGAAAAGAAGATTGCATTAGAAGGTGAACCCTGGGTGCATTCTTGCTGAAACAGGCAACCAGGAAATTCAATAAAAAATAGATTAATGAATCCACTAAAATAGAGCCACATACTGATAAACACCTTCCTATTAAGAATACAAATTTCAAATAGTGCAGTACACTGTTATCTAAGAGAAAAAAAAATTAACACAAATATTAGATACAGTGGTCAAGTACATACATCTTAAATAGGAGAGTATCTTTCAGTATGCTACATTGGAAAATTTTGATGACTAAATTCTAATGTATATCGTGTATGAATGGGAAAGTTAGACAGAACAGGAAGGGAAGAGTACATATTCTCAGCGCGTGTGAGTGTAAACAAACCAGTTACTAGGGACCTTTGATACTCCAAATATAAGTGTGTTCCATACAATCAATATTGAAATGTAGTCAGTTGACACCATCCACGGCAATAAAATCTCAAGAATACTTGCGGCTGAAGAAGCGTGCCGGGCGGTCCTTGACGGAAGCCCGTAAGGATCAGATGGGGTGATTTTCGCGACTCCCGATAATGAAACTAACCTCAATCTCAACAAGCCCAGACTCCATGGCACAGCAAGCAGACATGTGGTCTCCTAGCATTATGTTGTTAGAAATGGCATTTCAAGGAGGGAGCCCTACGGTGGGGGTAAAACTTGCCTGCTCAAGCGAAAAAATTGAGTTTTAACACGCGTTACACATCCGATTGGGAGTTATAATGTGTTTAAAACGGCAACCTCGATGTTAAAAATAGATCCTACAACACGCATTCGACTCAGCTCACGAAAATACTAAGACAACAATTTCTAAACAAAGGGCAAGAATAGGTCATTTCACGACGAAATTGGGGTCGAAATGATCAAAGCATTTCTCTAGAAGGGTATGGGCCTCTTGGACACAGTATTTAAGCCTTCAAAACAGATTGTTTACAAAACATGCTTGGTATTCCTACCTTTTCGGCAGTTGTAAAGATGGGGCGCCTTTCCTTTGAAATACACCATCGACGAAAACTCCGTTCTTCCCACCACATACCATGTAAAAATGGGGGTGTTCATAGAATATCTCGAGATGTTTACGAGAAATAAAGCTAGAAACCCCCATGTTTACATCAACCTCGCCTCTTGAACTGTTCCGGCCGATGGTGACCCTCTTCTGTCGCACCAAATATTCGAATTCTCGTCCTTCCAGACGAGCAATTGGTGTTCCCTTGTTGTCTGGGCTCCATTGCACTTTAGAAGGACTAGCAGGGGCCGATTTGAGGGCTAAAAGAGCCCAAGCATTGCTTTCTTGAGTCCGTGAATGTGCAGACATCACTTACTGATGAAATGGCTTCCAGCCGATGAAAATCGCAGTGTTTACCGAGTGTTTACCCACAATCCACCGAAACGTGGGTGGCCACAGCCACGTGACGATCGCGGTGCGAGAACCGAGTCAAACATGGGCTTGAACACACAGATCGTGGGCGCGACTCATTTCACCAACACGCCAGCGTTTCGGGCGAAAACAAATTTGGGGAATGTTACTGTTAGGGTCCGACCTGCGCCTGGAATGCGTCACAATGTTTTCAATAGGCTAGCGGTAAACGACGCACATAACACACATGGTCAAAACAGGGGTCTTCCTGCTCTTCTTCTGCCGGAGGGCCAAAACATCCGCCGGCGCTCGTACCGCGTTTGCTCGCGGGGAATTTTCAAAATCTTTGAAAGAACTGGAAAGATCGAAGACGTCTCATCCTCCAATTGTTGTTGTCTTTAAAATCTGCCGTTTTTTCTCTTTTGAGACCGGCTTAGTGTAGATATCTCAGTTTTTACATCCATTTATTGCAGAGGGGGCTGAAGTGAAAGAAAAGGGTGAAAAGTGGTCGAGGTTTTTTTTTACAGTAGGAGAGACATTTTTTTAAAAAATTAACAAGAATGTTTATTGTTAAACACACATAGTTGTCAAGTGTACAATTTGATAGAGTCAACTTATACAGAAGCATAATGAAATATGGTTGCAGCATCCAATTGGAAATTACTGTCAGTCATCAAGAGCGCATAGAGCTGCCACACCAGCATTAATCCATACACTTTCTGGTCTATCAGAAGGTAACAAAATAAACATCACAAAGTTTGAGGAGTGTCCAGTGGTTGAAAGAGTTCCTCGCCTTTCACTGGTTTTGTAGACTGGACAGTTGTATGAAGGTGACGGGCTGAAGTTGGCCTGCAAAGTTAACAAAATGAAGAAAAGGATTTGATCTCTTCTGTCAGAAATTCAATCAAATTCAATACCTTGATTCCAGGTTTGAGCCAAAGCACAGGGAGTGAGTCAAACATAACTTTTGGCAAGGGATCATTGAGCAACTTTAAATTTCTGTCCCATCGAGCACCCTGAAGAAAGAGTCCCTGTACAAAAATAATAAAAAAGTGATTTTCACACATTTCAAGACATGGTGAGCACCACTTTAAAACAGTCAGAATCAAAACATGCAGTGCAAAGAAACCAAACTGTGAAGAAAACTAGTCATGGAAATGATCCACAAATATTGAGAAAATATTAACAACCCTGCATCTTTGAATAAATCAGCCTCACCTCTATGAACACACTAAATTCCTCCACTTTAAGTTTTCGCTGCATGTAAGAATGTAATAGACATGTTTTCATAAAACTCATATAACACATAAAGGGTTTCAATAACAATTAAACAGATATAATTTCTAAAATATTGTAAAAAAATACATGTTGGAAATTTGGGTAACAACCTTTGTATAGACGCCATATGAAGGGTCTTCAGGGGATTTCTTTTCATATGGGGTGATTTCAAATAGGAATCCAAGATGGTCAATCGGAATCTTTTCACGGCGGGCAAAATTTTGAAGCACACCAGTAAGAAATGACTGTGTGAAAAAAAATCCTGAGATCCAGTATACCACAGGAGAGCTGTACAAAATCCAGTCTTGAAAAAACTTCAGTCTGTAAATTAAGTATAGTTTTAGAAATTCCATGTTGGAAGCATTAAGGGAAAGAAATGTGACAATCGAGGTGTTTACCGAGCCAGTAGATCAGAGACATATCCACCAAGGGTCTTCAAAGATGGATATGATTTGGCTCCCCAAGCTTTGGGGACCCGCCCAACAACCATGCTCTGGTACACCTCCTCCAACTCTGCATTCATCACCACAAGCCCTCTCACAGCCCTCTGCACCTCAGTCAGGGTGCTTTTCACAACTCTAATCAGTCTGTTGTATCTTACTAATTCCTGGAGGGTAATGAAGAGGGAATAGAAAAATTATTGGAAAATTAATATCAGAAGTGTAGGATGAGGAGGAAAAACATATATGAATACCTGTTTTAAAACAGTGTTCATCGAGTTACTATACATTATGGGATATTTTGATGCTACAGCAGTAACATCATATTCTTTGGGAATTTTCTGATATATCTCACTAGCCAGATCAATCACCATTGCATCTGCATCTCCTCCTGCAGCACCCATTGTCAGATGTGTTTGAGTTAACAGAGCTCCGTGTAGCAGCTAGAGGAGGAGCAAGCACAAAATAATGAAACAGGAACACAGCTAATCTGAGCTGTGCAAGTAACTAATAGTGGATGCTTCACCTCAGCTGTTTCCTTATTGTCTTTGGTAATGTCTGCATTCTCATGTAGTCCAAAAACCTCTGGCAGTGGGTTCAGGGGAAGCTTTTTGATGTATGCTAGGCAATTGTCTACATCAGGTGGTTCCGGAACATAATACAGTCCACTTGGTGAAAACTGGTACCTTGAACACAGAGAAAAGTAGGATAGAAAAGCGTACACCAAATAATGTTAAATGAAAATTAGTGTTAGCAACTTACTTTGGTACTTCTATAGTGTCTTTGTTGTAATACGTGGACAGAAGTGACAGAAGAAGACGCCTGTCTTTGTCATCGGTCACACGCCCACCATAGTTACATTCCCCAGTCAAGTAGATCAGAGCATCAAATGGCACCAATTCATATTCATTAAGAAACATCTAAACAGAAAAAAAAATCTTCAAAAATTCTACCATACCAAGTAAACAATCAGAAACATACACCATGGAACTGAATACAACCTGCAATTGAAGCACAGATATTCGAAGATCTGACTCATTAAATTCATAAGGTATATTCCAGCCTAGTGATCCAAATTTACGTCTTTCTTGAACCACAGCATGAAAGAAGCATAGACCAAACAAGAGACATTTCCATTCTTTTTCTTTCAAACAGGCATTGAAAAACTCCATGTTGTTGATTGGATCTGACATATAGGATCTCATCAGATTCGTTCTCAGTCCTTTTGGGGCTTCATTAGTCATCTTAACACCTGGAATTTTTTTTTTTTAAATCAGAAATTAAGAATTGTTTGTTTTTTTAGCCAGAGATGCATTGTTACACAAAAAATATGACAGAATTGCAAGATGCAATTTCAATTACCATTTTGCAAAACAGAAACTGGAAAAGCCTTTGATGGGTAACTTGTAAGCCAACAGCGAAAATCTTTATGAATCTTGTCAGAACCAATGACCTCTTCACATATGCGGTCAAGCTCAGGCATCCAACTCTCTGCCAAGTGACAATTTTGAAGAACAACCCATTGTCCACTTTTTGTAGCCTGATTTATCATTTCTGCTGCAATGGGTCCCTTGTAAAAAGAAATAAATGATACTGTGATTAAATAATTGGACCTTGTTGACATAAATTGAATAAATAGACTGTTATTTTATCAGAATACCTGTCCCTGTCCAAGAGAAATAGTTCCTAATGTGTTCTTGTCCATGCCACGGTCTTCAGCAAATTTCAGAAGCTGCAACATAGGATCAGCTCCCGGAGAGAGGATAAAAATAAGGGGTGAACCACTGTGAGAATCATCATATGACTCTAAGAGACTGAATGGAGGAGGTTCAACAAATGACTGTCCAAGGTTACAGGATATATACTCCTGCAAATATACATAGAAGGTTTAGAAGACATTGTTCAGATGGATATTCAGTGAGAGTGGACTTATTACGTTCAATTCAAGCACCTGTATAGCTGGGACAAATTTATCAGGCCTCAGTGCCCTTAAGATTGCTAGCTTTGGAAGGCCTTTTACATCTGAGTAGGGAGCTGGGGGTTTGTCAGTTTGTGGGGATGGTGAATCATAAAATGCTTTCCAGCCCTTTATGTCACTTTGCACTGATTTCATAAAGTCTTCTAGCCTACAATTTTTTAAAATGACACTCATAAGTAACTGTTACTTATACAGGTCTTTTCACTCACATTTAATTTGCACTTCTTACCCAGGAATGTCTGATATCCGAACAATTTCTGACCATGATTTGGCAGACAACCACGAACTGTCAGGATTTTCATGAGGATTATCCAGAGTAACTCCTCCTGTCAAGAGGAATGTCCATAGGTCTTCTTGAATCTGTTTCTGGAAGGCATAAATGTGTGTATCAAACAGCTGCGAGAGAAAGAGAACACATAGGTACACAATGGAAATGACATCATGTCAAAACTTACTTTGGATCTCAGTATTCCTACACAAAGGACAAGGGAAAAAATAAGTTTGTCCTTCTCAAAGAGTGAGCGGCACACATTTCGGTATACACTCATTGTGAAATGAGAATTTAAATTTGCCATCCTTTTTTCCAATTCGTCTGACTTTTCACTTGTATTAATCGACTGGAAAGTAAAAATAAATTACAGCATTTTTTTAAATATGTTAAGACAGTTGAGAGGATTAAAATAAAAAATACCTGTAAATATAAGTTGATAAACCAAACAAGAGAATACTGATACATTGGATCAATATTCGCCAATTCAGAAATACAGAAGAAAAGAACAGCCGAATGTGTTGAAACAGGAATGTACATATTCCTAGTTTGATCAATTTCTTTTTCAGTAACAGCAGCAATTTCTTGTTTAGCCTGAATTGATTCTGACAAAACCTAAATAGGAATATTGAAAATGTAATAATATGACAAGACAATGCTAAGGAAAGAAAAGAAATATGTGCAATTTACTTTAGATGACGTCAATATCTGAATAGCTGATTCATCTTCTAAAATATTCCCCTCTGATGATGACAATACCATAAGGATTTGGTCCTCAATTTCTTTCAACTGTCTCTTGTTATCAGCACTTTCTACAATTAGATTATTTTTGCGCTCTTCCATCTCAGGACACTCTTTGGCAACAACAATAGCAAGAAGTTGGTCTTGTAAACCTTGAGGTGTCAACATGAAGTTGAGCAGTGTAACCTGTTAAGAGATCACTAAGCGTAAGATTACTGGACAACAACTGAGTATGTCCATTTCCTTTTTGTTTTTACTTCTAACCTTCACAGCAATCTCTGGTAGATAGTGAGGATTACGAAGCCTAGTAGTGATATAGAGACGAAAATCACTGTTATACTCAATGACATTATCTCCAAAATTTAAATAATCTATGCCACCCTGTTTAAAAATGGACTGCAACAACACAGGCTCTGCAAGTAAAGAAAATATGATGAGCATACTGCAGTTGCTTTCTAGCCCACACTGTACACATGGGAAAAAGAAAATACCCAATGCAGCATCAATATCCTCCAATATGTTCTCTAGTATAACTGGATGACCCATTTGAATAGCAGATTCAACAACCCTAAGAAAATGTGGATCAGATTGTTTAATAACGTGCAAATCGTTGTTTTTCTCCATATACTTTATCCACTTATTAGCTTGCCCTAAAAATTGAGAAACAAATCTTAATAAAGGATCAATTGTGCTTACACATATACACAAGTGAAATTAATTTCAGCTTCCTCTTCCCTACCTTGTGGGTCAATCATAAGGGGCCACCTTCTTGCTTGAGTTACAATAATTCCATTCTCTACAGAAAAACTGTCAACAGGTAATCCAGCAATGTTCCAAGCCCGAATAGAGACCGGGTCTCCCAGAACATCAATCAAAGAATATTCTTCAGAGCATGGAATACCTAATTGTTTACAAGACTGATTCCATAGCTTTCTCAAATTCTGTATATCATAAAACATGCGTTAGTCAGACTTTCAAGAAAATACAAATCATGACAATATTGAAAACAAGACATCATACATTGCGGAAGTCAACTGTGAAGGCACCCAAATATGCTATGAAACCTGAAGAAAGAAGTACATCTCCAACTATATTTTCAAGCAAGCCATGTAACATTTTTGCTGTATCGCTCCATCTTGCTTTTTCTCCCCCCAACCCACCTAAACAAAAACAATGACAAGTGTAAAACAGCAGGATTTTCAAGACCGTTGAAGGGTTTATAAAAATAAATAGATTCATTACCAATCAACTGTTCCGCTCTGACAATTTTTTGAGAGCACAGTTCAATGTTATCTTCAAGTTCTTTCTTACGCCGTGTCATAGTAGCAAAATCATCATTTAAGGCTTGAAGTTTGTCAACTACTTCTTGTAGCTGTGCTCTTTTTTCATTCAGTGTTTCCATTTGCACAGCTAGTTCAGCTTCTGCCTCTGCAAGCTTTGCCTTTTTCGGTTCCACAATTTTAATGACTCTATCATAAACTTCCATTGCTCTCACCCAACGACACAATCCTTCACAAGCAGCTGATATGTTCTTGATATGTGCAGGATCAAAATCCCTGTCATTTATATACCTCTCTCTTATCTTTTTCATAATAGTTGGAGGAATGTTATCTTTATCATATGTTTTTAAGCTATCTAAAAATTTAAGATCACCCAAAATTTTTTGAGAAGGGCCCCAGTAATCTTCAATCATTCTTCCTGAACCACTAGGGTCTGGTCTGCGCTCACACTTTATGCCTTTCATCACACACACTGCCTCCATTACAAGGCGTACACCATGAGGCGGTGTCTTCAGAGATTTCACCACGGTGATGTCTGCAGGTTTAAGAGTGTTTAGTGCCTGGATTGCAGATTCTAAAGCTGGTATGGCTTCAGCCAGGTCAGATTCACAGTCATCTTTAATAGCCTGAGCAGCGGCAGCAGCTTCATTGGCAACGGCTTCATCAGCTGCAACAATTTCCTTCTTTGCTTCCACAACTACAGTGTCTTGTTCAATTTTTATCATTAACTTTTCTGTCTTTTGGGAAGTATCAATAAGCTGAGGCTGAAGCTGCGTAAGCTCCTCCTTCATCAGTGCTATCTGACCTGCAGCAAAGTCCAGTTTTTCTAGACCCACTTCATATCTATTTGCCATTTTGCTTATTTGTTCTACTTTCACATCATACAACTTTTTGAACATGTGTAAAAGTTCAAGGTATGATGTGGGTGTCACATAAGTCAGGCGTTTTGTCTTTTGATAGTATGCTGAAGAGGCATCACGAACTGTGAGGTGAAATTTTTTACACAGGGTTACACATTGCTTGCGGACTCTGTCATCAACATCAATATCTTTTAGGAATACTGAGGCAACACGGTCAAGTGCATCTTCAGGCCAGGCAGTAAACCAATCAATTGTGCAACAGTTGATAAGAGAGGGGAACATTCGAATGCGTTCACGGAAGGAGTCTCCTATGGGAGACATAGCTAGAACCAAATGAAGGCTACTTCTGATACGTTCAACAAAGTAATTGTACAGTGCTAGTGGAGTTGAATCTATTTTCTTTCCACAACTTTGAGCAGCAGACATCATCTTTTCAAGAATATCTGCTTTATCTTCTGAACCAAACAAGTTTGGCACATCCCCAGTATTCAGAATCATATTGATATCTTCAATAAATGCTTCATCTTGAATTTGAGAGTCACTGAAGAGAAACACATGTGGCTTTGTTTCAACTCCAGATTTTCGGAGAAGACTTCTTAAGTCCTCACGCCATTCATTCAATCCATAGTTTTTGTTGATCTCTATCTGAAATAGACTATACTCTGCCATACTAGTTGCCAACTTAGTGGCTGATTGCCTCCCAGATCCGCCAATGCCAACAAGTAAGCAGTGACTACTGTCCTGCTGAAGAACTCGGCTAATGCGAGATATATGTTCTATTGCAAATTTGAACAGCACTAAAGACATCGGAGTGCGTGAAAGCAAGTTGTATTCATTTAAATAATATTGCATTTTTTCAACGAGGAGATCATAACTTTCAACCTCCGTATATATCTTAGGATCAGCATCAGGATCCATGTAGTTCCCAAAGAAGAGGCCTCTAATATGTTCATCTTTTAGCTCATTTTCTCCTTCAGGTATGAGGTCTTGAAGAACTTTTTCTAATGGAGTTCGTAAATGTGCTTTACAAGCTGATCTGATCATTTCAAAAAAGGTTTTTCTGTCAGCATCATCTATGAGACGGTCATAAAACACACGATATGTTTCATGAGTCCAGAGTCTAAAGAGCTTGTCTATATCACTGAGATTAGATGATGGAACCAATACAATTCCTTTGATCACGCGAGAAAAGTCTCGCAGATTAAAAGTGTAATGAGATTTAGCAGGAATTGGCAGAAATCGTGCCATACTTTCACAGTACACTTCCATTGTAGCTTCTACTATCTGTTTTGCATATCTTGAAACATCTGGACTAAAACCTTTTGAAAAGTGCCACTCTAAAATGGAAAGGAACATCTTCATAAGAGTTTCATTTTCAAAAGAATCTATTGATATTATTTGATTGTGCCTCAGGAACCGAGATGTAACCAGATTTGAACTGCCCCCAGGAGGGCCCATTGCTCCAACAAACAAAATATCAACCAGATCAATTCTTGTAGTGTCTTTCAAATTATACCAATGTCGGTGATCAATCCATTGCCGAAGAAGTTCAATTGGAGGTTGAGCACCGTAGGTGTCTTTCATCGGCAGACTTACATCATCGACAAATAAAACATACTGCTTCCCCATTGCAGGGCCATAGACTCCTTTCCTTCTTCTGTCCAGTTTAGACATCACAATTTCCTGTGTCATATTGGCTGAGGTTCTTGCTGAAAAGTTTACAACATTGGGAAGAATTTTGTCCTTGGGAAGTCCCATAAGGTGATTCAGCACAATGGCAGATTTTCCCGTCCCAGTTGGACCAACAAAAAGAATAGGAACTCCATTTGACAAACAAGTTTTCAAAAAATATCTCTGACATGCCGACTCGGTTGTTGGTATGATTAATTCATTTATTTTTGCTGTGGGAGGGAATGATACTTTTTCCATAGTATCCAACCAAGAGATCCATGATCCATTATTCTTCTTATCAAACACCCACTCAAATACTGTCCCCTTATCTGGGAACAACTGTGATTTACTGAGTTTAAATGTTTTTGGCCTTGGATGTTCATCATTTCTCCCATCCAACAAGTGACGGAAAAAAGTATCAAACTTTTTCCTTGTGTCACTAGTGACAGTTGCAGCAAATCCCCAAATCACACAAAACAGGAACACACATTGAAGCCAAACAGTGCTCACTTGAGTCTCACCCTCCAAATGACATGTTAACAAACGTGCGTATGATTGAAACATGTGTAACTCTGAAGACCACACAAATTGGCGGCATGAATTCTGGACAAACTGGATTGTTGGGGGAATGATCCAAGCTGTAAGTTCTTCTATGAGCTCAAACTGTTCCTCAAGAACACGTGAACTCAGAGAACTGTGAAATGACTTAGAGAGAGGCTGCCACCCAAGCTGAGAGGGTTCCAAGTAGATCATGCCACATCTTGAAACAGTTGCAGGAGAGGCTTGTTCCAGGTCAGCAGGCTCAAATATCATATTCATTTTGTGGTTCATCTGGGAAGCAACAGTAAAATACCCATAGAAGTTACTATTTTTAAAAAATATTTGTCAATGGATCAATTATAAGAAATACAGCAAAGCTACCTGTATAATTTCACCAGACATAAGACACAATTTCTTATTGTCATCTAGAACAGTGTTCATATTCTCAATCCATACAGCATCAACAGGACCATCAAATAAAATCCATTTACGGTCAGAGGAGAGACTGCTAGAAAATTCACGGAAGGTTTTAGCTAGGACACCTGTAAGAAATATATCTGAGTCAGATGATTTACTAAAATAGTTAGCAAATAACCAGAGAACTAATATCTTATTTCGCACCATCTGACCACTCATGGGACACTGGGTCAAACTGACCATACAGTTGACCCATTGTTATGGCTTTTGGATTTATTATTCTATAATTCACTTTAAATTCCTCCATTGTGGATTTTGAATCACTGTGTAGATCCCCCAATGAATCTGCAAGATTCTAAAAGAAAGAAAAGATTTTATAGAGAGTATTTTCAGTTGTGGAACTTTACTTTTCTTCAATTATTAGCATTTATTGAAATTGAGATGAGTTTACCTTGTATGCACAGGTTTTTCCACCCATAGGTTCTCCGACCAGCATGAGGCCATGACGAACTAAAATCATCTCATACAATTGAATGATTTTATCAACATACCAATCAGTAGCTTGCAAATTCTTACTCTCCAGATTTTTCTTCAATTTCTGTACAAGTTCATCACGATCTGGTTTAGGCAATTTAATGCCCGGAAACAGATCAGATATTATGCCCGAGAACAGAGGTAGATCCTGGAAGATTATGTGATTATAGTTTAACAATTGCATGAAAATGTCAAAAATATTAGGGTAGACAAAACCAACCTCTGACAGGAATTTTGGCAGATTGACATCAGTGATTGCACGCAATACTAATGAAGATTCATCCTCATTAGGATATTTCAGTTTCAGGTTTCCAGCAGCAGTCAAGACGGTTTTGACAGCACGCATGCCATAGTCATAATGGCTTTGTGAAGAAAGTTGTTCAGAGCACAGCTTATAGGTATCCACAATCTTTTCTGACAAGCTGATTCATAAATAACAGCAAGTTACAAGCAGCAAACATATAAATGACCACAAGTTAAGTTATTCTTACCTTCTAGCATTCACAAAGCCCATAGAATACAAAGAAATCTCTCCAATCATAGCATAGTCAGGGACCATCATTGCAACTGTCCGGAACAACACTTTCAAGTTATCAGGTAATTCTTGTCTCCCAGCATACCTTCAAAACCAGTACAAGCAGTACTATAAGGAAGTAGTCACAAATTGAAATGCAATTCTCAATAAAGAAATGAGTTTTGTACCCGGGGTTCATAGTGATGAAAATGGTGCAGGTAGGATTCAACTTTAATTCCACACCTTCAAACATAAACTTTTCTAGTTTATTGATTATAGCCATTTGAATGCAGAGCACTTGTTGAGCAATCACTGACAACACTTCAACTTCGATTCGATTAAATTCATCAAAGCAAGCCCAAGCACCAGAGCATGCTAGACCCTGTGTTTAAAAACATTATAAAATAAAACAGCCGTATGTACTTACATCACGTCTCACTCCAAACACACCCCTATCCAGAACAACTCAGTTACCTTGAAAAACTTTCCCATTGCCTTATAGTCGAGAGAATCAGAACAGTTGAAGACCACACATTGTTTAGCTACAGCTTTGGCGAGATCTTTAGAGGTTTCTGTTTTTCCTGTGCCTGCTGGACCCTCAGGAGCTCCACCCAAATTTAAACGTAGAGCTCCCATTAGAGTTCTAGAAACAGAATAAGAAAAGGAAACTGTGATGAATATTCAGTACAGTTTGCTTCTGAATAAAAAATACAAAAGCAAAACAAAAACTAGCAGCAAACCACTTGAATTGAACCAAACCTGTAGCAGCGATCCGTGAGTGGGGTTATTACTAAGCGACCTGTGTTGCCCAGATACTCATAGCCATATGCCAGCTCTGTTGTAATCATTGAGACATACACATTGCTGTCTTTCATGTAATAACGTAACTGACTTGTCCAATTAAAATCTAATAGGGAACAAACTTGATGGTCGGATAACATCTTTACTACATCTCTAGCTGTGGGCAGGAGAAATCACTATCTAATAACTGCCAACTAAATGGTTCTAGACACATAATGTATGAGTTGCTAAAACATACCGTGAACATCTATGACAATAAGAGCTTCAACAGTGATCCTTGAACCCTTAGACAGTTTGCCACGTACAAGACCGACCATGTCATCTATTTGTTGATTGCTCTTCTCCAAATAATCCTAAGTTTTGAATCAATTAGAATTTGAAACAGAGGTGTAATTAATTAAGAACTTACACACATAGGACATACCTTCAGTGTACCATTTGTGATTGATTCAGACACCTCTGCAGTCCAATGGATGCTACCTCCACAGAGAACTATCATTCCTGGCCAGTTGAGAACCCACAGAGATCTTGAAGTATTAAAGTATGCAGCAACAGCATCTAGAGCAATTGCCCGCATGGACTTTACCATCAGGTCCTCGACTTGCACCAGCCATTTTTCTACCATGCCCTAATCAACATAAGGGTATTATTGTAAGTCATGTAATGCTTTTTCTAACATCAATTTCCTTCTAAATTTACCTTTGCATCATGAGGCTGTATTCTACTGATGAGTGGAACTGTTTCTGATTCCGCAGAGATCATACTGAGAATTTCACAGTCCTGATTAAATTCCAGGCGGTTAATACCTTCAAAGCATTTTTTCAGGTGAGGTTGAACTCGCATTGGATCCTTAGTTTCAGATAGAATCTCAAGAAGCTCGTCATTTGAAAGAAAGAAGAATCTAAGATCATAAAAACCCAGGGCATTACTAAGATAAAATTATATGGGATATAATTATATTGCATACAGGCAATAAAATGAGAAGAAAAATATTTAGAAGGAAGACAGAGGCAAACCTTGGGAAAAAAAGCCTTTTCTTTTCAAGATAGTCATTTAAACCCTTTTGAATCTCTTCCAGCAAAACATTATTTTCTCTCAACAGTTCCAGCATATTAGGGTAGTCAGTAGCTATGAGAACATGCCGGTCAGCAACAGTATTCGCCATAATTGCCCTCCATGCCTTGTCCACTTTTCTAAAATTAGCTGCTTCCTGAGGCATTTGTCTCATAATATCTTCTGAGCTAAATATCGGTTCAAGATAGAGCCATGTAGCTTGGCACTAAAGACAGATAAGGAAAGTAGTAAGATTAAATTACTGACAGCTCTGACCAAAGACAAAACATTTCCCTTCTAGAAAATCACCGTTAGCCAGGCATCAAGAATGTCTTGCATGCTGATCAGCTTCTCTTCCCAGGCAACCATGTCGGCTTCAAAAGCTTTTACATAAGGTGAACCACGCATGGTCTGAGCTTTGAGGATATGATCATCAAGCAACATCTGTATATCATCGACGGCTGACAATATTGAGACACCAGAATCCCTGAGGAACAGTTTTTGGTATTAATCCCACAATGATATTTGAAAGTCAAAATTCTTAATAATACGTTTTTTGCAATTATTTAGAAAACAAATGGAGTTTGTACCGGTATAAGTTGAGCTCAAACTCCATATCCTGCCATTCATCCTTCATTTTTTTTAGATTCTTTTCAAGAGCATATTCCTTGGTAGCAGCAACACCGATTTCTTCAAGAGCTTGCAAATGCTGGGGTAAACCAACCTCAATCATGTCTTCTAAGGAAGTGTTTTCATCAGGCTTAAGAGGTACCCCAACAACCTCACTCAACTGCACAAAAAATTGAAATGTCATGTCTAAGCTATAATGAAATCTAGCACACAGAAAAACTTAATTTTGCTTGCCTTTTCCCAATGGCGTTGTTGAATTCCTGGGTTGCAAATTGTATTGAGAACAGGTACATACTGTCGGAATTTCTCCACTTTAGCACGGACCATTTCAGCAATTCTCTTTGCACCAGGAGTGTCTTGAAGAGTTTTGGCTAGTTTGTACAATGTGCGCCACGTTGTCTCTACCTCTTCAGCAATCTCATCAGCATTCAATTTCATAAAAGGACCTTACAAAAAAAAAAAAAAAATTAAAAATAAGGAAACACTTAAGACCATACCCTACACTGTTTTTTAGATGCTCATTTACCATAGTACCACTTATCATACTGTTTATGGAAATTCAGGACAGTATGCCACAAACGATGGAAAGGCTCTACAACCACCAGCATGTTGTTAAGACTTGTGAAAGGGGTCAACTCAAATTCCAAGAGACCTTCTTCCACATTTATTTCCTAGAGGAAAGCAAGCAAGCAGTTAACAAGACTGCTCTACGCTGTTTTAAATATAAATGGTTGTACAAGGAAAAGACAAACAGTACATTTGCTATGACTTTATCCTCAAACAATTTTTCCTGAATGTCATTTATAGATGTAGCACTTTCTTCCATCTCTTCCATGGTCAGAAGAGGTGGATCCTTCCGTCGGAATAAATCTAATTCTTTTCCATGCTTAGCAATCCTAAAAATGTTTAGATATTAATCAACAAAGTTTGAGATAGCAAGGGAATAACAATGTAAATTCTGAATCTTACGAAACATTCAGTTCATCCAGTCGATTTCTTAGGGCATTTTCTACAATGTCTCTACGGTGGGACAGACGAGTATTGGCAAGTTCTAATGAAACATCTATTTCTCTTGGCCAATTGAAAACTCTTGAGTTCAGCTGAATATCTTCACCTATGAAACTTTTTTAGTCAACAAATTCATGAGGAGAGATAAACTGAACATATAGAAGCCTTGAATGAGAGACATAAACTTACTGGGCAGGATGGTGCGATCAATGATGAAAAGGAGATTCTCTGCTATATTAAGAATCTTTACATTAAGATCAAACACAGTGACATCTCTGCTTTGAATCATGAAGTGAGTAAGTTCAACTAGTTCTGCTGTCTTTTCAGGGAGTTCACTTACTCTATTACATATGTCTTCAAAAGTGCGACAAATTCTGTAACAAAGCCATTGTTAAAATTTCATATAGTTATAGAAAAATTATATCTAAGAAGACAATTATTTTTAAAACATCAAGAAAACTCACAGTTTATTCTCTGTACGAATTTTGGTAACAAAAAAATTAGTTATGTAATTCCTTAATTCACCAAGCACATTGACCATGGTGTCATTTACTTCTGCACAATTAAGACTTATAAAATTTAGAGGTATTGTCCTTCGTAAGAAATCCACTTCCAGCATTTTTTCTTCAAGCTTCTCTATTTCAGCTGCAAAATCCTGTAATAAATATTAAAGAGCATAAATGACAGATAAATATATGTTCACAGCAGCACTTAATCAATGATTGTGTACCTTCAGGAATGGTAAGGGTTCCATTTTAAAAAGTGCCTTGACATCTTTCTCTGCAGTCCCATCTAGAATGTAAAGGTATGGCTCATATTCTTTCAGAAAGGCATTGGGGCCCACAACATTTGTATCAAAGCTGTTCAATGCCTCTTGAATGATGGCTGCAACTTCCTTCTCTGATTCAACAACTGGATATAAAGCCAAGCCCGAATCCTGCATATCTGTAAGAAGGAGCAGAGCATGTATATGTGTGACATATCTCACGCTAGGTTTAGGTAATATTTTTTTTTTCCATACAAAAATATTTTAGCTCACCAGTGAAAAGGAGACATTCAACACAAGGAATGTCAGAATTGACTTCAAGTATTTTGCTAAAACAACTATGCACAAACTTTCGAATATCATCTAAGATAGGAAAAAATGTCAAATCTGTGCTTGGAGGTGATGCTTTCACAGTAACAGTAACCAAGGGTATATTAATACAGGCATAGTCAGTGTACATTTTTCCAAAATTGTTTCCACCCTGCAAATATACAATTCCATAAAACATTGAGTGTGTACACTCTGGTGCAACACAGAAAATAAATTAAGTATCACCTTAAATCGCACAAACAAGGAGAGCATATGATGCAGGGAGCGCATGACCAAACTACGTAACTGCATCGACATGAGGATTCGCGCACAGTAGAAGAAAGATTCTATTAACTTGAGAGAGTCACGATTTTTGTCAGGAACTAAAGAACGCCAAGCTATTTTCATATCCAAAAAAATATCAGCACACTTGGGCAGCCACCTACGGAATAAACAAAAGATACATAAATTATCTTTTTAAGTTCTATCATTTTCTAACTGTAAGAAGTAACTACACTTACTCATTCCTCAAGCGGTCATCAGATGCACGACATAGACGGTCCACTTCTGTTTCCAGATCTGTGAGTTCTAAAGGAAATGGATTTGTCTCTTCTAATTGGCTTACCGGCACAATTAGCATATCATTGTATCTATCACAATAAATCATAACAAAAATGAGTTGGGTTTGAGGACATGATCTATGTATCAATTTAAATCTTAATGCCATGACAATAACTTACTCATCCAACCAAAGGTCTCTCAATGCAACAATCACAGGATTTACTGTAAAAAGATGATGTTCGATCATCTGTTTATTTGTAATGACTGCTTGATGCCATGGCACTGGTGCTCGAATGTACACTCGAATGAATGGTTTAGGGTAAGTAATGATGTTCAATCTATCTCTTTCTACAGGATCTAGCATGATGTAATCAAAAACAACAAATCTCAAGGTTGTCATGTAATCCAGTCGTACTTCCTGCTCAAGTTCTTCCACAGATCCAGGAACACTGAAAATATTATTGATTTCAATTTAAAAATTTCTTAAAAAAGGATATTAGAAACTAGAAATGAAAAGGTAAATGAGAGCTTACACTATTCTTTGAACGGAAAGCATTTTGTGAACACCATCCATCAGGTACTGTGGATAAGGTTCCAGCATATAATCTGGAATTCCCTAAAAGAATATACAATACATGTTATAACTTGATCAGAAAATTCAAAAACGCTTATAAATAAACAAAGCAATACATTAAGCAATAATAAACAACAATGGTGAACTTTTCAGCCATCTACAGGCCAAAGTCTGTTTCAAATTTTATGACTAGTAAAGGGCTCAGTGCAGGTAAGACTACTTGTACTGTGAGAATGGCATCACTAAGTGCATGTGGGCTCACAGTCAAAGAGCTTGCCTTCTCTAAGTAGTAAGCAATCCTTTCCGCATCCTCTGGTTGAACAATGTAAGCTTCATTTTCATCTTGAATGCGATGAAGTACACTTAGCTGTTCGTCAGGATGTACAGGCTGGGGAGCTTCCATGGCTTCAATGAGCCTGATTGGAGTCAGATGGGAATGGATAGATATTTTGCTAATTTGTTGAAATTAGTGATTCTGAAACCACTTACCTGTTTCTTTCTTCACGATCATATGAAATCCTTTGAGAACGCTCCAGCCAGTCTTGCTGAAATTTTGCATTCCTTTCAGCATCCTCCAGTTCACGGCGGACCATGAAATTGCCATTACATAGTTCCTTCAATTCAAGGGTGATTAATATTATACCCACATTATATGAACAACAAAGTAAACACATTCAAATAAGTACATACTATGAGAGATACAGTCTGTGGTTTGATAACTTCAATTGCTTTTGGAACTTTGGAGTCAGCTAATCTAGCAACTTTTGGAGGAGGAAGTTGAAGAAGCCCTGATTCACTGTAACAAAGGTCTAATTTCTTTTGAGAGCTTCTTTTCCGGCGAGCTGATAAGGAATGAATGCGCAGAGGCGCTGCTGACTGAGTGAAACAGCTTCCTATTGACTCAGAGGGTTTACAGTACTGGACAGCATCCTGTTAATGGTGAAATTAGCATAAAATTAGAAGGCTCTAATTAATTTGTAGTAGCTTCATTTGAAATAAGTAATAAGCACCTTGAAAGGTACTGCCTTCGTCCATGACTTAGGTTGCATGAGGGGAGGATATTTGGCTGCTTCCAAAACATTTTCAAATAGTTTTGATGTTTTCTCCACAGCTTGGAAAGCAAGCAAAGGTTCCAATGGAATTTTCGGCATTCTCTCATCATGCCTCTGTTGAGAAAGGCTTCGACTTTTAGATGACTGACTTCTGTCCATTGTGAATCGGAGGTATCCTGGGAGTCCAGTATCTTGTAGAAAAAAAGTGGAACACGAATAAAATTTTTATTTTTTTACTAACTCAGAGATGAAGAGATCATGTAAAATGTGCCATATTCTGGGGACATCGCCAACCGCCAGTATATTTCAAAAATGGACGTGTCCATAGTGAACATAAACATAGATTACCTAACCAATACATTATTACTGTAACTATTGTAAATAGATCTAAAGAAACTTAGGATATAAAATTGGATTATTCCATACATGTGTGCAAGTAATTTACGAATACCCAACTCGTGCACGTTGTCAATTAATACCATACTCATAAAAGTAACTAAAGTTAACTAACTTCTGCATGAGGGTTTCTGTTTATAAACGCCCACCGGACAGTTACCTAGCAACGTTCGGAAGTAGCAACTTACAAAAAGGAAAACAATACCTCGAAGCATTGACATTTCTCTGGGCACGACTTACTTTCCTTCAAAATACTTTTATAATTATTATCAAATACATTTAAACTACTTGTTATAAAGAGAAAATATTATCAGAAGGGTCTGAAGTCAACGAGAAACATTTTGTATGTGGATAACACGTAAAACAGTTGCGTACTTCAACAAGTTTATATAAGGCGGTGCCGCAACGACACACCACAAAGAGTCGACTGCTGTGCAGGGAGTTGGACGGGTTGGACGTCGGAGGAGTTCTGTAAAAGTAATTGTCTTCGGCGTGCAAAATGTCAAGTTTAAGACAGACTCCGCTCACATGCAGTGGTCACACTCGCCCCGTAGTTCACTTATCATTCAGTGATGTCACTGAAAGTGGATATTATCTCATTTCAGCTTGCAAAGGTGTGTATGATTTTTATGTCGAGTTGTTTCCTGAGTGGTTTACCTTGGCCCTGTTTCTTGTTTGCGTGCGCTTAACCTTAATGCTTCCACATTTCCGGAAAGCCTTTTCGTGATGTTTTCATTTGCATCACTGCGTTAGAGTGTTTCCATAAGAGACTTGAATTTGTTTTAGATGGAAAGCCAATGCTGAGACAGGGAGACACTGGTGACTGGATTGGTACCTTTGAAGGCCATAAAGGAGCCGTTTGGGGGGTAGCCTTGAATTCGCAAGCGACGAGAGCAGCTTCTGGAGCGGCCGACTTCAATGCTAAGGTTTGCTTCCTGGAGGCTCCAGCGGCTACAGGTCATCTGGTTTCTGCCATGTAATGCCTGGGGGCCTGGGACCACCACCAAGGCACCGAGGTGTTTTTGATGATGGAAGATAGTTCATGTGTTTTGCATGTATGTTTCTGTTTATATTTTTGCCTTTGCCTGCAGGTGTGGGATGCATTGTCTGGTGATGAATTGCACTCCTTTCAGCACAACCATATTGTCAAGTGCGTGGATTTTTCTGCTGACAGCTCGCTTTTTGTGACTGGCAGTAATGAGAAGTTGTTGCGCATATTTGACTTGAATAAGCCTGAAGCAGGTGTGTTGATCTATCAAAAACTGGTAGTTTTCTTATGTGTGCACTGTCTTCCTCCTGTGATAACTAATATTTCTTTTTCTCTTTTAATTGTTAGATCCCACTGTGTTCAGTGGTCACACGGGAGGTTTAAAGCATGTTATGTTTTTCCGAGGTGGTTCTCAATTGCTCAGCTGTGCTGATGACAAAACCATCAGAGTGTGGGACAGATCATCTGGACAGGTGTGCTATGCAATTTTTTAAAATTGTTATATTTTTTAAAAATAAATACCTGTGTGATCATTTTTGTTCATATCATTCTATGCTGTTGCAAATAGGAAGTTCAAAAGGTTGAGCTTGCAGCCAGTCCTAGCAGTTTGGAGGTTTCCAAGGATGGATCGTTAATGACAGTCACTCATGGCAATGTTGTCAGCTTTTGGGACACTGAGAAGTATGTTATACCATGTTTGTACTCTGCAATTAATTTAAATATGAAGATATTTTACTCTGATTGTGTGAATTATTGTGTTTCCAGATTTGAGAAGGTGAAAGAGTTCACTATGCCTACCCCTGTGAGTTCAGCCTCTCTTCATCCGGATAAAACAATCTTTGTCTGTGGAGGAGAAGATTTTAAGATGTACAAGTTTAACTACAATACTGGTGTTGAAATTGGTACGTGAAAGGGGGTCAGAATCTGAATTTCTGAACACACTCTACATTACTTGTCATTTTATAATAACTTAACTTCCTCTGTTGCAGAGTCTTTCAAAGGACACTTTGGACCAGTCCATTGCGTTAGATTCTCCCCTGACGGTGAACTCTATGCCAGTGGCTCTGAAGATGGCACACTTCGTTTGTGGCAGACAACAGTCGGCAAGACATACGGTCTCTGGAAATGTGTAGAAGCGAGTATTGCTAATGTAACTGAACCTGCTACTCCGGCTCCAACAATCCAAGAAGTCCCTGCCAATTAAGTTTGTCAAGAGAAGTTTGGGCTCATCATTACAGGACCATTTTAAACAAAAAATTCTGAACTGGAGTTGGTGTTAGTACTTATTTAAGTTTGCATTATAAGAGATCATTTTGAATGTTTTGCTCTGAATATAGAACCATTTCTAACTGTTGATGAAGTTGCACAAATGCCCAAGCTGTAGTTACCCAAATAATGGCACACATTCTGACTATCCACTAAGCTCGGGTGATATTATCTATATTGTGATATTTTTAAAATGGTGGAGCATAAACATGGTACTGTGTGGTACAGTAAGAACAATTTTTGTTTTGTTTAGTTCTGAAAGAAAATTCAACCGCATTTGTAGTTGAAATTTTTGCAAAATGCTTTGTTTTTGTAATATCTGTTCAGAGGAAAAAATTTTGTACCTTTTTTACTTCAACCACATATAAATCATCAGATGCCATGAGTTTGGTTTTTAGCACTATTGCAGCAAATTGTTAGCGCTGTGCTGGGAGTATCAGTTACTTGCAGTTCCATTCAAAGACATAAAATATATTTTTGCATCAGATGGTCAAGTCAAACATATTTTTAAATTGACAATTTTTACCTGATTTTGGCATTGGCGACTTCGGATGTACCATCTATTTGTTCATATCCCGAGTGATATCTTCTCAAATTTTTGTTTTGTGGGGGCTGTTTAATGTTGATGTGATAATATCTAAAATAATGTCTGTTATTATTAGAAGTTATCTGGTCAAATTAAGCGGTGGAGATAGAAGACTTATGCTCATGGCACTTCCATGTGGCTGTTTTTAATGATGTTCTTCCCTGTAGAAATCTGAACTGATTTACTAGTTGTAGTCTTCTTCATATTGTTGTAGGAGAATGACAGTTTTTCTAAGAGGGCAGTTACATTCATAAGGAAAAGTAAATCACAAGAAGTGCCAGAGCTTATTACATTTCTTATTTATTCGTGTTAGAAATAATGACTTGTGATATCCTGTATGCTGTCTGGAAGCAAGTTGTGAGTTAAAGAATGTTTAGATTTCCTGTTTTTGGAGACTTCTATGGTGATGTTCATTGAAGTCGGTATAAATTTCTTCTCGACTTCATTCAGTTGTGACAAGAGTCTTCTAAAGATTTAAAAAAAACAAAAACAAATCTGTCTCTATTATTCGATGTGATGTGAATGGATTTGGAACTTTTATTCAACTATGTTTCATTCAAAAACACTACTCGTATTGTTTTTCTTTCCTGTCTTGACTTGGAGTTTCACCTGATCATGGCTGTCATCCATGTGAATTATATCTCAGTATTCCAATGTAAAGCAAGATCTTGTTTCATTCCATCAAATAAATGTTTATCTGAAATCAGTGAAAAGCTTCTTCCCCTTGTTTTTTAAAAATATTGGATTAATACATTAAACTTTATATCATTTGAAAATTTGCTTTCAGTAAGGTTAAGCTTACTTAGGCTAGTAGAGCCTTTTCTTATAATTTAAACTTTTACTCGACTGCCATCATTCACCCCAAATTAAAATTTCTGCAATCGAGCACGGGGTTAACACCAGAACTCCACGGCTGCTCTCAGAAACAGTCTGATATTTTGACAGCTCACTGTATGAATACCTACAGGGAGTCATCAAACAACAACGCGGATGTTGTTCTCAGTTTTCAAAATGTTTCAAAATTGGAGGGTGGGGGCAATAAGTGCAAGGCAGTGAGCGTATTCTTTAAAAATGCATAAAGATTTATTTTGTCTATGAATAGAACATCTTTTCTACATATGACTATATACAATATAATTCATCTTTTTTTAAAAGGAACACACATCAAGCTCTTGTGAACTCTCATAAAAACGATACAGCAATTTGAGCTAGAACTACCAAAGGCTTGGCAGTTCCTTAAATCTCATTTACACACATATACAAAGTGTACATATTTACATATCAGAACTCTCCAGATTATTAAAAGTGTTTGGTGGTCAGTACTTAACATAAGCTGCTCAGGCTAGCAATTTCCCCTGACAATTTGACCAGATAAAATAACTATGTAGGGGAAACAATGATAGAGAAGACATACCAGTAGTCACATCTTGCAAATGCAAAATGCTAGAAGTTGTAGCATTTCTCCTATTGTTCATGGATGAAAAGTTTAAGATCATGAATAGGGTAACAATAACAACAACAACGAAAACTTTTAATAGTATCATCACACTGTACACATAATAACAATATTAACAATTAACTAACTATGATTCAGGTAACATGTTGTGCCTAAAGGCACTGGCACCTTAGTTCATTTGGAAAGTTGCTAAGACTTTAATTTTCCATGAAGATTTATTTTCTGAGCTAAAAATAATAGGAAGAAATCTTGCGAAAAAAAAGCCAATGGAATGAAAGAGACTAAATCGACAGAGAGTTTAAAACAGTGGTTTGAGATGAAACAATTATAATTGAGAAAGAAGAAAATAAATGCTGACTTGCCATTTGTAATAGTATTTTATCTCCACATAACATTTTATGACACTGATGTGCTCAAGGTACAGTCTTAATATAAGACAAGTTCAGTTCACGATGACTTCATCATTGGCTTAAAGAAAATAATGAAATTATTCAAAGACACTATGGTGATGATGGTAGTGTTGGTGGTAGTACAATATGGCAAAAATGATGAAGCGCAGGCCTGTCAGAATGATGAATGAGCAGAATTTTATACAGACAAGAAAAATGAAATGGCACACAAAACAAGAATTATGTTTGATCTTCAATCAGACTGATTGCTCAAATCATCTGGCTTCCTTGGCTTTCAATTTAAGATAATGTAGATAAAAAATCCATCATCTGTTTTCTGGTTATTTTAATGAGAGATGCAGGCTAAGACCGCCAACATCACAGCTACTACATTTTGAAAAATTCCATTTAAGATATTTTTGGAAAGTGACTTTTAGGGTGTTTCCAAAATATTCCATTTTTTCTTATTAGCCAGATACGTCATCTATCAACAGCCTCACCAGACAACAATTGTCAACCCCTCCCCCTCCCCTCCCCCCAGCATCTCTTTGAGTACATGGGTATTTTTAAAAAAAATCATGATATGGTCACTTTGATTTCATATTAACAGAATAAAATAAAGCAGTTCCCGTTTGTGACTACGTCTGTTCGGGCAAAATTTCTACATCAATTTCCATGACGGCACAGTGTGTACCAATGTGAAGGCACCTCACAATGTTTTGGAAATTAGTAGCCGCCTTATGCTTTACTGGGTCTTGGAACTGGGAACTGGTGGTGCCGCCGGCGCGGACGGGACTGGGACCGGGGCTGTGTCAGAGGTGGGCCAGGATCTCCATCTCCGCGTTGTCCGGGCACACGGCCGTGGTGGTGGAGCCCGACACGGTGACTATGACGGGGGCTGACGGGTCCTGCGCGTGCGTCGAGTGCGTGCGCGTGCGCGTGTGCGGGGCGGGGCCGTGCGTGTGCGCGCTGCTCGTCTGCACGATGGTGACTAGGTTTGCATCTTTCGTCGGGGACCCGTCCTCACTCTTCCGCAGCATCATCTGAAGCGCGGAGCTGGCCGGGTCGTTGCCCGTCATGGTGAATACCTGCAACAGCGAGGTGGACAGGGTGAGCGCTGGGCGCGGCCGCGGTGCGCGCGGAGGGGAGGCTCGGGGGCCGCTGGTTACCTCCTGCACGTGCACGGGATCGGGGGCGCACTTGACGCTATCCCCGCCGCCCACGCTGATGACGGACACGGGCTGGTGCGCCGGCGGGCAGGTGCCGGCGTCCGACATGGAGTGGTCCGTGGCCACGGAGCCCGTCCGCGAGTGCAGCCCCGCGGCGCCCAGGGCCCCCGCCAGCGCCCCCGCCAAGCTGCCCGCCAGGCTGCCCGCCAGCCCGGTCGAGCCGCCGCCGTGGCCGCCGCCCGGCTCCAGGGAGGGCCGCGTCGACGAGGACCTGGACCGGTAGCTGGGCGGCCGGCTGTACTCCGAGGCGGCCACCTCCCGTCGACACCCCAGCGGCGCCCTGCAACGGAAGAGCACGCGTCGGTTAGGGGACGTGGACACGAGCACATCAGGCGGGGTCAGAGGTCAGAGGTCAGCCCTTACCTGAGGAGGCTGCCGGCGTGCGAGCGGTAGGTCGGCGGCGGCGACACGGTCCCCGCCCCCACCTGCGCAGGGCCCGCCCCCGCGATGCCGCCGCCGCCCCCGGCCCCGGGGTGGCGGTCCAGCAGCAGCAGCCGGAGGCGGTACTCCTGCATGGACGCCTGGTACGACGGCGGCGGCGGCCTGTACTGGAACTCGGGGTACATCATGGCTGCGAGGACAGACAGGAAGCGTTAGACAACCGCTTTACCCCGGCCAGAACGGGCAGAAACTGTGATGGGCACTGACCTGCGTAGGGGTGGTGTGGCCGGCCGTAGGAGGGCGGCAGCCGGGGCACGAAGCGGCGGTTGGGCTCGGCCGCGCTCTCGTCGCCGTGGCCGCTCGCCATGCCCAGCATGACCCGGCACGAGGGCGCGTCGTGCGAGGTGAGCCGCCACGCCACGCCGGACACGGTGACCAGCACGATGCCGACGCCTGCGGACAGAAACAGACCAGGGGAGCGTCAGAGACACGTCAGAGAAACGCCAGACGAACGTCAGAGGGGCGTCAGGGATGAACTGCAGGGGACGGCGCCTGGTGGGTAGGCAACCCTCGGCCTCGGCATGCACGTGTGTGTGCTGCGGGCTGGCCTACGCGCGCCTTCGACTTCTTCGGGAGGCTTTACTCTCGCTGGCGATGTGTCACGGCCATTCCGGTTTATGGCGATTTTGGGCGAATTCTCGCTTCCAGTCCGGGCCATCTCCCGGCGTCCCCTATTTTGCTGTCCGCGCACGCCGCCGTGCCCGGCGCCGGCGGCGGCGGCGGCGAGGTGGCAGATAAACTCTCGCCTCGGCCGGGCCGGGGCCCCAGGCAGGGCCCAGGAGGCACAGACCGGCACAACCAGCTCGCCTGCCTCTCCCTGCCAAGTTATTTCGCTGACTACGCCCGCTGCGGCCCCGCCCCGCCCGCCTCCAAGGCCCCCGTCTGTCTCTCCCCGGCTGCCGGGCTCGGGCTGCCTGGCTGTGCCCCCGACGGCAAGGTAAGTTAGTGTTCCGGAAGGTCAACCCTAGTGTTATCGGCACCCCCTCCCCCGGAGTCCCGACAGATCCAGCCCAGCCGCCAGGTCCGCCTCCGCCACCCCCGCAGTTCGCACTGCGCCCCTTCCCCGATCCCGATCCCTCCCCCGCCCACGGCCGCCTCTGCTGTTCACACGCGATACCCCGGGCCGAGCCGCTGACTGCTCGTGTGTGGCTGCCCGATAAGGCAGATGAGCGGGGAGGGGGGGGGGGGCTCCTCAGCACGGCTAATCTCACGGCTCCATTTAGCCCGGCCTCGCTCCCTCCGAATCACCTGGGATGCATTCAGCCCCCGCCCGGCTCTGCCCGGCTCACAGTCTTGCTGGGGACGCCGACGATGGAAGGGTCGGCTAAGTCGATTCGAACACGGGATGGTTATGGTAGAGCGACCGCGACTCTTTGAGCGCCTTACCGCCGCCGCCCGCCCCGCCGCAGTCCACGCCACGACGCTGCGCCGCGGACGCAGTGTACTGTACCACCACCAACTTTAGGGGGAAGCGGGAGCGGGCCGCGCCCGGCCAGGCACGGCCCCAACAACAGCGGCGCGAGAGACTCCCCCGCCCGCCCGCCACCTCTCTCCCCCGGGTGTGCCCCAGCGGGGCGGCCCTCGCGGGGGGTAGGAAAGCAACTTCCGGCAAGAAACGACATCGGTCTGGGGGCTCGGTCTGGGGCCCGGCCACGGCGTCGGCGCGGCGGGCCGCTGCGACGCCCCTTGCGGAGATCGCACGCAAACTTGCGCCATTATTCGAGCCCCCCCCCCCTTCCCCCGCCCCTTGCGCTTGTGGCCTGCGAATTTATTAGCGACAAATCGCATCAGCAGCTCGACTCTGGCCAGCCCGGCGGCCCGCCCCCGCAGCTCGCGCCTCGCCTCGCACGCCCCGCGGCGACGTAACGGCGGCGCTCAGCTGCGCCGCGCTGCTCGTTTGAATTTGCCGCCAACACGCGAAAACAAACGAGGTCGCGGGCGGCGGCGGCGCGCACCGCTAAGTACCGCCACCGCTAAGCATCCCCCTCCGGCGGCTCGGCGACGTGGGGGAGGGGGGGGGGGGGCGGGCTGCAGCAGCAGCAGTAGCAACGCACCATCCCCATCCATGGCGCGCACAAAAAAGGAAAAGCACATGAAAATCCAACGGCGTGGGGGTGGGGGGCCGCACTGCCTGTCTGTACCTTCTGCTCTCCAGCCAGAGGAGGAGGAGGAGGAGGGAAGACAGAAGAAAGACACATAAAACGGACGCAGGGGTATCCGTCTTCCGTGCCGCCCAGCCCGCCCCGCCATAACCGTCCACGACGACACTCGAAATTTTTCGCCCTGTTTCTCTTTGCGCAGCGCAGTCCTTCCCCCCCTCCCCCCTCCTCCTCCTCCTCCTCCTCCTCCGCGCCCCGGCCCCGGCCCTCGACTCGCCTCGGCTTTAACGGTGCGCGAAACAAGCTCCAGTACACGACGGTATGGTTCCTAAGTGGTGCACGGCAAAAATGAAAGGGAAAGGGGGAGGGGGGCGACACACCGAGGGAAAGCCAAACCGAGCGGACGCTTTGCAAGTCATGAGGGTTCGTCGCGGCGGCGGCGGCGGCGGCGGTGACTTCGCCATGTGGATTTGATACTCGCACACAGAACCTAACCGCCCCGCGTGTCCTGCTCTTCTCCTGTCTCCCTCCCCCTCCCTGGCTGGTGCGGGCGGGGCCGCGCGGTGACGCGACGCCGATGCGACACTACGTCACGCTGCGGACTCGGCCTGGATGGAAAAAGTTTGAAGGTGTGTGTGTGTGTGTGTGTGTGTGTGTGTGCGTGGGCGTCGGGCGGGGCCGCAGCCAGCCGTGCGGCGCGGGCTGCCTCTGCCCGCCTATCGGCCGGGCGCGACCCCCACGCGGCACCGCGACCGCGCATTGGCACCGACTCAAGACTGTGTTTAGCCGGATTAGCGAAAACGGACTCGTCCTCCTCTCCCACATCCGGTCGGTCCCATCCCTCCCCACCGCGGCGCCCTGCAGACCCCGCGGACCCGCGGGGACGACAGCGGCAGCGGCGGTCCGCGGCAGACACCAGCACCAGCACCAGTGCGGCCGCGCCGAGGGCGACAAATCACTGGAGCAGCAGCTGGGGCCTGCCTGGAGCTGAGCGTGCAGGGCCGGGAGGGCGGCCGCGGCCGCTCCCTGCAACTCACTCGGCTTTACTCGAGTGCCGCCGCTGCCGCTGCCGCTGCCGCTGCCGCAGGCAATAAGCGTGACCCCTGAGTGAGCTCCCCGTAGAGCCCCCCGCCGCCGCCGTCCCCTGTACTCCAGTCCGCACCCATCCGGAGCGAGATGAGAAGGGGTTGGCCAATGCGATTGCCTCGGTATTTACAAGAGGGATGAACCGCAACAGAGAGAGAGAGAGAGAGAGAGAGAGAGAGAGAAGGGGGGGGGGGGGCGTGAAGCGGGTTGAGAGACGGACGGAGCGAGAGGGAGAGAGAGTAAGAGAGGGAGGGAGGGAGCGGGCGCATCCCTGTGCCTGCAGCTGACAGATGGGCGGGGGCGTAGCACTGCGACCAGTTTTTAAAAAGCCTGCTTTGTTTCCGTTGGCTCCGGGCTGTCGTACTGCGGGCTGCGGGCTGGGGAGGGGGGGGGGGGCGAACGTCACAGCCACAAGTCAGGGCTCGGCGCTGTGAGGGGCGGAGGGGGGGGGAGGGGGCGAGTCCGGGAGGCCGGGTGTCCGCACTGCCACAGCAGCGCTTGTGCCGCCCCCGCCGCGTGCTGTGGCCGCCCTTTGTGGGCCCCAACGACACAAAAGAACCCCGCGACGAAAAGGGGTGCGCGACAAAAATTAGGGGCTCTTGCAATCGGCGTCAGAGTGAGCGCCAGGGCCCCGCCAGGGCCCCGCCAGGGCCAGGCCCCGGAGCGGCACGGCGTCGATTCGAGATGAAGAGCGCGGGAAGGGAATGGCAGGTTCGAATGTGGGCCAGTGCCAGTGGCAGTGCCAGCGCCAACAGCAAGCAGGCCTCTGGCGCCCGGCCTGCAGGCCTGCGGGCCTGCGGGGGTAGCAGCGTAGGGCGGTGTGTGTGTGTGTATGTGTGTGTGCGACAAAGGGGGCGCTCCTTTGAAGAACATGACTCGGTCTCCCCCGGACCCCCCCCCCCCCCCGCGGCGACCAATCAGCACGCGCCGGAAGGGCGCGTCTCCCCTCCCCCCACTGATTGTGTGTGGGAGCAGCAATCGGAGCGGGTAGGGGTAGCCCCCGTGCACTCGCTGCACCGTCGAGGAGCCTGCCGAGGCCCCCGTCCACGCCGGGCGCCGGGGCATGGAGTATTTACTCCGCGGAGAGCGGGGCGCCGGCGCGGACCGACGGACCGTCGCCACGGTCAGTCAACACGGAGTGCAGCAGGGATTCGGCCGTCGGCGAGGTGCGGGAGGATCGCGGAGAGCGAGCGGAGGGCCGGGCCGGCTGGGCTGCACACACACACACACACACACACACACAGACACGCACACAGGGAGGGCGCGCCGAAGGAAGGTCGCTGTGAGCCGGAACCCGCAAGATGACCTGACCCCCTTTGGGCCCCCTTTGGCCCCCCCCCCCTTTGGGTGGGTGGAGTGAAATAGTCATGAGGCTGGCAGGCACCGTTGATGAGCCGGCGCCAGCAGAGAGGTCTAATGTATTCACTGGTGGAGTGATGAAGCGGTAGCGGCGGCGGCGGCGGCGGCGGCGGCGGCCTTTGAAAAGCGAGCCGGCCCGTTCCACCGCGATTTACCCTCCGCCACGGTCCGCCACTCTGGCACAAGTTGCGCCCACTTTGCGTATTTTACGGCGGGGCTCCCGTCGTCCCGGAGGACCCCCACCCCCCCGTCCTCCCCCCTCCCCTCCCGCCCTCCTCTACCACGTCGTCGTCGTGGCGGCGTACAAACGCAAAGAAAAAGAGGGAGGAAAGGGAAAACAAGCGCGGGGGCGAAACTCGCTGCGTGGCTCTCGAACCGAAAAACAAAGGAAATTGATCGGCATTGGACCGCGCTCGGCAGCGATGGGATAATTTGAGTGCCGTATGTCGCGCGACCTGCCCCACGACGGCGTCGCGTCGTCGGTGGGTCGGGGGGGGGGGGGGGGGGGGGGGGGAGGGGGCAGCAGGCGTCATCGTCGACGTCCGCGACCATCTCACTCCACTGTCGGCCATTTCGATTTCGTCTGCCTCATTCCCCGCCAATATTGACTTTAGCCGGGGTAGGCGTCCCCATCCCTCCCCCCCCCCCTCCCCTCCCCTGCTCTGCCGCTCCACGGAGACCACCGAGTCCCCTGCGCCGCCGGCCGGGCGGAGCGCCGTGCAGGGTAGGCATCGCCGTCGCCCGCCCTCCGCACCGGGTTGCCTACCCAACGGGCGTCTCTCTCTCTCCCTCTCTCTCTCTCTCTCTCTCTCTCTCTCTCTCTCCATCTCTCTCCATCTCTCTCCCTCGCACTCCCGCGCTCGCCGACCCGTCCCGGCGGCCACGACCCCCTGCCGGACTCGCAGGGGGGCTTAATTGGACGTAACGTCTTAACTTGGTGGGGTTTATAGCCGGGCTCGCTCGGCTCATGGAACCCCGCCGGCCGCCGCCTGGGCACCGCCTGTGTCCGCCGCACGCCGCACAGTGCGGGGAAATTATGAAAGAGACGGGGGGCCGCGGGCGGACGGCGGGCGGCCGGCGGCGGGCCACCGGCCCTCTTTTAATCGGAGGCACACCCTCCTCCTCCTCCTCCTCCTCCTCCTCCTCCTCCTCCTCCTCCTCCTCCTCCTCCTCCTCCTCCTCCCCGTCCCCGGGGGGTCCGCGGCGGCGTGTATCGGATCGAGCACGGCGTGCTGCGCACTTTAAATTAGTAAAGTTGGGTGTGACCACCGCCGGCACCACCGCCGGCACCACGGCCCGGGGGGGCAAGTTGCACGCGGGCAGAGCAGCGAGGACGAGGGTCAGGGGCGCGGCGGGGCGTATGGGCCACCTGGGACGCCCCCACCGCCGCCGGCCCGCCTGCATGCCTCCCTCCCGGGCGCCGCCGCCGACGACGCGGGACAGGGGGCGAACGACACGCCAACACTAAAAAGAAGAGACAAACTGTTTGACGCGCGAATAAAATAGGGAGAAGGGGGGGGGGGGCGGGCGGGGCGGAGCCCCTTCAGCCCCCCGTGCGCGCACGGCCGCCGCCCTGGCCTGATGGATAGATGGGCTGAGAGGGCTGAGAGGGGCGCCGGAGCCGGGCCGCTGCTCCGGCAAAATCCACACGGCCCGTGCAAACTGACGGGCCGATAATCAGGTCGGTGTGCGCAGCGGCAAGCAGCACGGCAAGCAGTACAGCCGTCAGCGGGCCGCCGGGCAGGCCGTCAGGGCCCCGGCTCCGGCTCCGGCACCGCTTCCGGCAAGGCCATCGCGCGACACGGCGATAACTCGCGGCACGCTCCAGCGCGCCCCCGGCGGCCCCCGGCGGGCCCCGGCGGCACAGAGTGTCCCCCGGAGGAGGCGCCGGGGCCGACAGGACCCGGCCCGGAGCGGCAGCAGCAGAGAGGCCCACCCAAGGGGGTGTGATGGCATCTTACTTCCGGGCTCCCGGGCAAAGCACGGCGATGAGAGGTTCGTGTCGGGGAGAGGAGGGCGGCCAGGGGCGGCCAGACCGGACCCCCCGGGACAACCGTAGGGCGCCGACAGTGCTGGAAGGGTTGGTGGCGCCGACCAGGGTTGGGTTGTCGCTGCGCGCCGTACTGCCGCTGCGCTTTGCCTCATTCTGCGCGATTGGATTTGCCTTAGAGCACAGCCTTGCCTGGGGGGGGGGGGGGAGGCGGGAGGCAAGTACTGCCTCGGGAAAGGTGTTAGGAAAGGGGAGATGAGGGGAGAGGGGAGAGGGGGTTGGAGAACGCGCACGCTGTCTGGGAAAATGAAGCTGCTTGCGCTGCGCCCCTCGGCTCTCCCCAGCCAGCAGCTCTCCTCCACGTGAGATGATCACACACTCGGGCACCCCGCTGCTGCTGCAGGGGTCCCCAGCCACTTGCCAGGATATGAGCCCCCACCCCCACCCCTCTGCACCACCACCACCACGCCGCGCCGCCCCGCCGTATGTTCGGGCGAAAGTGTATATATACGTCTGTGATCCGTGGACCCCCTTTTATTTTATCAGGAACGCAGAGCGCGCTCTCTCTCTCTCTCTCTCTCTCTCTCTCTCTCTCTCTCTCTCTGTCCCTCTCTCTCTCCCTTTCGCCGTACTTTGCGCTGCCATAGGTCACGTGGTCACGAGTGCGCTAGAATAATAATGATCATATAAAAAGGGAAGTGCGGCAATTGGCACGACAGTAAAAATGGCGGTGGCGGCGGCGGCGGCGTCGGCGGGCGCAAGGCGCTGGCTGCCGTGGTGCCGGTGGCGCTGCCTCCGCAGGACTACCAACCGATGGGCTGCCGAGCCCTTTTACTCTCTGCCGAGACGACAATGTTGCCAACGTGGAATAAAAATAAAAAACCAAGTCGTGAGAGAGGTGCGCGGGGATATTTGCCCCGCCCCCCACCCTGGCGGGCCGCGAGGTGGGGTTAGCCGAGCTGGTGGCGGTGCTTACCTGTGCAGCTGCACTAAAACTCTCGCGGGCTGACGCCGCTGACGCCGCTGACGCCGCTGGCGTGCAGAGCAGTGCAGCCCCCCCCCCCCCCCCCCGCCCGGCTCGGTCTCGGTGTTACCGACGCGATTACTTGCAGAACGTTTGTCGCCGCATAACGCGGGGCCGGGGGCGCGCGGTGACGGCGGCGGCGGCGGCGGTGTCGGGAACTCGGAAAGTCAAACGAGGCGGTGCGGGCGGAGCTCCGTCATGTCATCTCCAAGCCCCGTCCTGCCTCACCCCGCCGCGGCGCGCCGCGCCTCGCACCTCTAGACGTACCACACCCTCCTGCTATGGCGACCGCGCCAAAATTTAAATCTCCGCGCGAGCGCGGGGAAAACGAAGTTTTGTTTTATCCGGCGAGAGAGAGAGAGAGAGAGAGGGGGGGGGGGGAGGAGTGAGAGAGACACACGCGTTGCTTTGCGATCCCCCTTAATATATTTTGCGCCGCTCCCGCCGCCGCCTCAGGAAGTTGGACGGGTAAGTCTTCTCTCTGCTGAGCCGTGCGCGCGAGTCCAGCGCGAGTCAAGGCTGCTTTCTTACCGACTTTCAAACAAGCAAGCCGTGCATAAAACGCCCGTCCCGTCCCGTGCCGCGTCTCCGACGACGCCCCCGCACCGCACCCCACGGCACGGCAGCAGCCCTGGCCTGGCCGGCGGCGGCACGACGGGCTCAGGCCCCCACACCCCCTCCCCCCTCCCCTCCCCTTCTGGGTCTCTGGGTCTGGGCACCCCGGGCACCCTGAGGGGACCCGCCCGCCCCGCGGCTCCCATAAATTAACGGACATGTTCGCTATCTGCATTGGAGAAGTGATTTACAAGATTCCTTTTCGCTTTTCCTCCTTTCTTTGCCGCCGGCCCGGGGGACACGGGGCGGGCGGGCACGCCCCCACCCCCACCCCCGACCCTCTGCCTACGTCTAGTGCTATTATCATCCCCCTCTCATCTGCAAGGGAAATCCCGGGGGAGGCCGCCGCTGCCGCCGGTGCCGCCGCCGGCCGCGCGGCGTCGGTAGCCGTGCGGACGACGCGTTCGGCCTCGGGGCGCTGCCGCCTGCCGCCGCCGCCTCCTCCCCGCGCCTCACCAAGAACACCCTCGGCCAGGTCGACGTGCACCGGGACCCCGGGTCCGCGAGTGCTATACACTGTGCGGGAGAGCGAGTGAGCCAGAGCTACACGACGCGCACTTGTCCTTTTCCACTCAGCTACGACTCCCCCCCCCCCCCCCTCCGGACTGTTATGGGCCGTCGTATGCAGACTATTGCGGGGGGCGTTGCCAATACGAAAGTGGTTCGATGCCGAGCCGAGCGCGGCCCGGCAGCGGCCGCCAGGCACCGCGGGCACTACTCACGCCTTTTATTCCCCCTTCTCCATTTCATACGGGTATTGCTGCGCCGCTGCCGCGCCCGGCCGAGCGGAGAGCGGGGGGAGCAGGCGGGGCAGCAAAAAAAAAAGATACAAAGTGCAAACACGCGAAACTAGTGTATAGAGATACAGGGAGGGGGGAGTGGGGGGAGATAGGCAGAGGGAGAGAGTGCGGCCATGCGTGGGTGCGGTCCGGCCGCTGGAGTGAGAGAGACGGCCTCTGAATCCGCTTAAGGTAATTGGACGGCGTGCTGATCAGATGCAGGGGCCTCTGGCCGCCGCCTCTGGCCAGAGCTAGCCGGGGCCGGTCCAGTCTCGGGGCCGCTGGTCCCCGCTGGTCCCCGACGGCCCCCGCCCCGACCCGGCAGCGGGGCTCGCCAAGTCTGACCATGCGGGGCGGGCGCCTGTGCCAAGGCTTGGCAGCGCCTGGCAGCCGGGGGGCGCCGCCCGCCCGCCCGCCGGCCTCGCCCCGCCTGCAGCAACGCCGCCACCGCCGACAGTACAGCGTTTCACTTTCATCTCGGCTCTGTCCCGGCACCCCGGCTCGGCTCCGCCTGACGCGGCTGTACCCGCGGCCCGCGGCTCGGATCGGCTCGTCAGCCGCATGTCGTCCCGCGGCGGTGCTGCTGCCGTTGTTCCGCTCGCCAAGTCAGTGATGAGGAGGAGGCATTGCCATTCCGGCGGGACGGGCGAAAGCCGCGGCCCGGCGGGGAGGACGAGCCGCGGAGCCGCGGAGGAAACGCGGAGAGGAAACAAAACGTGCTCATGAATAATACGAGGGCTGTCCACATCCACGCGATTAGCGAGCAGGACAAACGCCAGCGACCGGCGACCCGTTCACTTGTGTCGGCCCCAAAATCTTGGGGTGCTCTCTTTCTCTGACTCTCTTCTCTCCCCCCCCCCCTCCCTCTCTCTCTCTCTCTCTCCCCCCCTCTCTCTCTCTCTCTCTCTCTCTCTCTCTCTCTCTCTCTCTCTCTCTCTCTCTCTCTCTCTCTCTCTCTCTCTCTCTCTCTCTCTCTCTCTCTCTCCCTCTCTCTCTCTGCCTCTGTCACTCCGTCGGTGACACGGACACGGTCATGGCGCCACCGTCACCGCGGCCCCCGCAGCCCCCGCAGCCCCCGCAGCCCCCGCAGCCCCACCCTGTCCGAGCGCCGCCGCACAGCGTTATGTAAAACCGGTGGGGCCCGCGGGCCGATCGCATCTGGCTCTCCGAGAAACAGCGCCGCGGCCGCGGGCAGTCGTCGCTGTCATGCGCCGCCGTGACAAAGACTGTGTGTGTGAGAGTGAAGGGGAGAGAGGGGGAGAGAGAGGGGGGGGGAGAGGGAGAGAGAGAGAGAGAGAGAGAGAGAGAGAGAGAGAGCCGCCCGAACTGTGGACTGCTCCTCCGCGCTCGGCTCCGCGTCGGCGAGCGCCTGCAGTGGCCGGGGTAGGCAGCCCGCGCGACAGGCGTGTCCGCCGCGGGCCCCGGCTGCCCACCCGGCAGGCGCTCACTCGACAGAGCGGCGGAGCGGCGGAGCCACGCGTCTGCGGACGGCCTCCTGATATGACGGGGACGGCAAAGGGGAAAGCACGGCGGAGTGGCACGGAGCCACAAGTCCGGTCATCGCTTCACCGCTGTCTCATCAGCAGTACCGAGAGTTGGCGGCGGGGCAGCGGGGCGGCGTGTCCGGCGTGCCGTGTCGTGCCCGCGCCGTGTCGTGTGCCGTGTCACGCGCCCTGTCGCGCGGCAGTGCGGCAGTGCCACCCACACCGACGCGCCGCCGCTGCCAGGAGGCCCCGCGTGGCTCGCCGGCCATTACCTCCCCCCCCCCCCCCCCTGCCTCTCCCGCATCGCTGTCCGCAGCTTGATTAGCGTTTAATGGCCTGATGGGATGGATTGGGGGGGGGGGGGGGCAGGGGCACACAGTTGCCCAGCGCCGCGCCGCGCTCCGCTATCGGAACGAAACGCGGCGTGGAGAACGGCGTGCGCAGAAGCCTGGTGCGGCGGCCGGCCGGGGCGTGCGGAGCCGGCGGTGCAAGGGGGGCAGGCGGGGCAGGCGGGGCAGGCGGGGCAAGCGGGGCAAGCGGGGCCAACGCGCCACGCGCGCGATTGTAATGGCGACGGTCGTGGAGGGGCGCAGCGCAGCGCAGCGCTCGGACTGCAGCAGCAGCAGCGGAACAGAACAGAACAGAACAGAACAGGGACGGGCAGACAGCGCGGAGGGAAGAGTAAAAACAAAAGAGGGGGGGGGGGGGAATTCGCTAACTCACACTTAAAAAATAATTCCAGAAAAAAACATTTGAGCACTTGAGAAAATTTTTACATTAGAGAACATTGCAAAAAGTGCTTTTAGTTTTGATTAAAAAAAAAGGGTTTTCTTAGGAGAGCGCAGCGTCACGGGTGTACGGATGGAAATGCTGCGCCGTGCTGTGCCGCGCTGTGTGACCCGCCTCGCCTCGCCTCGCCTCGGCCGCTGCCGGCAGCGTTCTCAGTTCTCACCCCCGGCCGCCCGGCGGCAGCCCGTTAGCCGCACACACCTCGACGCGACGGGACGCGCCCCCTCAGACACGCATCTCGGTGCTAATTACTGCGAGTGGCCCTGTCAGGTGGGGGAGGAGGAAGAGGGGGGGGGAGGAGGGACGAAAAATGGGCGGCCCGCACCCTTTCCGCCCCCCCCCCCCGACCCCCCCGAGAGCCCAAAGGGCAGTTGAGGCCGTTGTAGAATTACAAGGCGTGTGGCAGGAGCGCCCAGGAGCCGCCAGTCCGTACTGCCTCGCCCTAACGGCCCGACTCGGGAAAAAAAGACATTTCGGACACGTCCGGTGCAGAAATTGTGGAAAATTTTAGTACCTGCATGTGTGCTTTTTATTATTATTATTATTATTATTTTTCTGAAAAGAATAGGTGGTGTAGTGTGAAGAGCCGCCTGTTCTGTGTGACGCTCATATCGCACTGCGCAGGGTGTCCCCCATAAGAGGGAGTGAGAAAGGGTTGCATGAAAAAGGCGGACACGGGCAGAAGAGAGGGTGAGGGGGCGAGGGGAAAAAAGGAAAGGGAAAAGAAAAAAGGGCCGGGGGACATGACGTGTCTTGGCGATTTGATATCTCGAAACGCCACATTTCTTGTTGCTGCTCTTTTCGTCCGGCGCTGCTACTGCTGTCACGGGGCGAATAGGACGAGAGGCAAAGAGGTGGGGTTGGTGGAGAGAGAGAGAGAGAGAGAGAGAGAGAGAGAGAGAGAGAGAGAGAGAGAGAGAGAGAGAGAGAGGGAGAGTGTTGGTGGCGGAAGGGGGTGGGGCAGCCGGGTGCGGTATGGTCTGATGCCTAGGGCAATCGTCGTTACGAGACGCCCGCGGACGGCGGACAGGGGCGGGAGCAGGGGGAGGGAGAGGGGGGGGGGGCGGGTCCGCCAGACAGGCCGGGCCGAGGGCGAGGCCGAGCTGAGGCGGTCCGCGACAGTAACGACTGAGCCGAGCCGCCGCATTTTCGCCATCAGTGAGAGTGAGAGAGAGAGAGAGAGAGAGAGAGAGAGAGAGAGAGAGAGGAGAGAGGAGCACTTCCGCCGTCGTTAGGGCGTTAAAGTCAAATCAAGTCGTCTGCTGCAGCCGGCCGCGGCAGGACAAGCACGTGATTATGGTCTACACCATCATAGTCCTCATCTTCACCCCCCCACCCCCTCTGCTCCACCCGCCCCCTCCTCCTCCGTTGGTTCTCCCTTACCGACGCCACGGCAGCAAAAGTTTGCCCCGTTTGCTTATACCTCGTCTGATCAGTTTTTTTTACACACACACACACACGCCATCACTCATAAATAAACATATAAGTAAATCACGCCAACGAGAACTTTGCTATAAATTGTAATTTTCGGCGCGTTTCTTTCCCCCCCCCCCCCTGTGCCTTTGCCTTTCTCCCGGTTGCGGCACACTTGTCTAAAACTTTGCCGCCGCTCCGCCGGGCCCCGCCGGGCTCCGCTGTCGGACTCACCTATCATGAGCAGCGAGACGGTGAGGTGCTCCCTGCCCGAGGCCTTCATGGCGCCCAGGACGGTGCCGACGACGGCGCAGCACAGCCCCACCAGCAGGATGAGCAGGATGAACCAGCGGATGGAGACGGGCTGGCCCACCAGCACCCCGCAGCACGACTTGGGCTCCTCGCCCGCCGTGTACGTCGCCCCGCGGCCCGCCCTGCAACACAACAACGACACACGCCGCACGTCAGCACGCCGTCGAGCAACGTCCAGCCCGCGTCCCGCGTGCCACGGCCGGGCGAAAATGCTGGTGCGCAAACCTGGAAGAGTTGTTGTTTCTTGAAATGAAACAGAAATTGTCGACCGACAGATGATGAAAAGGCCCTCCGCTCTGGCGCTGTCACCACCGCACCGCCCTGCAGTGCGCGCGCCGCGCCTCGCCCTGTTCGCTGCGTGCGGGTGCGGTAGGGTCGCTATCAGAGCTGCGCGCTGCCGGGCTGGGGGGGGGAGGGGTAGGCCGCCCGCATACGCGCGTGCACACGAGCGCACCGGCTGCCTGCCCGGCAGGCGCGCACACACACACACACACACACACACACACACACACACACACTGCGTTGCCCCTGTACAGCTGCGTGTAATCGCGCAGCGGCCATCGGGAATGTACAACAACAACAACAAGGCCTCGATGTCACTGCCTGCTGTAATTATCGAGGCCGCAAAGCAGCAACCCTCTTTCCTGCAGCGGGCAGCGACGGCAGTGTTGCAAAAGGCGGTGGCCTGCGGCGGCGGCTCTGTGACCCGTCGTCGTCCGGCCAGAGAGGGGCCGCCGACGACGGGCGCGGGCGGGCGGGAAAACTTGCAGCGTTCGAACGCGACACGGCGGCGGCGGCGGCGGGCGGAGTCATTGGGTAACACACGGGCAGCGTCGTGACGAGCTTCGGGGGCGGCGGGGCGCCGAGGCGCCGAGGGTCGCGCAGGTGGCGCTAGGCGCTGGGGGAGGCCCTGCAGGACCTGCAGACCCCGGTGCAGCCCGGGGTGCTCGTGAGGTGGCCGGCCGCCAGAGGGGCGTTACCCAACACGCGCACACGCACGCGTGACGTCACAGCCCGCGCCGTGACCCGCATGCCCGCCGACGACGAAGGATCGGCCCGACCAATCACGTGACGAAGAAGAATAAATACGGCGGCCTTGACCGGAAACACCGGCGGCGAGGCGATGGACGCCGGGGAGGTTACGTGGCGGCGACGGCCGAGGATGACGGATCACGAGCGGCGCTCCCGCTGCTGTCACGGGGACGCAGTGGGGGGCGTTCGTAAACCGAAGTAGGACTTTGATTTCTATCCTTACAACTTTATTTGTCGCAACTTTGAAATTGTTTTATGGTTTGTTTTCAAAACAGTATTCAACGTATTCAAAGCTTTTCGAATATACGTGTGTGTGCTATTTTAAAAAAAAAATCGTGTAAAAACAATATCGTTGCCCCCGATCCGCTCAAAAAAAAAAAATAGCCAACGGGCTGCAAGTGGCCGCCGCCGCTGCAGGCCGTGCCGCGGACAGCAGGAATGCGCCTGCCGTGTGCTGTGAGGGGCCGGGGTCACCGCAGTCATACGCCGAGGGGAGGGGGGGAGGCGTATACGCCGCCGGTGTCCGGCCGGCGCCGGCAGATGAGATCTCCTCACCGCCGCCGTCCCGGAGGCCCGGAGGCCCGGAGGCCCGGAGGCCCGGAGGCCCGGAGGCCGCACCGTGCCGTACCGTTAGGTCCCCGCCGTCCCCGCCCTGCCGGACACGCCGCGCGCACAAACACACACCGCAGCCGGCCGGACCGCAAGCGGTCTCTGCTGGGGGGTGGACGTGGCCGCCAAGGCCGCCGACGACGAGGGCACGACGGCGACGACGGCGACGCGCAGCGCAGGGGGCAGCCAGAGGTCGGGGGCCGCGCGGCGCGGCGGCGAGCGCATATTGTATGGTAATGTGCACGACTCTCGTGTAGTGCAGCTGCAGCTGCGGAGCCGCTTGCACCGCCGCAGCTGCAGCTGCAGCTTCGGTAGGGTGGCGTCACGGTGCCGCTGCTGCCGCCGCTGATGCTGCACCGCGCCGCGGGTTCGACACACGCGCCGCCACCACCACCAACGCGTCGCCGGTCACTTTCGTCAGTGTACAAAACACAATTTCCGTAGAAGGTCCAACACAACTGCAGCAGCAGCAGCGGCGGCGACGGCGGCGGTGCCTTGCGAGTATACTTTGTGACTCGGGTCGTTGGCAGGCGCCACTAGTTGCCACTCCCGCGGCCTCGGCCCTCCCTCCCCCGGCCGTCCGCAGGGCGAAGCGGACGTAATTAGTTGAGATGGCGCGAGTTTTTGGGCGCAGCAGCGGCAGGAGTAGCCAGGAGCAGCGCAGGCCAGACAGCGGGACGGGACACTTTGGTGCCTCTCACCCCGTTCCCCTCCCGAGCCCGTGAGCACCGTGAGGTCCGTGGCGCCGTGAGGATTAGCGGGCCGTCACGGGGGACTCTCTCCTCCGTACTGCCCTTCTCGTCCTCCTGCCCCTCCTCGCGGGCCTCACCGCCTCGCGCAACTGCAGCAGTTTGTTAATCCGCCCGAGGGGAAAAAAACTGGGACAAAAACTCGGTCGGCGAGGACGGTGGGACGGGACGGGACGGGCCGGGCCGCCCGCGCCTTCCGACTCGGGCCGCGGCCGCCGGCCTGCGTCAGCCTAGCGTGCCAACAGCAAATTTCGCACCCAAAAAATCTGGGTGGGTTTCGTGTGCTCGCGGCGCCGGGCACGGAAAGCGAAGCCGTCCGTCTAGACGTCCGCCCCGCCCCGGGGCCCCGCCCCTCCTCACTGCGGCCTTATCGCCGCAGCCCCAACTTTGTGGGGGCGGCGGTGGCGGCCGCGCCCGCAGCACCGCAGCACCGCAGCACCCCCGGCCGTGTGCCGTGCGCGGCTCCGCGGCCTCCCCTAGCGCCGCAGCGCCGTGCCCTTGTCCACCACCACCACCACCACCACCACCACCACCACCACCACCACCACCACCACCACCACCACCACCACCACCACCACCACCGCCGCCGCCGCCGCCACCGCCGCCATCACGCAGCGCCGCCGCCGTCACGCTAAAGGTGTAACCAGACGGGCCGCGGCCGGCGGTGAGGTGAGGTAACCGTCGTCATGATGATCACGATCACGGCCCGGTCCTGCCCTGCCCTGCCCCCCGCGGCCCACCGACCGCCGTGTCATCCTCGGCAGCGCCAGCACCAACACCCGGTCCGTCCTGTCCGGCCGGGTGACGTCTGGCGGTGCCGGCACGGGGCATCGGCGGCCATGGTATTACCCGCGATGGCCGCGGCCCGATAGCCCTGCCGCCGTGCCGCCGGGCCGCGTACACATTCGGACTGCCGACCCCCGGCGGCCCCCGGCCCGGCCTTCCAGGCGCTCTCCTCTCCTACCCTTCAGCGGCACAGCGGCGGCAGCAGCAGTCTCAGGATGCCGGGGCCGGAGGGGAGGGGGGCAAGGCGACGTTTTGCCGCTCCCTGGCTTCTTTCCAAAAGTCGTTATCCGTGTCCTTTCCATGGGCGTGGCGCGCGGGGGAGGAGGGGGGGGGGCAAGCACCCATATCACCCGCAGCGGGGCGGGGCGGGCGGGCAGCGGGGTGGGAGGGGTGGTGCGCGCTTACGGCACCAAACACCGCCGCCACCCCTGAAACAGTAGTCTTAAGTAACGGCAGCAAATTTGGTGTGCGACCCCCCTCGCCCCTCGCCCCTCCTCCTTCTCCGGACTGTACTGCTCCGTTTCCGGTGCAAAACGGCTCCGCCTTCCGCTTGACATTGTTCACGTGCGTCGGGGCAGCGGGGGCCGCACCTGGCGCGGCGCGCGGCGCGTACCGCTGAGGGGGTACCGGGTCCCAATTAATATTCTCGGTGCGGAGCGGAGCGACATGCCGAGAGGCCCTGGCTGCTCTAGCGGCCCTAGCGGCCCTGGCGGCCCCCGGGGCCCCGCGTGCACCCGTCCCGCCGGGGGGACCGGGTGCGTGTCCACAGTGTCCATCACAACGCGCCGGGACCCGGGTTCGAATACTGGGCCGCGCCGAGGGGGCTAAGCGAGGCCACGCCGCCCGCTCCTAATTTTTTTTCCCCCGACGCCACGCCGCCGTCGCATAGCTCCGGCAAAGGTCACACCCCTCGGGAAGGCTGCCAAGATACCAACCAGGCCGGAGGGCGGTGGGAGAGAGAAAGAAACGAGAGACTTTGTCGTAAAAATTTATAAACACGAAAAGGGGGAGAAATACAGCAGCTCTCGACGGCGGTGACGGCGAGGAGGCGGGGGCGGACGGAGAGACGCCCGGAGAATTTCATCACCGCTCTGCCGTCAAAGGCTGTCGCCGTGTGTTCCTTGCGAGATGAAGCTACTCCCTTAATTAGCAAGCGGCAGGAGGGGTGGGGGTAAGGGGGGGGGGGGCGACCGCCGCCTTTCCGCAGCACTGCGCCAATCTTAAGATATTGTGAGGCTGAGACCCGCCCCAACCCGGTCGGCCGCCCCCCGGTCCCCGGCACGAACGTCCCGGGGGAGGCCGACGTCGACCCCCACGGCACACGGCACACCCCTCCCCTCCTCGCCTCACGCAGCCAACGGCGTACTGTATTGTGATTGGCGAAAAGAAAGGTATGACTGACTGCTGACGGGTTGAGGGGTCGAGGGGTTGGGGGAGGGGGAGGGGGGGGGGGGGGGTGTCTGCGCCGGGCAGCCGATGAGGAATGGCGGCTGCTGCCCCGTCCTCGGCAGTCCCGGCCCCGCGGCCCCTGCCCCCCGCCCGCCACCCCCGTACGCCCTCGCCCTCAGCTGCGCCCGCGCTTTTCTTCTCGCAGAACCGTCACGGCGGGGTTCGGGCCGAGGAGGGGGGGAGAAGGGGTTGAAGCAGGTTTTCATCCCCTCGCACCGTGCACAGAGCACACACGGGGCTGGCGGGGCGGAGGGCGGAAGGGGGGGGGGGGAGGGGGGTGGGGAGTGCCTTGTCGGCGGCGGGTATCGGACATCGGCCGCCCCGTGCCGCGCCGATTGCCGGGCGCGTGCTCTGCCGGCGCCGCTCCCCACCTGGCGCCAGTCATAAATCCCTTCTCCGCGGCTGTTCCCGAGTTTTATCATTTCACACCCCCGCGGACGTGGTGGTGGCGGAGGCCGTGGCCGAGGTAGGCGCCAGGACGGCGCGGCAGGAGGCCCTGAGCCGCCCCAGCCAAGGCGGAGCGGCGGCGGCGGCGGCGGTCCGAGAGCCGGCACATACCCCACGCGACAATCCGGAAGCGCTCGTCCACGGTAACGCGACTGGGCCCACCACAAGCCCGGCATCATGGCTGTCGCGGTAGGGGTAGTACACACACACACGCACACAGACGGGCCGGGGCTGAGGCCGCCGGAGCCGAGCCGAGCCCACATCAGCATCGGCATCAGCATCGGCATGTCATCCATCACCCCGTCCCATCCCAGCCCCGGCCAGCCCCGCCCCGGCCGCGCATCGCAGCGCCACGGCGGGCGGCAGGAGAAATATGCGGCCAGCGCGGGGAGGGAGAGAGAGAGAGACAGACAGAAAGATGGGGGAGGGAGAAAGTGCGAGAGAGAGAGAGAGAGAGAGAGAGAGAGAGAAAGGACGAGAGAGGAGCACCCCCGCATCCTCCAGGCTAGACCTGGGCGCTGCTTTGTCGTTCCGTTTCACTTTTCGCGGCGGCCGATGAGAAAGAGCAAAGGCCTTGCGGTCCGTGCACTGCTGTCCTCCTCGATGACCGGCCGGATGTCCGCCCCGGCGGGCAGGCAGACAGACAGACAGGCAGACAGACAGACAGGCAGACAGACAGGCAGCCGGGCCGACGGCACCCGGCAGGACCGGCAGTAACTTTATACGGCCGATAAATCCCAAATGAGAAAGGGGGCGTCATCAAACGCACGGCCGGAGGCGTCATTTGGGTGCGCGGCGGCGGGCGGGGGGCGGCGCCACTCGCGGCTTGCCGCCCGCATGTGATATCGGTCGGGGAGGGGGGGGGGGTGGCATGCATTTTAATTGGCGGTCCGGCCGCCGCTGCGCTGACGTTGTGGTGTTTACCGTGGCGGTGCCGCGGAGATACACGCCTCGCCTCTCCTCCCCTGCACCGCCCGCTGCCCGCCCCCGTGCCGTTCGTATGTACCGCCGTACATTGTGCAAGCCTCGGTGCACTCAGTATGTGTACGTACACCGCGACCCCCCGCGGCCCCCGGCGGTCCCACCGGGGGCACACGACCTGCATCCAATTATTTACGACGCGTCTGGCCTCCCGCCGCCGCCCGTGACGTCACGCTCTCGCGGCACAATGGCCGTGCAGAGTCGCGGCGGCGGCGCGGCCGGCGGCTCGGAGCGGCCCGGGGAGGGTATCGTCCATTAAGCACGTCCACGACGCCGTCGTCGTCGCCGCCATAACGAGCGGCAAACCTAATTGAGCGCGCCGAGAGTCGGGGGCGGTCGCCGTGCGGGGTAGGCAGCCGCGCCGGGCCGCGCACACGCGTGTCGTGCGGGCCGGCCTACCCCGGCGGCCGCAGGCGGCGAGCTCTTCGGGCCCGCGGCGGCGCACCGCCGGGTGGACGCGGACAAGTTGCTCGGGGCGACGGCCATAAAATTGCGCGGACGGCCGCGCTGCGGGCGCCGTGGCCGCCAGCGGCGCTGGCACCGACGGCCGCCCCCGGAGAAAACAGAAGCACTCCGTCGTCCTGGCGCGGCGCGGCACGGCGCGGACCTAGCAGTAATCGTATTGGCTTTCCATTTCAATGGACCGGCCTGCCTGCCGGCCGGCCGGGGCGGGGTCCGGGTCCGGCGTGGCCTGCCAGGAGGCTGCCAGGCGGCGGCGGCGGGCGCCCACGCCCCGCCACGCCCCGCCACCGGAGGTTGTGCGCACGCAAACCAGTCGGCGGCGTTTGCCAAGTCCCGCAGCACAGCAGGGACAGGCGGAGGGGGGCGGGCGGGGGCTGCCGGGGCGCGGGCGGCCCGCTCTGCCGCGTCGCCGTCGTGTCCATCGAGAGGAAAGTTGCGGAAGTGGCGCGGCGCTGCGCTGCACTGCGGCCGCCGCCGTGCCTTACAAGTAGTACTAGTGCGGGCGGGCCCCGGGGGCCCCGGGGGCCCCGCGGCCCCGCGCCCCGCCCTCATCGGGGTCCTCAGCGGCCCTCCCCTCCGCGGCCGACGACGCGCGACGCCGCACCTTGTTGCGTCACAGCAGCCGCCTCAGTCCGCACGACTCTTTTTCGTGTGCGAAAACACAGCTGGTCTGGATTCGGCGGTTCTGGACTCTCCGCCGGGGTATCGTCTCCCACCGCTCCCGCCGCCGCCGCGGCAGCCCGGGGATCTGTTACGAATACTAATGACTCTCCGTGTTTGGCGGGGTCCTGGCGGGGTCCTGGCGGGGCGCTGCCGGGCGCTGCCGGGTCCTGCCGGGGGGCGCGGCCCGCCCCGAAGGTCAGACAGCCGGCGGGGCCCCCGGCGGGGTGCGGGAGGCACGTCCGGCCCAGACTCTCTTCTCGGCCGGGTTGCCTAACGTGACGGGAGCACAATGAGGTATCATTTGGATAACGCCTTGCCGTGCCTGCCGCTGCCGCCGCCGCTGCTGCAGCCGTCTGGGGACCGGGAGTCGGGTCGGGGGACGAGCCGTCCGGGGCCCCCCGCCGTGCCGAGCCCCGCGCCCCGCGTCTCATGATAAGCTCCCTTCTGTCAGCGGGGGAGCGACCCGTGGAGCTGCTGTTGTTGTCGTTGTGCAACGCCGGGAGGGAGGAGGACAGAGGGAGAGTTAACTACGACTAAAGCAGGCGACATGGCGCTGAGCAGGAAAGGACAGACTAAGGCGCGCGGACCGCACACGGCGAACACTGACCCGGGACTAAAGTATGATTTACGTGTGTGTGTGTGTGTGTGTGTGTGAGCTAGGTAGAAATCTTGGCAGGGTATTTGAACCCGCGCGCACCGCACACCGCATCAACGATTTTGATGGGATGTTATTGGAAAAAGCATGTGTGTGCGTGTGTGTGTGTTGGAGTGGGAGAGCAATTCTCGCCGGCGGAGGAGGCCGCAGCGGACCCGGACCCGGCCGAGTGCAGAGCACACACCAATATGGTCTCGACTCGGTCCGATCCGTGTGGACACGGTGTGCGCCACGCCACGCCACGCCACGCCACGCCACGCCCTGTGCACTGCTCGGGTCGTGTTTACCTTGGCCGGCGGCGAGCTGGTGATGGAGATGAGGCAGGTGAGCAGGCAGGAGGTGATGGAGGGAGTGATCAGGGGAGGGAGGGGAGGGAGGGGAGGGAGGGGAGGGAGGGGAGGGAGGGGAGGGAGGGGAGGGAGGGGAGGGGAGGGAGGGGAGGGAGGGGAGGGAGGGGAGGGAGGGGAGGGCGGCGCCGGACACCGCCGGACACTGATTTCATGTTGGAGGATCCGTTACTCGTGAAGAGCACTGCACGCACCAGCCACACAGGGTGCGCGTACTCGAACCAAAATTATAAACCCGGAAAACAATAAATATACTCTCAAACCAAATTGATTTTTTTTTAAATTCTTGTCCCTTTCGTCATGCTCTCTCTCATTTCCTCGGTGTGGCAAGTCAGGTGAAGTAGAGCCGCGGTGGCGGTGGCGTCCGAGGTCACTCCGGAGCCCGGAGGGACCGGAGGGGCGGGCGCCGGGGGAGTATCCCGCCCGGAAATGAACCCGTCGAGTCCTGGCCGGGACCGGCACCGGGACCCCGACCCCGGCGCAGCGCACCCTGTGAGACCCCGGGCCAGGGGGTGATGGGGGCGGCGAGGAGACGGGCCCCCCGGACCGCCGCCGCCGCGCGGCCGTGTGCGGGGCGGCAGGGGCGGGGGTTGGAAATGGTTCCCCGGAGTCTGGGGGCGTGCGGCAGGGCGAGACACTCTGTGTGCGTGCCCCCCGCCCCGCCCCCAACATGACGCGGGGGGTGCGGGGTCTGGAGGCCAAGAAATAGGCCGCCCCAGGGATGCGACGGGGCCGCGCCGCCGCGCCCCGCCACCGCAGCGCTAGCGCCGCCCTACCCGGCAGGGTGAGGTTAGGTGAGAGCGAATATTCCGCATTTGGTTTTTGTTGTTCGAAGGCGTATACCAGTACGCTGACACTCCAGGTCACCGTCAAGGTGTGTGTGTGTGTGTGTGTGTGTGTGTGTGTGTGTGTGGTGCGTGGTGAAGTGCGCCTGGCAGGGTATGAAACCTCCGCGGCTCGGCTCGGCCACACGGGACGGACGTCCCGGCCCGTGCCGCACGCGGGGCCGTCAGCTTGGATATCACTCAATGCGACCCAGATGGGCGAGCTCGGCGCGGCGGGGAAAGGGTCGAGTCCTCTGCTCTCCCCTCCCCTCCTCCGCGGGCCGGCCCGCTGCTCACGACGTGCGCGCACTCGGCGGGGTGAGGCTAAGCCGCGCGGCCGGTGCGCCGCGGCGTGCTGGGGCCGCGCTGAGGCCGTGTCCGTGTGTCGTGCCGCCGCTGTGCACGCCGCGGGGCAGAGCGGCCACAGCGGGCCAGAGAGACGCGCGGTCTCTCTAACGGAGTCCGGACCGCCTCTCTACCGCGGAGCCCAAGTCCGAGTCCCTCCACCACCGGAGCCCGCGGGTCTCCGTACAGCGGGGTCCACACGTCTCCAGCCGTGAAATACAATTTTGTAAAGCGCTCTGGCGCCGAGAACCTCTCAGGAAGGGCGATGGAAACTTTGGCCCAGCGTCGGGCCTGCCGTGTGACGCCCCCGCGACGGTCAGGATCTGGTCCACTCCACTCCATCACACCGAGCGGTGGAGCGGGGACGGGGCGGGCCGGGGCGGGACGGGGCGTCAGGGTTCGAGACGGGACGGCAGGGGCGTGCGGCGGGCCCGGCCCGACGGATCAGCTGGATTACCCCTTCCCCTTCCCCCCCCCTCACCGCCGCAGCACGGCGGGGCGTGGCGGGGCGTGGCACGGAGGCGCGACGCGGAACTGTTGCACATCCCACACATCCCGTCCCGTACCGCGGCGGCGGCCCCGCCCCGCTCCCCCGGGACGGCTCTGTGCTGCTGTGGTGCACAGCAGCGCTGCAAACTGTGCCGCGGCGGCCGGGAGTCGAACCCGGGACCGGACGGGACCACGCGGAAGAGGAAGCGGCACGGAGGCGGGAGGAGACAAGACAGCGGGACAGCGGGGCCCGCGTCGTGCCGTGTGCCGTATGGGCGGCGTGGGGCACATGAGTACCCGCCCCCCGGGCGGTGCCCATACTGGGAGCCGGCCAGGCGGCCCGGCGGCCCCGCGGTGCCCCCGGCACCCCCGGCAACCCTCCCGGCAGCCCAGGGAGATTAACATTTCAGCTGAGCCACAGCAGCGGAGCCCTCTAACATTTTACCTGGGGCTGTCTTAAACAAGAAAATAAAAAGAGTCATCTTTTGCCCTGAATTAGGCTTGTACGCATGAGTTATGTTATGTGTTACTTTGCAGCGGAAAGTAAAGGTAAATCGGTGGGTCTTCACAGACGCAGTGCCGCCTTCCTGCCGAATGTGACCAGTGCAAAGAGAACGTTCAAACTCGCTGTCACAATAATATTGCGCCGGTGCGGGCTCGGCGTGGGGGGCTCCTCGCTGCTCGCTGCCGCGCCGAAGCTCTTTGACATTTTGCAGCCGCCAACACCGTACATACATAGATAGGCAATCGATCGCGATTGTGCCGACAGACTGGCAGGCAGGCAGGCAGCGGCCCACGGTGCCGGGGGAGGCCTGCCTAGCCTAGAGCCCGGCCGGGTCTAGCGTGGTCTGGCCTGGTCTGCCCTGCTCTGGTCCAGCACGGGCAGGGCACGCGGAGGGCCAGGCCTGGCGAACAGAGGGGCCTACTTTCTGCTCAGTCACTCCGAAAACCCCCACATCCGAACTCAATCCCTCCGAAAGGCAACACACACATACACACACACACACACACACCACGAGCAGAGTTGAAGGTCCCCCGACGTGCAGCACGCCGTGTGGGCCCGTGGCGCGAGGAGAGGGGGGGGGGGCGAAGGCTCGAGGGCGCGGGGTGACGGCGCGGAGTGTCTGCGAGCAATTACTCCGCGACTTGACCTCTGAGCTCGTGGTGCGCGCATGTCTGCGAGAGAGAGAGAGAGAGAGAGAGAGAGAGAGAGAGAGAGAGAGAGAGGACTCGCGTGGGACCAGACCAGGCCTGTGTGTGTGTGTGTGTGTGTGTGTGTGTGTGTGTTGGTTGGCAGGACCCGCTGGGTGACGCGCGGCGAAATGCAATGTGCCGTCGTTCTGAATATTAATCATTTGATGTGCATCATTCGCGTTCACATTCACATACAATATGGAGCAGCGCGTGTCGGGCGGGTATCACCGCAGCTCCTCCAGAGCTGAAGGCTTCGCTGACGCTGGCGGGACACTGGTGGGACGTGCCGCGGTGAGCGATGACCCCCCGCGAGGGTCCCTTGGGACCCCCCCGGGGGACCCGCAGGCTCCCGAGGCCACGGCTACAGCCGCCCGCGCCGTGGCGGCCGCACGCGGAAACTGGGTCACCCAGGACGCAGTCCATCCTCCACCGCAGCCAGTCTCGGCCGGGCCAGCCGGGGCACGGCACTGGACCGAGCGCCGTCGTGAGGGAGCGCGCCGTTTAAAATACGAGTATTTTAGAAACCACTTCTGATGTGGATGTTGGGAGGCGAACAAAAGGCCGCGGACGTTTTGAGGAAAAACTCTGCTGGGTTTGCGGGAACGCGGTGGACCGTCGTGGGGATCACACGGTTCGTGTATCGGCTCAGCAGGTGGGGGCGGGGCGGCAGTGGTGGGTAGGGGGGGGGGGGGGGGTCTCGTCAGGAGGCTCGCCGTGCCCCCGTAGGGGCGGGGCGGCGCTTGCGGTGTCGGGGTGACGAGGGCGACCTTCCCGTGCGATGCTCGCACGCCGTCAGTGGGGCCGCGGGGCACACCGCAGGGCACACGCCCTCCCCCCTTCCTCCTCCCGCCGCTGCCGCAGCCTCCCGCGTGACGGTCCAGTGAGCCACGATCTCGGGCGGAATGATTTGAATATTGGCGGGGCGGGGCCGGGATAGGAGGTCGGGCCGGGTCAGGTCAGGGCGCAGCGCCGGCAGCACCGGCACGGCGTGCGGTGGCAGCGCACCGCCCATTTCACCGAAACCTGTTTGTTTTTCGATTACACGAAAAATAAAATTGAAAATAAAACACCCGTTCAGGTGGCATTATTTCGAGGCCTCGGCCTGTGGAGTCTACAGACCGCGCCGCGCGGGGCTGATGGTGTTTGCGCCCGGGGCGGCGGGCCGATCCGAGGCCGCGAGGCCGCTGGGCCCGTCTCATCCATTATCATACACGAGAGGACGGGGCGGGGAGGCCGCGCCGCCGCGCCCCGACGGGATTGGGGGCAAATAAATGGAGATGATTTACTCCCGAGTGGACCGTCTCGCGGCAAAGGGCGCCGGGGAGAGGGAAGAATGGGAGGCAGCAGCGCCTTGCTGTAGCGCTGTACGCCGCACCGCCCTCTCGCGGCGCTCGGCCCTGTGTAGCGGAGCGGCCCAGTCCAGTCCAGTCCGGGCCGGCCGGGCTGTTTGCGCTGGATTTGCGTTTCAAGTAGCCGCGTGGCCATCCCTAGCGCCGTATGAACGGGTCCGGGCCGGGCCGGAGTGCTGGAGCCGTGCTGGAGCCGTGCTGGAGCCGTGCTGCAGCTGGAGCGGCACGCCGGGTGGCACTCCCCGCTCCAGCACCATTACCACTCCACCAGGACCGGTCCGCACGGAGCCTCGCCCTCGCGCCCAGCACGGCGGCCCGCCGGGTTGCCTACCCTTCGATGGTAAGGCGTTTCACGAGTGTCACACGGCCGGCTGCTGCTGTGATGATGTGCCGGCCGGCCGTGTCACCCAGTGGGCACGCTGCCAGCGGGCGGGGGCGGCCGCGATGTCCACGACGAAGGTCAAGGAGAGCAAGGCCGGCCCGGCGGCGGCGGCAGCGGCTCTGCTCGTCCTCATCTGTCGCACCAGCCAAATTACCATATAAATCTGAAATGGAATCGCGGGGCGGGCCGTGCGCCGCCGCCGCCGCCGCCGCCGCCGCCCTGTATACGGGCCGTAAAGCGCAGGCGTCATGACGCAAGAACGCGGCGCGGCAGTGAGACATCCCGGCGGCGCTGCACACAGACAAGCAGGTCCCGCCGCAGCCCGCGCACACGATGGCAACCCCCGCCGTGGGGAGGGGCTTGGAGGCGGCACGGGCACGGCGGGGGGCGCAGCAGGGCGCCAGGCACCGCAGAGTGTCGGGTTCGCCATTATTTTCCCACGGCCGGAGACCTAATAATACCAGGCGTGGCCGCGAAGACGGCTGACGGACGACGACAGCGGCGGCGGCGGCGGCGGCTGACGCTGCGTATTAGACGGCACGACACATCTCGATCGGCTCTCAAGGCCCCCGGTAATGCAGCACCTCGCCTCCCGGAGCTCGCGGGGACCCACACACACACGTTACACTCACACACACTCACATGTGCGCACACGCCTCCCTCTTGCCCCGCGCCTTTGAACGTCGCACACGCTCCTAGAGCTCGGGCCTCCTGACACGTCCTGTGATGTCCCCCCCCCCCCCCCCAACCCCTCCTCCCCATCCACTCTCCGCGCCAATCCAATCGAAATCGGAATCCGATAATGACACCTTGGAACAGCCAGAGAAGCGAGACGAGACAAGCCGAGACGAGCGCCAAAGAGGCTCACCTCTCCCCTCCGCACCGCGCCTCTCCTGCTCCCCGCGCAGTAGGCCACGCGCGCCGCGGGCCGCGGGCCGCGTGCCGCCCGAGGTGTGACCTCAGCTCAGCCGCGCGTCGTCAACGCGGCGGCCGGCCACCAGGCCATCAGGCCGCTCCTCACAAATCTGTGGGAAAAGCCCCCTAATTTAGGGACCCCCCCCCCCTCCCCCCGTCATTTTGTTTCTGTCTCCTCGCAGCTGCTCCGGCGCGCCTCCCGGACTGCTCCGCTACTGTACGTGCTTGGCACAGGTGCTCGCTAATTATCCAGACGTCGTGGGCCGCCTGGAAAATATGCCCCGACGGGCGCGCGCGCACACACACACACATACACACACATACACCGACGTCCGACACCGACAGACCGACACACCAATGCCACACGGTCTCGGCATATCACTCACGGAGTAGAAAATGGGAGCGGCCCGCCCGCGATCAGTCCAGTCCATTCTGCCCATTCGACGGGACGGACAGCGAGTGGCGGCGCCCCCCCCCCCCCCCCCCCATCTCTCTTCCGGAGGTCCCGGGGGGCACACTTGAGAAACCGTCTTGTGGCGTTTGATTTAGCACAACCAAAAAAAAAAAATGTGCGAAAATTCAAACTTGGTCAATCTAATATTATAATTTTACCGAGAAAAAATTGGTTGTCTGAACGAAACATACCGTGGATATGCCACAAAAATTCTTTGGCCGTTTCTTTTTCAAAGATCACAATCGTTGGCGAGGTGATTTTTTTTGCGGCGGTGTGATCGTCGGCAAATCCCATGCGCGGGGCGGGCCGTCGGGCCGCGGCCGCGGGGATAGACGTGCGCCGTATTGCTGTTGTTATTGGAGTGTCCATAGGTCCTGGCCGGCGGCCGGCCGTCCGACAGGTGCGGCTAGAGAGCCTCGGGCCACATAATGCCCCCCACAGCCGAGCCCGGAGGTTCAATATCACATCACGGCGCCTTGCTGCGGCACGGCGGGCTCGGCAGTGGTCGGGGCCCGGCCAGTAAATTGTTTCCTCCTGGACCGTGGCCGTGGCCGACGGTGTCAGTATCCTTGCAAGGCCACGCCGGCTCCAGCGGGCTCCAGCGGCGGCTCCAGCGGCGGCTCCAGCGCTGGCCCGGGCATTATCTACTCGTCTATTAGACCTGACTATGCACTGCTGCGCTACGCCGCTCCTTACCTCTCCCTCTCTCTCTCACTCTCTCTCTCTCTGTGTCTCGCTCGCTCCACGCCTCCTCACCGATAAGGCAAACTCAAATTAGAGTAAATCGAGGCTGGCGCTGCACCGCCGCGCTGCTGCACGCCGCTCGCGACGACGGCGTGCGGATGGCCGCGCCTCCGACTCGTTGTTCACCTGCCGACCCCCCGCAGAGCAGCGTGGGCGGGGCTCGGCAGGGGGTCTGGAGGGTCTGGAGGGTCCGGGTGGTAGGGGGGCGGCCGCGGCAACCAAAGGGACCAAGCGATCAGTGATTCCATTTGATTGACGTCACGCCGGAATGTGGGGCGGGTCAGCGGTCGTCCGGTAACGTCCTTGGGCTCCGGCCGGCTCCGGGGGAGAGCGCCTATCGCCCCGCCATCGCGGGCATCGCCTCCACTCCGGCACTATGCCGGATTGCTATTCTGCCCGGGCGGCAGAGATATGGATTATTTTGGCGACCCGTTTGTGGGCGGGGCGCGGGCGCGGGGAAGCGCAGCGAGGGATGCGAGGAGCTTGTATTCGCCCGCTTACATCACATGTATGTTTGTATCTATCCTTTTCTCTCCCCCGCCACCTCTATCTCTCTCTTCCCCTCCCGCACGCACTCGTGTGTGTGTGTGTATGGGCTGCTTTTCAGGTCCCCCTTCCCAGCGCATAACCGCCCCCCCCCCCCCCTCCACCTATACTGCACGCCACAGGAAAGAGGTGATTTTCATAACAGCGAGCCGCCGCGTGCTCGCGCGAGATTGATCCCAGCGAAGCGATGGGGCAGGCGGGCCGGGCAGGCGGCCGGGCCTGCCTACCGCCGCGGCGCTCCAGCGGCTCCAGCGGCTCCAGCGGCTCCAGCAGCTCCAGTCACCGAACCTCACCTGGAACAAAAGAAAGACACGGCGCCGTCAGAGACACGAATCGCAAAACGCCCAGAATTGACAAACTTGTGCAATTTTTGTAATTTTTTTTTTTAATTTCCGCAGCGACATAGTTGAGCGTGCTCGAGCGCGGGGTATCGCCCGGGTCGCTGTCAGCCTCAGCGGAGTATTCACGGCCGGGCAAACACTTTGCATTTAGACGGGTGGGCGTACGGCGCACGTCCCCAGATAGCGTTCCCTCCCCTCCCCGCGCCGCCCACCAGGCGGCTCCGCGCCGCGCCGCGCCGCTCTTGACATTTGGGGGGCGTGGCACCGGTGGCGCGGCGTCGTGCCGAGAAAGTGTCGCCGCGGCGCGGTTATCCGCCGTCTCCAGCTCTTTCTCCTAGCTTTGTCTCCGTCCCGCCCCCCTGGAGAGAGGCAGGGAGAGTGAGAGAGACAGAGTGGGTGTGGGATATCTGGCCATTTTAAATGCCGATTGCGTAAAGGAAGGCACACGCGTATATAGATATATGAGAGGCTGGGGGGGGGGGGGAGCCAGGCGGGCCGGCTCTTGCCGTCACGGCCCCATAGAGCTCACGGCTCGCCCGCACGCCCGCACGCACGCGCACGGCACACAGGATACAGCGTGTTCCACGACGTCGTGCCCGAGAGCCCCCGCCGGCCCCGCCGCCGGCCCCGCCCGAGGGGCATCGCTGGGCCGTGAAGAACACGTTCGCTCCCTGTACCCCTCTTTTCTCCTCCTCCTCTCTCCTCCACCCACTTTGTGCAGGGGGGAGACGAACAGACAGACAGACGGACTCGGCACGCCGCCGCCGCGCCGCCGGGGTTTCTCCGCGCGAAAGACCTTTCGTTGGGCAGCAGTCGGGTACCGTCGGGTACCGTAGGTCACTCGGTATAAGGATGGACGGTAATTGCCGGCGGATCGACCTTTATCGGGTCACGTGACAAAGGCCTGCGCCAACCGGGGCAAGGCGCGCCCCCACAGCCGCAGCGGCCGCGGCAGCCCCGGCAGGCTGCTGGGGACACTCTCAAAAACATACTTTTTGGTATTTTCCAACTTTTTGTAAAATCGGAAACGTTGGCTGATATCTCATAAACCATTTTGACATTTTTCTGACAAGTTACTTTAGGAAATTACAAACGATTCGTGGTGCAAAATATTTCTATGACTTTTTTTCAAAAAAGGGCCATCTTAACTTAACATCTTAACCATCTTTTGTTTCCCTCCCCCCCCCCCACACACAAAAATATCTCAGAGCGTGAGAATAATGACAAGGACGTTAATGGCGCCCCCGGAGACGCGGCCGCGCTCCCGGCGATGCTGGAGTGTAGTGACGAGACGCACATCATCCTCCTTCTCCAGACTGGAAGCACCTCCTCCGGGGTGCTCCAGGGACTCCAGAGAGGCGGCGGCGGCGGCGCAACAAGGCGGAATATGGCGAGACGGCGCTGTATTCTGCAGCTGCATCATTCCATTTCGTTGAATGGGACCGCCTTACGCAAAAGAACGTCATGAGAAATAGAACCACCGCCGCCGCCGCGAACGCGAGCACCTTGATATTTATTTTCTCTCTCTCTCTTTCTCTCTCTCTCTCTCTCTCTCTCTCTCTCTCTCTCTCTCTCCGCCGGAGAACAGACTCCCCCTCCCCCTCCTCCCCTCCCGCGCCCGCGGCGGCTACACACGGGGCGGGGCGGGGCAGCTCTTACGTAAATAGAACGCACTGAGTACTTTTCAGGCGGCTGCGGTGTGCACCAAATGGTGCCCACGGAATGGACCCAGCGCGCGAGGCTCCAGGGCAGCGCCCCGAGCGCATCAGCCAGACCACAGCGGCCGCCGCCGCCGGGACCCACCGAGACACACCGGGACCCACCAGGCCACCCGCACGGGTCCCCAATCCAATACATATACAAGCCGCACCATACCGGGAACGGGCCGGCCAAATGTTCGTGACTGGTTCTAATCGAAAAGGAGCGGGATGGGGGGGGGGGGGGGCGGAGGTGTGAACGCAGAGTGTCGGCCGTCCCTAGTCCTGCGCCGGCCGTCCCGCAGCGCAGCTGGCAGCTGGTACTCCGGCCGGCACGGTGACGCCGGCCGGGACCGGGACGCCGTCAGCGGCCGGGGGGAATTTATGGAGCCAGCTGTGGCACGGCGGCGGTGGCGGCGGCGGGCGGCGCAGCGCTGGACAGACGCCATCTGCACACGGCAGGACTGTCGCTCCCGCCCCCGCGGCCACGCCCCTCGGGGGAGGCGGCGGCGGCGGCCGGAGGCAGTGGCGGTGACCTGAAGGGTTAGCAACTGCGCACTGCGTGCGGCGAGCCCCCAGGCCGGCCGGGCCGGTGCTGTACTCGGCCTCGGCGCGCTGCCGTCCTGCCGCGTTGCCGCGCTCTCGGGTCGTTACCGGCCGCGTTCGGTCATTACCGCACGTACCCAGGTACCCAGGTACCCAGGGCTCCGGCCGGCGGGCACCCCGTCACCGGCACGCTGCAGCAGCGAGTTGCGTGGGTCCTCCCGGCGGGCGACACGCTCGGATGCGGCGCGGCGCGGCGCGGTGCGGAGCGCTGCGGTGCGGTACAGCAATGGAATCATATCGTGTGCCTGCAGACCTGCCGGCCGGCCGGCACCGCCTGCCCCGCCATGCGTGCTTCCTGCGCGCACACGTGCCGCCGCCGCCGCCGCCGCCGGGGCCCGGCCAGGACATTACCATCGTCACCGTGGGCTGCACACGCCCCGCCCGGCGGGGGGTCGTCCGGGAGCGGGGTGACCGCCGCCAACCTCCTCCGGGTCCCCAGGAGGCCGCCCCTGGTTCGCCAACGGGCCGCTTCTAGGCCGCCTTCAGGTCGATACACACTCGCGACTCCAATATAGCAATTCCCCCCCCCCCCTTCCCCTCCGCGGCTTACATGACGTATGAATGGGTCCGGCCGGCCGCCGACGACGCGGTGCGCGCGCGCGGTTCGACGACCTTGTGTGCGTGCGGCGCGTGTGCGCGGCGTGCGCGCGGCGTGCGAGTGCCGTGCGCCGTGTGCCCGCCGAGAGCCGCCAGATGCTACACGAGCCGTGAACAATGGCCGATAATTGATAGTGGGAAGCGGGGGGTTCGATCGGTGTCGATCGGCCCGGGCAGGCGGTCGCCGTGCGGGCAGAGGAGCGCAGCGGCAGCGGCGGCGGAGAGGAGGGGCACGCTTCCTAGATACGACTTTCCTTTCGATACGACGGGGCCAATTACTTCTTCATTAACCCCGCCGCGTTTCCCAATTTCCAGCTCCTTTTATTCCGCCGGGAGGAGCAGTTGGGGGGGGGGGAGGTGTTGATGTGAAGCTCTGCGTGCATCCTGTATCCCGTCCTGCCCTGTAAGCCGCCCAGCCCGGTGTACTCGCTCTCTCTCTCTCTCTCTCTCTCTCTCTCTCTCTCTCTCTCTCTCTCTCTCTCTCTCTCTCAGCACAGGGGGACACGACCACGGGCCGCGGCGGCTGTTCGTATGACGCGGCGCGGCGCGGCCCCGCGTGTGTAGCGGGACCAGCCATGAAAAGACGACGCGCTGCTCGTACCGCCGCCGTGGCCAATGCGGCGTAGCATCAGCAGCAGCGGCGGCGGCGTGCATACCGCGCGTCCTGGAGGCTCCAGCAGCCTCCAGCAGCCTCCAGCAGTGTCCGGCAGGCTCCAGTGGCACAGGAGAGCACTGCCCCCGGCCCGGCGGCGGGGCCGAACATGACGCGGGCTCACGTGCCGTCTGCACGTTGTTTGGCGGTGCTATTTATCTCTCCCCCGCGCGCTTCCGCCTCCCGCGCCGCTGCGGCCCTGCGGCGGGCCCCCGCACACAGCACACAGCAGCAGCACACAGAGACCGGAGCAGCCCAGGTGCGGGCGTCGAAAATCGATTCGGGCGCGAGGAGCCGGAGCTGAGCAAGCTGAGCGCAGCAAGGCGTTCGCTGTCCGCCGCTTTGCGGGCGGCGCGGCGGCACCGCCCCCCACCCCGCACCCACCCTCTCCGCTTGGCTGCCCCGCGGTGGCTCCGGGCGGCAGACCGGCTGACTGACAGGACAGGAGGCCACACAGGCCGCGCCGCAGGCTGAGCGCCACAGCATGAGCCGCGTGATGCAACGCGGCCGCCGCCACCGGGACCACCGGGACCCTGGCATTGGCAGCGCGGCGACGGCGGCGGCCTCGGCCACGGCCTGCATCACCGAGAGCAGCAGCGGCACCATGACTGTAACGGAGGGTCCACCCTCCGCTCGTCGATGGGTTGAGCGAGTCGCCAGAAACAGACGGCCGAGCCACAGGCGGCGCTACACAGTTTAAGGACGGCCCCGCCCCCCCTCACCCCTCCCGGACTGTGCTCTGTGCGGCCTGCCGCGCGGCGCGCGCCGCTGCACGACAAAATGCGCAATTCCGCTAAATTCCGGCAACAAAGCCCCCCTTCGTAAGCACAACAAATGAAGAGCAGGCTGTGTCGGGAGAAAGAGAGAGGGAGAGAAAGAGAGGGGGAGAGAGTGTGAGAGAGAGGAGAAAAGCTCAAGCCTTTGCGGTGGTTTGAGAGAGAGAGAGAGGGGGGGGGGGGGGGGGGGGGGTAGCCGCGCATACAAGAGCAAGTCGCCTCTCTGTGACAGTGAAAGAAGGCAGTCGTTTAAACTTGAAAGAAAAGAAACAGCGGCCAGCAGTGCGGCGCGACGCTCGACGCGGGGCGAAAGGAGAGGCGGCGGGCGGGCGGATAGCCAGGCAGCCAGCCAGGGCACCGCCAGGGGCTTGTTTTTTCACGAAACAGACGATCTGTCAAAAGGCAAAGGCACTCTTTGTAGCGGGCACCGGGCGTGACGTAAGCTAGGAGGTCTGCATCAGCAGCGTCCGCATGGGCTGCAGGGCCGGGGCCCCGGGGCGGCAGGCGGCACGGCGTTAGCGCGGCCTCGGCGGTGGCGGCTCTAATAAGTAAAAGACCCCCGGCAGGCTGGCAGGCAGGGCGCGCGTCCTATCGAGTGTTTGCCCTTCCCGGGGAGGAGCGGCAGGCGTTTGCCAAGCAAGCGGCAGCGAGAGGCGTCCTGGGCCGCGCAGGCCGCGCCCTTTGAGCAGTGAAGGGACCTCTCCAGGCCTCTCCAGCACCGCCATTGATAATTCAGCCCCCCCCCCCCTCTCCCGCCCCTTCCCTTTCACAGAGTTTGGCACTCGACGCCTCCACTCTGCAACTCCCCCCCCCCTCTCCCGCCAACACTCCCTCACACGGAAAATTCGCGCGGGTGCAGCAGCAGACGGGCCCCGAGCCCGGACCGGCCTGGTCTGTCCGCGCCGCGACACGCCGACACGCACCACCGGGTCCCGAAGCCGCGCCGCGCCGCCCCGCCGCGGACCAACTCACTTCCCAGGCATGCCATTACGCCGCGCGGCCTCTGTGACATTTATTTTCTTTTTGGCTCTGACGGCCCGGGGGGCGGCGCGGGGGCGGTGCGGGGGCGGCGCGGGGGCGGCGCGGGGGCAACGCGACGGCCGCCAGGACGCCGCCGGGACGCCGCCGGGACGCCGTCGGGAGGGCGGGCGGGGCGGGCAGACGGCGGCTGCTCCCGTTCCCATGAAGGCCATGAATTACCGGGACCTGACAATGAGGTGCGAGAGGAGGCGCCGGGGAACAATGCGCGCCGCCGCTACCGATCCCCTCGACGACGCCGTCTAGGAATCCGTCGAGGGCCTCCTCCAGGACCTCCTCGTCCAGGACCCCGTCCAGAGCCACGTCCAGGGCCTCGTCCGCGGCCAGCGCCTCTGCCTCCGCAGGACTGTAAAAGCGAGCGGCCACCGCCGCTGCTCAAACCCTCGCCCCTCGCCCATGTACTGTAGGCGCAGACAGTTGCGTACACCGCCATGAATTCTGCGAGCCGCTCACGGCGAGGTAGTGCCGCGCCGTCATTTCATACTTCAATTTAAGCGTCGCTTTATAATTTAATCTCGCTGCATCTCTGCCTCTCTCTCTCTCTCTCTCTCTCTCTCTCTCTCTCTCGCTTTCTGACCGCGTGCAACACACTGCCGCCACGGCACTGCGGCGCCGTACCGTTGGGCCCCGCCGCTCCGCACCGCACTGCCCCGCCCCGCGCACAGCGCTGCACTGTACGACGTCCACTGGCGTCCACGTCCAGCACGCGTGTGTGGGAACGCCACGCCGCGCCACGCCGCGCCACCCTGACGCAAGTCCAGGTTCCCACGCAAATCCGCCCCGCCAGCGCCGCCGCGGGCGCACGCCGCCGCCGCCGCTGCTGCTGCCGCTGCACGCTATGCGTTCTGCACACCGGGCCCGCGGCCGGTCGGTAAGCGATATCTCCAGCTGTTAGTACGGTGCCCGTCAGCTATTTGCAGGTCAGGCCGATCTAAGGAGCCGTGAGAGAGTCGAGAGACGGAGGGAGAGAGAGGGACGGCATCAGTCCCGCAGGCACGATGGGATAATATTATTGGGACCTTTGCCAGAGCTCTCTCTCTCGCTCGCCGATTCCATTATTTATTCCGTGTCACTCTGACGCGAGGACGGCTCAGTCCCGAAGCCTTTTCGTGCTGCAATCCTCCCCCTTTATAACCACATCTGCTGCGACTGCCTCTACTTCTACAAGGCGCTGCTGCTGCCGCTCGGCCTCCGCCTTGTAGAGCACGGCCGATAAGCGGTGAGCCTCGGCTTCCTGGAACGTTCTGTTCTGCCGCAAGGCGCAGGCGGCGGCGCAGGCCCGCGGGGTATCTACGCTGCCACGGGCCACTGGGCCGCGTGCCCCGCGTAGCGACGGCGCAGCGGTTAGCTGGCTAGGCGTTATGGAATCCCCGCAACGCCCTCGCCACACTATACGTACTGTACAGTGCCGCTGCTGCCAGCGCAATGCACCTGGTCGGCCCGACCCGCGCCGCGCGGTTCGCAATCGGGCGATAATATGGCTCAAGCCCTACGCAGATTAGCATAGTTTAACACAAGAAATCACAAAAGGGTCGTCGGGTTATGATTAATCGATTTGGTTAGATCGGCCAAGTCTCGTCCAGATATCGAACTATGATCGATAGACGTAAACATAAACGATCCTAAAACCAGCTGTCAATTGTATCACGGCACCGACACCTGACGACCGTCATGACCGCTGCCTCTGCATGCGCGCACGACACCTCCCAACCGCGCGAGGAGGAGGAGGAGGAGGAGGAGGAGGAGGAGGAGGAGGAGGAGGAGAGGCGTAACTGTCGGTTTCGCCGCGGGAAACAAAAGAATCGAACCCATTCCGTCCCGGCCCGCCCGCCCGCCCGCTCTCCCGCACTGACCCGACCCGACCCGAGCGCCGCCCTCCTCCACCTGTCCTGTCCCGGCATCCCGCCGGAATACATTTTCCCACAGGCGGTGTCCCTGCGCGGCAGCCAGCCGGCGCACTCTCCTCTCCTCCCCGAGGGCTTTCTCCGGGTGCGGCCCGCCCCGCCCCGCCCCGCCGCTGATGCTGATCCAGTTCACGTTCGCTGCTGTTGACGCTGCCCCGGCGCGCATGGCCGTGCATGGCGGCAGCAGCGCGCCCCGCGGCCCTGCGGCCCTGCGGCTCCCCGGCTGCGGCTGCACCCGCGCACAGGTCGATGCATACCAGATGCAGTTCGTCGCCTTTTGTCTTTTTGTCCCCTTTCCCCGGACAAATAGACCGCGCGCGACGAACTCGTGTTGGTTCGGTCCTGATAAGCAGGAGCCCCACCAAACAATACAGTGCGGCCCGGGCCGGGACCGTGGGCTGCGGCGCGGCGGGGCGCGGGGCTTCCCTGGCGGCCGGGCCGGGCGGCGGAGAAGGCCCAGGCGGTCCCGACGCGCATGCGCAGGCCGGGAGCCCGGCGGTGGGGTGGTGGTGCGGAGTGCGGAGCGGTGCGGTGCGAGCCGCCAGCCAAGAGCCGCTGCCCGGCCGACTCACCGCAAGCGGCACCGCTGGTGTAGTGGTATCATGGAAGATTCCCATTCTTTCGACCCGGGTTCGATTCCCGGGCGGTGCATCGTATTTTTTTTTCGCTTGCCGGTGGTGGGTGGAGAGAACCCGACCCGCGCTGGCGGTCGTTGAAACACAGCAGCAGCACAATGAGGCCCGCCCGGGTACGCGGGACGGGCTTAAATTAATTACTGGCACGACGGAGCGGAGCGCGGCGCCGGCACGAAAACGAAGCGAAATATTAATTAGCACCGCGAAGCCGCGCTGGCTGCGGGCTGGAGGGCTGGAGAGCTGGAGCTGGAGAGGTGCAGCGGCGGCGGTCTCGGGGACGCTGCTACCGGACAGTCGCCGCCGCCGCTGTCACCTCGCACCCCTCACATGACACACGGCTCCCGCCCCGCCCCCGGGGGGTGTCTGAGGTGCGGCAGCGTGGCAGCCCTGGGGGTGACCTCATGCGTAATGCAGGGCTGCTGCCGAGTCAAGACACACACACACACACACACACACACACACACACGGGCAGAGGTCAGGACCGGCGCCCCGTCACAGCCCGCTGCGCCACGCCACGCGTAGCGGGCCCGTCCCATCCCGATGGAGGACTCTATCCGGTCTAGTCCGATTCCGAGTCCCCTGCGTCGGCGCGCTCTCCAAATCACCATCACAAGAAACAACGAATAACTAAATCGCTGTGTATTAATCCCCCCCCCCCCTCCTCCGTCCGATTTCACTTCGGTTTCGGAGCGGCGGCCGGCCGGACGAGCTCAACCTCAGCTATGTGCTACGTGCCACATGTATATACCTATGTATATATACCGACGCACAAAGGAAAGAGGTGTTCCTCTGCGAGAGCAAACAACGTGGTATTTCCCCCCAGAGTGTACAGTCTGCGGCCACGCCCGCGCCACGCCCGCCCCGCCCGCGCCGTGCGTGCGAGAGAGGCGACATGAATGTTAATGCGGTGGCCGGCCGTCTGGTCCGGTCATACACAGCGCATGCCAGCATCACGTAAGATTCCCCTGAATTCGACCGGAACGCCGCAGCCGCAGCCGCCGCCGCGCGTGATTTCATTCAAATTATCCCGCCCTCCTCTCCTCCGTGCCGAGCACAGAACATAGCAGAGCAGAGAGTACAGGGCGTGCATATGCTGTACGGCTTCGGAGCCTGATGGCTGGGCACCCACTGCCCCTGAGAGGATTCGCTTGGACGGTCCCACCGCCACCGCGTGTGTGTGTCCCCAATCACTGCCCCTGTGTGTGTGTGTGTGTGTGTGTGTGTGTGTGTGTGTTGATTCCCTGAGCACGCGCTGCGGCTGCGATCCTGACGCGCTCGCCCGCTCGGCAGCAGCCAAGCCTTACGTCATTTTTTCCTCAAGGTGCACAGCGTTGTTGTTGTTGTTGTGTGTATGTGTGCGTGTATGTGTGCGTGTGTACGTGTCCGCGGCTGACGGTTCCGCTTTCCCGCAAGGCGGCGCCAGCGGCCACGATCCTGGTAATACTGCTGTCGGGTCCGGAGGTCCGCGGGTGCGACCCGACCGCCAGCCCGGCCGGCCGGGCCCGCAGGCCACGCAAGGACCACCGTGTTATTTGCAGACGGGTGATTATTCGCACTCAGCCAGCGGCAGCCGCCCGGAAGCGGTGAGGCGGCGGCGTCAGCTTCTGGAGGCGAGTGTACCACATGATGAGGGGGGACCAGGGCCGGGACCCCCCCGGAGGACTTATCAGTTGGCGAACAGGTGTGAGCACTTGCATAAGTGCCCCGCGACGCGCCCTCGTGTGATACAACCACCACAATCAGGCACTCCTTGTCACACACACAGCGCGCACTCAGTGCGTGCATTTAGCGTCCAGGTGTGAGTCGTGACCGTGCGTTAGAAAGGGACACAGAGTTTGCCGGTACCCCCCCCCCCCCCACTCGCTCTCTCTCTCTCTCTCTCTCTCTCTCTCTGACACACACACACGTGTGTGTGTTTTGGTATTTTTCCGTGCAACTTTCACGCTCAGACGAGACATGTGTGACGCGGTGCGTGAGCGTGTGTGTGAGCTGATAAGAGACCGGCCCGCAGCGAGACGTGCCGAGAGAAAGAGAGAGAGAGAGAGAGAGAGAGAGAGAGAGAGAGAGAGAGAGAGCATCACAAGTGAGTGAGTGAGCAAACGCGGCTTGCGTCAGTCCGGCCACAACAAGGAGCTAGTTACCGGGACGACCAACCGGCCGAAAAATGCGGGGCGGCGCCTAACGCGGGCTAACGGGCAGGAACGGGACGGGGCGCGACGCAACGCCACCTGCCGGGGCTCATTCCGAGCGGGGGAAGCATTTTGTTCTAAAAAAAAAGGAGTTTCTCTAAACGCCGACGTCAAAAAAATAATTTAGTTGCCGCGAGTCCGCGGGGAGCTGTTCGTCGTCCACCGGCCACGCGGTCTCAGCACGGCGAGAAATAGCAGAGAGCGGTGACAACGAAGTCGTTCGATGATATTGCACCCGCTGTACCGGATTCTGTTGTCAGAAGTGAGCTTTAGTTGGGTCAGTAAAAAAGTACCACCATTGAAATTTAGTTTTTCAAACTAAATATCAGTTCTCAATCCAAACATTTTTCAATCAACAAAAAAATATAATCGTTGAGACAAACGGACCATTCTTCTGCGTGCAGTAGTGCAGACACGCGCGTTGCAGACGTCGTCATCTATTTCTGGGGTGAAAACCCTCGAAAAGCCGGCCAGATTAGCCAGACAATAGCGCTTATCGGGGGACCCCCCCCCCCCCCCCGGCCCCACGCGGGCCCCGCGCGGCCGGCCGCTGACACCGCTCTGATAAGGAGGCTGCGATAGCAGGCTGACTGGCCGCTACCGGTCAGTACACCACAGGTGAGGCGCGCCGCTTATCAATGGGGCCACGGTGCCCCGCTCTGCCGCGGCACGTCAGCTGACACAGGAGCCTGCGGTGCGGCCCGCTGCGGTTTTAGACGACCATAATCATTCACTTTTTTTTCGACAATGCAGCAACATATTTATACTGCTTCTCTTTTTTTTCTTGCGGCCGCTGTCCGGGTGGAGCCGATGTCCGCGCCACGCGGCGCTCCGCCGCTTCCTGGTCTCGGGTCTCTCTCACGGCCGGCCCCGGCCCCGGCCCCCGTGTCCTCCGTCCGTTATGACATCCTCGTTAGCGGAGCAGAGCTCATTGTGCCCCCAACAGGGGCGGCGCAAGCGGCGCGAGTAGCGAAAAAATGAAAAAAGAAATTACGTGGCATTGCGTGTCGGGGCGATTCGGGTCACGGGGGCCACGTGCCCGCTGATCAGCTACCCGGGTGCAGTCAGCGCGCACAATATCTCTTCCTGCCGCATTTGCGGTTCGCGTTCGCAGAATCCGCGCGGATACTCGTATCGCACGTGTTTTGTTTTTCCTCAGAAAGCACGCGGGTGATTTGAACGCGCGAGCCCGGGCCCAGATCCGCTCGAATCTGCTGCTGGCTGGGCTGCGGCTCGGCCCCGCGGCGCACCATCTGCCTTCCGGTCGGCACGGAGCACACGGCGTGGCTAACGGTATGGGAGACCGCGCTGTACCACAACTGCCCATGCCCATGGGGCTGGCTGCCCGTGGCTGCCTACGGCCGCCTGTGGCCGCCTGTGGCTGCCCCCATATGTCGCGCTCAGCTTTGGCCGCTCGGACCATAAATCACAGCGCTGCTGCTGCTGCTGCTGTAGTACAAGAAGTGCGGCGGGGCGGGGCGCCTAATGATCCGGGGCGTAGCCCGGCGTAGCCCCAGCGTCACGGGTCCCAGGTGTAGCCCTGGTGTAGTGAGGTGGGCCGGGTCGGGGCCGGGTCGGGGCCGCGCCGCGCCGCACCTCGCCGCCGTGCCATGACGGGCAGAGGCCGCCGCCCGCCGCCGCCCAGGACGATGACCTGCGCAGGACTCGCATTGAATTTGATCGCGGCGGCGGCGGGCGGGGCGTTTTAAATTCAAATAGCGGATTAACCCTTGAAGCGGGCCACCATTCATATACGCCTGCGCCGCACAAAAGGAGTCCGTGTGTGTGTGTGTGTGTGTGAGCCAATTACAGCGTTCCTTCCGCGGACGACAGAACACCTCTCGCTCGCGGCGCGCTAGGCACGGCGTCTTGTCAAGGCCACTACCAGTGCAGTAGCGATGACCCTCTCCCAACGCCCCCTTAATTTTGAGAACAAAAAAAAAATGGATGTAAAGCATTAAAAATTAGAATGAGAATTTTTATAAAATATGAAAATTGACGAAAATGGTCGGACGGGGCACCTGCCTGGGGCCTGAGCTTCGGGTTACGGGGCGCCGCGGGGGGCGGGCCGAGGTCAGGCTGCACCGTGACTCCATGCCCCCGGCCCTCCCTGCCCGCCTGCCGCGTCCGGAGAAATGGAGACGATTCTTCTCGATTATTTGAATAATAGCCGCCGTGGATGAGATGGGATGGGGCGGAGGAGAAAGAAAGAGAGAGCAGCGGGGAGCGGGGCTGCATCGGTACGGGCCGGGCCGGGCTGGGATGGGATGGGATGGGATCAGAGAGCACGGAGGGGCTCGGCGGCGGCGGTGGTCACTGGGCGGCTAGCGGCACGACTGCGGCACGCTCCGCCCCGCGCCCCGCAGTCCGCGCTCTCTCGGCCTCCGCGCCGAACACGCCGACGCCGAGGTGAGAGGTCCCGGTGCTGCCCCCGCCGGGTAGGCACGCCCGCAGCGCCGCGCTGTCCGCCCCACAGGGGCACACGGTGTTGTGACGCGAGCGGCGTCGCGGCCCACCGGGCGCTGACCGCAGCTGTGGTACGGTGACGTCAGTGACAGCGGCCGTGACAGCGAACGCGACGCGTCGCAAGGCTATGCGGCGGGGGCCGAGCTGTGAAATCGGAAATGGGCGGCGCGTGGCGGGCGCGTGGCGGGCGCGTGTCCGCGCACTCAGCGGCACGACAGGCGCGTGCCCAGCCAACGACACAATCGCCACTTTTCACATTTTCGCCGGTGTAAACGACGAAGCACCGCCGGCCGATCGCAATTTTCGTCCCCCTTTTTTTTGCGGGTCTTTTCTTGTCAGTTTTTACTATGCAAGAGTGATCTGGTTATGTAGTAGTAGTAGTTGTATAGCGTCGCCGCGGCATGACAGAAGGTGGTCCCCAAGGAGGTGGGGGGGGGGGGGGGGGGGGGGGGGGGAGGGGGTATTCGAACCCGCGAGTGCCGCGGCGGAACACCAAGTTATACCGCGGGGTGCGGGCGGGCGGGGCGGGGAGGGTGGCAGCGCCGGCGGCGGCAAAGTTGGTCGCGCGCCTGGTTCATTCCAGACAATATGCCTTTGTAGCGCCACCACGGCCGCGGCCCCCCGGCGGCCCCCCGGCGGCCCCGGGGACACCATTAGCCCGAGCCCCGGCCATGCCACCGGGTGCACCCATCCGCACCACTCGCCAACGGCAGTGTGGCGACGTGTTTCCCTCCCGAGAGAACTACTCTTCTTTTTGCTCTCATATCAGATCATGATCCTGCGAAACGACCCGCAGTCACCGGTCGCGCAGTCGAGCCGGAGCATCGCTCTCTCTCTCTCTCTCTCTCTCTCTCTCTCTCTCTCTCTCTCTCTCTCTCTCTCTCCCTCCCTCTCTATCTCTCGCCGGCTCACACCCTCCCCACGGCGGCACCCAACTTTTAATGGAATTACGCCGCACGCCGCAGGGGGTCCCGCGGCCCCCCGCGGAGAGCACCGCACCCATTTCACAGTTTATCCGCGGACGTGTGTGATGTGGCCCGGAGGGCGCTCGGGCACTCACGCAGCGTCACCAACCTTATTCCCTCGTCAAACTAAAAAGCTAACGTGGATAGCCACGAAATTGCCGCGTAAATCACGATACACAGTTTGTACTCCGCTGCTGTTTAGATTTATCGTTACATTTCGGTGGCCTTTATTCAGGCGGTGACAACAAAACTGTACAGCGAAGCAAGGCCGCAGCAAGGAGGCGACCAGCACTCGGCCGGAGGTCATGGGTGGTGGGAGTGCCATGGGCGGCCCAGGGGGCCCAGAGGGGCACGGGGCTTCTCTTGATTAGATTCATGGCGACGGCCTGCCTGCCATGGGGCCGTGGGCCTGTGGGTAGGGGAGGGGAGGGAGAGCTGGTCAGGGCGACGCGGCGGCGGCAGCGGCAACGCTTCCGAGCGCGTTGCCCTGCGCTAAATTTGAATTAGCGCGCTTGAACGGTCCCCATCCCTGTTCCTCTTTCAAACTGTTGCCCTTCCCCTCCCCCTTTTCCCTCTCCCTCTCCTCATCTCCTCCTCCTCATCTCCTTTCCGACTCGAGTCTCGCGCGCGCACACACAGGAAGTTGGGGGAGGGAGGGGGCGGAGCCGGGCGGAGCCACGGAGAAAGCGAAATGCTCAGTCTGTATGTCCGCCGACGCCGTCCAAACATGCAGTATTACCAACAGCGCGGCGCGGCAGTAATACACTTTTAGTTGGCTGCCCCCTTATTTCCGTTCCCCGCGCGTTTCCCTCCAATTTGAATACGGCCTCTCTTCGCACCAACCCCCCCCCCCCCCCCCCCCACGCCCCTTCCAGAAGCGCGCGTAGGCGCACCAACCACCTCATTCACATTCTAATCCCCTCCCCCTCTCTCCTACACACAATTGACTTGATTTCCTCGATTGCAACGGCGCCGCCGCCGCCGGCCGAACGGATCGCGTCCGCTCGTCCTCCCCGACATTATTGGAAATGAAATGGAACACGCGCGGCGACGGCGGCGGCTCTGCTGCGAATGCTGCCATCACCTGAAAATAAGAGGGGTTGAGGAGGGGGGGGGGGGCAGGAGGGGGGTGTATGGCACTGCACAAACCTATCGCGGCTGCTGTGGCAGAACTAACGACAACAAAAACACGAGGCAGAGCAGACGACGCAACAACAACAGCAGCGCCGCCGCCGCCGGCGCGCGGCCGGCATTATAATGAGGACCCGCGCGCATCACTTTGCAGATGCGGCGGCGGCGGCAGCGGCGGCGCACTCGGTTATTGCGTGCTTTGGTTGGTGAAATGGAATGGGTGTTTTGCTGAGCGCCCCCCCCCCCCCCCCCCCCTCTCCTGCCCATCCGCCCTGCGCAGCCGCAGAAGGCAGCCAGCCGGTGCATTCCGGGACCTCCGGGCCCGAACCGAACCGGGCGACCTTGTGGAGGAGAGCGGGAGAAGGGGAGGGGGAGGGGGGATGCACCAGGCGCTGGGCCCGGGCCCTGCTACACACGCACCGCTCACACCCTCCCACTTCACTTTCCGTTCTCCTCCTCCGCCTAGCCTCATGCCGGACTCCGTCGGGACTGGGCTGGCCTGGGATATGCTCGTGGATGCCCCGCCGTCCGTGACTCTAGAAACCCAAGCGTCGGGAAAAAGTACATATACAAAAAGACATTCCACTTGTGCTGTTGTGGTTGGGAGGCCCCAACGCGGCAGCCCCTTCACCTCGGCTTCCGATCGCGGCCGGCCCCGTGATGTGTCATACAGTACATTCACAGAGGGGCCGCGGGCCGTGGGAGCGACGCAGAGCGTCGTGTGGGACGCGACGCTACGTCTCCCGGGCGTGACCGCCGGCCGGGGCGTGTGATTAGCAGCACGGCGACGGGGGATCACCGGCTCTGTTCCTCTCTCTCTTCCCTCCCTCTCCCTACCCTCCTCTCTCTCTCTCTCTCTCTCTCTCTCTCTCTCTCTCTCTCTCTCTCTCTCTCACTCTCTCCCTTCGCTTCTCTCCTCCCGCTCGCTCGGCCAATCGTAGACCATCGCGCGTGAACCGCGAATTAAAGAGTCTCCGCCAGCGCAGAGGGCGCCGCTGCCGCTGCGGCCGCCCGCGTGGCCGGCTCGCCTCGCCTCGCCCCGCTGCCATAGGAAATGACCTAGAAATGTTTGTGAGGTCCCGCGGGGTCCCCGCGGACAATCTCTCCCACGCTCCGCCGGCTCCGCGGGCTGCATCGTGCCCCCGCCCCGCCGCCATCATTCAGATCCAGATTCCTGAAGGCGGAGCGCGGGGCGGAGGTCATATCGGCGGGACGGACGGCACAAAAGCAGCGCAGGCCGGCCAACTGCTCGACCCGCACTTTCCGTTTTCCCTACTTCTCCCGGACCAATTTCCCCCATTTCCAAGGTTACCTCCGTACTCCTCCTCCTGCTGCTTGCCTTTCTAAAAGCGGCAGCAGCAGTAGTGGCGGCGGCGGCTGTACTGGTAGTGGTATTCCGGAACCGCGCGTTTTTTTTAAACGGAAATGTAGGTTGGTGGTCCTGTGACGATGACGACGGCGACGCGGCCTAACGGGAAATCAATGAGAAGTGGAGCGGTTGTTGGCAGCAGTGCGCGGCAGTCAGTCAGTCAGTCACCGCCCTCTCCGGCCGGAACATGAGCGAGGCATCCGGCGGCGGGGGCGCTATGAGAATGGTGTGGAGGCGGTGGCCCCGCAGCGGCGGTGAGGCCGACTGAAGCTTACAGTCCTCACAGTGCTTACAGGGGTGGTGCTGTACTCCAGTGCGTGCGCTGCCGTATCCGTCACCGTTCTCACCTGCAACAGAGGGAAAACAGTGTCATTGGAGCGGCGCTGTAGTGCGAATAGTGCCTTAATTGCTATGAACGCAGCGCGCGCTGTGGCTATGGGCAGGGCCGCGGTGGCGGTGCGAACAAGCCATTTCACGCTTATTTCCAGCACCGCACACACACACGCGCGCGCACGTGAATATGGATGAGATGGGCGCTCGGGGAGCTCGGAGGCAGTGCGTTCGTCTCTCTCTCTCACACACACACCCACCCATGCGCTGGACAAGGACGGGCATACACAGCATTATTCGGGCCGGAGGAGCAAGAGCAGTCGCCCAGCGACATTCGTGCCCCGGAAGGGAAGAGGAGGGGGGGGGGGGGATGGACAGGAAACGGGTTTGGTCAGCGACGGAATCGGAGGAATTGTCGGGGGTCGGGTCCGTGGTGGCGGCGGTGCCGGGCACAGGCAGAGCCGGGCTGGGGTCCCAGTGGTGCCTGGCCCCGGCGGTGCCCCGCCCAAGGGGTTGCAGTAGTCCTTCGGTCGCCA